>OX402588.1:1250000-2500000 GCA_948098905.1 Tiliacea aurago
GTATGTTGAAAACCCAAGCTGAACAACACGATGCGCTATTTAGACACTGTCCGGTTGCTTGTATGGCAGGGATGAATGTTAATGATGTGTACTGAGTTGATAATTACTAACCCTTAGTTGATAAGCTCTTTGTACTTACCAGTGGACCAATGTTGTCAAATTAAATAAATAAAATAATAATAATCTGTATTGTGCTATTATGGCTTCCGACTGTCACAAATAGAGCAAACGCACTTACTGTTAGACTCAACTTCGGGATAGCTGAGCGGGTCCGCTTCCATCGGCGGTGGAGTCGGTGGCGTAGGCGCCTCCCGGCTCGGGCAGTTGTTTGGGAACGGACTCTATAATCATATTATTATTTGGTTTAAGATACTTATATTCACTAATAAAGAATAAACAGATTTACTTCTACGAGGAAAATAGTTAAGAGAGGGTTTCGCCGGAAAATAAAACTAAAAAGTTACAAAAACAATTAGTAAAAAATTACCATTAAATAATTTTCAAGACATGGTTCTTTAAAAGTTGGAAATGATTTTGAATTTCTTTAGGTAATTGATACGACGTCCGTCTACCATAGTTTGTTCGAGGTGTTCTTAAAATTATATGGCAAGCCTGTCTAGTTTCTCACCCGCTTTTGAACTTGCATTCTATTATTTGTTTGTGTAAGTACATTTGTTTAAAATCTATTTAGTATTTACAAAGCCTTTGAATCCTTGCATGTTCAGCAAGTCATTTACTGTAGCAGTTTTTGAAGGGTATTTGTTTTGCGTGGATATGCGTATAAGGAGTATATACTCTTTTGTGGCCCTCATTTGTTTTTTTTATTTAACGTTCGTTTTATTTACTCTTTTGATTTTTAATCTGTCATATTCAATATACTCTATCATTTGCCACACACAAAACGAAATATTTTATTTGTTTTTAATCGTACATTATCATAAAATGTACCAATTATCTCTCTGTAAAAAGGACACAGTCAAGATCAACACAATCAGGGTACAATCTTACCAAAATTCCTGCTGTTTACAGCAGGAAAGATTGTACCACTGTGGACCATGTACATACCGGCAAGCGAGGTCGCGGCCGAGGCGAGTGTGTAGGTGGGTTCGGCGCGGGTCTGGAGCCAATCACGTGGGAGATGCAGCCATCCATCAAAGTTTTCAGCTCCTAAAGTAACACAAACATCTTTGTTACATTCCGTGTCAGTAATAAGGCATAGCTCTGAAAGCGCATGTATTTAATCGAACCTCAAATAATTCCCATTCTGCTTTTCTAAAAATATTATTGACCACTCTCAATATAATGAATGCACCTCTTTTTATGAACCTCAAATAATTGTGTATCACTAGAAGGCCAAAAAGTTTTTAGAGATTCATTAATTCTAAAAAACCGTTCATCATTAGAAGGTAAATATTTTTTTTGAGGATTAGTTTTAAAAGTTACCCGGTCGTAAATGAAGCACATGGTTTTTGCTTTAAAAGTTCGGGTTTGTAGAGCGTTGTTTACCACACACTCATACACACACTTGCATACCTCACACACGAGACCTGCTAAATTAATGTTTTAGAATAGAATAGAATAGAATACTCTTTATTATGTACACCATAAAAGTTACAGATAAAAATGTTTAAATTTTACATAGGGTGACACAATGGGCGGTCTTATCGCTAAAAGCGATCTTTTACAGACAACCTTTGGATGGATTAAAGGGAGCAGGAGTGACAATACTGCAGGTAGTCAGTGGTGTACCAATTAACATATACAATAAATACATACATACACAAAGCATACACTTATCTAATAAATATATACATATATACAATAATACACATGAAACAAAAGCAGGGAACTGTATTATGTAATGATGATGTTTATGGAGAGAGGAAGTGTTTTTTTACCTGAAACTTAAAAGTAGACAAAGATTGAGCACGCCTTACCGACACGGGCAAGGCATTCCATAACCGCACTGCTTGAACTGTAAAAGACTTGTCATAAAAGCTAGTGGAATGCATCGGCATCTCTAGTCTCAAGTTTTCCGATGACCTCAGATATCTATTATGTGTGTCATGAAGGAACTTGAAACGTTCTTTAAGATAAGAGGGGGTTGTAGGATTGAACAGAATACTGTAGAGCTGAAATAAGATATGAGAATTCCGGCGAAGACGTATGGGTAACCACTTGAGCTTTGTACGGAATTCGGAAATGTGATCATATTTGCGCAGGCCAAATATAAATCTTATGCAAAAGTTTTGAAGTCGCTAAAGTTTATCCAGTTGTGCCTCAGTGAGATCGAGATAACAGACATCAGCGTAGTCAAGGATGGGTAGTAAAAGGGATTGTGCAAGCGCAGTTTTAGTGGCAGTTGGAAGATAGTTCCGCAATCGTCTCAGGGACTTCCCGGATGCAAAAATTTTGCGACTTACGTCCTGTAGCTGGGGACCCCAAGAAAGATGCTTATCGATCCAAACGCCAAGGAATAGGAGGTTCCTTTTCGCTTACTGGAATAGGAGTTCCGTTAAATTGAACTTGGGGAAGCTGCGACCAGTTTATCTTGGGGGTCATCCTTGAGCTGCCAACAACAATGACCTGAGTCTTCGATGGATTAACCTGCAACCCATGTGCCTCACTCCATTCGCAGATCGACCCCAAATCCTTGTTTATGGTATTTATTGCATCAGCCAAATCCGCAAGGGCAGCTTGTTTATATATTTGTAAATCATCTGCATAAAGGTGGTAGGAAGAAAGAAGTTTTTTGGAAATATAGTTTATAAATATTGCGAAGAGTAAAGGAGATAAAACTCCACCCTGAGGTACACCGGCAGAAGTATAACACGAAGAAGAGTGAGACTCTTCTATGCATACACGTTGCCGGCGGCCATACAGGTAACTACGAAACCAGTCAATCGCCGTTGGAGATATGTTAAGCAAGCGAAGCATACCAAGCAGGATATCGAAATCGACAGTGTTAAATGCGTTACTAAAATCCAGTAAGCAAAGAACCGTTAGATTTCCTCCTTCCATGCCCAGCCGTATGTCATCAGTGACGTTAACTAAGGCCGTAGCTGTGCTATGACCAGGACGAAAACCTGATTGGAAAGGATTCAGCAGACTATTCTTACAAAGAAAAGTACTAAGCTGATTGTGGACAAGGCGTTCTAAGACTTTGGAGAGGAAAGGCAAGATGGAGATAGGACGGTATTCGGAAAAGGAAGTAGGATTTGATTTTTTGGGTAAAGGAGTGATTTTTGCCTCTTTCCACATCGATGGAAATACACCATAGGATATAGAGTAGTTTAGGATATAGCATAGGATAGGAAGGATTTCGTCGAGGACAGGGAGTATCATTTTACGACTTACACAATCACTACCAACTGCGTTAGATGTGATTGTTTTATTTTATTTAACATTTTGTTTTAAACCCTCTGTTTAGTTATCAGCCTCGTCATTGTTAAGCTACTACTTGAGAGAAGAGTCAGACATCTCCGACACACAAGTAGGTACTATTGTAACTTACTGGGCTGCCTCAATTTATGTACGTCACATGTTTAGTTGAAATAAATACTTTTGTATTTTGTTTCCGTCATTCATACTTATGTGTCATCTCTTTCTAACGCTCCACGTGTCATATTAACGACCGGTATTGCAACAAATCAATTCTATACAGGTTGTTTTAACAACATTTACCTCAAATTCTTCATCACTCAGATGCTTCGTATTCCGTGGGTCGCAGGCCAGCATTAGAAACTCTAAGCCTTGACATGCCCATCTGTAACAAAATTGTCTGATTAATTTTTGGGCTTAATATATTTTTACGTCGAAATTATTACCAAAGTTACTCGCGGTTTGCCGATTTATTGTTTCTATTTAAAATAATCCTTTATTATTTTAAATAGAAAACAATAAATCGGCAAGCTGTTCATTGTGAAATTGAATACATACATTTAGATTGTCGACAGCACCAATTTATTGACAACAAAATGCATTACAACTTGTCCTATTTTGTTTTAGCACTCTCACTGAAACGTGTACCTTTTTGTGTACTAAATTAAGTTAAACACATATTGGTCGCCCAACGACAGTCTTGCCTTTCGACTGTCGAAAAACTCTTCCAGTAAACGTGCCTTAAGCCTGCTTACCTGGGTCGAAGTCCTCTCCCTCTGTCGCACCGCTCCACCACGAACAGCATCCAGCACCTCGCGAACTGTATGACCCCGCGCGCCACTCGCGCGGCCCACTGCCTCTCTTCGCAGCTGGCGCTACGTTCCGCTGGCGCCCGGAGTTCCACTTCATCTTCAGTGGGAGGCTGTTCTCCTGATAGGATGAGCTCGATGCTGCTTTGAGTCTGTAAAGAATATTTACGATGTTAGTGAACTGAATGTTTTCTAGAAACAACTGAATATTTTTTTTAAATTGTCAGAATAGTGTCCATACATAAATATTTGAACGTTTATCTGCACAGTCACGAGCAATGAAAAGTATTATACGTTGACAAATTTTAGAATCTATGTAAATATACAATACTTATTAGAAAAATAAGTGCCTCATGTTGTGTTCAAAATTATGTAATCAAAACCGTGTGTCATATTAAAATCAAAGTAAAGCAAACAAAATACAATCAGTGAATACACTAGAAACAGTGACATTCGAAACTAAAATTATTTTTAGAAATGTACATGGACACATACGTATAACGTGGAACGTGTACACGAATATCCGGTACCGTTTTATTTACAAAGAAATGCAAAAAAAACACATGGTTTTGATACAATGTGACGATTATAGTACATTACTGCAGCGGCCATCAAAAGAGTTGCGGCCAAGGCTTGTAAAGTGCTTTCTCAAATAATGCGCGGAAATTCAAACTAAGTAAATTATTTATAAATTCCAGATTCAATGACGAACAACTATATTTTTTCACGCGCCAATGTGTTCATTTGTTTTTTTTTTTTCAATAAACAGCTTTCTATTTGCAAGCCAGTTGGAAATTTTAATAAAATCTTTGATGAGTTACCTCCTTGGTGGCCATGTTTCGGAATAAAAGATCGTTCCATTTTTAAATAACACGATAGATATGAGTTTACTATACAATTTATTTGGCCGCTAAAACACGACACATGTATTTTCATATAACTTTTGGTGGCCGCTGCTCGGCCAGTACAGCAATTTCGATTTAGCTCGAAGAAGGTTGTCAAAATAATGCTCGAATTTCTAAGCATGTTTGAGAAAAATAATTTGAAAGTAAAGCTTGTGCACTTTCTTTTGCAATGTATTGTGTTGACAGATTTAGCTTCTTCAGCACATTTTTGTCCTAGTCATTAAGCAAAATTAATATTTATCTGAGATGCTTTAACACAGTCGATACAGATTTATTTATTTATGTACACATAAAACTATTCACACACGGTACTGCTTATTGAATGAAGGAGTACCTTTGTGCTATTCAATCTTTATGTATTTTTCTTTAATAATTGTTTTATGTGTACTGCTATATCTATACTAATAATAAAGCTGAAGAGTTTGAACTCGCTAATCTGTGGAACAACCAGTCGGATTTTTGAGAGGAAGGTATTTAACATGACACGGTACGGGCCCTAATTTGCCGATAAAATAGAAGAAAAAGTCAGAAATGCGAAAACGCATGCGATGCGACGGGGTGGGACGCGGGAACAAGAAATTTCACGCGGACAAAGTCACCGGTAGATGCTAGTAAATAAATATATCTCTATCGACTGTATCATAGCGTCTCAGATAAAGACATTTGAAATGACATAGAACTTTCTTCCAGCAGGCCTGTGTCAGGAGAGTTGGATGAGAGTCGTAGATACAATGTGTTGCAGCATGCTACAAATTCTACAACATATTTATCGCGTCTTTTTATAAATCTGATTTTCTACACATAAACTCACGCCTTCTTCCCATGGGGCAAGGCAGAAACTATAGAACTTCACCTACGTTCATACATCTGGTCATACATGCACGCCGGTTGCGAGTACTACGCTCCTGACCTTTCTGAAGAATATCACCAATTAGCTATGTAAAGTATTTTTCAGGTATGTTTTTTATATTTTTATTTTAATGATAAAGTATTTGAAACACATAATTTCATCTTTTTGTTTCTACAAGCTGTAGGTATTTTTATATCTTTTTTTAAAGTATTGTTCGTACTGACGTCTCTAGTAGCTGAATAGCTTAAGATCTTTGCCACTTATTTAAAACCAAAATTCAGTAAACTCAAACTGTCAAATTTGAGAATTAATTTGTTTATATTTCATACTTTAGCGATTTCCGTACTTACTTTAGTTTAAAGTTATGGCTTATTAATAAAATGAATGGATTCAAAGACTACTTCTGCTAAGCGCTTCATACCGTCAAGTATAAACACTACAACAAATAGCCGACACAAATTGATTGTTAGTAAAAGAAACCTTAAAAAGGAAATGGTGCGAGGAAGTAAATGTTGAGTACAAGTCTGGGCGGCGTCTGTTTTATTGTGAAGATCATTTGAACGTAAGTTAAGTTTGCCTGAGGCGATACATCGATATGATTCGACTTGTACTGTCCGCCGCTGGTGAAAGACTACACTATTTACATAACTGAATAGAATAATAATAAATGCTTCATGTAAATTGACGTTGACATGACACTTGACACATAAAGAACAACTTAATTACAAGAGGCACTGAAAGTTTCCAATTCAAGCTGCTTTGTGACGTCATTTAGAGATCAAATAAAAGTCAAATGATTTTAAGTATTTTTGTGAAAATAAATACGATCTTATAATTTTAAGACCTATTAATAGAAAAATAAGTCTTAGAAGCTTAAAATCTCGAAATGGTTTTGGAATCGGCATAGGTTAATTTTTGCAGTGCGATGCGCGCTCGAACACGGACGTGTTTCCACTGTGCACGGCACGAATTTTATTCGCGTGTTGCGCGGCCATAGCCGCTGCCCGTAAACACTATGAGTTCCAAACAACTCATAGTCAGTGAATTGCTGGCATTCCTGGTCCATGCTATTGACTACATGGACGAGGTGAGCATCCTGCAGATATGCCGGTCCAACTTCAAGGAGGACGACATTAGCAGCGGAAAACTGTTGCTGTTCCAGTCTCTTGGAAAATTAGACCAGATGTCTCGTCGCAGAGATGGAACCGAGAAGACTCTTCAGGATATCATCGATATGTTGAAGAAGACTGACCCGGACGACGTGCCAGATTTCGTGGTGAAGGAGCTAGGTAAACTGCCCCCCGTCACCTTCGATCACGTCGACGTAACGCAGCTGCTAAAGGACATCACTTCCCTGAAAGCGGAGATGACTAAGATGCAGTCCAGAATGGAGGTATCAGAAAAAAACAATGCTGAACTACGTGCAGAAATAGTATAATTGCGCGACGTTGGTTTGGTAATTGGGTCACCTGAGGCCTCAAAGGTGAACACACGTCGAGGGGCGCAAAATGCAACCGTCGGCAGTTTTGGATCGGCGAACACAAGTGCGTCACCAGCTGCCGATAATGCTGAGCAAGCGCCGCCCGCCGCCGCCGCCGCCCGCGCCACAACACCGGCTGCGGAAACGTCACGCGTAGGTACGTCGACCCCTAAACGTGCCTACGCTGCCATTGTCACTACCGGCAAATCTGATGCGTCGCAGCCTAAGCGACAAAATAGAAAAGGGGATAAAATGAAAATGGGTGCTCAACCTGCCCCGACTGCGGTCCGTAGCTCCATTCCAAGAACGAGCCAGGTGGATGAGGAGGGTTTCACTAAAGTGGAAAGGAAGAAAAAGAAGCTCTTTTCTCGTAACCTGTGCGGTACCGCACCGAGTGGACCCAACATGCTGCTGCGCCCTGCAGTACCTACGACGTAGCTGTACATTTCACGTCTGCACCACTCCACGACGATCGAGGAAGTCGTGCAGTATGTGAAAGTGAAGACCAACTGGATTCTGAGGGTCGAAAGGTTAGAATCGCGCCACAACATCAACTTTAAGTCATTTGTGGTACGAATCCCAACCAACCATCTACAGACCTGCTTGAAGGAGGACTTTTGGCCGAAAGGTGTCGTATATCGACGTTTCCGAGGACGGTGACGCGACACCACGCAGCGATACACGACGCGACACCACGCGGTGACGCGACACCACGCAGCGATACACGACGCGACACCACGCGGTGACGCGACACCACGCAGCGGAACACGACGCCGACAACGTGTGTTTAGTTATAGTTTCATTTGGTTAAAAATATGTATGTTTAGGTTAAGGTATTTATCTATGGGCCTGCGTAGCCTGAAATAAATGGATTATTATTATTATTTCCTTTATTTCACTATATATACATATAAATTATATTTTTAAATATTAGAATATAGAAAAAGAATATAAAAACATTTAAAAATATAATATAATATAATATTATATATATTTATTATTATTATTATTTACTTTACATACCCAATTTGGTCACTATATGTCCTTCTAGGACGTCCCCTCGTGCTTGCCCCGGCGTGATTTTCTAAGTATCAATAATTCTAAGTATAATGGGTTGAAAACAAAACTAAACATGGGTTTTCGTTAACCTGTAAGTTAAAACTCCAACACAATAAGTGACTAACCTGATTGTCTCCAAAGTGGTGTATATTATCGAAAAGGCGCTCATCAAACACGCTGTTCTCGTATTCATCGGCGATGCTGTCGGAGCGCATGAAGCGCGTGCGGCGCGGCGGCGGCGGCGGCGGGCCGGGCGCGCGCGCCGGGCCCGCCGCGTCCGACACCAGGCGGTGCAGCTCCTTGTGGATCTGCGCGCATGCAGTGGGGGGGTTCAATACCAACACTGGGTTTTAAGGGAATATGAGTTTGGTTGTCACAAAACAGCAGCAAAAAAATATAAAGAGACAGAATTTGTGTAAAATTTTCTGTCAAATTAAAGGTTACTTACTTAGCTTACTAACGTATCTAACATAATGAAACAACGCCAAACTTTTACAGTACAATTCATATTTCACGTCTATCAAAAACTAAGTTTTGCAGAAAAAGGAATGTTTTATTTACCTATTAGGGAACGTTCGCAACACAAATCACTGAACACGTTTAATGGTAAACGAATTTATATCATCGTTCTGTTTCTGTAAATCGTTTGAAGATGACAGAGACAGAAATAATTGTATCTCAGTTTAAGAAACTGTAAATGGTTAGTAAATATCATTTTTATATACAGCGTGTTACGGAAAGGGTATATACATATCAAAAGCACGGATTCTTTTGGTGATAACAAACTACATGGCAACATTTTTTGTATACCTATATACCTACATAATTATAAAGTTACAAACATTTAAATCAAATGCTTCCAATTGAATTCTACACATCACTAGACCAAGACAGCTGATCGGTGTCAATAAACTACACACAAAGAAACAAGTCTGTAAAAGATTTGTCTCCTGGTACTATTTGCAAAATGGGTTCCGCATGTTAGTTTTATTCCACAAAATATCAAACACTTGAACACAAATGAGTTAAGTACTACAAAAACCTTATTGTAGCTTGGGAAATTGTTTTTGTTTTTTAGTAAAAAAACGTACCGCTGAGTATGTAACTAAATAGTACAGTAGGAGTATCATTATAATACTTTAAATATCAGATAATAGGTGCCGGCTGAGCCGGCCAGCAAGCCGAAGCCTCGGTGGTGAGCGTGAAACACATCTGTGACGATAAGCTCGCATGGGACCGCTGGAGCAACAAATACACTCAACAGTTATCCAAGTTCAATAAATTTTCTATCTCAGCAATAATAACCATTTTCCTGTAAATCTCCTTTATCATAATCATCGTTTTTTGTGTTTTTGACACTGTAACTAAATGGCTGGCAAAACTGTGAATTGCAATAATAGGAAACTACAAAAGTACTCAATACAAATAAAAAGGTTTCATTTATTTGAAAATGAACCCTAGAAAACTTTCTTACGTAACTTATGTTTGTCCTGGTACAAATAATGCCAGAGGGTTCAGTACTTAATTTTGTTTTAGTAATGTTCATTGATTAACTTCTTATTCAATGAAAATTTACTAGCGGTGTAAATTAAATAACATAAAAAGAAATGTATCAAAACACGTCACTTTGTTTAGTTTGTTTACAGTTGTCCCGTTGTCCGTTCGTCGATGATTAAATTTTCCGTTATCAGCGAATGTCTCAAATATGCAAGAGAAGTTATTTAAAGTACTAGGACTTCATGAGTAACGGAAATTATTGTACATTAATAATATGCAACCCTAATTTCTGTACTTTTACAATCATGTAGGATAACAAAGGTTACCCACACATTGATGTTTAGGGTCATGAGGATGAGGCAATTTTCGGCACTTCGCTTATTTTTCAGATTTTTATTAAATTATTTTTTCGTTTTGATATCCGGCCTAAACAAAAGTGCTTATGTTTTATGCTCAACATTTTTGTTTATTTCCTCATTATCCCCAATATCCAAGTACCTGAGCAAAGTTTAGCAACTATAATAAGACTTAATTTGTTCATCTCAAAATAAAATACTTAATTTTCAAATGGATTTATCAATTTCGTCTAACGCATGAAAGATGCTTCTTATGACGTGATTGGCGTCGTAAAGTCGGTAAATTTACTTATTTTAAAGAAAAAAAAATATGAAAGCAATAATTAGGACAGTTACCCTAGTACAGAGCCTAGTGAGAGCAGTGGTGGCCCAGTGGTAACGGCCCCGACTTACGAGTCATAGGTCGTGGGTTCGAACCCAGGCAGGCGCTTTACTTTGTGTAAATAATTTCATCACCACTGCTCTCAAAACGGTAAAGGAAAACATCGTGAGGAAACCGGCATGTCCTAGAACCAACAATTCAAAGACATGTGACATCTACCACCCGCACTGGGCCCGCGTGGTAGATTACAGCCCAGTCCCTCTAGAAGAGAGGAGGCCTGTGTCCCAGCAGTGGGAACATTATAGGCTGATTATGCCCTAGTACTAGGATAGTAGGCTAGGATAACAGACGTTTTGCGTGTGTTTTTAGTCGCTCTCTGTCCGTATCGGTGCGAAGTTGTGTATCAGATCAGTGAATTCAGTGATCGTTGTGGAATTGTCGTGAAAATGTCGTCACGCGCCGTAATAGCGACTACTATGAGATGATGTTGTGCCATGTGTGTTGGAGGATCGGATGCTAATCTGCGAGCTGCCCGAGACCTGTATCGTCAGCGATTCATCGACGGAAGACCAGTTGCTGGTGAGCATGTTTCAGCCGGATGGTACAACGTCTGTACTCCATCCTGGGGTTCATTTCATGAGCCTGCATCGAAAGGTCGGCCAAGTAGGAGGGATTTGAAAACGCTGTGCTAGAATATTTTGAACGTACTCCACGCACTAGCACAAGGCGAGCTAGATTAGCGCTCGGCCCTGTGAACCTTGTTTATCAAACTTATTCTTCTTAATTTTTCGTAATTATTACGTTTTCCTTAAAATCGTAGGTAAAGGGCGTCACTTTCTTACGATTCGCATATCAAGGGAAAGCCGCCGTTTTTACGAAAAACGTATTATTTTCTTCAGTGATTGTATGATGGTGATTTAGGTGTAATTTAATTTAAGAAAATCGTCTACGTTGCTGTACCTATCACGACAAAGTTTAATTTATGTTTCATACCTACACAAAAAGCTGTCAGAACTGCGTCATGCGTGTACCAGGCGCACAGACTTTCGGAAGACCCGCCCGCGCCGCGTGGCGTGCGGCGCAGAGCTGTGTGTGTTGCAGAGCTGTGCGCAAGTGTGTGTGCGTATGTACTATTGACTCTCGTAGTGCGGTGACACGTTTGTTATGATTTAAATTTAAAGTATCTATGGAAAAACAAAATATTAAGCATTTTCGAAGTTATTACTTTTGAGCTGAAATTTTGTAGAGCTTCTGAACCAGATGCACTCTACACCCCGTTTGTATGGCTATACCGTTTCCGTAACACGCTGTATTAGTGCACAAAAAGCAAGCCGCAAAAGTAAGAAAAATAGCCACACAAATAGATTACATTTATTTACACTACAAAGTAGAATCTCAAGAGAGATCAAAGTTAGAACATACAAAGAATCGAACCACTTTGATTGTAACTAGAATAGGACTATACGAGACCCTCTTACGAACTCGAGCTAGTAAAACTAAAATAGCTGTAAAACACACAAAACAGCAACACAAATACAACAAAAATGGCGGCTGAAAACAAATCTTAGTGTCGATCCTAATACAAAGGTTGTTTAGCACCAAGTGTTAACAAAAAACACCACAGAAATCTAATCAGTCACAATTCGAATAGGTAACACAATAATAAAACCAGGGTTAAGAACAGACTGCAAACTCTTCACTCCTGCTTATCTCTAACATTTCTAGCTAGATCTAACACAAAGTTAGCACTACATTTCGTTGGAAACAAACACTACCAAGATTTCTTGCTCCGTCGATCGTCTACGTAGAGTATCGAGATATCATCTACGTAGAGCACACTGTATTGACCAATCAAGAAAATGGATTTGAAACCGAGCAAACAAGCGTTGATTGCGCAATTTTAGTTTAAATTACTTTTCGCATCTAGCGTGAGCGTTCTTCCAACGTTAGTTTCGATATAATCAGGTCTACGCGACGTCAACCAACACCAAATGTGAAGGTACAGGTTCCCTTAAGGAACCACATTGTCGGGGTCTAGCCCTGATACCATAATATGAACTCGGCTGAGCAGGGTTCACGACTAGGCTGCGTACACACGATGCAACAATTCAACGCTAATGCAAAAAAATCCCAAGCATCACACACCCTACACCCCTATCCTACCATAGGATTAAGAGACTCATGCACGATCATAGTCTCAGGCCGTCTCCGTCGCTCCACCATGGGTGACCGTATCGGCTGCAGGGACACGGGGCGGAGTCTTCTTAAGACAGGATCTTCGGGCCGGTGGCAGTGCACGAATTTGTATAGCTCTTTGTGCAGCTGTGGACAAGCGTGCGTTATGTGTACATGCTGTTAGAAGCTGCTGCAGTAGGTGTTTGTGAGTAAATAAGTCATTGGAGTTTAACTCCAATATCATTGGCGTAAAACATAACCAGTGAAATTGGGGTGTAATATCTCTGCCAACGCTTCAGAGGATACAGGCGTTATTTTATGTATACATAAACACAATAATGTAACTTAGCAAACCATAGGTATACTAAAACCCAGAGAGCATAATTATCTATGAATTTAAACACATAAGTCAGAAAAGTGGTTCTTGAGAGTCATATCAACACAGAAAAGAAGATACAGGCTGAGAAACAGCATTTTATAGTACTTAAGTAAAGAAGTAGGGAAAACCACATTATTAGATAAAATAGTTGTTTCTGAGATTTTTGATAACCTGAGAAACAAATGCATACATTCGTATCCCAGCTTATCGAAAACTCAGAAGCTCAGAGCCTCAGACCTTACCGAAAACCTTGTTCAGGTCGCTCGCTTTAGCGTTATTTAAAAGATTGTGTTACCACAGAAGATTGTGTCCTAACGCACTAAGCATCTATTTAGCTTAAAAGGACATTCCTAAAAGGTTTAATGTAACAAATTATAAGTTATTGTTTTTTTTTATCCTTTATTTAAAAGTGCACCGTGCTGATCGAATAATATGCCGAAAACTCGGACGGATATTGCATCACATTTTAATAATAAGTTGTATTTACTCCTAAAACGGGGAAAAGTAAATCAGTTCACAATTCGCCCTTGCTTTGGATAAAATTATATTTTATAAAATATTGTGCATAGAAAAGCTGTGTTAGCAGATGCATAGTGAACATCGAACGTGCATGCACCTTACTCGAAGTTAAAACGATCTATTCGGATATTATCAAAATCTGTCTCCAGGTCACTTGCTTGCCAGATGTCTTCCTTTTGGTCTTCGTGCTCTTAAGCCGATTTCCCACAGATGCACGCCCATTATACAAGTGGTTTTACATCATCTGATATAATATTAGAATGGCTGGCTACATTAATTTATGGTGCTTTACCACGGTGCAAGTTATTTGAGCATATAAAGGTGCGAGATACCCTCGCGAGTAGCATGCGGTGTGTAACTACGTAATTCACCTTTTTACACGATGCATATAACCTGCGAAGTGCCTCAACATGCGCATGTTACCCGCGCCGTGTACCTACATGCACCATATAAGTTACCCCCCTTTTTAGTAGTAGTATTTGTATGCGGAAGTACAGTCAAAGTCAGAATATATTCGTCACCTTAAGGGTTAATAGAGTTCAAAATGGCAACTGACGAACAGAACTACCAATCACATGACTGAAAAATTCAGTGCTACCAATCGCGTCACGCGTCAAGTAAAAGTGTAGCACTGTAGCTTATTGCATCGTGATGTCGATACCGCAAAATGACATTCAGCCATCTTTACATGTCAGACTTAATTAAAATTGTGACACTGACAGATGAACACTGACACTGAGAATGATTTGTTTTCATAAAATGGCTACGTTGCGTCAAAGGTAGCTAGGCTATTATGATATTATTTTATCAAGCAAGTAAATATAGTTTACAGTTTACTCAGTATCGTAACTTCAAAAGGTATTACGTGCCCTGAGGGCCTAGACAAATGGCATTCACTTCGGAACAATTCTATTTCTACAATCGCTATCGTTATTTCACTTTTTGACTTTATCGCTAGTTTTCGATTCGAATTCCTTCATACGAATCGAACACTAGCGATAACGCTTGTCAAAAAGCGCCACTTGGCTACGCATCTCTATGGAAGAGTTTCTATTCGTTGACCTATGATCACGTGACATTTCGATAGCTTATGTCAACCCCATACGTGGCGATTCTACTAGCGTTATCGCTAATCGAATGTTACTTTATTTGTCTAGGCCCTCTGATATGATAAAGGAGACTTTGAAAACTGACGAAAATATAAAAGTCTTGACTGTACCTACGTGCACCATAAGTACCTACATGTACCTACGTGCACCATAAGTCACGCCCCATTATTAGTTTTAGTATTTGCATACGATACCCAACTCATGCGGGCGTTTGTTCATATACTTATGTTACGCTTACCTCGAAGCCCAGCTTGAACATCTGCAGCAGAAGCTCTCGCACTCTAGTGGCGACGGTCTCGTGCAGCTCGCGGTGCATCTCTTCAGAGGGAGACAGCCGGCTTTTGTCGAGCACGAACCCGATGTGAGAGGTTATGAAGTCACGGATCGCCATTAAGCAATTCTGTGAAATAGTTATAAATCGTGCTTTAGAAAAATACATCACACAATTATGACTGACCAAGCCGAACTGTTCTTAAACTCGTGCCATGTTTACCGCGGCGGCGCGGGCGGTAATAGTGTTAGGCACTTATGGTCGGTTTTGTTGGTGTAGTGGTATAAATCGACAAAAGTAAGGAGCAGGTCGGAATCACGCTTGGTAAATGGCAATAGCTCGCTGTCTATTACATGAGACGTGTTGGGAGATGATTGCAACGGACGGAATTTCTTAATACAAATTTATTTTAAGGATAGCCGAGCGAGACAGTTTCACGCTTGTAGAGACGCACGCACTCGGTCCTTGATGTGGCCCGGGCGGCGGCGGAGCCCCGCGCCCCCGGCTCGCCCTGCGCGCGTACAGGACGTATTACAGTTGGCCACACGTTTTTATAGGCAGACTCAAACTCAAAGCATTTATTTCAATTAAACCATTTACAGGCACTTTTGAATTGTCAACATGTCGGTCAGTTACAAATATGAAGCTAGTTGCCCATTCCAAATAGTAGGTTCCTATGGAGAAGAACGGGCAAGAAACTCCACGGACAGTAGCTAGTGAGAACTCTTAGATGTCAGAATACCAGCGCTTTTTTTTTTTTTTTGGGTGGGAAATTATCAAATAACTTCTCCCGCTCTGGGCGGAGCGGGAGGGCGTGTCAGACTTTTACTGAGTAAAACCCACCCGTATTCCTTCATTTGCCTGTGTGCCAGGGCCACGATATCCCTTTCGGACAAACTCGCAACCCTGGCAGGCATTGGCCCTATCGGACCCCGTCAGTTGGTGCTGACAACTCTTTGAGGCGCGCGTGGAATACGACGCGCCGTCGACCCAGGCCTGGTCCTTATCGGATGGTGAGCTACCCATCGCTCACCGTCCGCAGGCCAGCGCCTACGGTGGCCGGAAATCGGCTTGCGACTCCCGACGCCCGGGGCGTCTCCCGACGCCCGGGGCGTCTCCTGCGGCGACTAGGAGAATACCAGCGCTGCGATACTTATTTTTAAATGTGGCAGCACATGCTGAGATAGCAGCCTTTTGACCTTGTACAGGACTTTGTTCTTATTTTAATTTCTTTTACATTTTTTTGTTTCTATGATTGTGTAGAGTTAAGTTTGTGATCATCCTGTGCGAGGCCCAATAAATACATTTTTGTTTTCTATTCATTGCTAAAAAATAAGTAGAAAAACGCAGCGAGTTAAAAAATATTTCAAAACTGAAATATCTAGGCCAAAAATGCGTTCTCGTCATGAGGGACCGTTATGTCAACAATCATTGCGCGCCGCTCTATACAATTCACCACCACTTAGCAGGCTTATTATTATGATGAGTACGAGTATGTCGTGTCCCACTGCAGCTATAATGATGTGGTAGTGGTGCATACTCACAAAGATCTGCCCCCGCTGGTGCATGTAGGCGGGCGGGGGCGCGCGCGCCAGGCGGGCGGCGAGCGCGCGCGCCCACTGCGCCGCCTGCAGCGCGGCGTCCCGCGAGCACGCGTACATGCTCTGCGCCGAGCGACACACCGCATAGATCGCGTGCCTGAGACCCGGACTGAGGTGTTATAGCATTGGATTAAAGACAGAAGCGGTACAACACAGAACGTGAACAAGTCATCATTCATTTTGTATCACATCTATTCAAAAAGAGCTAGTTTATTCTTCATAAACAGGGACAACAGATCTTTAATCCCTAGGGACTAAAAGTGGTTTGAATTTGAAATGTGGATTTCATACAACAATTCTGCAATTTTAATTTTTTATTTAGATATAAATGTACCACAGAGGTTTAATGTCTCCTCCCATTAAGTCTATATATATAAAAATAATTGCTGTTGGTTTGCCTCGCTAAAACTCGAGAACGGCTGGACCGATTTGGCTAATTTTGGGTTTAGAATATTTGTGGAAATTCAGAGAAGTTCTAAAAGGTAATTATATATGTATTAAAAACCAGCCAAGTTCGTGTCGGACCACGCACTTGGCCTGGACTCACAAATTTTATACCTTACCATGAAGTTTTCACAATTATTTCCTAAATCCTCTTATAATTTGGTTGGGATTGGAAGAGTTTTTCGAAAAGATCTCTCAATCCACACGCACATGCATTATGAAACCTAGTGCTTTAGATGCTTTGGCGACTATGGCATCAACATGAAATTCAAATGTAAGCTTAGAATCGTGGTATACCCCAGATCTCGGATGCAATTCATTCTAGGTAGTACTTGATCACCCAAGATATACGACGACGGTATAATTGCGCGCTTTCGAGTATTTAGCAGGGTTAAGATCAAGTTTACTCCCACGACAATAAGCCTCCAGACGACGTAAATAATCCTGAAGTGCAATCACGTCCGCATGTGATGATATTGTGGCATAGATTTTCATATAATCAGCAAAACAAATTAGTTTGGATGAAATCAAGCAAGAGTTGATGTCGTTTATATAGATAATGAAAAGCAATGGGCCGACCAGTGAACCCTGGGGGACTCCACTGGGGACACGCACCCAACCAGACACATAATTGCTTAATACTACTGCTTGGGACCGGTTTTCCAGATAAGAAGAAAACCATCTGAGTAAATCACCTCGTATTCCCATACCATATAACTTTGTTAGTAAGATCTCATGGTCAATGCGATCAAAAGCTTTACGGTAATCAGTATAAACGACATCAACCTGCTTACCGTTGTCCATGGCGTCAGAAATAAAATCATTGAGCAGAATTAAGTTGGTGACGGTAGACCTTCCCTTCAAAAAACCATGTTGAAACGAACTAAAAGAATTTCTAAGAGCACTATACACCTGGTTGTAGATGATCCTTTCGAAGATTTTTGCCACAATACAGAGCTTGGATATCGGCCTGTAGTTTACAATTTCGGTTTTGACTCCTTTTTTGTGAATAGGCATTATGAAAGCCGATTTCCAAAGCTCAGTTACAACACAAGAATCCAAGGATTTCCTGAATAGCATCGCGACAGGTTGTGCAATCGAAGTCGAACAGCGTACAAGAAATTTGGATGACATATTGTCTGGGCCAGCCGCTTTAGAAGTATCCAACTTGCGAAGCAAGTTAGAAACTTCCTCAACGTTAACTACAATGCTACTTATATCAGATAGGCTGGAAGATTTAGTAAAAAGAGGGGGTGAAGAAATTCCATGACTAGGGCTAGTAACCAGAAATGTAGAGTGAAATTACGTAGAAAACACTTCGCATATTGTTTCGCCGGTACGCAACGGTTCGTTTTTATAGTTTAAGTGCTCGGAACTGCATTTGAATTGTGTAATTTTTTAACGAAGGTCCAAATTTATTTAGGATTTTCTTTAATTGATTTTTCGGTTAAATTCAAGTAGTTTTCATAACATTGCGTTTCTAATACCTTCACCCTTTCACGAAGAAGCTTAAATGTTGACTCATCCGCTATGTTGCCGTACGTCCTGATTTTTTTTAAATATTTGTATATTTCTTTCTTTTTGTATTTTTCTTCTATTTTCTTTTATACTAGATATAAGCTTATATACCATATTTGTAATTTTTTATTAGTTTGACGTAATTTACTGAATTGTTAAGATGTTGTGGGTTGGTACAGTGTTAGCATAACTGGGTACCGTAATGAATTTGTATTTACTTGTCAGAATTTTCAGATCTCTCAGCATCCACAAGCTGTTGCTTCTCCTTGCTGTTCTTAATGCCACTGAACTCCTCTTCGTAAGTCTTCAGTAGCCTGTTCAGTTGATTGCATGTGATGTTTCTGTAAATAAACGAATAATTATAAGTACCGGTAAAAGCGGGTTACTTTGTCCCTAGGGCATAACTTTGGCCCAAATCGAGAAAATGTTTGAACTGCCCGCCGTGTCGCGACCACACAACCGATCGTCGTAGGTCCTTCGGTAACTAATAGATGGCGATATAGACGCGTACTTGCGGAACTGTTTTACGGACTCGAGTGAACGTCGCTACATGTTCGCGCCATATGAAGTTTTGACAGTAACACGTTGTCAGGCGTATTTTTCTGCTGCAAACTTTGATGTCATCATCATCATCATTTCAGCCGAAAGACGTCCACTGCTGGACAGAGGCCTCCCCGAAAAAGAGGGGGATTTGCCATGATCGCCACGCTTGGCAGACAGGTTGGCGATCGCAGTATGGTTTTAAAAATGCATAGAGAACGCTGCTGCCCATTCTCTAGTAAGTCCCTTAGTCACCTTTTACGACACCCACGGGAAGAAATGGGATGGTGTTTCTTCTTTATTAACTTTGATGTGTAATGCTGTATTTTGGTAAGTTTTCCAATTGGATTGTAATTTATTTTCTTAGGCGTGTATGTAGGAGTATGGCAATTGCTTTTTAAAGCCGATTTATTTATGTTTTGAGACTTAAATTACAGATCTAGAAAATCGGTATACTTTGACCGCCTTTTCGGGTAACTTTGGCCCGAGGTCCAAAGTAACCTTGCGAAGTTTATTAGTGCAGAACTTAACTTTTTTGATCAATTTGTTATACAACTATAATACAGAGCGACATTCCTGATGCCATCCGTGTACAGACGCAGAGTGCTGACACAAAGAGCGGCTGCAGAGTTTAACATTCCTCGCAGCACTTTGAAAAACAAATTAACCCGTTTAAGAAAATATGTTTGTACGAGTAAGTTTTGAAAGTTTGTTATCGACCTAACCTTTTTGTGGATATTTTCTTACTGTAAATGTAAATATTTTTTAAATATATAATGTTGATTTTACATCGTATTTTAATTTATTTTAACTTTTTTCTTACATTAAACCCCTCCTGGATATTCAATCTTACTGCCCTTGTTGGTTCTTTGGCTACTGATAGCTGCAAGTGCGATTTTTTGCCGATAAAGTTCATGGGACTAAAGTAACCCTTTCCTAAGAACAACTTTGGCCCAAAAATAATAAAAAAAAAAAAAACTAATTACGCTTATCATATTTCGTAAATACATTACGGATCTTGTTGATTACATCCTCGAGCTTCTTTATAACATATAAGAACACTAAAAAGATAATACCGATAAAAACTACAGATCATATTCTAAAATTATTTGAAAAAAGTAGCTAAAGTAACCCGCAATTACGGTACCCTTTAAAATATATACGCTCTTTTCCATTCAGGACGAGTAACCAAAGATACCTCCGGAAAAGATGATTTTGTTTGTTTTTTTTTTTTGTCCTAAAATGGTAAAGGTTTACGCAAATCACTAATGTAGCACAAAATGTCACATTGGCCGTATGCATACTGAGCTGTGGCCAAAATAACGACTGTGTGTTACTATGGTTGGACGAGCTGTATAGTCACCATCATAATTGCTTGATCACCCTTAAGTTGAAAAAAATATAAATAAATGTCCCTTTTCACGTCATAAAACGACAAGATCTATGTGAAAGTTAGATGGTTTCAACCTTAGTGTAGTTTTAATTTTCTAGGATTTGTTGTCAAAGGGGGTCACGCAATTGAGAGGTTAACTAAACAATATCAACAAGCAATGGCCCACATTATCCTGTTACTGAAATAACTGAAAGATTTGGGGTAAGGTTGTCTAGCAGTGACCGGATGCACGTTGACAGGAACCATTTACATTGTTTGAAATTAAATGAATAGTTTGTACAAGGATCCGGCGCGTGGCCAAAATGTATAAGTAGTTTGTACAAGGATCTGGCGTGTGGCCAAAATATATAGTTTGTACAAGGATCTAGCGCGTGGCCAAAATGTATAAGTAGTTTGTACAAGGATCTGGCGCGTGGCCCAAATGTATAGTTTGTACTAGGATCCGGCGCGGGGCCAAAATCAGAACCAGAGCCGCCATCTTGTTATTTTTTCAATACAATTTCACAAATGTGTACCATCGGCGCGACCCTTACAATGTCATTCAAGCGCCATACGACCCGTGCAGCAGTACTTTGATCGCTAGCCAGGCAGCACTGTACACGAGAGAGCAGTACTCACGAGAACGTGAGCGGCGCCAGCACGGCGGCGCACTTGATGCGCTTGGCGAGCTGCGCCGTGAAGGCCCACTCGGCCTGCAGGCGCGAGCGCGGCATGTGCTCCGTCACCGACATTGTAGTTAGGTAGGACAGGTATTGCTGGAACAAAAAATAGCAAAGCTTTATAGAAAAAAATTGCGTGTATCAAGATAATTATACATTATTCCCGCATTATTTTTAGCCCCGTACGCATGGTCATATGTAGCCCACTCTGAGGATTTACACATCCAAAAGTCCCACATACCTTGAGCAACGTCTCCACAGTGGTGTCGAACGTGCCCGTCAGCAGGATGAGGTCGCGCGCGGCGCGGCCGGGCGCGCGGCCGCCCAGCGCGGCCTGCACGTGCAGCGCGAAGTCCGCGCGCATCTCCGACGCTATGTCCAGCCCCTCGCGCAGCTCGTGGATAAGCTGGGGAGAAGAGGAGTTACCTTAGGTCATGTGATTACATGATCAAAGTAAATAAAGCGTCCATAAAAAACTGGTGTAGCGCGAGTCGGGCTCACACGGTTATGGTTCCGAATAGAAAATAATAGAATGCATCTGGGGGTACGGTAGTGCCCCCGCCAAGACGAGCCAAGCGAAGCGCAAGGGCACTACCTACCTTTTCTCGAAGTGTTTCATCGTTTTTTTGAACCCTCATAGAGTTGGTTTCCGATGTACCAGATAGTTCATATTCTCAGGATATGAAGTCAATAATAGACCAATTAAACTTACAAAGTCTCAATTGAATAGCTCTAATACTTTAGATTTTATTGATATCTAAAATATACCGATTTCGTCAGTGACACACTGATGATCATCAAAATGTTTGGCTACTTCCTGAAGTGCTAGTAAGCTGAAATTTGGTATGTAATCTAAGTTTAGTATACAACCCACAAAAAAAAAACATTAACTTATAACTTTCGCCCCCCATCCCCTAAAATGGGGGGGTGGAAGTTTGTATAAGACTTCAAAATGTTAGGGTACTTCCTGAAGTGCTAGAAAGCCGAAATATATAGACTTTGCTAGTATTAAAGCACAACAGTCAGCTATAGTTGAATATAATCGCTTAAGCTGATTTATCGCTTATGGTAATCAGTAAACCATAAAAGAAAAAAACCGGCCAAGAGCGAGTCGAACTCGCGCACCGAGGGTTCCGTAAGTATATATGATGTAAATGATTTCTGAAAAACTGTGCTATTTAGAGACATCGTTTTATTTTTTCTGTAATCTTTACGTAAACTTCTATCACATAGAATAATTTCAGATTTTTATCTATGCAAACTTCGGAGATAAGGGGGGGACCGGTATTTTTTTTTTACATCATAAGTCGTAAACTGTGCTGCCTAAAAAAACAAAAAAAATGATTGAGAATGTGCAAACAGCGTTCTTTCATATGATACCCCACATGCCCTAGTAGCCCCACTTAAAATTTGTAAGACCCCCTTTCAGTCCGTTTTGCAAAAAATATTTTTTTTTTAATTCTTTCTTGTTTGCAAAATAGTTGGACAAACGTCATCTAAAACTATTCTAAATTTCAAGTTGATAGCATTAGTAGTTCTTGAAATATCCAGGTGACAGACAGACTTAGTCTCACCATAAGGGTTCCTTTTTACCATTTTGGTACGGAACCCTAAAAAGGCAAAGACAGAGAATGGGCTATGAAAACCGGCACTGCTGATGTGCAAGAAATACACCCCAAAAAAAGAAGAAAAAAGTAAACACTAAAAAGACTGCCTAGCAACTTACAAAAACAACTGAAATCCCACCAAAAACATTTCATGTAAAATGTTGCCAAGACGACCACCTATGGTTTGCCCTGTGAAAAAGATATCAGATCTCATGTAGAGCCAAGCTTCTGAATATACACGGCCTGACTCTACCGACCCTAACTTCACAAATTCTACATATCAGTAAAAATGTATGGCTTGGCTGTTTCGTTACTTACTTCAGAAACTAAATATTCGCATCACCTCAACGACGGTAGCGAAGCGGCGAAGCGTTACGATGTTTTAACTCCTGTTGCTAAAAATTTTAACTTAAAAAAAATATATATACACTGTTAAATGACCGTTTTAATCCCGTGGAGGGTCGATCCGGTGCATGAAACACTATCGATTTGTAAAAATAAAATTTAAAAAAATAATTACTTTTTCTTTTAAACTCGAATCAATTCTCGCATTAGTGAAAAAGGGATGCAAACGTAGGTACCATTCGAAACTCATTTCGTACCATACGAGGTGTGTGTGTGTGGTAGATTACATTCAAAGTAAACAACACTTACGAACCACTTCAGAAATGACGCGTAAGCGCAGTCCACGTGGATTCACAAAAATTAGGTAATGCTAGACCAAGCTCCGCCCCCAAACCCCATTTGATTGGCAATGCAAAAGGCGCGCGCCCCGCGCACCCCGCGCGCTAGGGGCCACCGCAGCACATGTGAGTAAACAAACAATTCAGTTTCTCTGAGACGTCATCGGCGTATTGTTGTTTACAATCCTTGACTCGCGAAAGCAATAACGTATCGTAATTAAGTGTACTCCAACCTGGAGTTCGTTGAAATGGTGCAATTTTACGCGATCGCGAAGTGTAGCCCTAAGTGATAAATAATTCAGAGGAGATTAATTATTTGGTTTGTCAATCAATCAATGCTTCTCCCAGGCTGCGCCACAACACCCTTCCACACTCTCCATTAGGTTTGTAACAGAACTATTTTTATTAAATCGTGTACCTAATTAGTAACTAGAACTTTTTCTTTTCAAATCATCTAGCAGGCGCATAATTCTTTAAATGTTATTATGTCCCGAAACCTAGGTACAAAGCAAGTATGACGGTCTTACGACCATCTTAATTGGCCCGTAAAAGTATGAAGGAAATTTTGGAATCATTCATTTTTTACATGAACATCAGCTGAGCGAGTCCATAACCTAAGTTGATACCTACAGAGGTCGGAGTGTAGATAGTTTGCGCGTCCGACGCGACGTAGGTAACTAACTCGTGGCGCTACTACTGGTTTCATGAATTTTTCGAATATTACGTTATCACTTCCAATTTTTTTAATTTTAAGAGTTACAGTATTGTGTAAGTTGTTGATGAATAGTATTTTGTAAGTTAAACCACCCGTCCAAGGTATTAAAACGATCAAAATGTAACAGTGTATAATTAAATGCTTAGCCAGTTCGTCAATATTTATTTATTTAAATTCAAGCGCATAATACTTATTCAAAATCAAAAGTCATTTATTCAAACTAGGCTGAGAATCAGCAGTTTTCGAACGTCAAAATTACATGAGACAGTCCCCCGGCACGCCCACCCTTCACCACTTCCTAGTGCTTTAGCTGGAAAGAAGAAGTGGCGCAACAAACTCCCCAGCAGCACAGCTGTCTGTTCATATATAAAACTTGAATCTATACAATAAAATGTAAAATGCAACACAAAACATTAAATTAAATTATTTGCCTTATGTTAGCTAGCACACACCACTATACAAAAAAATATAATTTATATAATAATCGTCGAAAACTATACTCAAGCAGAAATAACGTAAACAAAACGTATCTAAATAAAATTATTGGTTATTGGTACCAAGCGACCTTTTCCCATATTCTGTCTCAGTCAACCGGGTGGTATTTATTATGTAGTCATAGCCACAGTTACCAGTTCAACATTACCTGTTTGACCGTGAGACAGGAGGGGTGCTCGGGGCGCGCCTCGAGCCGGAAGGACAGGTAGTCGTGCACGGCCTCCATGCACAAGCTGGACAGCAGCAGGAAGTGCGCGCGGTACGACGGCAGGCGCATGGCCTGGCACTCGGGGGACCAGCAGCCATATCTGGTGGCCAGAGGGAGGATACAACATATACAATAGAATACTTTCCTTTTGAAGGAGTTCACATAGCGTGGTTAAAAAACACATGCTGTAAATACGGTGATTAGGTGCATGCTGCAAAACGTTCACACAAACGTGATAACGTAGTATAGTAATTAAAACGGATAGTAATTTGACGGCACAGGCTGCATTCCGAATTAGGACCATAATCGCTGTAATCGATTTTAGCGCGCTAAACGGTAATAGGGAACGCGTTAGCGCACTAAAATCGATTAAAGCGAGTATGGTCTTAATTCGGAATGCAGCCACAGTTGGCGCAATGGTTAAGCGATTGACTGCTGCGCTGCGTGTCGCGGGTTCGATTCCCGCACGGAACAAATATTTATATGACCTACAAGTAGTTGTTCCGGATCTGGCTGTCTGTGTGTGAGTTTAAATGTTTGTAAACGCACCCACAATACAGGAGCAATTCCTAGTGTGGGGCAACGTTTATTTAATAAGATAAAAAAAAACACTGCTTTAGCCATTCACTCGCGAGCCCCGGTAGTGATTTTTCAGTCATAAGTCATTAACAAGTAGTTTAAAATCTGTGCTTGAGTTAGCTCCAGTCTTCTATTGTACTTTCAGCTTTACGGCTGAGATTAATAAACGTTACTTAGCACGTCCTTTGGGTTATAAATGTTCCTGTCTCTTTTTTCAACTTTTAGTTTAACAATTGTGCAAGAGTGACAGAACAATGCTAAGCTAAAGCTGAACCTGGACACTCCATCTGAACGAACTCATATGCTTGTCTACTACTAAGTACAAGAAGTAGGCAATTAGATAAGACTGTGCAGTCAGACTTAGGGCCTGTGCACACCACGTTTTTTAAACACGCCGTCGACGCGTTTGTAGCGATACAGACGCGCGATAGTGATGGAATATTCAAAACGCACATTAAACGTGCCCTTATCAAAAAAGCATATTATAAGATTAAGGACTACGTTGAAGACAAGGAAGTTTGGCATTAATTTCTTCTGTACATGTGGTTTCCCTGGTACCTCATTAACGGCAAAACTATGTAAATGTCTATTAACAGCTCCCAAATTACGAAGTTATTTTTTTAATTTAATTTTATATTTTTTTACAAACTTCACTGACATAATGTTTTTCTTACTTGACATTATTATACCTAAAATTTAAATTTCAACAAGGTTCTAACTTTTATTATTTTAATCATATTTTATATTGTTTTTTTTTTGTCAATGTGAGGACGTTGTAGGCTTATTAGACTGTAGATCTGTAGACCATTTTCTATTTTGTTAAGTACCTGGTACTTTTGACGGGCCTACGCTGTCCTCTCATACCTATTAACACTGTAATTTGAAAACATTGTAAAAGCCAATTTTATTTTTTTCAAAGAGTGACCGTGGAGTTTCTTGCCGGCTCTCCTCCATAGGAAACGACCAATTGGAACCGTGCAGCTAGCTTCTGACGTTTCATAAGTGCCCATGTAGGCTTATTTGAAATAAAAATATTTTTGATTTGATTTTGATTTTGATTTGATACGCACGCAAGTCAGTCTATTCTGTAGGATAAAAGCGCACCGTCGACGCACGTTTCAAAAACGCGCGTCAACGGCGCGTTTAAAAAACGTGATTTGCACAGGCCCTTAGGTGTGAGATGTATACTGACATCCTGCGTTCATAGGTCTTCAGTTCATCTTCATCCTGGATGGACGAGTCAGGGCGCTCGTTCATAGGGTCTGACTGTTGGTATGGAAACAAATAGTACAATAATACACAAGGTACTGACCTCCTGAGCTCATAAGTCTTCAGCTCATCCTCGTCCTGCATTGAGGAGTCAGGGCGCTCGTTCGTGGGGTCCTCGAACATCTCGTCGCCCTCCTCTTCGATGAAGCTTTCTGATTGTTGCTGAGGATGGAAAAGCGAAAAGTTAAGTGTTCTATTGGTTGATTAATCATGCAATATTTTGAAAGAATTTGACATTGATAAGATGAAATCTGAACAGCAAGAAAAAAAAAATAGCTGCCCCACTGCTGGGCAAAGGCCTCTTCCCATACAGAACAAGCACGAGCATTGATTACCACGCTTGCTAATAAGAGGGTTGACATTTTTTAACAAAAAATATACTTACAAAAGATTTTTTTGTACAAATATATAAAACTGTTTCAGTGATACTCTACTAAACATTTGGATAAATAATAATAATAATCTTTATTTATCCAAAAAACATACACCGCATTATTACAAAACAAGATTTATATTTTGACATGGCTTAAACCATGGAGCCAGTTTTTGTAATAAGAACGTAACAGTGATTTAAATACCGTTCTTTATACAAAACTGAAAACTTAGTACCGAACTAAGTTTTCAGTTTTGTGTTTAGGAACTGTACCATAGTCGGAATAAAGTTCGAAATTCAATAATGGCTCCATGTTTTAAACCTGGGTCTGAAGATAAACCTTGTTTTGTAATAAGGGGGACAGAGTTTGAAATACAGTAGACAATCATTATACAGAATTTGTAAGGTTTAAATAAATATTTGGATAAATTAATAATGGATATTTGCTTTAAATTATTCATAGAAAACAGGCCAGTTGTCCCGTGGTATATTTTATTTTGTTTGTTTTAGTTTTTTTTAATGTTGGAATTTCTCCTGTATTGTGGGTGACAATACTGCACTACTACTTCGGCATTACTTTTCGTAACTACGACACGCACAGTTAGGGAAGAGTTAGCTAACTGTTACTTACGTCAGGCTTCTCCAGTGTGAGGTGAACTTTATCTAGCAGGTTGTGACGCATCTTGTAGATAAACATCATGCAACGCCGAACGCCCTGAGTCTTCAGGATTTCTTGGTGGTAGTCCCTGAAAGACAACCATTTTGTATCTATCGATAGGTCTACCAGCACGAGGGCTGGAAGTTGTAGACACGAAACAACAAAAACGAGTTTTTTTTTTTTTTAGCGTCATACCAAAACAGTTCGAAATAACATGACGGGGCTTTTCGAGTCTCCCAGTTGCATTTTTATGCCAATTTCAGCCGAAGATCACACAATTGGGTAACATATTTTACAATCACAATCCGAAGGATCTTAAAGGAAATTTATAATCCATTGGGAACAACATATCCCACCAAAAACATTTCATGTAAAATGTTGCCAAGACGACTACATAAGGTTTGCCCTGGGAAAAAAAAAATCAGATCTCATGTAGAGCCAAGCTTCTGAATCTACACGGTCTAACTCTACCGACCCTAACTTCACAAATTCTACATATCAGTAAAAATATATGGCTTCACCGTTTCGCTACCGTCGTGGAGGTGATGCGAATATTTATTTTCTGAAGTAAGTATCGAAACAGCCAAGCCATAAATTTTTACTGATATGTAGAATTTGTGAAAATGAAAATGTTAGGGACATTTTGAAGTCTCATACAAACTTCCACCCCGCCATTTTAGGGGATGGGGGGCGAAAGTTATAAGTTTATGATTTTTTTTGTTGGTTGTATACTAAACTTAAATTACATACCAAATTTCAGCTTTCTAGCACTTCAGGAAGTAGCCAAACATTTTTGTGCCCCCAGATAAAGTAGATAATGCAACAAATATTGTTGAATTGTGATGCATTGCCATTATACGAAGTGTGTTACGCAATTATGCTGCTGATCGCCAAAGATGCAGTTGACATGGGTAATATTTTTTTGTGTCATTTATCTATTTGAACTAACCAGTACAATGACACCTCGCACTGGTCCAACAGTTGCATGTGCGTCAGTTCGGACAGGCCTCCGATATCAAACGCGTCGTTGGAGATCGGAGGCTCCTCGCTGAATATGTAGCCGCTTTCGTTGAACTTATAAAGTCACTCACCTGTACAATGACACTTCGCACTTGTCCAACAGTTTCATATGCGTCAGTTCGGACAGGCCCCCGATATTAAACGCGTCGTTGGCGACCGGAGGCCCCTCGCTGGACATGTAGCCGCTTTCATTGGACGTGTACGGGTCTCCGTATTTGTGGGGGATGGCGATCTCTGGTGTTGATAACCCGTTGCTTGATGCTGTGGGTTCTGAAATCATTTGATAGATAGATTTAGACCGGTGGAAAAGATTCAACATTTAATGTGTTCTATGGCTCTTTAGTCAATGTTCAACGTGAGCAGAAATAACCTTATTTACTCCTCGATTCAAGATTAAAATATAAAAGTATCTTACTTGTTATCAGAAACTAAAGACTCGAATAACATTGGGTTCGAGTTTCCTCAATAATGGCGTCCAACTCACTACTGTCCACGTCGCTGTCCACATCATCAGCCCCCTTGAGGCCGGCGCCCGGCTCGTCGCGCAGCTCGGCGGCGGACTGCTCGGCGGCGCCCGGCTCGTCGCGCAGCTCGGCGGCGGACTGCTCGGCGGCGCCCGGCTCGTCGCGCAGCTCGGCGGCGGACTGCTCGGCGGCGCCCGGCTCGTCGCGCAGCTCGGCGGCGGACTGCTCGCTGGAGCTGCTGCTGCCGGGCTCGCAGGGCGACACGTTGAAGCGCACCAGGCAGGGGCGCGCGCATTCGGATGCTGGGGTGCTGCGGGAGAGATTTTGTTTGTGATTTTGGGATGAATTGATTCCGACGTCAATTTTTATGCTTTTTACGCGACCAAAACCAACAAGCTGATGTCTAGTCAAGCAGAAATTGTAGTTGAATATTTTTGACTTATAAGAATTGACGTACCCGAAAAATGCGGGGTCGAATCCATTCTCGTCTGTAAGGTATTGTGAACTATTGTGTCTCCTTTTGTTATTCAGTAATGTGGGTATGCGCTAATTAATAAAACAGTCAGCTATCCATCTCCGTGTTTAATTGACGTCCCATTTGGCGACGAGAAATTCGAATTCTAATTGCGTGTAAAATTGTTATTAACAATGCCGATCGGTCGACTAGAACCATTTGACATTAATTCGAAGCTGTGGCCGTCGTATATTCGCCGTGTCAAACAGTATATAATACTTAATGATATAAAAGATAATTTGTGTGTGCCGTTGTTAATTACTGTTGTGGGTGAAACTACATACTCGTTAATGTGCGATCTATGTGCTCCGGCGGACCCAGAGACGAAGAAATTTGACGAATTGGTACGTTTGGTGACCGATCATCTAGAACCTCAGAGATCGGAGATTGCCGAGCGCCACATTTTTCGCCTACGTAGACAACGTGTTGGGGAAGCTATGACGGACTACCTCCAAGATTTAAAGCATCTCGCGACTACGTGTAACTTTGGTACAATGCTAGAAGAAAACCTTCGCGACCAATTTGTTTCGGGACTATCCAACAGCGCGATGCGATCGCGAATTTTTGCTGAGAAAAATATTAAATACAAGGAGGCGGTGGAGCTGGCTCTGGCGTTAGAGGCCGCAGAGAGGCACGCGGAGGTGAGCGCGGCGACCGCCGCCGCAGCCACGACCTCAGGTGCAGGTGGCGACGCGGGCGAAGGCCTGCATAGGGGCGGCGCGCGCCGGCCGGGGCGCAATACAGGCGCTAGGGCTGACGGTGCGGCGCCGGCGCAGGCCGCGTCTACTCAACAGTGCTGGCGGTGTGGAAAGCCGCATCGGCCGGAAAGATGTCGGTACATCAATTACAACTGTGATGAGTGTAACCAACGTGGACATTTGAAAGTGATGTGCAAAGAGGTGCGTGGTAGTGGTCGGTCTGGTAGGCAAAACTACGTAAGTGAAGATATCTCAGGGGACGAGGATTTGTTCAGCATCGAATTGGCGTCTAAAGGTAACAAACCTTACTTTATAAACGTGAACATGGACAGTTACGAAATTAAATGTGAAGTCGACACTGGAAGTCGCATTTCCGCGATTAGTGAAGACTTTTATAAACAGATGTTTCCAAACAAAACAATACAGTCGGATAATCTAATGTTACGGTGTTATGCAGGTACGCGGATCGAGTCATTAGGTTATATATTGGTCAATGTTAAACTTGGTAATGTTACGGCAAACAATTTGTCATGTTATATTATTAAAAATGGTGGACGCCCATTATTAGGTAGGGATTGGTTAAAGTCGCTCAATATCAAACAAATCAATTTCAATGATATTATTGCTGATCCATTTATTGGTAAATTAGCTACAGACTTTCCCGAGGTCTTTACTGATAAACTAGGAAAATGTAAAAAATTGCTCCAATTGCAACTTACAAATAAGGAGCCCGTCTACGTGCGGGCGCGCCCCGTGCCGCTGGCACTCCGCGCGCGTGTCGAGCGCGAGCTCGAGCGGCTGGAGGCCGAGGGCACAATCTACCGGGTCGAGCACTCGGATTACGGCACACCCATCGTGCCGGTTATCAAGACGAACGGTGATATTCGAATATGTGGCGATTATAAAGTTACCATCAATCCAAAACTTAAACGTGAATTTTACCCACTCCCACGCATCGAAGAGTTGTTTGCCACTTTAAGTGGGGGAAGGGAATTTACCAAAATTGATTTAACCCATGCATATCAGCAGACGATGTTGACGATGTTGACGATGTTGACGATGTTGACGATGTTGACGATGTTGACGGGTGATTCACAACTGTGTACAGCTATTACTACACACATTGGTACATTTGTTTATCGCCGTACGCCATTCGGATTATCTTGCATTCCGGAAAAATTTCAAAAATTGATGGAGGAGACATTGCGCGGCGTGCGTGGCACGGTGGTGTTTCTTGATGATATTTGTGTGACGGGGGCTTCGAGAGCAGACCATTTGGTTAACTTAAGACATTAGACAAGTATTGGTGAGATTAAGAGATATGGGTTTGTCTACGCATCATCGCCATGAGCGAGCCCACCACTACTAGACGGGAGAGGAGAGGAGTGCGGGGTGGGACGGAATTCCTCCACGCGCGGACAGTCGTCGCAGAAACCAATCGCACGGCATACACGCACATAGAATATTCCAAAATTTGTAAAACCTAAAATCATTCATTATACGCCTAATTACTATCGAAGAAGATTTTCATTTATCTCCAAAACATATTTGGACCTTCATCGCCGGATGCAGCAGAAGAAATCGTAGCGACCAGCATTAATCGGACGTACGAGGCCATCAGCGAAGTCATCCACGGTACCAGCATAAAACGGTCAGGTCAATCATCATTCTTTATTCTTATCCCTTATCTATAATCAGTGCTTTATTTGTGTTAATATTGTGTGAAATCCTAGTGTTTATTCTCGTTAAATAGTTAAAAACGCGTAAAGATTTTTGTTTTGTCACTACCCTCAACTTCGTTTAATAATCTAAATCTTTACAAATAAGTGTTTTCTTTTGTCTTCCACAAGCTCGAACATGGCTAAAACTCCGTCAAAAGAGGGTCGTAGTAGTGGTGAGGATATAATTAGAGATTTAAATAAAAGAAGAGGTGTTGTTCGCGGTAAATTTAGACTATTCATGAAGTATGTAGACTCTGTAGAAATAATGCCTGTTACTGAAACCATTAAAACAGAATTACAAACACGTTTACAAAAGGCAAATTTATTGTTAGACCAGTTTTCAGAAATTCAGGATGAAATAGACTTAAAAATCCCTGATAGTCAAATAGAAAAGGAATTATCTGAGAGGGAAACTTTTGAAACCCACTTTTATTCTTATGTGACTAAAGCTAAGTGTATTATTAACGTAGATAACGCTCAAAATTATTCTAAATTTTCTAGTAAAGTTCAATTACCTACAATTTCACTTCCTTCCTTTGATGGCTCTTATGACCATTGGTTAGAGTACCGCGATACTTACCTATCTCTCATCCATAGTTCTAAAGAAATAGATAATGTGCAAAAGTTTCATTATTTACGGTCTTCTCTTACTGGCAGTGCATTATCGGTGATTAAGTCATTAGAATTCTCGTCTGATAATTACATTATAGCATGGGAGTTAATGGAAAACAGATTCAATAATAACCGTTTACTTGTGCAAAACCATGTTAAGGCTTTGTTTTCTATTACGTCACTTAATAAGGAATCATCTAATCAAATTCGTAAACTTATAGATACCGTTCTCAAAAATCTACGTTCCCTTAAAAACCTCGGCGAACCGACTGAGTCTTGGGACACCTTGATTATTTACTTAATTACATCTAAACTTGATTCAATTACCGAAAGAGAATGGGAGACTCATAAAAGTTCAATTATAAATAGTAAGAACCAGTCAAATTCACGCTTATCTCTTGATTATTTGATAAACTTTCTTAAAAATAGGGCTGACGTACTGGAGACTATTCATTTGGCACATGGTAAATCTACTACGGACAATAACGTAAAAAAACCATCACATTCACAACAACCAAACAAATCACATAGTTACACATCAACACAAAATAAACAAACTAATAATAAAAATTCCAAACGTTGTCGTATTTGCACTATGTGTCAAGCTAACCATCCGCTTTATTCTTGCGATTCATTCTTAAAATTATCTGTTAACGATAGAATAAAATTCATCAATGAAAAGAAGTTATGTTGTAATTGTTTACGCGCTAGTCATTCGGTAGATGAGTGCTGGTTCGGTCCTTGTAAGCAATGCAATAAGAAACACAACAATTTAATTCATGATAAATGTGACGATAATGCGAGTGCATCCACATCGTCAGCTGTTGGGCTTAATTCACAGGCATCGCCGCAGGATACAACCAGTGCTACCTCTTCAAACACTACCACATTACATTCTGCATCTCACACAACACAGCAAAGTGCTACTCATTCATTATTAGAGACGGTACTGCTATCTACTGCTTTAGTTGAGGTTGCAGATAAAAGCAATAATTTTCACACCAGCCGCGCTTTATTAGATAACGGAGAAGATTCTGCAATAAAGCAATGCTGACTGCATTGCTTTATTGCAGAATCTTTATGCAAACGCTTAAATCTTAAATTAATACAGTCCACTGTGCAAGTCTCCGGGGTAGGTAACTCGGTGACTAATTCCACACAATCATGCGAAATTCATTTAAGGTCTAAAACTACACAATATAGTACACGCTTTAAATGTTTAGTTTTAAATCAAATCACAGCTCAGTTGCCATCTTTAGGTACAAATTCAAACATGAATATCCCTGAACATATACAGTTAGCAGATCCCAAATTTTATTCGCCATCAGGAATCGAATTATTAATTGGGGCAGATAAGTTCTGGGAACTTTTAAATGACGGACTAATTCGACTAAGCAGTGGTCCATATCTTCAGAACACTAAGTTGGGATGGGTAATATCTGGTTCATTGTTGAATAATAAAACTTCACACAACAATCGAGTTCAATGCAATTACTCACAATCATTAGATACTCAACTTAAAAAGTTCTGGGAGTTAGAAGAAATAGTTCCGCAAAATAAATTAACTAAGGACGAGTCTTTATGTGCAAACTTGTTTGTGAAAACTACGTACCGCGATAACACAGGTCGGTTTTTTGTGCGCATTCCATTAGCCGAGCCTAGTGACACACTAGGAGATACGTTTAAACTCGCGCTAAATCGCTTTCACGCACTTGAACTTAAATTAAATAAATCTACACCTGAATACAAAAAGTTATATTGCGATTTTATGAATGAATATTTAAGCTTAGGACACATGAGTCGAGTCAATCACTATCCAGCATCAAATTATTTTCTACCGCATCACGGTGTTTTAAGAGTTAATAGTAGTACTACCAAACTTAGAGTGGTTTTCGATGGAAGTGCAAAATCAACATCGGGCAAATCGCTTAACGACATTCAGTATATTGGCCCTAGTTTACATAATGACGTTTTCTCAATTTTATTACGTTTTCGACAATTTAGATTTGTTGCATGCGCTGACGTCGAAAAAATGTATCGACAAATTAACATTCAACCGGATCAAAGAAACTTCCAGTTAATTCTTTGGCGTGAAAATAAAACGGACGAACTCGGTGTGTACCAGCTTAATACCGTGACATACGGTACCGCGTCCGCTCCATATCTAAGTATTCGATGCATCAAACAGCTGGCACCTGAGTGCGAGGATGACGTCATAAAGCAAGTAATAGACGAAGATCTGTTTGTTGATGACTTAATTACTGGTCATGATAATAAACAATGTTTATTAGACATTTGTACTAGAGTAAATGATGTTTTAAAATCTGGTTGCTTCCATTTACGTAAATGGTTGTTTAATTTGGAGACTTCCACAACAGATCAAACAAAGGAATTAGCTTTAGGCGAAAATTGTTTAACTAAAACTCTCGGTCTTGGTTGGTTAAATTATTTAGATTTATTATACTTTACTACAAAGATTGATCAAACCTCCACTCATGTGACTAAGCGCGTTATTTTGTCTGTTGTCTCACAGGTGTACGACCCATTAGGATTGTTATCGCCCTCAATTATAATTGCAAAAATACTTTTACAAAAACTATGGCTTTGTAAGCTAAGTTGGGACGATCCAGTACCTAACAATATTTTGTTTATGTGGAAAAACTTTATCGACACGCTTCAACACCTACAAAACATAAAAATTCCTCGTCATGTTAGACAAGTGAATACAAGCCACACAGATTTACATATTTTCACGGATGCATCACAGGATGCATACGGTGCATGTGCATACGTAAGCACATACAACGATAATTCACCAGTCACTGTTAGGTTACTTTGTGCTAAGAGCAAAGTCGCACCAATTAAACCAGTTACAATACCGCGACTTGAACTGTGTGGAGCTTTGGTTGGTGCTAAGTTATATCAAAAAATAATTCAGTCATGGAGATTAACTTTTGATAACGTATATTTTTGGTCTGATTCTACGACTGTCATAAATTGGATTAAAATATCACCTAATTTGTTAAAACCATTCGTCCAGAACAGAGTAGTTCAAATCAATGAGTTGACTGGTGAGTTACCATGGTTACATGTTGCTGGTAAAACCAACCCGGCTGATCTTGTATCCCGCGGGCTGACGCTCGACGCGCTTGAATAATCAGATATTTGGTGGCACGGGCCAGCATTTTTAACCGAAATTAACACTAATTTTAAACAAAATAATCGCGATGAAATAATTAAATTGCACGATTTACCAGAAATTAAATCAAATGTTAATTCTTTATTTACACAATCAACTTTTACTAGTATTTTTACCTTTGAACGTTTTTCTAATTTTAATCGCATGAGACGTGCGGCCGCTTACTTGTTACGATTCATTAATAATGCACGGATCAAGGTCAAAGCAGAACGTAGCACTGGCCCGCTTACGTCTGATGAATTAAGTAAATCAACTTTAGTTTTAGTACGCTTAGCACAACAAACGTCATTTCCAGTCATTTTAATGCATTAATAAAAAACTTACCTGTTATATCGATGAGAAATATATCTAGTCTCGATGTGTTCCTAGATTCTGATTGCATTATTAGAGTGGGAGGTACATTATTAAATTCAGATACCTTCTCCTATAGTAAAAAACATCCCATATTGTTATGTTCCAAACATATTCTCACGCGACTTCTTTTTCAATTTGAACATAAGCGCCTACTCCATGCCGGTCCACAATTGCTCTTGGCTACTATTAGAGAAAGTTGGTGGCCACTCAAGGGTCGTGATTTAGCCAAGCAGACAGTACATAAGTGCATTACATGTACTCGCCAGAAAGGGAAGGCACTATCAGTAAAAATGGGTAACTTGCCTTCTGAAAGATTTGAACCGGGGTATCCTTTCTTGCGCTGCGGTGTAGATTATGCGGGACCTATGCTCATATTGAGTCGCAAAGGAAGAGGTTCAAAACTGGAAAAATGTTATGTTTGCCTATTCATATGCTTCACTACTCGTGCGATACACTTAGAATTAGTCACCCGTCTAACTTCTGAGGCATACTTATTGGCTTTAAAAAGGTTCCTATCTCGTCGTGGAAAACCCGAAAAAATATTTTCCGACAACGGAAAAACGTTTGTAGGCGCACTAAAAGAATTCTCTCAATTTTTAATTACTAATGAAAGTGATATTTAAAATTTTGCTGCAGGCGAAAACATTAAGTTTAGTTTTATTCCTCCCTACTCACCACATTTTGGAGGTTTGTGGGAGGCAGGGGTTAAATCCTTTAAACATCATCTCCGTCGTGTAGGAAACGTAAACCTCACATATGAGGAATTTTCCACTTTATTGACACAAATAGAAGCCCTCCTAAGCTCCAGACCTATGTATCCCATGTCTTCAGACACAAACGACCTACTCCCTCTTACACCAGCCCATTTCCTGATTGGCCGGCCGCTCGTTGCTCCTAGTTACGAAGACCTCACAGCTGCAAACACTTCACGCTTGGTCCGCTACGAACGCATCGAACAGATGAGGCAGAACTTCTGGAAACGGTGGTCGCAGGAGTACGTTTCGGAGCTGCAGACGAGGAGTAAATGGCAGTCCAACACCGACACAATAGCACCTAATACTTTAGTGCTCATTAAAGACAACAATCTGCCACCCTTGAAATGGCGTCTTGGACGAGTCATAAGCACTTCACCTGGCAAGGATGGACTGGCACGTGTAGCAGACATTAAAACAGCTAACGGAGTGATACGAAGATCGTACCCCAGATTGTGTCCGCTGCTAAAGGAGGAAGAACACTAACTTCTCTCAAATTGTACCTGCTTCTACTTCTTCTTCTTTGGAGCCTGTTACTCCAAGGCGGGGGGCATGTCTACGCATCATCGCCATGAGCGAGCCCACCACTACTAGACGGGAGAGGAGAGGAGTGCGGGGTGGGACGGAATTCCTGCACGCGCGGACAGTCGTCGCAGAAACCAATCGCACGGTATACACGCACATAGAATATTCCAAAATTTGTAAAACCTAAAATCATTCATTATACGCCTAATTACTATCGAAGAAGATTTTCATTTATCTCCAAAACAGGGTTTGACCGTTAAACTCAGCAAATGTTGTTTTCTACAAGCGACCGTAAAATATCTTGGGTTTATTATTGACCAAAATGGTCTGCGCCCGGATCCTCAGAAGGTGGAGGCTATTGTGAAGGCACCAACACCGATCGATATCACACAGTTAAGAAGCTTCTTAGGTTTACTTAATTATTATGGCAAATTTATTCCTAAATTAAGTATTTTATTACATCCGTTGCATGAACTTTTAAAAAAGGGTGTCAATTGGAATTGGAGTAATGAGTGCGATGAGGCTTTTAAGGAAGCGAAGCGTGTCCTATCAGGTGAGAGGGTACTAGCACATTATGAGGAGGGGCGGCCCGTAGTGCTATCGGTGGACAGCAGCGCGTACGGGTTGGGCGCAGTGTTGGCGCATCGCTTCCCAGACGGTAGTGAGCGACCGGTCAGCTGTGTGTCGCGCACACTCAATGACGCGGAGCGCAATTACAGTCAGCTAGATAAGGAGGCTCTGGCAATATTTTATGGCGTCACTCGACACCATCAATACCTATATGGTAGAAAATTTGAATTACGTACAGATCATCAGCCTTTAAGCTACATCTTCGGAGCGAAAGTGGGTATACCCCAAACTGCCGCCAGTCGCTTACAACGCTGGGCTGCCCGATTAGCCGCTTATGATTTTACAATTAAATATATAACCTCAAAGCAAAATGGAGCAGCTGACGCGTTGTCACGTTTACCGTTAGCACACGAGCGCCGTCCCACCGAAACGATGAGTTATGTTAACTTAGTACATCAATGTATGCCAGTTAATTTCCATGACGTAGGTAAAGAAACTAATAAGGATGCAATATTATCGCGAATATTGGGATTTGTAAAATTTGGATGGCCATCCGTACCAAGTTGCGAAGAAGAAAAGCCTTATTTTGCACGAAAAGGTGATATTACAATAGATTTTGGGTGTTTAATTTATAAATATCGTATTGTAATACCAAAACCACTACAAACTAAAATACTAGAAGAAATTCATCAAGGTCATTTAGGAGTTCGAAAAATGAAAAGCTTATCACGCAATTATGTTTACTGGCCTACCTAAGACATTGACCTTGAAGTAATGTGTCGTTCGTGTGAGCCGTGTCGTATGGTGCGGGATGCAGCGCCACGGGCTGACCTGCATCCGTGGGAATTTCCTTTGTTTCCATGGCAACGCGATTTTGCGGAGTATTCAGGAAGTAAATACCTCATTATAGTCGACGCGCATTCGAAGTGGATAGAGGCACTTCCCATGGGTCGTACGGATGCACAGTCAACAATCACAGCTTTGATGACCGTTTTTAGTAGGTTTGGATTACCATCGCAACTCGTTACGGATAACGGACCACCATTCCAATCGACAGAATTCAAAAATTATTGCAATCAAAATTGTATTGCACATGTGACAACGGCGCCTTATAGGCCACAGGGTAATGGCGCCGCTGAAAATGCGGTGAAGACTGTTAAAAAAGCCATTAAGAGAGCAGTTCTTAGTGGCGTAAATGTGTCACAAGCATTAAACACATTCTTATTCAATTACCGCAATTGTGAGCATGCAACTACGGGCGTGCCACCGGCAGTATTGCTGACCGGGCGTCGGATGCGGACACGACTGGATGCGTTACGGCCAGACGTCGCGCAAGTGGCGCGCGCGGCGCAGCAACGACAGGGAGCTCATGCAGGAGGCACGCCCCAGCCCCCTATCCGTGTAGGAGAACCGGTACTCGCACGCGATTACACTTCGAATTCCAATAAATGGTCAACAGGAACAGTGTCAAAAAGTACGGGACCGGTGTCGTATCGCATTAACATGGGAAACGGTGTCGAGTGGCGCAGACATCGTGACCAAATCATTTCTGTTGGGAACAAGTCCCGGTTATCACTGTCGCGAGCGAGTATCGATACTCACAAGGGAGAGAGTTATGATCAGGACGATGATGCTTTCGAGGATGCTTCAGAGGCATCCAGTGCGCTGGAGACGGAGGCGGGTAGCCCGGGGCCGGCGAGCCCGGGGCCGGCGAGCCCGGGGCCGGCGAGCCCGGGGCCGGCGAGCCCGGGGCCGGCGAGCCCGGGGCCGGCGAGCCCGGGGCCGGCGAGCCCGGGGCCGGCGAGCCCGGCCGCCGCCGGGGGCTTCGGCCCGAGCAATACGTGCGCACGCGCGCGCCGTAAATAAAGACAATGGTGTCTAAATAGTTAGTTGTATTTATTGTTTGTTTTTAATATACCTACCTTATTATGGTATTTTCTGTTAAGTAGTTATAAGTTCTGATTAGTTAACATTTAATATGAAGGGGGGAAAAGTGTAAGGTATTGTGAACTATTGTGTCTCCTTTTGTTATTCAGTAAGTGGGTATGCGCTAATGAATAAAACAGTCAGCTATCCATCTCCGTGTTTAATTGACGTTTAGATTACGTTTGATACGCTAAGAAGAAAGGCAATTTATAGAATTTTTTTGGTATCTATATTTATATTGTGGTAGTTAATAAAACCAACCCGCCTGCCAAGCGTGGCGATTATGGAAAACCCTCCTTTAGGGGAGGCCTATGTCCAGCAGTGGACGACTTTCGGCTGAAATGATGATGATGACGATGAGTTAATAAAATGCGAGAAAAATATTGTGAACGCGCTGCGCCCCGTAGTTTTACCCGCATAAGTCTCGATCCCGTGGAAATACCGGGATAAAAAGTATCCTACGTCCTACCCAAGGTGATGGTCTACCCATGTGCCAAATTTCATCAAAATCCGTTCAGCCGTTTTAGCATGAAAGCGTAACAAGCAAACTTACTTTCGCATTTATTTATAACTAGGTACGTCCCGCGGTTTCACCCGCGTAAGTCTTGATCCCGTTTGAATATCGGGATAAAAAGTAGCCTGTCTTAATCCAGGGTGTCAGCTACCTCCATACAAAATTTTATCAAAATTAGTCCAACTGTTTGAGCGTGAAGAAGTAACAAACATACACACACACACTCACAAACTTTCGCCTTTATAATATTTAGTGTGACTAGCTTTTGCCCGCGGCTTTGCTCGCTTTAATTTAGAATTTGACAATCAATTCTAGTTGTACACTGCTTGTTGTTTGGCGTTTAGTGGCAATAAACTGTTAAGGGGCCGGCGTAGCATGCGTAGTTCATACAAATGTAATACCAATATAATTTGTAACATAGATATTCTGTAATCCAAACGAAATAAATACACACTACCTTAAGAATATGTTTGATTTACAAATTATTTTTATCAAGAAACACCAACATAGTAATTTATTTATTTGTAAAAAAACATGCACAACACTACAGGAATAAATCCAAGTTATGCCATTTTCCACAGTTAAATTTCAATTACAAAAAGTATTTGTAAAAGTTTTTTTATTTATGGTAAAATTTATATGGGGCCACTTCGCGAGCTTCCTTTACCAAATGAAAAAGGAATCGCGTAAATCGGTCCAGTAACCACGGAAAAAAAATGTTTGTATGTTTGTACACCGACTTTTCCCCTCCTTTTTTATTAAGTCCTTTAAAAACAGACATAATTATCTCATACATACAATCATCATCATCATCACACGGATTGGCGCAAAAACGGCTGAACGGATTTGGATGAAATTTTTCACACAGATAGTTAATAATCTGGATTAACACATACTTTTAATCCCGGTAGTACGTTCCCGTGGGATATTTTCCGACATCCACGCGGGCGAAGACGCGGGCAAAAGCTAGTTTACAATAAGGAAGGAATGTTTAAATACAATATATGACCACAAACCTGCTGACACTGGAATCCACGGACACTCTGTGATGCGCGCCACGTCGCTGACTCTTGAGTCGGATGGAGCGCAACATTCTGCGCATGGCCACCATCTTGAGACGCATGTGAAGCGCTGTGTTGTACCAGAGACACATTGCCTGAAAAACGAATACATGTGTCAGTTTATTAAATTATGTAACAGGCATTACAAACAAATTATGGAAAATTATATCGCCAGCTCAATTTTGATCTTGACTAATATACATAATGCCAATGAATGGTATAGTCAACCCGCAACTCAGTCGGTGGTAACACTTGGAAAGCAAATATCACCTTTAAGTCGCAGGAATTAAAGGTGTTTTCAATGTTAAATTGGTGCCTTTGACTGTATTAGAAACACAGAAATCTTATTAAGGCTTCAATTTACATTTTTCTAACATTATGATCTGCCTAAAGACGCCCATTGTTCGTCACAACTACCGATTCTACGTTCCTCTTATCTAGTGGCTTCCCATACCCATTACTAGGTCGTCAGTCAACCTTAAAAATATAGTACATTACTGCAGCCGCCTGCAAAAGGAGCATTGATGGACGAACGTGAAAATGTGGGCCGAGGCGAAGCCGAGCCACTCATACGTGAGTCCATCAATGCCTGGTTGCGGCCAAGGCTTGTATAGTGCTTTTATAAATAAATTATTTATGAATTCCAGATTCAATGACGAACAACGATAATTTTTCACGCGCCATTATGTTCAATTATTTCTTTTTTACTTAAACAGCTTTTTTTCGAACATGCTTGGAAATTCGAACATTATTTTGACAACCTTCTTCGAGATAAATCGAAATTGCTGTACTGGCCAAATACATGCGAGTAGCGGCCACCAAAAGTTGTATGAAAATCCATATTTGTCGTGGTTTAGCGGCCGAATAAATTACAAAGTAAACTCATATCTATCGTGTAATTTAAAAATGGAACGATCTTGTACTCCGAAACATGGCAACCAACGAGGTAACTTATCAAAGGTTTTATTTAAATTTCGAACTGGCTTGTAAATAGAAAGCTGTTTATTGAAAAAAAAAAAACAAATGAACACATTGGCGCGTGAAAAATTATCGTTGTTCGTCATTGAGTCTGGAATTTATAAATAATTTACTTTGTTTGAATTTCCGCGCATTATTTGGGAAAAGCACTGTACAAGCTTTGGCCGCAACCAGACATTGATGGAATCACATATGAGTGTCCCTATTGCAGGCCGCTGCAGAAATGTACTATATTTGCAAACTAGTTCGAAATTTAGGCAAAACCTTTGATAAGTCACCTCCTGGGTTGCCATTTATGAAAGTAAAGGGTTCGTTCCATTTTTAAATTAGACAGATATGAGTTTTCATAGTAATTTATTCGGCCGCTAAAAACGACAGATATGGATTTCCATACTAACATTGCCGGCCGCCTGCTCGCAAGTATTTGACCAGTACAGCATTTTCGATTTATCTCGAAGAAGGTTGTCAAAATAATGCTCGAATTTTCAAGCATGTTGGAGAAAAACCTTTTATTTACATAATCTTATATATAAAATTCTCGTGTCACAATGTTAGTTACCATACTCCTCCGAAACGGCTTCACCGTTTTTTATAAAATTTTATATGTATATTCAGTAGGTCTGAGAATCGGCTACTATCTATTTTTAAGGGTGGCTTTCCCACGGGATCGAGACTTACGCGGGTGAAACCGCGGGGCGCAGCAGCTAGTTTCATTATATTTTATCGACTGCTGGAGGGGTACAGCGACAAGGCGTAATAGAAGGGCCTTTTTATTGTCATGCGTGTTTGCGCCCCCGTGCAGGCGGGCGCCCGCGTGCAGGCGCACGCACGCAGAGCAGATTATTTTCGCCACGCCGCCACAGTATTGTGCGTGTCGCCAGGAAGAGAACTCGTGTCAAAATATAATCATATTGATCATACGTGCGTGCGACCCGCTTGACAGTAAAAACAACACTGACTGTCAAGGTTCGCCACACCACACGGGCGGCACGCATCGGTGCGCGCCACCCGCGACCGCATGCGGGCAGCACGCATGACAATAAAAAGGCCTGAACGAGTCTAATTTCAAACCTCAATAAATTTGACAAACTCACCTGAATCCAAGTCTTAAACAGACGCGTACATTTGTTCCTTTGTTTATAGAACCGGTCCTGCGTCCCTTCAGCGGACCTTTATAGGTCGTAGACATACCTTGCAACATGAGCATCATTGACCTTTATCAGAATGTATGTGGGGTCGGCGCATACTTCTCTATTAGTCCTCACCCCTTTCTAGCCATATCATCTTTCACACAGTCCTTCTATCGTTCTCTTACATACCTTGCGATTCCTCTATATTTGTTAAACTCACCTTAATCCTATTCTTAAACTGGCGCGTCGCTACGAGCTTGTGCTCCACGGTCATGTTCCGGCTGGACGGGTACAGCGACACGGCGTTGTAGACCGAGTCCAGCAGCGCGCCCACCTCGCGCATCGCCTTGCCGATGGCGTCGGAACACAGCTGGCAGTCGAAAGAGAGGCAGCCGTACATTTGTTCTTCTGGAAATAAGGAGAACATACACATTCATAAGCTCACGCCTTCTTCCCATGGGGGTAGGCAGAAACTATAGAACGCCACTTGCTACGCTCCTTACATACTGTTTTTGCTTCGCCTACGTTCATACATCTAGTCATACACGCACGCCGGTTGCGAGTACTACGCACCTGACCTTTCTGAAGAACATCACCAATTTGGTCACTTTAAGTCCTTCTAGGGCGTCCTATCCCGGCGTTTCCACTCACCTCTGCTTTATAAATACCTTTTGTTAGTCGCCTTTCACTCATCCTCTCCACATGACCAAACCATCTAAGCATACTCTTTTCAATCTTTGTCACTACATCTTCTTTTAAACTGCACCGTTGCCTTATCACCTCATTTTTCAGCCTATCATTCATAGTCACGCCAGCCATGCTTCGCAAGGAACACATTTCCACAGTATTTAATCTACTTTCATGCTTCTTTTGCCACACCCAACATTTACTTCCATACATAATCGTAGGCACCAACACACCATTGTGAACAGCCATCCAGAACACCAATCAGTCGAGCCTTTTCGGGCATCGACTGATTGGTCACAATCGCATGTATAGCACCATTTACTTTATTTCTAGCATTTACTCTCCTTTCCACATCTTCATCAATCTTTCCATCCCTTATAAACTGACTTCCCAAATATATAAACTCACTTACTTGCTCCACACTCTTATCATTTATTTTCACATCACACACCGATACATCCAAATAAGGAGAATTATGGTTAAAATCACGCTTCTTGTGCTCTCAGCACGGATGGGCAGATTCATAAATGGTGAAATGGAGGCGCTATGATGTAATGGGGTGAGCGGATTGACACATACCGGGTACAACTACACAGTCTACTGACAATTGTCAGTATCAGGCTGGAGTCGCAACAGAAAAACCTTTCGACTTTCTGTAAGCTTAGCCAAATTTGCTTTCTTTCATTTTAATTGTTTTTAAAATCCATCTAAGCCCTGACACACTCTTACAAATTAATTTCTTAACGTTAAATTAGTATCTCTTATTTTCAATGAGTCACACATGTTCAATAAGGATTAGTGAGGGGAATTATCAACTTTCCCCTTTTCTTAGCCCATAGTACACCAACGCAGAGCAAAGGCATCCTTACACCATCCTGTCTCCCTTACAAATACATACGTAGCTTCCAAAAGTGCTCATCATCGACATGTTTTTTAGTTGTTATTGTTATTACCTTCATTAGGTTCATCGTGGGCTGTCAGATCTTCCTGTGACGTCACCGCGTCCAGGGAACGTTTACAGTTCGCTCGGCACGGATTCCTGTTCACAAACCTGAGGAAATATTCACTATTTGAATTTCAAATAATTGATATCCAAACCATTGGTGAAATCAGTGCACCTTGAATCAACAGGATACTTATGTCCTTGGTCTACATATCGTTTTTAGGGTTCCGTACCCAAGGGGTAAAACGGGAACCCTATTACTAAGGCTCCGCTGTCTGTCCGTTTGTCACCAGGCTGTATCTCATGAACCGTGATAGTTAGACAGTTGAAATTTTCACAGATGATGTATTTCTGTTGCCGCTATAACAACAAATACTAAAAAACAGAATAAAATAAATATTTAAGGGCTCCCATACAACAAACGTGATTTTTTTGCCGTTTTTATAGATAATGGTACGGAACCCTTCATACGCGAGTCCGACTCGCACTAAGCCGGTTTTTTTTTCTGAATGTCTCTCGAAATAATTACAACAAAAGACAGGGATTTTCGCCTGTCAGAAATAGCGTTCTTCGGAGATATATGGTGGGTAAGGCCGTGTTCAGATAACCCGCGCCGACCACGCGCACGCCCCCGCACACGCGTTGGGCCCGCCTTGCACCCGCGGTCGCCACGCGCAAACTCTGCGCACGCCACGCGCCCGCCACGCACCCGCTTATACTACCTATTATTTAATCAAAAAATTGATCATAGTCAATACGGCATTAGCCGAAGCGGGCACAAGGCGTGTGCAGCGCATGTGCGGGGAGAGCGCAGGGCGCGACGCGGGCGCGTGGCATGTGCGGGTCGACTTCGTTAAATGCAATATGATGATAAGACTCAAATTATATACAACAAATTTCAAAGCGAGCGGGGCGGGCGTGTGACGTCTGAACGCAAGCCTGAGGATTGCTGGTCTAACCTAAGAACATTGCTATAGCGCATTCATAGCCGTTAGACGGTTATTGGTCTGTAGTATTTTCGAACATTGTAAGGAAAAGGTAGAAAATTCTCCTTCAATCTTCTTGCCATTACTCCCGGTCTTCTTGCCGGGAGTAATAGGGATTCACTCACCCTCAGAGAGGCCTAGTTACCAAGAACTACAAGAAATACCAACCTATACTCAAAAACATTGCTAATAATTTTGGGCACGATGTTTCTTTGTGCACATAGATACGCGTCTTGCTGCGCCAGCGTTCTGCCAGCGATCTTGGCCTGCAGCTCCAACCAGATCAGGTCTTTGAGCTCGTTCTGCCACACCTGTTCCTCGCGGCTTATCTGAAATTGTGATTACGATCTTCTTAAGAAAGTTGCAACGTGAACACAAAAATGAAATGACATAAAAAATGGAGTATCTTAATTGACTACAAGTTTATATGTCGATTTGCGATATAGAATAGAATAGAATCTCTTTATTATGTACACCATAAAAGTTACAGACATAAATGTTAAAATTTTACATAGGGTGACACAATGGGCGGTCTTATCGCTAAAAGCAATCTTTTACAGACAACCAGATATACTTAATATAGAGTAATAGATATGTGGTAGTCATAGAATACATACACATAGATACTCAAAGGTTATAATTTCGGCGAAGTCGAACCAAGGTGATGTGGAATATTCTTTTTCGTAATTTTGGCCAATGATATTTATAAATGAAATTAATTAATGATGAAATTAGCTAATTACGTGCGAAACTTCTAGAAGTCATCAATAAAATGAATTAACCAGCCTGTGTTGTCCCACCACAGGACAAAGGCCACCCTTTCCTTTCTCCACTCAACACACTCCCGCGCCAACATGGACCAATCCGGCCTATAGGCGTCAAGCTCGTTCCGCCATCTACGCCTGGGTCTGTCGCGATGCCGTTGGACGTGTTCAGGGACCCATGTAGGGGTACGTAAGTAAATCAATATTTTTCTCTTTTTCTCTTTTAACCCAACTGCGGCGAAGTTCGTTGTTGCGGTAATGTTTTTATTAGAGTACCTACAACCCGTCTGCGCAATGGAATTTCCCACCGAAAACTTCTTAGTAGCTTTAGGAGATAGCTTTCCAAAAAACGATGATACAATTAATGTTTACTTTAAAACGGATGACTAAGTACACTACTATCACGTTTCTAACTTCAAATATGACGATCTTTCATACAAAATTGTATCCCCTATTGAACTCATTTAGGGGATGAAGTTTCAGAAATCCTTCCTTAGAAATCCTTAAAACCTTCATTATACAAGAAACTCGTGTGCTAAATATAGACTACACCCAGCGGTTTAGGCGTTGCCTTGTCTCTGGCGTCACTGACAGACAAGGCAAAAAAAATATATGTAATTAATACAATATTAGTTTTAGTATGATTGCGAAACCCGAAACACGTGTCTAGTATTTTTATGTAAAGAATTTTGTACATAGATATGTACAAAATTTCAAAACTGTATCATGAAAAATCACAAAGTTGGATGTTATGTTACGGGGTTGTCCGTACAAAAAATGCTAACGGCGCCCCCGCGCCTCCAGGGTCGTCTTGGGCTCGTTGATAATAATTTGGCAGTACATAACCGTACGGCGATTGTATTGTAAGTAATTAAATGGTGATAACATTTTCCATCACACTTACTTAAACGGACAAAATATAACATGGTGTAAAAATTATTGAAATCGATTCAGTACCTTATTCTGAACAAACTATATTCAGGTTTCGCATATAAGTACTAAAAATAATGTTGGATATACATAATTTAGTTATAAAGACAAAACATAAAATTACTTTACTCACCGCCCTCTTACAGCCCTTCTCAATATTCCCCATATTGATGAGCAAACTGAAGGTCTTATGGAAACTGACGCGGCTGGGAGGCAGGTCTTCATCACCGTCACATCGCCACCTGTCCTCGCCATCAGTTGGCAGGATGGTGTCCGGATCGACAGCCTCCCGGTTCTTTGGCTTGGAAGTCAGGGACATAAACCGGCTGCATGATTCCACCTGTGAATGCAACTGTTTCCTTAATGTTGTTGAAGGTTTTTAGAGGGAACTGGAGATATTGATGGCGGTATCATTAAGTACTATTAAATCACTGTCTCGTTTGTTTAGTGAACTCTAGTTAATGTATTGGTATAACGTGGAACTGGTGAAATGAACGCTTATACAAGATGTAACATAAACAACGCACAATGTCCCTCCTCTCTTGTACTCGTCATTATGAACAACTTTAACTATGTGACGAAACCAGAAATCGCGATTTTTTTTTTTTGTTTTTACGATTGGTCCCATTGCAAAAGTTGTTCATAATGATGAGTACAATGACCCCTTAAGAGGTTGTACGTTATTTATGTTACACCTTGTATATCAGGGATGGTGAAGGGTTGGCTTTTTAGGGGCTATCTTTTGTAACTTTTGAACTTCAAAACTTTTTTGAAAACGACCATTTACGGGCACTTGTGGTTTGTGCTGGTGTTCACACCTGGAAGGCGGTTATTTAATGTTTGAAGTACAATAAACTATGGTTACCGGTCCGCTTGCCCGACATGGTCCCTTCTTCTTAGCGAGTCGAGGGCAATCTGACGGCAAATGACGACACGGTTGGCGCAGTGGTTAAGCGATTGACTGCTGCGTTGCGTGTCGCGGGTTCGATTCCCGCACGGAACAAATATTTGTATGACCTACAAGTAGTTGTTCCGGGTCTGGCTGTTTGTGTATGTGAGTTTTAAATGTTTGTAAACGCACCCACAATACAGGAGAAATTCCTAGTGTGGGGCAACGTGTTAAAAAAAAAAGAAAAAGTATCTAAATAGACTCAGCCCAGAATTCGGCTACGTATTTGGCGCCATCACTAGGGTCATTCATTCATTTTATTTCATTTACATTGTGTCTAAATGTTTTACAAAGGTACCTAAGCAAATAATTAAAATAATACAGTCCGCCTTTGTACCTTATTGTGTGCGAGAAATTTAAATAAATAACGGGTTAAACAGAGAATTAAATTAGTTCCACACAATCTCATTACCTACCTACATTAATATTATTTACATTCACAAAAGTTCAAAATATAAAACAAAGTCAACGAGAAAATAAATAATTATATGCAAAATAAATACATCCATCAGTGTTCCTGTAACGAGCAGCTGACAGGACACGCAGGACATGATACCAAGTGTCCCACCATTCGTGGAACAGCACCACATTTACTCTCCAAGGCTGAGTCTTCTATGAATCTCAACATGGTCACTATTAAGATTTAGATATATGCCAGTGACCTTGAGTAGTGAGCTTGCGTGTTCTGTACTGAGCTCACGCAACGCGTCGTACGTTCAGCCAGTAATAGGACTCGCCCATCAAGGAGCGCTGTCCCCAATTTGACGCATTATTAACTTATGGCGCAAAATCTACCAATCGTATTTTCTGAAACCTTCACTAAACTTTAAAGATAATTTAATTATTGATCTTTTAGTATACGCGTTTTATTAAAATACCTTTTGTTTTGTGTATAATAAATTAATAATGCGTCAAATTGGGGACAGCGCTCCTTGATGGGCGAGTCCTATTACTGGCTGAACGTACGACGCGTTGCGTGAGCTCAATACAGAACACGCAAGCTAACCACTCAAGGTCATAGGCATATATCTGCGTCTTAAGTAGTTCCAAATAATATAAACTTACTAAAGTGGGTACAGCCGGCATGGGGTTTGGCGAGGGTAGCGAGTCGGCCCTGACATCATGAGTCATGTCCTGCTTGCTGTCGCGAGCCCTCGAGCGGAGCAGCTTCAGGCTGCTTCGCTTCTTTAGTCGGTCTGGCACTGAAAGGGTTGAAAACTGGTGTTATTTGCAAGCTTTAAAAAAACGGCCAAGTGCGAGTCACCCTCGCTCACGAAGGGTTCCGTACCATTATCTATAAAAATGGCAAAAAATATAGTTTATTGTATATAAATATTTGTTTTATTTTAATTTAATTATTTATTTTTAAAGTGAATATATAACTAAATTATCTGTGAATATTTCAAGCGTCTACCTGTTGCCGTTATCAATATAGAGCAAAAACGAGCAAAAAAATTACGTTTGTTGTATGAGAGCCCCCTTAAATATTTATTTTATTCTGTTTTTAATATTTGTTGTTATAGCGGCAACAGAAATACATCATCTGTGCAAATTTCATCTGTCTAACTATAACGGTTCATGAGATACAGCCTGGTGACAGACGGACGGACAGACAGACAGATGGCGGCGCCTTAGTAATAGGGTTCCCGTTTTACCCTTTGGGTACGGAACCCTAAAAAAGTAAGTATGTTTATTTCTGATTTAAGTTCTATTTTTCAGTCGTCAGATAACTTTTAACGGTAGAATAAATATGGCGGTTTGGTATTTTCTACAAAAAAGCTGTCAAACCGCAAATTTTATTCCTCAGATAAAAGATATCTGAAAATTGAAAAATAGACCCTATGTTTTGTAAGTATCTGTAGATAACTGTTTTTTAAGGTCTTAAAACTATGTTACTATTGCATCAATCATAAAACACCAATTTAAGGTCTCCTTACTTTACAACTTGATTTTATATTCAGAAATATAATGTTTGGCAGTAAAATGTTCCTTCTACGATTTTTTTTTAAATTCTTTTAAAGAAATTATATTACAGAGGGGTTACTTAATTCTAAACTAGCCAAACTTTTACGTTTGATGGCGAGAGGCTTTATAGAGATTATAAAGTTAGAACTTATTTCTAAAGATGCTAAGTTGTTCCTATGACATAGAGAGCATATAGTTATTATCTAGATGATTAAGTACAAAGGTTGCATATCAATTAGCTGATTAAGAAGGGACAATGGCGCAATTTTAACAAAAGTAACTATACAGGGACAAATTAAATAAGCTATTGTATTCTTTACAGACGTTATGGTTACTTATATCGATATCTAAACCAGGGACCATTTTCGGGGTTCCAACCCCATTCAGTGGGTTACATGATAACCCATTGAATGGGTTTTATACTTGAACCCCAGTGAAAGGGTTACATGATAACCCATTCAATGGGTTCTATACCTACTTGAAACCCAGTAACATGAAAAAATCATAATATTATTTTATTTCGATATCCGCCCAGCACGCGTAGCATGACCAATTCTATCTCTATTCTACCCAGGGACCATTTTGGTTACTATTTTAGAAAAACCCTATCGAAAACCCTTTCAATCGAAAGGTTTTTCGATAGGGTTTTTCTAAGCGGTTAAACAAAAACCCATACGGTGTGGGTAATTTTGAATGCCTTAAATTAAGCCGTTCAAAAGGCTTACCCACACCGTATGGGTTTTTGTGTAACCGAAAATAAAAAACAACCAAGTTCTGCATACAAATAAGACGCTCTTGTTACTTGTTATTAATTAAATACTACGTTGATATTTAATACAGATATTTTGGATTGAAACTCAAAGTAAAGGGTTAGTTTACCGTTAATTTGTATCGAAATGATTTTTTTTAACCGTGTTTTGGTAACAACCAAGTTCTGAGAAATATGTTCAAGAATAACATATATTTTTTCCCCTACCACAAACTATATAGATTTGGCATTTTTTTTGTTTAAGACAAGCCTACTTTTATCATTTGCCTCTTGTCAGCGCCTTAATGAACCAATAATAAAATACTTACTGGCAGTGGTCTGGTCATATGTGGGGTGATCCACGACGTCCTTCCTCTCTCGGAGCAGACGCTGGAAGCCTGGCGTGGCATCCAGGTGGTTTCTGAAACAACAATAGTTCTAATTTAATAGCTAAACTTTTTAATTACTTACATAATTAATTTAATATTGCGTTTAGACCGCAGTGCCACTCAACGCATCCTAGAGTAAAGTTCTTCATGAACTCAAATATCTTTATATTTTAGTAAAAGTACAGTTTTTATAATATTTTTGTATTTTATGATAATTTAGAATTTTATTCAAATCCGTCCCGCGATTTTGTGTCATTTAGTACAAACGATCACCTATATGATAGGTAATATTAGCTAAAAATAGGAAGGTCAATAATATTATCGACTGTTTAAATGTAAGAAAAGATTTAATTTTATTATTAAATATTTACATATATTAAGTATTGTTATTTTTGGTTTAATATTATAACAGCGGAGTAGTACCGACGTCCTATACGCAACAACGAAGCAGACTTAATTAAGTCAAACTACTCAACATCTACTACAGTCTATCAGACCCTGCTCTTGAATGGGTTCACTAAATCGAGTCAATTACGATACATGTACGAGTAATGACTGGCTGAAATGATGTTGTATTACGATAGATAAGGAGAAAAACTGCACACGTCACGCTCTTGGCCGAGATGAGTGAGCGTCAGATACTAATGACTTCAAATCATGTCCTCCCATCATATGATAAATATAAATTAATATGTCAACTCAGCCTATAGCAGTCCACTGCTGGACATAGGCCTCTCCCAGGCTGCGCCACAACACCCTGTCCTCCGTCTTCCGCATCCAGTCTGTCCCAGCCACCTTTTTAAGGTTGTCGGACCATCTAGCTGAGGGGCGTCCCACACTACGCCGACTGTGGACCAGCCCACTGTCAGTGTCCACGTCTCGGCACCGTATGTCATAACGGGCTAAATTAATATGTACATAAAATTAAAACGCTAAAACTAAAAGGCTAAAGCTGAAACTTATCAATCAAAATTAATGTTGGCGCGAGCGAAGCCGCGGTCAAAAGCTAGTAAAAGATTAAAACAATGAATGATGTGAATGATGTGATAAAAGCGAAAATTAGTTCCAAATTAAGGCTTGTACACACGGCTACATATCAAGCTATACTAATCCAGAATGAGATGTCAGCTTATATACTGGAAATATCGCCCCAGTCTGCACAAGCCTTTTCTTTAGATGGCACGATTATTTCTGTTCAAAAGTGACTAAATAGCTAAATTACTATATGATCTATTTCACGGAACTTAAGTTATTACTTCCTTGTATTATTTATAAAGGCTCCTACAAACTGGGGCGATATCGCGAGCGCGACAGGCAGCGCGACCCTTGTCGCGCCTGCGATATCGCACCAGTCTGTAGAAGCCTATAATCTAATGGCACCTAAATGTATCGGTTTTTGAACCGCTTAGATAAATTGACTCGACACGTCACGTGACAAAATATTTTCCATTATCACCACGCTACAAAACTATTTGGTGAAACCTATACAATTATTAGTTTTAGTAAGTATACGCGAAACCCGAAGCACGTGTCTTTCGTTTTTATGTAAAGAATCTATGTACTTTCAAAACTGTATCCCCCTTATTACAAAACAAGGTTTATCTTCAGACCCAGGTTTAAAACATGGAGCCATTATTGAATTTCGAACTTTATTCCGACTATGGTAAAGTTCCTAAACACAAAACTGTCAACTTAGTACCGAACTAAGTTTTCAGTTTTGTATAAAGAACGGTATTTCAATCACTGTTACGTTCTTATTACAAAAACTGGCTCCATGGTTTAAGCCATGCCAAAATATAGATCTTGTTTTGTAATAAGGCGGTATGTGTATCATGAAAAATCACAAAGTTATAAGGTTGTTATGTTACCGGGTTGTCCGTACAAAAACATGCTAACGGCGCCCCCGCGTGTCCAGGGTCGTCCTTGGCTAATTGATAATAATTTGGCAGTAGGTACGTAACCGTACGGCGATTGCATTGTAAGTAATTAAATGGTGATAACATTTTCCATCACACTTAAATATTTGTGGGACAAAATATAACATGGTGTAAAAATTATTGAAATCGAGTCAGTTCCTTATTCTGAACAAACTATATTCAGGTTTCGCAATACTAAAAATAATGTTGTTTAGTATAAATTTGAATGAAAATCATTAAGTATATTTATTACTTATCCGAAAAAAAATCTTGAGTGCCCAAAATCAGCAGATAAGCGTCATTGATTAATTACAATTCAATGGCCTATCACACGTGTACTAATTATCAATAAAAACGTATAGAGATATGTTAATCATATTCTTTCAATGAATAAAGATAAGTTCTAGCAACTTGCAACACAAACGGAATATTGGTACTTTCATGCAGGGTTTGAAACCGGTTATTTGTTATTTCCGAAGATACAAATCATTTTTGATACAATTGATATTAGTTTCAAAAGATTGCTTCATCACATTAAGTTCAGCATTGATTTTGTACCAAAATATTATAAATAATTAACGAAATATGTTCGAAAACCTTTATAATAACGGTTAATGTTACATAGAAAATTAACCGGTTTCCGAGCCCTGCTTTCACGCCTTATACAGTCAATACAAAATACGAACTAGGCTCACTATCTTAGCTGCAAGAAATAGAAATCATTGAAATTATCAATTAATTAATCATTGGACCTAATCACTATTCTTAATCCAATTGATAATACTTAGTCAAACCAGAATAACATCACCTATTAATCACCGTTCATTACCTAAAAATGCAAAACAACAAAACACAGACTAGACCAGTGCATGCAGTGCAAAAAAAATTCTTAGCAGTATAGGGATGATATGTATAAGGATGATAAACGGGGAAAAATCGATTGGATCGCAGCAGATGACTGGGGGTGGGGCGATGAAAATGTAGGTTTTGAGGGGTGACACGCGGTTTTACACGATTTCTGGGAAAAGTAGACCACCTATCAAAAAAAGTTAAATATAAAAGTTGTAGGAACTTAAAAAATCTACAACGTTTATCCAAACAATTTTTTGACTTAAATGGAGAAACTCCCTAATAACCGGTTTTTTCATATTTTTTTTATCATTCACAAAAATTATCCGATTTTGATGAAATTTGGTGAAAATGTACATTTTTATGTTTTAAATAAGCTGCAAATTTTTTCAAGCCTTTAAATATTTTTGTATTTTTTTATAGAAAGGGCAGATTTTCAATTAAAAAATATTGACGAACAAAATTTTGATTATTAAAATTTGTTTTGTTGTTGTGAAAAAGTTGTGGTTACAATGGAAAAACATCGATAAAAATCCAAAAAACTAAAAAAAAATATTTGTGTATATCAAATCCCTAAACTTTACTTCAATAACTTTCTTTGTACTGATTTTCTGATTTTCGGACTCTCAAAAGCGCTTTGGCACTGGTCTAGACAGCCGACAGGACTAAGAAAATCTCAACAAAAAAACACAAGAAATTGACCAATCAATGAAGTAAATCACTTAAAGGCTTGTCCAGACTAGTGCGATATCGCGGGCGCGACGCGACTTCTGTAGCACAATTTCTTTGTCGGTGCCAGTCGCGCCCGCGATATCGCACCAGTCTGTACGAGCCTTGAGTAACTTTTGAATAAATCAGGTTTTAAGTAACAGTAATATTTTAATAGTATCGATCGGTGTTGATAGCCTATCGGTATAATCAAGGTAAGATCGTTAAAATTGTTTTGAATGGACTCTAATCATACATTTTACCAATAACGGTATTTTTAACCGACTTCTTAATTACTAATGAATAACCCGTAACACAGTTATTAGCCCTTTCGCTTCACGGTGTGAATAGATCAGATACCGGCTGGTATAGATGTATGACCTTAGAGTTAGGAGCAGGGGATCATGATGAATCGGCCTTTCTATCAGACTTCCAAAAAGGAGGTAGTTTTAATATACAATGTGTCCCAGGGATAAGTGACCGCCCGGCGTTTTTTGAATATTTGTACAAAATTATTAATAATTACATATTTTATATTTGTGGCCTTAGCGGCTTTAGTTTATTTTTATGATTTTTTTTATTTTTTGTAAAGACGCGTGACGTGCTGCAGTTTTTTTACGATATTTCCTAAGTTTGTTCATGTTTTTCCATTATTTTTTTTTTACTGACTAGCCGACATCATAGTTTATCAATTAAAATCATTACAGTCAGTTGAAATTTGACTCCCATACTCAGTAAAAAAGAGCAAAGTCTTCAAAGCTAACTAAAGCCGCTATTGACGCTGTTAGAAGTCTTAATATCCATTAGATACTTTTATTTATTAGATGTAATAAAATATAAATGTAATTATTAATAACTTTGTACAAATATTCAAAAAACGCCGGGCGGTCACTTGTCCCTGGGAGTCCTGGGACACATTGTATAATATGTTCGGCTGTATGTTTTTTTTTATGTTTGTTCACCGATTTCTCCGTCAATTATGGACCGATTTTGAAATTATTTTATTTATTTGGATGGGTAGACTCCTGAGGTGGTCCCATTGCCAGCAAATCAGAATCTGATGACTGGATCCCATGGAAATCGAGGGAAACCCTCAAATTTTATAGGCAAACCTATAGCGATTGGGGTATTTTTTATAGTAACTCGTGCATTTGCTCTCGGAAAGCATCATTTGGTGAAGTGGAACTGATGATGGAGACCCAGATGGCCACCGGAACAATATAAATAAGTATTTAACGGGTTGTGATTCGATTAGGTACTTTAATGTGGTTGCTAAGCAGTTTATGCTCGTCACTATGCATATGGTGAGTGGCAGTTTTCCTGGTTTTTACCAGGAGAACTCCTCAACAATCAACGTCCCAGCATCGGTAAAAGCAATATTTTGTAAATGGTGATGAGCAGTTAACATTAGGCTATTGTAACTTGGATAAATTAAAAACTGACCCACTAAAAAGTGAAAAATAAAAAACTTATTACAAAAAAAAATAACCGACTTCCAAAAAAACACTACAAAGTGAAAAATACCTAACTTTAACTTCGGAAGTCGGTGGCAAAAAACTAGAATACGGATCCAAAGACACCGACTTCCGAAATTAAAGTTATTTTTCACTTTGTATTGTTTTTTTGGAAGTCGGTTACTTATTTATTTTTTTGTAAAAGTTTTATTTGCATTTTGCTGTCAGTAAACCAACTGGGCAATTCATAAAATCCAAATCAAGCGTTCAATGATAAATTACGATATCAATATAATTCATGATCCTTATCTGGAAATAAAAAAGCTATCACATAGTTACCTACTACCTGTTCCAAAAATAAAAGTATCAAAATAAATATTTGCTATCACACCACACAAGTTTAAAATGGCATGTCACCAAACATTGCAACATTATTATGAAAATTATATAATAATGGTGAAACATTCGATGCCCGGTAACAACTATTGCCACTATCCGAGAGATGACCTTGCAATAATACACTACACGTTTCGCGGGTCAAGTTTGTTTGTTTACAGATCATGTACCTGTAGTAGTTAATAAATTGTTGCCTGGTAGCATTTTTTATCTGTTACTGGGTGGCTCAAACGTGCAGCACACCTTTTTTTTGGGTGGGAAATTATCAAATAACTTCTCCCGCTCCGGGCGGAGCGAGAGGGCGTGTCCGACTTTTACTGACTAAAACCCATCCGTGTTCCTTCCGTTGCCTGTGTGCCTGGGCCACGATATCCCTTTCGGACAAACCGGCAACCCTGGCAGGCATTGGCCCTAACGGACCCCGTCAGTTGGTGCTGACATCTCTTTGAGGAGTGCGTGGAACACAACGTACCGTCGACCCGGGCCTGGTCCTTATCGGACGGCAAACTACCCATCGCTCACCGTCCGCAAACCCGCGCCTACCGTGGCCGGAAATCGTTCCGCCTCCTCCTTCGCGAGCATTGCTGCTTCGCAGGAGCTGATGGTGTTGTCGCGAGTTATATTTTTGCAAATAAAATCAAGAATTAAATATCGTAATTCGTTTTTGTGTGTACGAGTATGTCAATAACTAGTCGTTTGAGTCAATAAAGTAAATAGTAGTCATGTCAACTTCAAAACACAAAAGTTCTAAGTATTAGGAATAATTTTGAAATTTCGACAATATTGTAAAGAAAACGTGTCCCGTGGCATCAATTCTATAAGTTATAACTTATAATACATCAAACTTATGTATCCACATGAAGAGACACCATCCATGTGAGTTACACACCCCTTCAACGTCGAAAAAAAACAACTATCCAGAAAACAAAGTGTGACGACGACAACGGCTCACAACCACCACCTAAGAAACAGGCAACTCTGGAGGAGATTATCGAGAAATCACTAGTGATGACGACGTTGCACTTAATGTAGCACTGCATTCCGAAACTATTTCAGAGACGGTTACACCTACATCTAGCACTGTACATGTAAGTTCTAAGATGCCTACGAGTATGGGGCCTTGGAGCGTTTGTGAAAAAAAATATTAGAGAGTCCGAGGAAGATGAGCCCCTGTCTACTCTGAGCTGTAGTTCTCTCAAAGATAAAGTCGAGAGATACCTCTCCTAATATATCGAGAGACACAGATCCGTTCGTTTTCTGGCGCAATGACGTCTTAAGGGTATAAGACGTCCAACCCCTACAGAGAACGGACGTTATTAGATACCTTGGAGTGTATATCGATCAGACACTAACTTTTAAGCCTCACATTGACATTCTCGTCACTAGGATTCGTAAGCTGATATACATTTTTAAGACACTAAGACATGTGGCGGATTTTAAGACTACCAAAACGGTTTATTCAGCACTCTGCCAGTCAATAGTCAACTATTGCATAAACTCCTGGGGAGGAGCAGGAAAAGTGCACCTTCTGGAATTTGAAAGAGCACAGAGAGCCGTACTCAAGGTTGGAGCTGGGCTCCCTTTTTGTTATCCAACTGCTGAGTTGTATAAACGTTGGGATATTCTAACATTCAGGCAGACCTTCATATTCACAATAATACGCAAAAAACATACAGAAATAAAATATGATCCTAATCTCAACAAAGAAAAGCGAAGGAAAGGTACTGTCTGTCCTACTAAATTCTTTCGCACCATTCTCTCACAAAGGTTTTACTGTTTTCTTGGAGGATATTTGTATAGTAAAATCAATACAACACTCTCAATATACCCCATGATTAGATCGAATTTTAAATTAACTGTATGTAAATGGCTTAAAACTCTCAATTATCAGGCAACTGAGTCTTCTGATCCCTCTTCGCTAAATTTATATCTCCTTTACAAATGTACACTATCACACACACACACACACTTAAATCACATATAATATGTATGTCCAGTCAGATAATTTTTCTTTTCTTTCTTTATATTTAATTGTACCTAGAATTTAAGTTAACTTCATCACATACTTACTTTGTTAATTATTAATCTAAATTAGTATGTTCATATTTAAGTATTGGGGGGCCTGGTGACCCGTAACACAGGTATTTTATGCCTTTTTCGGGCACCAGTCTCTCACAAATGTTAACCCTATTTTTTTAGATTAAGCACCTTCTGTCCAAACCAACATTTGTGATGAGAAAATAAATAAATACATTATTATTATTATTGTTCTTTTTATACGTTTACGTATCTCGGCGTTGCGCCGGAGTTATGGGGTAGTACGGGCCGAAGCCAAGTGCTACCCCTGGGAATTGGTTATATTATGATGAGATGATGGTGTGTTCGGGTTTTGTGATGGTGATTGTGTCTGCTCATGAGACTGTGTTCGTGCGTTGGCTGCTGCACGCGTGTGTGAGGAAACGATTGATGTGTCGTTGTCATTTTGCAGAAATTTTCTGACAATCCTGCAGGTATTCAAGATTGCAGCTTTCTGAAGAGTCTGATATGTGTAGGGTGGTAAATCAAGTGTTTTTAAAGACTGATGAAGCTGTTTAGGTATTACACCAGTTGTTGACAACACTATAGGAACTATGGTGACATTGCTAAGCCGCCACATTCGGCTGATTTCTATTTTGAGGTCTATATATTTTGAGAGCTTTTCTGCTATAGTATTCTGTAGATTGTGTGTATTAGGAACAGCTATGTCTATGATTTGTGCAGTTTTGTTAATTTTGTCTAATAACGTGATATCTGGTCTATTGTAGTGTGTTGTTTTGTCGGTAAGGATAGCTCGGTCAAAGTACAGCTTGTGGGTGGAGTTTTCAAGAACAGTTTCGGGTTGATATTTATAATAAGCTACAGGTGGTGTGGGAATTAATTTATATTTTATTGCTAATTTTTGGTGGATTATATTCGCTACCTGGTCATGTCTGTGTTGGTAATCAGTCTGGACTATTGCTTTACACGCACCCGTGATGTGTTGAATGGTTTCGGAGGAACTATTGCATCGCCTACATCTGTCTATGGTTTGAGGAACTTGCATTATGTGTTTTTGGTAATTGCGAGTTTCTATTACCTGGTCCTGAATCGCTATCATGAACCCTTCAGTCTCAGGGAACAGTTCTCCACGTCTTAACCATTCGTTCGACGCTAACTTGTCGACGTTAGGTTGATTAAGATCATGTCGATGTCTCCCATGCAGTGACTTTTTGGTCCATTCTGCGATTTTAGTCTGTCGGCCAGTCTGTTGTTCGTTACTCTGGGTTGTCTTCTCAAACATGTTTAATGGAGTAAGTTTTTTATCATTAAACGCTATTGCTTTATGTAGAGTTGAAATAGGGCTTTTAGTGTAAAAGTTTGTTCTTAAAATAGTTATTTGTTTGTTATGTAGGTTAGTGATATCTATTATTCCTCTGCCACCTTCGTTCCTTGGCAGTGTGAGCCTCTGTACACATTATTATTATAGCTCGCTGAGCGACCTTGAATTTATGGACCAGCCGTACCGTGAGTGTCCACGTTTCGGCTCCGTAAGTCATAAGTCATTCAGTCATTGTCTGAGATTACCTCCGCCAAAAACGAGGCACAATCTAGAGGAAAATGATAAGTTTCAAGATCACTTATAAAAGTTGCAAGAAACGAAACGGATCTAAAGCTAGTACCTAACTCAGGTATCTCCAATTTGTTATTTTCGCGAACTTATCGCAGCTCATACCGAATCAATGAATAATTCAGTGCCTATCAATGGCCCACTTATTCGTTCGTTCTACATCATCGGTGTCGGCCAAAGGACTAAAGCGAGAGATGATTCATATCCTGATAACTTCTTATCACAACATAATTATCAACCTTTGCTCCGTGTCCACTCAATGCTAATTTGTTTACTATTATAAACTATATTAAAAAGGTCTCTCACTACTAAGTATCTTTCGAAGAAAGTATAGTGTTTAACGTGAATAAATATTATCCTTCTAATCCAACTATTTCGTATCCTACTAATATTTTAACGCGAAAGTTTGTAAGTATGGATGGATGTTTGTTACTTCTTCACGCTCAAACGGCTGAACCGATTTTGATAAAATTTTGTATGGAGGTAGCTGACACCCTGGATTAACATATAGGCTACTTTTTATCGCTATATTAGACTTACGCGGGTGAAACCGCGGGGCGCAGCTAGTAAGTAATATAAAAGTTCTCGATGTCGGAGACTTCATGGTTTTAGATGTTCGTTACTCAATCAAGTTTTTAAGGCTAACCGGCACAAAGGGACTATGACGGACTAACATAAGGGTGGTCTTTATCAGGGAACATAAATATATATGCTGCACCGGTCGACGTCATCACGTCAACGCCGGGTATCGCTGAAAACAGCGCTAGGGCTCTGTCTCGAATAGGGTCGCAGCATTATGCTGAAAGGTGGCCGTTTTGCGTGGATGTGACGCATATTTTCCCCCTACTTGTTATTTTTGTATCTATGTTCTTTCTTTGCGTCATGTTTACCGCAAATAAACGTATTTTTTTTCTTTTTTCTTTCTATATAATGTAGAAGTTTTCCTAGATTGCTAGTGAAACCGAAGGTGACAGCTACCTCTGTTTCTAAAATGGTTTAATTCCATGCCCAATGCACCCTGTATTTCGCTGCTAAATAAATCAATGCGAACTGATATTATTAAATTAATTATGTGGGTGAAGAACGACCAGAAATTACGCAAATGCAGTACAAACACTAATATGGACAACCTTGGCACTTTTCTCAAAACGAATGAAGCGTGTCTGTCTCTCATCAAGATAATCTGTCTACATGCATTTGGGTACGACTTGCATTTAAAGACAATCGTCATCCCTCAGTCTATCTGCATGTATCATTGTACGAATAACCTTCACTTATAATCACACCTGTTCAGAAACAGCATCAGAAATTCAGAATCGTATTACTCGACAAATATTTTTGTTAACTTTAATAGTATCTAATCTCCTACGTCACTTACACTGCTTACACATCGTATTTTAAGTTATGTTTCTTATCTGTCTGAATTCAATAGTTTCAACACTGCGTATTTCAGAAACAGAGCGTTAGATACTTCAAAAAATATCTGGGGCATAGAAAATAACGTAGTGTGTGTGTATACCAGAACCTATTGCGCGAGAGCTGATTTCGCGCTCATACAAATAATAAATGCACATCTTTACACGTTGGCTGCACTGCAATATCCTTGGCTTTTGTTTGTAAACATCAATTAACTAGGTGTTGCACAGTTAAGGTCAAGATAAACCACAGTGACCCCTCTGTGCTTAACAAAACGAGATATTTCGCGGCAACGGAAGAAGGCATGCAATGTGTTGCGTAAAGGTGCTCCGAAGAATACTGTGGCTCCTGGTGGCCTGGTGGAACACTCACTTACTTACGTTACCAGAAGGGCCGGAACACAACAAACAATCGAAAGCCGGCTTGAATGAATTTATTGGAATGAATTTACTAAATAGATAATATATAAGAGAGACACAAGACAAAATAGCAATAACATATCATAACAGTACCTGTCCTCCTCAATGATGGCAAAGTTAATCACAAAACCAAAAATGATCACTCACTAACTGCACAAACGATCACTATTCTTTCACAAACAATCTTTAAACCCTATCCAAACAGTTCACAAGTAATACTGAGCCTAAATAACATATTAGGCACGCCACTGGACCCCGCCTCCCGACCCTCGCCCCGCGTTGTGACGTCACGAGCAGGCCCGCAGCTATGTAAGTTGTTGATCAAACATTCATGCTAATTAATTATGTAATCTGTAGATAAATGATGGAACATGCGTGGAACAGTGCGGGATACTGACAGAGATTTGTTCTGGCTTGTAGTTTGTGACCATTCCCTTGTGTGTACATTATTATTGTTTATCCCTGTTTATTGTAGAGCCTAATAAAGGCTTTTATTAGGTTCTACTTCTACATCAAATAAATTAAATGTCAATGTGTGTAAGGCCTTTTTTTTTATCCCATTAAAAGTCAAAACAATTTTTTTCCCATTTGGTAGTGTGTTTCATTGATGTGAAACGAAGGTAAAGAGGGTCTAAAACAAAACACTGTATCCAAAAATATAACTCCCCTTAACGGATTGACGTCACACTTTACAAAACACCATCATCTGCCTTTTCCCTTTTTTGTTGGGGTCGGCTTCCAGTCTAACCGGACGCAGCTGAATACCAGTATTTTACATAGAGCGACTACCTATGCCTATGTGAACACTAAGTATTTTTATTTATTTATTTAACCATTTATGTACACACATTATATATAAACAAACAAGAAGAAAGGAACAGAAAAATCCGTACAAAGGTGATGCTTATTTCTAAAGAAATCTCTTCCAGCATACCTGCGATAGGAAAGTCGATAAAGAGATGTAGACAGTTTTTTTGATGTAGGTAGTTTTAATTGGTATTGATATTTTATTTCTGTATATTGGAAAGTAAACATGGACCCAAGTTACCCAAGTAAAGTCGGTAGGTAGATATATTTAGTAAACTTATCAATGTTCTGTTACCAAGTCTTTGCAATACGTAGTAGAGAACCACGTAGATAACGCTATCTTATATTCATTGTAATAATATTACATTATTGTTGGCGGAACTATTTTTTTTTTTTATTTTTTTTTTTAAAAACGTTGCCCCACACTAGGAATTTCTCCTGTATCGTGGGTGCGTTATCAAACATTTAAACTCACATACACAAATAGCCAGACCCGGAAAAACTACTTGTAGGTCATACAAATAATTGTTCCGTGCGGGAATCGAACCCGCGACACGCAGCGCAGCAGTCAATTGCTTAACCACTGCGCCAACCGTGCCGTCAAATATTATATATTATTATTATCTTCAGTGTATAATTTACAATACAAACAACAGGTTTCTTCTATGTTAAGTTAAGGGAAACAAAAGAAAAAGCATGGGCAAGTATAGGTAAAGACCCTCGCAACATTTTGTCGTCAAATAGTCACTTGAAACATTTAGGGACTAACTACATTTATTCAGCTCCATTTGCGTTTCGCTGAACCATTTTGGTCACACTTATACAGTTCTTTTGAAGAGAGAGTAAGAGTGATCTCTCTAATTATAGGCCTATATCTGTGCTACCAGCATTAAGTAAAACATACGAAAAAATAATGCTACACCAGATGTTGCCACATTTTAATTTAAATGGGATTTAACATAGTCGCCAGTTTGGTTTCAGGAAAGGTAAGCCGACGACTGACGCAGGAGTGAAACTCATCAGTCACCTTTTAGAATCCTGGGAGAAATCCCAGGATGCCATTTGCATTTTCTGTGACCTCTCAAAAGCGTTTGACTGCGTTGAACACAATACACTAATCTGTAAATTACACCACTACGGAATTCGTGGACAAGCTGCTGATCTTGTTTTTTTCCTATCTAAAGTAAACGTTAACGGGGCGACGTCCTCGGGGTCTCTGGTAAAGATGGGCGTGCCTCAAGGTTAAATTCTTTGCCCTTTCCTATTTCTAGTTTAAATATTAATGATCTTCCTTACATGATAGCTAACTTATCGGATATAATCCTATTCGCTGATGACAATTCGCTTATTTTTTAAATAGATGGAAAAGATACGGATGTCTTACATGTCAATGAGTCTGGCTGTTTTTTCAAAATGGTTCGCAGCTAATTATCTCTTACTTAATACGAACAAAACAAAATGTCTTAAGTTCTCATTACCAAATGTACCCCAAGTGGGTCTAAATTTAAAACTTGACGGCAAGAAACTAGATGCTATTACGGAAACTGTATTTCTAGAAATTACTCTAGATTTGAAATTACAATCTACATGTAAAAGCTCTAATGTAGGCACATTCGAGCTTTTTCATGTAGATTAAGTTAAGCTGCATATGCAGTAAGAAAACTCACTTTTTTTTACAAAATATTGCTTATCCCGATGCAGGGATGTTAATTGTTGAGGAGTTTTCCTGGTAAGAACTAGGAGAACTGCCACTCACCATATGCATTGTGCCGAGCATAAATTGCTTAGCAACCATATTACCTAATCGAATCGCAACCCGTCAAATACTTTATTATTAAGTAGTTCCAGTAGTCATCTGTGGTCTTCATCATCAGTTCCACTTCACTAAATGGTGCTTTCCAAGAGCAAATGCACCAGATCCCAAATCGTAGTGTGCCTATAACATTTGAGGCCTTCCCTCGACATGGTGATCCCCTCATCAGATTCTGACTTGGTGACAATGGGACCACCTCGGGAGCCTACTCTTGCAAAAAAAAATCAAAATCGGTCCACATTTCACGGAGAAATCAGGAAATCCGGAACATACATAACAAAAAGAATACATGCAGACAAATATTATAACCTCCTCCTTTTTGGAAGTCGGTTAAAAATACATGACACGAACCACCAGTCTTACTGAAGCGTTGCCGTATGTATTACCTAGTAACTGAATAGTGGAGATCAGAAAGGCGGGCGCTCCATGTAAAATACTGGTATTCAGCTGCTTCTATCCAGTCTAACCGGGAAGCTGAAGCCAATATGGTTCGGAAAAGGCTAGACAGATGATGGCGACATCCTATTCCTATGTATTCACTTGGCGACGGCGGTACACCCGACGAAAGTCCCCGGAAGCTGGTTCATTGATAAATAATAACATTTAATTAATTAAAAGTAAGCAAAACTAAATTAAACTTTCCCGTTAATCATAAATACCTACAATAGTGAGTGTTTCCTTCGAAGAGAAGAGATGTCACTCTCAGTGACTAGCTACTCTCAGTCTACCAGCTGGGCGCAGCTAGTAATATTATAAATGCTAGCGAGTTTGTTTCTTTGTTACGCTTTCACGCTAAAACGGCTGAACTGATTTACGTGAAATTTGGCACATGGGTAGACCTTGACTTGGGTTAGGATATAGAATAATTTTATCCCGATATTCTCACGGGATCGAGACTTATGCGGGTGTACCCGCGGGGCGCACCTAGTACTAATAATATAAAAGAATAACTAACGACCAACCAACTTTAAATTTTGTTACACCCTAGCTCTAAAATTAGCATTTATGCCATATCAACACATACTATAACATCAATGGATAGGCAAAGACGAATGGTAGGTACATCCACATTTTTCCAGTGTATTAAGACTCAGATATATGCCAGTGACCTTGAGTGGTTAGCTTGCGTGTTCTGTACTGAGCTCACGCAACGCGTCGTACGTTCAGCCAGTAATAGGACTCGCCCATCAAGGAGCGCTGTCCCCAGTTTGACGCTTTTTAATTTATTATACAAACAAAAAGGTATTTTAATAAAACGCGTATACTAAAAGCCCAATAATTAAATTATCTTTAAATTGGTGAAGGTTTCGGAAAAATACGCTTGGTAGATTTTGCTCCATTCTCAGTTTTTTATCCGCGTTAACTTAACAAACTAATTTCACTATGTAACCTAAACATAATCTAAAATATTCACATATTAAGTTATTGAATAAATGCTCTAATATAACACATATTTTTTTCAAATCATTAACACTACTCGTTTAGACGTGATCTTCAGTATAAAATCATTAAAAGTCGGTTGTCGTCGCCTTAAGTAACAATCATCATAAATGGCCACTGTTATAGTAGAAAGTTACAGTGACCTACCTCCTGCCTCTCTCCTTATCCCTGATCCTGGACCGAGGAGGCGTGGTCCCGAGGAGGTCAGCCTCGGATCCATCACCGGAGTCAGCCAGGAGGTACCTGGATTGGCGCGGATTTCGGAACACCACATCTTTGGCGTCGCTGCAATAAAAGAGAAACAGGCATTAGAATTTCATGCTGCGACCAATTTGCTATGCACGGCTGCTGCAGCTGTGGAGAATTAGTTGATGATGATCAAATTAAATCTATTTATTTGCCATAATTGCCATGATGACAGATACAGTTTTATAAGTAACTAGCTGCACCCCACGGTTTCACCCGCGTAAGTGTCGATCCCGTGGGAATATCGGGATAAAAAGTACTTAATCCAGGGTGTCAGCTACCTCCATACAAAATTTTATCAAAATCGGTTCAGCCGTTTGAACGTGAAGAAGTAACAATCATCCATCCATCCATACTTACAAACTTTCGCGTTTATAATACGAGTAAATAAAAATATAATACATATAATTTATATAATATATAGTAGGATAGGATAGTTCCGTTTGGTGCCGGACGTAAAGAATAGCACCATCCCATATCTTCCCGTGGGTGTCGTAAAAGGCGACTAAGGGATTTACTAGAGAATGGGGAGCAGCGTTCTCTATGCATTTTTAAAACCATACTGCGATCGCCTACCCGCCTGCCAAGCGTGGCGATTATGGCATATCCCCCCCCCCTTTTTGGGGAGGCCTATGTCTCCAGCAGTGGACGACTTTCGGCTGAAATGATGATGATGAGGATAGGATAGCACTTCGGCCACCACTTCCTCGGCGTGGATTTCATATTCGCCTACAAAGTTCAACACCCTCCATCCCCTTAATAGATAGTTTCCGAAAACTTCTTTCGATTCTACCCGTGTTTTAATTGATTAATTTGAACAAAAAACGGTTATCGTGACTTTACTATAATATTTAGCCTTGCGGACTCTTTTGTGGGTAATAAGGAGTACTATAAACATATCGTACATTATTGTATGTATCATCAATCGTTTTCGCAGAGCTCACGCCAAATAATGACTTTGATAGGCAAAGTTTTTGATACCTTGGGTTACATTATTGTAATTTTCATAGGGATCTCTATCTTTTTTTATTTATAAAATACAGCCCATGTCACCCGCTGATAATGTAGCTTTCTAAAGGTGAAATAATTCTTTAAATCAGTTGAGCAGTTTTTGAGATTATTCATTACAAACAAACAAAAAATCTAATCGTTTCTCGCCATACGAGGGCGGCACTGAAAATTTCGGGAATCAAGGAAGTGACACAACATTACTATTTAAAAATGTATTTATTGCTTTTCGAAGTATTCTCCGCGAAATTTGACACATTTTTCCATACGATGGAACCAATCATTGAAGCAACCATTCCATTCGGAATTTGGGGTCTCCAAAATGGCCGTTTTGTAGGCGTCCACAGTTTCTTCAGGTGATGAAAATCTCTGTCCACGCAATTTATTCTTTATTTTAGGGAAAGTATAGAAATCATTAGGGCTTAGGTCGAGGCTGTACGGCGGATGGTCTAATAATTCTATGTTTTCTTGCTCTAAAAACTCTTTTGTTCTGTGCGCGGTGTGAGAACTCGCATTGTCGTGATGGAGGATGATGCGGCGGTTGCAGTTCTCTTTACGGAGTTCAGAAACGACCTGTGGCAAACAAATGCTACCATACCATTCTGCATTAACCGTTCTTTGTCCCTCAAGAGGAATAGTCGTAACATGGCCGGTTTTGGAGACAACTTGATATGGCCACCATTTTTTTTGCAACACTCCGTGAACGAACAATTTTTGTTGGCTAAAGCACTCATTTTCGAACACCCAAACTCGTGACTAGTTTTTTGTTTCGGGTTCGTACGCGTATATCCAGGATTCGTAACCTGATACAATGTTGTATACAGCATTTGAGGATCCTGCGTGGAATCTTTCGAGAGTTCTGACGCACCAAGTAACGCGAGCCACTTTTTGCTCTTCACAGAGCGAATGCGGTATCCATCGGGAAAACAACTTTTTTACACCTAATTGTTCATGCAAGATTATTTGTATTTGACTCATGCCAATGTCTAAAGTTGCCTGAATTTCGCGGCATGTCACATGTCGATCTTCCTCAATCAGCTTACGCACAGCATCAACGTTTTCTTGGGTGACTGCAGTTTTTGGACGACCTTGACGGGGATCATCACTGAGCTTGATACGTCCACGTTGAAATTCAACAAACCAGCGATTAATTGTGGTTTTGGATGGGGCTTCATCACCAAATGCAGAAATCATCCGGTCAACACACTGTTTTTGTGTTAAACCACTTCGAAAGTCATAATAAATCATCGCTCTTGAATTTTCTCGAGTCAATTCCATTTTCTCAACGACTAAACAAGTCTGACAAAACCTTGTGACAAGACCGAGAATCTTTTTGTAATAAATAAATGGTATTCGATTTTTAAAACCAAGGAGTTTTCAATTAAAAAGATTTTAATATGACAGGAACAGTGGAAATATTCCATTCCCGATACTTTTAGTGCAGCCCTCGTAATATTAGTTATAATCCGACGAGAGCCTCAAAAATGGTCAGTAAACGATAGTTAATGATAGAGAGCCTTTTGATTGCAAACTTGGCTCTATCGGTGACGCTATTCTTTCCGGTTGGCAGTAAGCGGCATGCCTTATAATTTTTTTTACGGTTTGCAAGAGTTGCCATTTGAAAAGCTCTGTGAACTTGGCACCCGACATTGGAAAATCTTTTTTTTTTTTTTTATTCTCATAGGTTTTGGTATGTAGTTGATTGTAGTGAAATTTTTTTCGTTTGTAGTAGCTCTAAAAAAAAATTAGAGGACTTTGAAAAAAACTCATCTCCCCGTTTTGTCGGCACTCAAGTTTAGTAGTTGATTCTTGTGCAGAATCGTTAGTAGTTGATTGTAGTAAAAACATTTTCGTTTGCAGTAGGTCCAAAAAAAAAATAGAGGACTTTGAAAAAAACTCATTCCCCGTTTTGTCGAAACTCAAGTTTAGTAGTTGATTCTTGTGCAGAATCGTTAGTAGTTGATTGTAGTAAAAACATTTTCGATTGTAGTAGCTCTTTAAAAAAAAATAGAGAACTTTGAAAAAAACTCATCGCCCCGTTTTGTCGGCACTCAAGTTAAGTAGTTGATTCTTGTACAGAATCGTAAGTAGTTGATTGTAGTAAAAACATTTTCGATTGTAGTAGCTCTTTAAAAAAAAATAGAGAACTTTGAAAAAAAACTCATTCCCCGTTTTGTCGAAACTCAAGTTTAGTAGTTGATTCTTGTGCAGAATCGTAAGTAGTTGATTGTAGTAAAAACATTTTCGTTTGTAGTAGCTCTTAAAAAAAAATTGAGGACTTTTTGATAAAAACTCGAAGTATCAATCAAAGTTTTTTTTTTTTTGTACGACATACGAAATAAAGTTACTAGAAATGTCCTACAAACGAAATAAACACTGCTACGAGTAAAAAACATACAACAAACGAAATTACCGCTATTACGACAACTACAGACGAAATAAGCGCTATTACATACCAAATCACGTTACTACAAACGAAAAAGAGTAAGTACACACGAAATAAAGTTACTACAAACGTATTGCAAACAAAATCAAGTTACTACAAACGAAAAAGAATAACTACTAACGAAATGAAGTTACTACAAACGAAATAAAGTTACTACAAACAAAATAAAGTTGCTACAAACGTCCTACAAACGAAATAAAGTAACTACAAACGAAATATAGTTACAACAAACGAAATAAAGTTACTAGAAACGAAAAAGAGTAACTACTAAAGAAATGAAGTTATAAACGAAATACAAGTTACTACAAACGACCTAAAGTTGCTAAAAAAGTGCTACAAACGAAATAAAGATACTACAAACGAAATATAGTTACTACAAACGAAATGAAATTACTACAAACGATATAAAGTTGCTACAAACGTGCTACAAACGAAATAAAGTAACTACAAACAAAATATAGTTACTACAAACGAAATGAAGTTACTACAAACGAAATAAAGTTACTACAAACGAAATAAAGTTACTAGAAACGAAATAAAGTTGCTACAAACGTGCTACAAACGAAATAAAGTAACTACAAACGAAATATAGTTACTACAAACGAAATGAAGTTACTACAAACGAAATAAAGTTACTACAAACGAAATAAAGTTGCTACAAACGTGCTACAAACGAAATAAAGTAACTACAAACGAAATATAGTTACTACAAACGAAATGAAGTTACTACAAACGAAATAAAGTTACTACAAACGAAATAATGTTGCAATAAACGTGCTACAAACGAAATAAAGTAACTACAAACGAAATAAAGTTCTACTAACGAAATAAAGTTACTACAAACGAAATATAGTTACTACAAACGAAATAAATTTACTACAAACGTGCTACATACTAAATAAAGTTACTACAAACGCAAAAGAGTAACAACAAACGAAATGAAGTTACTGAGAATGAAGTTACTACAAACGAGCTACTAACGAAATAAAGTTACTACAAACGAAATATAGTTACTACAAACGAAATAAATTTACTACAAACGTGCTACATACTAAATAAAGTTACTACAAACGCAAAAGAGTAACAACAAACGAAATGAAGTTACTGAGAATGAAGTTACTACAAACGAGCTACTAACGAAATAAAGTTACTACAAACGAAATATAGTTACTACAAACGAAATAAAGTTACTACAAACGTGCTACAAACGAAATAAAGTTACTACAAACGAAATATAATTACTACACACGAAATAAAGTTACTACAAACTAAATATAGTTACTACAAACGAAATGAAGTTGCTAAAAACGAAATAAAGTTGGTAAAAACGTACTGCAAACAAAATCAAGTTACTACAAACGAAAAAGAGTAACTACTAACGAAATGAAGTTACTACTAACGAAATGAAGTTACTACAAACGAAATAAAGTTACTACAAACGAAATAAAGTAACTACAAACGTCCTACAAACGAAATAAAGTTGCAACAAACGTGCTACAAACGAAATAAAGTAACTACAAAAGAAATAAAGTTGCTACAAACTTCCTACAAACGAAATATAGTTACTACAAACGAAATAAAGTTGCTACAAACGATATAAAGTAACTACAAACGTAATATAGTTACTACAAACGAAATAAAGTTACTAAAAACGAGCTACAAACGAAATAAAGTTAAAAAAAACTACGAACTAAATATAAACGTGCTACAAACGAAATGAAGTTACTACAAACGAAATATAGGTAATACAAACGAAATGAAGTTACTAAAAACGAGCTACAAACGAAATAAAGTTCTACTAACGAAATAAAGTTACTACAAACGAAATATAGTTACTACAAACGAAATAAAGGTACTACAAACGTGCTACATACTAAATAAAGTTACTACAAACGCAAAAGAGTAACAACAAACGAAATGAAGTTACTACAAACGAGCTACTAACGAAATAAAGTTACTACAAACGAAATATAGTTATTACAAACGAAATAAAGTTACTACAAACGAAATATAGTTACTACACACGAAATAAAGTTACTACAAACGTGCGACATACTAAATAAAGTTACTAAAAACGCAAAAGAGTAACAACAAACGAAATGAAGTTACTACAAACGAGCTACTAACGAAATAAAGTTATTACAAACGAAATATAGTTACTACAAACGAAATATAGTTACTACAAACGTGCTACAAACTAAATAAAGTTACTACAAACGAAATATAGTTACTACAAACGAAATGAAGTTACTACAAACGAGCTACAAACGAAATAAAGTTACTACAAACGAAATAAAGTTACTACAAACAAAATAAAGTTCTTACAAACGAGCTACAAACGAAATAAAGTTACTACAAACGAAATAAAGTTACTACAAACGAGCTACAAACGAAATAAAGTTACTACAAACGAGCTACAAACGAAATAAAGTTACTACAAACGAAATATAGTTACTACAAACGAAATAAAGTTACTAAAAACGAGCTTCAAACGAAATAAAGTTCTACAAACGAAATAAAGTTACTACAAACGAAATATAGTTACTACAAACGAAATGAAGTTACTACAAACGAGCTACTAACGAAATAAAGTTACTACAAACGAAATAAAGTTACTACAAACGAAATATAGTTACTACAAACGATATAAAGATACTACAAACGAAATAAAGTTACTACAAACGAGCTACAAACGAAATAAAGATATTACATACGAAATAAAGATACTACGTACGAAATATAGTTACTACAAACGAGATAAAGTTACTACAAACGTGCTAGAAACTAAATAAAGTTACTACAAACGCAAAAGAGTTACTACAAACAAAATAAAGTTACTACTAACGTGCTACAAACTAAATAAAGTTACTACAAACGAGCTACAAACAAAAAGAAGATACTAGAAACGAAATATAGTTACTACAAACGAAATAAAGTAACTACAAACGAAATAAAGTTACTACAAACGAAATAAAGTTACTATAAACGAAATATAGTTACTACAAATGAAATAAAGTTACTACAAACGTGCTACATACTAAATAAAGTTACTACAAACGCAAAAGAGTAACAACAAACGAAATGAAGTTACTACAAACGAGCTACTAATGAAATAAAGTTACTACAACCGAAATATAGTTACTACAAACGAAATAAAGTTACTACTAACGTGCTACAAACCAAATAAAGTTACTACTAACGAGCTACAAACGAAATAAAGATACTACAAACGAAATAAAGTTACTACAAACGTGCTACAAACCAAATAAAGTTACTACAAACGAGCTACAAACGAAATAAAGTTACTACAAACGCATAAGAGTGACAACAAACGAAATGAAGATACTACAAACGTCCTACAAACGAAATAAATTTGCTACAAACGAAAAAGAGTATCTACAATCTCTCAAAAAGCTCTTAGGAAAATACAGTAAATACACTATAGGTACTTTACACGCAGCATGTCATTTCGTCGAAATAACAGAAAAAGTACTTTAGTCCGTCCGCGAGGGCTAGGCACTGCCTGCTGTATGTGAGCGGCGTGAGGGGGGGCGTGACAGGTAACTTGTTCCTAGGCTCTGAAATTACCTGTTACTTTTAACACGGAAATTTCCTTCATAAGGGGTAGGGGTAAGTTTAGGAAATGCATACTTTTTACTTGTTGTTATAGCGGCAACAGAAATACATCATCTGTGAAAATTTCAACTGTCTAACTATCACGGTTCATGAGATACAGCCTGGTGACAGACGGACGGAAAGACAGACGGTGGAGCCTTAGTAATAGGGTTCGCGTTTTACCCTTTGGGAACGGAACAGTAAAAAATACCGAACAGAGAATATTTTTCATTAAACTTAAGTTCCGACAAAACTGGGAATGAGTTGTAATTATATTTCGATTGTAGTAACTGTATTTCGTTTGTCGTAACTATATTTCGTTTGTAGTTACTTTATTTCGTTTGTAGCAACTTTAGGTCGTTTGTAGTAACTTTATTTCGTTTGTAGTAACTTCATTTCGTTTGTAGTAACTTCATTTCGTTAGAAGTTACTCTTTTCCGTTTGTAGTAACTTGATTTTGTTTGCAGTACGTTTGTAGTAACTTTATTTCGTTTGTAGTAACTATATTTCGTTTGTAGTTACTTTATTTCGTTTGTAGTAACTATATTTCGTTTGTAGTTACTTTATTTCGTTTGTAGTAACTATATTTCGTTTGTAGTTACTTTATTTCGTTTGTAGCACGTTTGTAGCAACTTTATTTCGTTTGTAGTAACTTTATTTCGTTTGTAGTAACTTCATTTCGTTTGTAGTAACTATATTTTGTTCGCAGTTTTTCTTTTTAGGTTATTCGTTAGGTAGTATTATTATTAGTTAGGTATTTCGTTTGTAGGACGTTTGTAGTAACTTTATTTCGTATGTCGTACAAAAAAAAAAACTTTGATTGATACTTCGAGTTTTTATCAAAAAGTCCTCTATTTTTTTTTAAGAGCTACTACAAACGAAAATGTTTTTACTACAATCAACTACTTACGATTCTGTACAAGAATCAACTACTAAACTTGAGTGCCGACAAAACGGGGAGATGAGTTTTTTTCAAAGTCCTCTATTTTTTATTAAGAGCTACTACAAACGAAAATGTTTTTACTACAATCAACTACTAACGATTCTGCACAAGAATCAACTACTAAACTTGAGTTTCGACAAAACGGAGAATGAGTTTTTTTCAAAGTCCTCTATTTTTTTTTTGGACCTACTACAAACGAAAATGTTTTTACTACAATCAACTACTAACGATTCTGCACAAGAATCAACTACTAAACTTGAGTGCCGACAAAACGGGGAGATGAGTTTTTTTCAAAGTCCTCTAATTTTTTTTAGAGCTACTACAAACGAAAAAAAGTTCACTACAATCAACTATATACCAAAACCTATGAGAATAAAAAAAAAAAAAAGATTTTCCAATGTCGGGTGCCAAGTTCACAGAGCTCATTTGAAAAGTTACTCCATGTTCTATTTTAAGACTTTCAAACTATTTTACCTCCACAAATAAATGAAATTAATTCTAAGGACCTCCGTAAGCCCTTTAATCTGAACCCCGGTCTCATCAGTTAAGGTCGGCACCTCTTACTCGACCTTGCCCAGCAGCTATCATAGTCCTATCACAAGAAGCGGTACCGATAACACTGTTTATGTCTGTTTTATTAGTTAATTACTAATTAGAATGTCGTGTAGAAGTTATATCGTAGTTAGATATGTGTGATTATTGTGATTAATGATGGCTGTGAGGGAAACTGTTTTGGGATTTTTCGCATTGCCAAAGAGTCAGTGTGATTGCTGGGCTCAGTGGGCTCTGAGGCTAATAACAGCTCCGGAATATCTAAAAAAGAAGCCTTTTCCATTGATTATAGGCACGTCCAGTTTCTACCCGGAACTAGAAAACGCAGTCGTCATGCACGTGTTGGTATATACAAAATCAGCTGTTCCATACATTTTGTCGATTTAAGTGAACACAAATGTATGGAGCAGCTGATTTTTTTTTCGCGATTTCAAGGTTGGTCCCATAGAAAAAAATGTCCAAAATGATGAGTACAATGACCCTTTTTCGGGTTTAGGGTAAACAAAAACTAATGATGTATATATATACTGTGAAGGTCGTAGAGATGTTACGCGAATGGATAGAATAAGAAATAGGGGGAAGTCTGAAAGTGGCACCGGCGACTGAAACGTTGTTGGGAAATCGGTTGCCATGGTGTGGGCATGTGATGCGGAGTTATGAGGAAAATGTCGTGAGGAAAGTTTTGACTATGAACGTGGGCGACTATAAGAGTAGGGAAAGACCAAAGAAACGATGGAAGAAATGAATGATGATCTATGAAAGATTGTATAGCTAGAAAAGGAGTGACTACCGAGATGACGATTAATATAAGTATGGAAGAATAAGGCATGTTGCGACAAGCCCATATAAATTGGGACAAGGGCAAGAGAATTATGAGCATGTTGAGTTGTGGCTGTAGCAAACTTGGCCTCTTCATTTATCAGCTCAGAATCTTACTGCTTATCTGATACCAGGCGCCTTTCTCAAAGAGTCACTTCAAAAATGCAACAAGTCCTAATTAATTACACATTGTCCTTATTTATCAGTACGCCCGCCGCGCCGTTTAGTCTGCCCGGGTTATTCCGAGAACACGAAACGTGTGGGAAACTTTCTATTTCACCTAGTGACGCGTGCGCAGCTCAAATGCCGACACGTATTACGAGGTGGATAGCGGATGCACTGTTGTTTTTAGACTAGCTTACGATGGCACGAGGACAATGTTATACCGCATACCAAATAGTGAAAGAAACGGGCGAAAACACAGATATAGCGCGGTATTACCTATCTGAGGTTCCTAAATATACTATTACACTGAGATTCATATACCAGGTGCCTTTATATGTGGGAACCTGCTGAGGGTTTCCCCAGATTGGTTTTAATTTTGTGAGCATCCTGTATGCGCCCCAGGACCTATTTCTTAAAATATTCCTAGTGCTATTTCATCAATAAAACTCCAGGTTTTCAAAGTTTTGTCTATGTCCTGGCCCTAGCACCCTAAGTCCTTGATGTAGGTACCTGCATGGCCGCCCAACCTTGATGACAGAAATGATGTGTATTTGAACTGTGACGTGACTTCCACGTTTAACCTTAACTATATCATTTTAGAAGGTAATAACATCATGGTCGTGCATGGCATGCCCAACACCATCACTCGAATGTGAAGATTCCAAGGCATTACTTTGCTGTTTAATAGTGACCATCATAACATTGACAACTCCAATTTACTGAAATTTAATTACTTAGTGAGAAAACATGATAGTGAGTCTTCGATCAATAGTGCTATTATTGATCGAAGTAGTGAGTGCTTAAACTTTGACCAACCCGCACTGGGCCCGCGTGGTAGATTACAGCCCACTCCCTCTCACAGAGAGGAGGCCTGTGTCCCAGCAGTGGGAATTTTTTTTTTTTTTGTAGGCTGATTATGTTTATGTTATGATATGTTAGTGAGAAAACCCATGTTTGAGTTTGACATGTAACTAGGTATAAAAATACTACCTACCTGGGGACCACATAAACATCTCTTGCGGGGCAGCTAAGCTCGGCCGCTTATGCGCGTTTGGTTTATTTTAGCTACTTCCACAGTAAGTATTATGTCCTATGGCATTTCACTGTGGGGTCGGGCTGCTGACATTGAGTCCATCTTTATTTTGCAAAAGAGAGCTGTCAGAGCAATTTATAATCTACGTTGCCGCGAATCTTTTAGGGAACTATTTAAAAAGATTAATATTATGACGGTACCTTGCCAATTCATTTATGAAAATATTATGTATGTAAGGAAAAATCTACATCTTTTTAATAAAATAAGTGATAGACATAATTTTAATACTAGAAATAAAGACAAAATAGATCAACCATTTTTCAGAATATCTAAAGTACACGCGTCGCAGTACCCCATAAAAGATGTTTATGGGGTACTGTGTTAAGGCTTTACATACCTATAAATTTTACAACAAAATACCTTGTGATATATTGCAATTAAATGAAAGAAAATTTAAAACTCACTCAAACATTACATGTTAGAGGATTATATCCAGGATAGGAATGCTTGGAAACATGCTGGTCCAGCTCCATAGGACAATCTAGAGTCTAGACAAAATCAAACTGGTTGCTATTTGAATTGTATAATTTTTTATTTTTATGACATTTATTTTACATTCTGTGATTACCTAAACTCACACACTGACTATTATTTGATTTTTTTTAGGAAAACATATTATACTTTTACGATGTTTGTAAATATGTGAGCACCATGTATTTTATTTTATTTGGGAAGACAAACAATCGTACATTGTATATTAAATCTAGATACAGAGTATGCTATAAGTAAATGTACAATCCACTACGTTTCCACATGTTACTATTATAAAAGATACAGTTTTGGAAAATTAAATAAAATCAATATACATATAACAACAAAACAATTATTTCGCAATCTTAAAACCAAAAAGTTAATACATACTAAAATACTACATAATAATTAAAAATTGTGAGCAAGGCGCTTAATCATTTGTTTTTTAAATTTACGTTTAGTTAAGGCAAAGACATCGATAACGTTAAAATTATTATTGTAAGCTTGAACTAATCTCTGGAGCGGCGCTCTCTCTCCTGCATTTGTACGACAGGGAGTTGTAGCAAATAGTGGAATAAGAGCGCGCCTCACGTCTCATTACTGTTCTAGGTACAATATAGTGGAATAAGAGCGCGCCTCACGTCTCATTACTGTTCTAGGTACAATAAGAGCGCGCCTCACGTCTCATTACTGTTCTAGGTACAATAAGAGCGCGCCTCACGTCTCATTACTGTTCTAGGTACAATAAGAGCGCGCCTCACGTCTCATTACTGTTCTAGGTACAATAAGAGCGCGCCTCACGTCTCATTACTGTTCTAGGTACAATAAGAGCGCGCCTCACGTCTCATTACTGTTCTAGGTACAATAAGAGCGCGCCTCACGTCTCATTACTGTTCTAGGTACAATAAGAGCGCGCCTCACGTCTCATTACTGTTCTAGGTACAATATAGCATATTTTACCTATCTATATCTTTTTTTTTAATCTATCTCATAATTAAGTTATTATTCGTTGTTTCATTTTTAATTCGTTTTACCTATTGTGGTATAGTAATTTTATTCTAGACGCATCGTCTTCACATAAAATCATTTAATTAATGTAAGTACTTATGTTACAAAATATTGTAAAACATTTTTAAAAGAGTAACGGTAGATTTTCTTGCCCATTCTTCTCCATACGAAAGACCTCTTACCTACCTTACCTTACCTTACCTTCTACCTTTTGGTAGGGGCAACTAGAATCAATTCTATTTTTTCTGTAAATTTTGACGTTCAAAAGTGCCTATTTGAAATTAATAATTTGACTTTGACTGTACCGAACAACATAACTGCCGCTATTTCAACCAGCATCTGCCAACAATAGTAGTTTTTGTACTCATTATTTAAAACGACCTTCACATCAAAATAAAATACAGACGCAAATTCTTGTTGTACGATTAAAAAAAAATGGCCACCATGACTTGACTAAATTGCACGAATTCTGAGAAATTATCACTAATTAGTTAGCAGATAAATATATGAGATGTAATAGTTCTGGTAGTTTCTGAATACAATCTAAAGTTTGCATGGGACTATATCAGGGCTTACAATGGGCTGTTCCCATTGTTCAGGGGATCCCAAATAAATATAATTATGTATATTTTGCGATTGATGCTCTGTATTGGAATAATAACAAGCTCGTTAGCAGCTTTAGTCCTGGCGTTGATAAATTGGTGATAGTGTAGCAGATTTGACTCAAACGAAGACTTTACAGCGCGAGAGTCTCCAATTCCCAAATACTTATCTTATTGAGACAATAGCATACGGTAGTAATTTATAGCACAATAGAGCATTTAATATTTTACAAAACTAGAGCAGAAATAATTAATCCTCCTACATTTAGAATTAATTTAGAAAAACGTCAAAATCTATATCTCGTACAATAACAAAATAGTAACGTAGAATTTTTATCCGTTTGTTTGTTTGACTGGATGAAGGTGTTCCAGATTGGCGTAAAAACAGCTGAACGGATTTGGATAAAATTTGGCACACAGATAGTTAAATACTCAATACTTTATTTTTATTGCTTATAATTATTTATTATTATACTTATATTATTGTTTATAATGTGGATCAATAATCGACACAAAATATACCTACATTTAATCCCGGTTGTAATTTACCGTGGGATATTTTCCGACATCCATGCGGGCAAAGCCGCGGCCAAAAACTAGTCAACAATATTTGTAGTGTTCGCACATTGTTCGCAGAAAGCTACCTAATTCCTATCACGATCAATGTCATTACAATAAGTAATGAATCAATGAGTAGGTAGTCGTTTAGAGCTGTTAGCTGTTCAAAGTTCAAACTGACACATTGGTCAACCACTTAACAGATTACAGCATACAAAACTTCTTTAGTTCTATATAGTCATTGGTTCTGTATTTTCGTTTTTTGCCACCGACTTCCGAAATTAAATTAAATATAATATTAAATGTGGGTGTCGGTACTACAGGTACACCTCTGCCCAACCCTTCCGGAAAACAAGGCGTGAAGTTATGTTATGTGCTTCCGAAAATTAAAGTTATTTTTCACTTTTTAGTGTTATTTTTTTGTAAAAAAGTTTTTATTTTTCATTTTTTAGTAGTGGTACCTACCCCACCCACACAAATCGTCATCATACATTTTTTTAATTGTCAATTCCAATAAGACCAAACACGGGTAGGATACTTTATTTTGTAACGGAGTTCCAATGCCTACCTTCCGGCTTCATCATCAGATCAGTTGAGAACCTCCTCCTTTTTTGAAGTCGGTTAAAAATCATTTATAGCCAGAGTGCATCTCATGACAATTCCAATAAGACCAAACATGGGTAGGATACATTGTTTTATAACGGAGTTCCAGTGCCTACCTTCCGGCTTCATCATCAGATCAGTTTGATGGTACCATTTTGATCAGAACTATTTATTTAAATTTGCTTCGCTTAACTATCTTAATCCAGATATCTCATCGCCACCCGTGAAATACGTATCATTGAGAAGTTCCGGTGGCCCTTTGTGGCCTTCTTCATCAGTTCCACTTCACCAAATTATACTTTCTGAATGCAAATGATTGACTTGTTGATGAAAATATAAAAATCGCTATAATATTTGAGGAGTTCCCTCAATTACTCATGGATCCCAACATCAGAACTGAATTTTGAAAAAAATGGGACCAATCTCGAAGTAGACCCTTTCAATTAAAAAAATAATTTGCCAAATCGGTTTATAAACGACGGAGTTCTGAGGTAACAAAGATTAAAAAAAAAAAAAACTGACGACTTGAGAACCTCCTCCTTTTTGTGAAGTCGGTTAAAAAACATTAGAATTGAGAAGTTTGAAAACCTTCTTTTTGCGAAGTCGGTTAAAAATTATGTTACTTACATACAACTGTTTAACTAAGGTCTATCCATAGGAATGTACCTAAAAGGGGTAAAATAAATGAGGCTGTTCTTCAGAGCCAGAAAGTAAAAGTTTTCAAAAAGGAAGCCGGTCCAAAAACATGGAAAGATAAGCCGAAACGAATCTTAAATCGTATTTAACATAATAGGTACTACTAGACTCTTTGCTAATATTGTCCTTACTGCTCCTTATTTGGAACTCAAAACTTATCAGCAACAACGAGTACGAAACCTACCAAAAACCGGCCTCTACCTCTTCACAGTCCCCCTCAATTAAAGACCAAAAAAATTGCCCTTTATTAGAATTCTATTTTTACGAACGGACGAAAATAAATTTGTACGTAACATCACCAAAAACTGGGGAAAAATTAAAGGACTTTCTTATTACTTTCTCAAGATTATCGTGTGTTTCGTCACTAAAAATTTGCACTGTCAAGGTTTCCAAATAAAGTCGGCAGTGTAGTTATTGAGTAACATCTATCAGTATGCCTGGATTACTACATTCAACCTTCAAGCACACGAATAGGTACATCAATATTTGAAGTTATAATTACGCCATAAGGAAAATCCGAATGTCTGGCATTTGCCACAGCTGACCATTCTTGAGTGCAACAAAGGATTTTCGTCACAGCATATTAAAATGGCCCTTGCTTTGTCGGAAGTCTCCAATGCGACAGCAATGTGGGTCTTCCCCGGCTTCGCAACGATTCATTATTGGAAATGAAAGTGATTGTGGACTTTTAATCAATTTAATTTAAAGAAAGAGACATTTGATAATAAATTGTTGCTTCGAATCTTGGGTCCCCGTATTGACCTAGTTTTGAGGGTGTCTAAGTACCTACCACTCAGGGTTTGATAAGACCTGTGATAAGGTATTGAAAACTTGAACGTAAGTTTAGGGACACCGAACTATAGAAAAAAAAAAAAAACTATTTCTATTTCAGACAAACAAACTTCCAACCTGAGCTTCCAACCATGAAAGTCTGAGGTTTTTGGACATTTCGATGTGGTTAAATGCCAAGTGTAGAATAGAATGATTAAGGGTTCGCGGTTTAGACAGAGAAATAGGTATGTAGTGCTCCTTGGCTTTATTATAGCACGATGAAGCACAGGCAGCCTCAAAAAGATCTACAATACATCGACAATAATTCATTTGAGTGTCTACAATCTTTGTTCCATTATATTGTTAATCAAACAAACCTCCTTCAAGTAATATAAACTAGGTAAGTTGTTAGGTACATTCATTCATACATGACATAAACTTTTTCTGACCTCGTGTCTTACGAGGTGCTTTTGAGGAAGCTAGGGAGTGGTTACATACAGGTGGAGATGTTGAACATATTTTTATATTGGTACATATAGGTAATAGGTAATACGGGCTGGTGTCCGCAACTCCACGTCAATGCGCGTATTTTGCGTACGGGTGGGAAAATCGATTATTCGATCCACCCCAGCTCCTCAAGGAAGGCCAGCAACGCCTTGGTGTTACTGACAATCTCACGTAGGATACCTGGGTTACCGAAGTACTTTGCCCTGTATGTGGCGACCACCGGGCAGTTTAACAGCACATGAGCTGCTGTCTCGTCGTCCTCCATAACTAGATGAATATTGGTACAATAACTAGATGAACTGAGTCAAATGGTCAGGTACTCTGTCCGATTCGTACAGGCTGGAGTGCGGCGTAAGGCAATGGGGTTATCATCTCCAAAGCTCTTCAGCCTGTATTTAAACGATCTCATAGTGGAACTCAGCAGCATACGTGTCGGATGGGTGGTATTACTGTTAATAATATCAGCTACACGGACGACATAGTGCTGCTAGGTCCCACTGTGGGGGCGCTCGGAGAGTTGCTGACAGTTTGTGAAGCCTATGCCGAGTCACACGGAGTTATTTACAATGTAAAGAAAAGTCAGTACATGGTCTTTAAGGCCGCTGGTAAGTGCCCTGAATCTCTTCCACCCATTACTTTGAATGGTGTTAACTTAGAAAGGGTGTCGCAGTTTAAGTATCTTGGACATTACCTTGCCGACGACGTTAAGGATGATGTTGATATAAGAGAGGGAGCGCAGGGCTCTGTCAGTCCGTGGCAACATGCTGGCCCGTAGATGCACCCGCTGTACGGTCCAAGTCAAGATCACGCTATTTAAAGCGTATTGTCAGGGTCTGTACACGGGTGGTCTATGTGTTAGTTATGATACCAAATCCCTGGACACTGCGCGTACAATACAATAACATTTTCAGGATCATGTTGAGACTTCCTCGTTTCTGAAGTGCCTCCGAGATGTTTGCGCAGGCTCATACTGACGATTTTTATGTCGTCATGAGGAAAAAAGTCGTGTCACTTATGAGGAGGGTGCGGGGGAGTCACAACAGCATCCTAAAAACGATAGCTGAAGATGTACGTGCACCTGTGTTGAGACATTTCTTTCGTCTGGTATCTTTTAGGGGGTGTCTCCTTAAGTACGTCATCTCTAAGTATTATGGGTCACATTAATTTGTAGTCACTTAAGGCGACGATAACCGACTTTTAATGATTTTATACTGAAGATCACGTCTAAACGAGTAGTGTTAATGATATGAAAAAAATATATGTTAATTTAGAGCATTGTCTCAATAACTTCTATGTGAATATTTTAGATTATGTTAAATAAAAGTGAAAAGTGAAATAGTGAAATTGTTTTGTAAAGTTATGTCTAACGTGGATAAAAAACTGAGAATGGCGCAAAATCTACCAAGCGTATTGCTCTGAAACCTTAACCAATTTATAATAGATAATTTAATTATTGATCTTTTAGTATACGCGTTTTATTAAAATACCTTAAGTTTTGTGTTAAATAAATTAATAATGCGTCAAATTGGGGACAGAGCTCCTTGATGGGCTTGTCCTATTACTGGCTGAACGTACAACGCGTTGCGTGAGCTCAGTACAGAACACGCAAGCTAACTACTCAAGGTCGCTGGCATATACCTGCGTCTTAATGACTGAGGTAAATATAAAAACTCAGGGCTATTTCTGGGTACGTATATCTAGATAACTACTTACTGAAATGTGAATTTGGTCACAACATAATAATATGTCATGTATGAATTTAAACCACTCAAGATTGCTGGGTTCGTGGGTTAAACACAATTAATGTAAGTAGGTACTAATCTAAATCAAAGGCATTCAATATGTTAAGAGAAGACAATTAGATGAACTTAGAACACGAAGAAGACACTTGGGCCTGTTTCACACTCGGTATTGGGATAGGCATATTCAATCATCCAAATTGATTCTAAAATGATCCAGAATTTCATGAAATCATTTGGAGGTGATGAAAAAAATTGATCAGATATTAAAAAAAAAACATTTTTAAGTATATTTCAAATAGGTAACATTTTTTTTTTAAACATTGCCCCACACTAGGAATTTCTCCTGTATTGTGGGTGCGTTTACAAACATTTAAACTCACATACACAAACAGTCAGCAACCCGGAACAATTACTTGTAGGTCATACAAATATTTGTTCCGTGCGGGAATCGAACCCGCGACACGCAGCGCAGCAGTCAATCGCTTAACCACTGCGCCAACCGTGCCGTATTTACCTCAGTCATTATGTGACTACAAATTAATGTGTTCCAAAATACTTAGATAAAAATAAAGGCTTTGCAGACATTGTTCGGTGTGACAAATATACAGTGTTGAAACATTTAGGTACTTACGGTTAGTTTTAAATATTTGTAGGAATTTATAATTTAGTAGATTAACATGGACTTACATTCCGTAAGGACAGTAACGTGAAACTGTGCAAAAAATGTACATGCTGTGCTTAAAAAATAAACAAATCTCGGAACTCACAACATGAATAATCCAAAAAAAGCTATTCTTCATTAAAATAAATACAAAGTCACAAACACGTCTAGATGCATTTGTTTGTTTTCCCATTTAATATCACATTATGGTGAATCACATGCGTAGGTTAAAACGTAACATGATAACAATGATTGGCGCAAACTGATAACTATAATCTATGCTTTAACAGGCATTGAATGTCCATGAAATAGCTATGCAATGTTAAGTGGTTTATAAAAGCAATCAGGTAGTATATTAGAAGCATTAGCTTTTGTATGTGTAGTGGAAAGTAATATGATTGGACATTGCTCATGGTTCAAGTTTTTTCAGATAGCAGTTTTAAATATTCAATGGAAAAAAATCTGATGGTCATGTTCTGAGTTGATTTTCTTTTATTATGGGCTGTGTTACCTACCTGTCAACACAAGAATTAATGTAAATTCAAATTATTCTTTATTATCGATACCCAAAATTAGAGAAGTACTTATGGAAAAAAGACATGTTGCGTCAAAACCAAATTAATTGGAATAAGGGCGGGAGAATGATGAATAGCCACAATAACCTATTGAGGTAGGAATACTATGGAGAAGGCATATTCTACTATAATTATGAAGAATAGACAACAAATATCTATCATATCGACACAGTCATGTCAAAAAGCGTTTTGTTTCTTTCTAACTCATCAAGAGCTACATATATGAAAAAAGAGGTATAGGTATGTTTGTCAAGGACTAAATTTGGCAAGACTTTTGTGTGACATCAAAATCTGCCTATGCGTGACCGGTCGCCATGTTTAGTGCCAAGTTTTGTGGCACAAAACTCGGCTAGGCTGCCAAACGGTTGGTTGCTTTCTCTCTCGCACTCGCAGTAACAACGCTATAAAAAGCAGCCATTATAAGTACTCGATTTTTGTTTGTTTCACTCAGCATGGCTTATTTCAAATGGGCACATAAAAGGCACTTTTGAACGTCAATATTTACAAAAAAATAGAATTGATTCTAGTCGCCCCTTCCAAAAGGTAGTTTCGTATGGAGAAGAATGGGCAAGAAACTCCACCAGTACTCTTTTAAAATCTAGTACAATATTTTTATAGGTACATTAATTATATAAATTATATGTGAAGACGATGCACCTAGAATAAAATTACTATACCACAATAGGTAATAAAAAGAGTTAAGAATGAAGCAATGACAGATATATTAATTATGTGATAGATACATGGTGCTCACACATTTACAAAAATTGTAAAAAATATATAGGTACGATTTCCTAAATAATAACAATATCAACAGTCTTAGTGGATGCAGCTAAATATCAGTATCTTCCTGTCTAACCTCCGGAACACAATACCCCTTGGCACGTTTTTCTGTGACAAATAAAATTATTTTTCCTTTTTTTCTTTCTTGGTAAGACTGGTTGTCAGACTTTTGAGCTCCTGACCACCTGTAACGACTGTCAACGATCTTTAAATGCCAGCCAGGTATTGCCGAAAACTTGACTTACTTGTTTTGGTGATTAAGATGTAACTTGAATTAACTGGGTGAGTTATTGGTGTTGCATGTGGTGTAAGTACTAAACTAAAAAAGTAAAATGCCATTTTTATTGTTCTTTTTCAAATCATGATACAACCACCTGCACCCAAATTGCACTATTAATCACAATATGAATGATTTTAAGTATTTTGCTAATCCATTGCTTCATATGTTCGAAAAATGTCTGCTCAACAACATTAATAACATTAATAACTTTAAAAGGCATCCAACTGAGGTTGCAGTGGGTACCATCGCATATTGGATTGCGGGGCAACAAAGAGGCTGACACGTTGGCGAAATTAGCAGCTAGGAATGGAAAAGAAATAAATATTAAATTAGATTATTCAGAATTTTTACCAAAATTTAAAAATATATGCCATGATTATTGGAGAGAATATTTTAATAAACGGTCATTAGAGAAGGGTTTATGGTATAAACCATACAGTGTGAACCTCTTCGCGTGCCCTGGTTTATGAATAGTGATATTAGTAGAAAACTGATAGTTACTGCTCTTAGACTTAGATCTGGACACGTCCCATGCAAAAAATTTGCCTTCATGATGAAGAAAGTCGCTTCACCCAATTGTGAGGAGTGTGGAGTTGTAGAGGACCTACAACATTTATTGATGGAATGTGTCCAATATGAGTCCAGTAGAAATAATTTTGTAAGGTCCCTGAATTTGAACAAAACTGATGTAGGCATGTTCCATACAATTCTGTCCCAACCAAATGGCGACGATGCGAAGGGTTTGTTCATTCATGGCCCACGTGTTGTGAAGTACCTACTATTGTTTAGGATACGATGGGACTGACATACGCTATGCGTAAAAGCCCCTTTAAATAAATAAAGAAAAAAAAAAAAACATAAATAACGCAATGAATGTTGTTGAACTGTCCAAATTAAACTCACTGCTACTATTAGTGTGACACAATTACCCTGCTGTGTTTGAAACACAATGAATACCAGTTGTCTTGCCTCATTACCCAGTTATAGAAACAAAAGGAAAACTAATTATATTGTATTGTTTACTATTACAAAAGCAATCCTTGACTAGCCCTTCCTCAGATGTGGATTAATATGACTGTGGTAATGCGATATAAGTTTTATGGACATATTACTATAGCATACAGTGTTATATTATCAAGCACTTGTACACTCAATTATAACAGATATGAAGCTCAATTAATATTCATGTAGGATCTAATATAATAATATTTAGCGTGTCGGCAATACACAGAGCACAGAGGCCAGCACTTTATAATCATAAAACAGATTGGAATGCATTCACTGAATACCTGGAAGATGAAGTCGACTTAAAGGTCAAACTTAAAACAGAAGAAGATATAGATGAGGCAACATTTTATATCACAAACCTCATACAAGTTGCTGCGTGGCGAGCTACCCCAACATTACACTTATCCACGCAAAGAAATAATATACCGCTGGAAATACGTAACAAACTGGAAGAAAAACGAAGACAACAAAGGCATTTACACACTAGCAGATCCGATGTAGACAGGGCAGAATACAACAGAATCTCTAGAGAACTAAAAGAGCTAATCAATGAAAATCAGAACACATCCTTTCAAGAAAAACTTTCCACTCTCAGCTCATAAGAAGGACAACTACTCATTATGGAAAATAACTAGGAACTTTAAAAGACCATCTAGCCACGTTCCACCTTTAAGGATGTCATCCAATAATCCGTGGGCCAGAAGTGGAACCGAAAAAGCTGAGCTTTTCGCTAAACACCTATGCAAAGTTTTCACTCCAAACCAGTCGTCTATGACCGAATTTGAAGAAGTGGACCGAATGATCAATAGTGACCAACAGTTATCACCACCGCTGAAACTTGTAACTCCAAGGGAACTAGCACGAACAATTCGTTACTTGGAAAACAAAAAAGCTCCTGGTTTCGACCTTATAACGGGTGAAGTACTTAAGCAACTACCTAGAAAAACAATAGTATTTTTAACAATGCTATTCAATGCCATTTTTAGAATACAGTACTATCCGAAGTTATGGAAAATATCACAAACCTGTATGATTGCAAAACCAGGGAAACCACCAACAGAACCTAGCTCATACAGGCCTATAAGTCTCCTCCCTATTCTATCTAAGGTATTCGAAAAAATTCTTTTGCTAAGACTAAAACCAACCCTGGACGAAAACAAGATTATACCGGATCACCAATTTGGGTTTCGGGAAAAACATTCTACTGTAGAGCAAGTACATCGAGTGGTTCATAAAATAAGACAATCACTAGAGAAAAAGGAGTATTGTTCTGCAGTATTCATTGACATTCAACAGGCATTCGATAGAGTCTGGCACAAAGGACTGCTGTACAAGCTAAAAACCCTCCTACCAAACTCATTCTACATGATCCTTAAATCTTACTTAGATCAAAGAAGATTCCAAGTAAAATACATGGAAGAACTGTCAAAGCTGTACTACATTACCGCCTCAGTTCCACAAGGATCGGTGCTTGGCCCAGTCCTTTACTCAAAATATACGGCAGACTTGCCTGAAACAGAAAATGTTGTAACAGCAACATACGCAGATGACACTGCATGCCTTGCAAGTGATATAAACCCGAACAACTCATCGCTGAAACTACAGGAACAGATCAATAAAGTTAACGTGTGGCTTCAGAAGTGGAGAATTAAACCTAGCGTAACTAAATCGACACAAGTAACATTCACACTCCAGAAAGGCGACTGTCCACCTGTGCGTATGGAGGACAAACCGCTACCAAGCAATAACAGCGTGAAATATCTCGGTCTACACCTGGATAGAAGACTTACCTGGGCTAACCACATCAAAGCCAAGAAAACAGAAGCCACTTTGCAATTCAAAGGTCTATCTTGGTTACTAGGGCGTCAATCCCGGCTATCCCTCAGTAACAAACTATTTGTTTACAAGGCTATAATAAAGCCAATCTGGACCTACGGGATAGAGCTCTGGGGCTGTGCTAGCAACTCCAATATCGAGATCCTCCAGAGATTTGAAAACATTGCTCTAAGAACTATTTCAAGTGCACACTGGTTCGTAAGAAACACGGAAATACATGAATACCTGGAGATACCGACCGTAAAGGAGGAAGCCTGTAAAATAAGCAAGAGATACAAAGAAAGACTCAATAAACACACAAATGAATTGGCTAAGAACCTATTAACTCGACAGGAAGATGTAACTCGCCTAAAAAGATGGCAAATACTAGACACTACCCCACCTACCCACTACCAGAGAAACTAACTATTTAGTCTCTACCAACTCTTTCGGTGCTGCTTAATGGAATCGCACCGAACCCAAATGAATCACAGAAAACATCTGATTATAGCTGAAAGCCGATTGCAGATTAATTAATTATATAAAAAAAAAAAAAAAAAATGTAGGATCTAATCAATTATAATATATCAAAAACCTATCCTACTAATATTATAAACGCGAAAGTTTGTAAGTATGGATGGATGGACGGATGTTTGTTACTCTATCACGTAAAAACGGCTGGACCAATTTGATAAAATTTTGTATCGAGGTAGCTGACACCCTGGATTAACATATAGGCTACTTTTTATCCCTATAAAAAATTATAATGTAGATAGGTTTTTTTTTTAAATTTTAACTTACTCGAGTTTGTGTTTTCCTAGGCACGTGTTTCTGTGACGAATAAAATTATTTTTCTTTCTTTCTTTCTTTCTTTCTATATTCCCACGGGATCGAGACTTGCGCGGGTGAAACCACGGGGGCGCAGCTAGTAATATAATAAAGGCGAGTTTGTGAGTGTGTATGTGTTTGTTACTTCTTCACGCTCAAACGGCTGGATCAATTTTGATAAAATTTTGTATGGAGGTAGCTGACATCCTGGGTTAACATATAGGCTACTTTTTATCCCGATATTATTACGGGATCGAGACTTACGCGGTTGAAACCGCGGGGCGCAGCTAGTAGCTAATAAAGCAGGGAATCTGCTTTATTTAGTGTAGGTATTAATACTTATCAGAATGGGAGGTTCATCAAAATATCCTGTCAATTCATTTCCGATATTTTGAGCATTAAAGTCGCAGCAAGTTTGGTGCATAATTACAGAAACGATAATCCAATTATTTATTAACACTTACAAATCATCGTCGGAGCTGCCAGAACTGTAGTTTATTGGGAAACCCATGCCCTTCTTCCAGTCCTGGTCCGTAGAGTTATCCATTTTGAAAGAATCCGGGAAACTTGTTTATCACCAATCACAGACAGAAACACGATTCCCGCTTCACCAAAACAAAGTCACTTACCACTACACAAAATAACCATGATCACCCACGGAATTTGCACAACACCGCCTAGATAAGAACTTTAAAGTAAATGTCATGGTTCGACATTAATTTCGTTAGGAATTAACCGGTGTCCGGTATTTCAATAAAAATAAGACCACAGAAATAGAGCACCCACGTCTTAACATTTATCACGCGACTGACAGGACCAGTGTTGCCAGAAATGCCAGATGTGGCGCGCTTCAAGTCGTTTTAATTTTTGTCCCAAGTAGCCTAAATTCGCCTAATTATTATATTTTTCTGTAAAGTAGCCTAATTTCGCCGAAATGATTTTGTTTTTTTTTCTACGCTTTTGCATGAAATAATAAGAGTTTCATAATGCAGTTGCTAATTTTAATGGAAAAATGCCTGAAAATATATGTGAAGCACTTCGGGGTAATTTTTATTTTCAGGCATTTTTCTGTTAGTACTATAATACTTACCTACTTATTTTAAGATATTGTTTTTTTTTGTCCCATTCGGCCCTGAATATATTTTCCGCGTTTTGCCATTTGATATTACTACAACCTGACCACCATACACTCAAATCACAAGAAAATCCTCTCAACATTATGCAGAAACTTATAATTTAATAGATTTGTAGCTTATGCAAAATCTATCATTTCTGTGTATTTCGACGCTATTGTACAGACGCCAGCAGGTCAAGCTACCCGAAACTGTCAAATTTTCCCAATCAACCTTGAACCTTATGCTGTAGCGATAAAGATGAAAACTATTAAAGAAAGATTGTAGTAGCTTGATGTGCTGGCGTCTGTACAATTATTAAACGTAAACCAAAATCCGCCGAAATCCATGAATGTGTGTGTACCTAACATCATTCAACACTTTACAAGCCTATGTCAACTTTATTTCCGTCACTCTAAATCATTTTATGACATTTCTGTATTTCCCCTCTTTGATTGACGCTATAAATGGTGATGTTCCGTTAGTTATTAATGCATTTTTAATACCGGACATTTTCATTGGTCCTCAGATAATCTGGATGTAGCATAACCTAATAATTTTTTTCTGATGTAGCCTAATTGGCGACCGGTCACCGATCGTAAAAATTGGTCACCCCGACAGCCCAAGTTGCCTAAATGGCTACAAGTCGCCTAATCTCGCACCACTGCTGGACAGGACAACTTATTAAAACATTTTTTTTTTGTCGCTGTGGCTTCGTGCTATTTGCACATTTAGCCAGTGTCAAGTAAAATTATGTAATAATTTATAATATTAAAAATTAAATAAATTAATAAAAAAAAAAAAAAAATAATCAATTAACAAGTACCTAAGTACAGAGTTTGCTAGTGTGTTATTCATGATTGATTTCTCATAGTGCTTGATTCTAATTTCTCTAGTCTCTGGTTAATTGAGGATATATGCACCTCAAGATCTGGTTAATAGGTACCTCAAATACCTACTGCTAAATTAATCTATTGTTCTCGGCACCATATCGGTGCCGGCGGGGCTTGACTGGACTTCACTTAAGCTTGTCCTCAAGACTTGAAGGTTGTGTGCTTGGTTTTGCCGCTTGTGCTTATGAAACACTTATAAATGCATCATATATATAGTCATCTCGGTCATCTGTGCAAACTGTGAACTTGGTATTGATGTCTGTTTTAAAATGATGTTTTTGACTAGCTGTTTTAACGGCAGGTGTTACTGGATTATGTTTTGAGTTTCTGTTCTTTATCGTTTGCTTCGTCTGTATCGTTCTGTATCTCTTTGGCAATTAAAACACCCTCTGTAATTGGATGGATGAGGTAACCCACAGAGGACACACTTAGGTTTTTCTTGTGCAGGTTTGTTACAGTCAGCTGTGATGTGTTACCTGCGCACAATATTACAACTTGGTTCTTTTGAGCAATACCTACTTTTGAGTACGACCATATTGACCATAAGTCTGGCATTTCTTTGCATTGCGGTATTATTTTTGAAGTTTTAAGCGAGTGTATTTTTTTTTTGGCCAGGAAATTCTCATATAACTTCTCCCGCTACGGGCGGAGCGAGGGCGTGTCAGAGTTTACTGAACAAAACCTACCCATGCTCGTTCAGATGCCTGTGTGCCAGGGCCACGATACTTATCCCTTTCGGAGAAACTCACAAACCTGGCAGGCATTGGCCCTACCGGACCCCGTCAGTGGGTGCTGACATCCTTTTGAGGCTTGCGTGGAACTCAACGCGCCGTCGACCTGGCCCTGGTCCTTATCGGATGGCGAGCTACCCATCGCTCACAATCCGCAAGCCCGCGCCGACGGTGGCCGGGAGTCGGTCTGCGACTCCCGACGCCCGGTGCGTCTTCCGCGGTAACTACGGGCGTGAGGGCGCGAATTTAGCCTCTCCCTCACGCGTTCAGCCTCCTCTTTCGCGAGCATTACTGCTTCGCAAAAGGAGGTGACGGCTTCCCATGCACTCTCGCTCTGAACCATGGTCTGAACAAGGGCCGGACACGAGAGATCTTCGTCGCCGATCGTCTCCGTGAGGACACGGCGGTGCCCCGCCAAAGCCGGGCAGACCTCCACCGTATGCTCCACCATGTTTTCCGGGCAATCCACACAGTGGTAAGACCCAGGCGTTTCCTACCGCTTTATCCTGAACAGGAACGTCCCGAAACAACCGTTTCCGGGTAGGACATGCGTCAAGCGGAAGGTGAGGATGCCGTGGCGCCTTTCTAGCCACTCCTCAAAGAGAGGACTTATCGCCACAATTGTGGCGTGCCCAAACTTTGCAGCCGCAGGATTTATGTTTTGTGCCGTATATTTTACCGATATCTTCATCATTCTAGAATAATAGTATATGTAAACATGTTCAGCGGTTTATGTTTTCCAGCTTAACTTGTTAACTGAATTTTTTCTATCTGGAGTTCTTGCGACGTTAAGTCGTCTTTGATCCGATCCGGCAAGCAGGTTGAATGCAATTATTTGCCTGGTCTGCTTATCCTCGCCATAGACTGTTATTTTCTGCTAACCGTCGAGCAAGCACTCCGTAGGACTCTTCAGATTTGGAATTTATTTTAACACTATTCCTGATTAACATTTTTGCGGTAAATGTTGTGTAAATGGTTGTTCGGTAAATGTGTTCTCACTATAATGTAGATAGGTCGGCACTACAACGTAGATAGGTCGGCACTACAAAGTAGATAGGTCGGCACTACAACGTAGATAGGTCGGCACTACAAAGTAGATAGGTCGGCACTACAATGTAGATAGGTCGGCATTACAATGCCAATGTGGCGTGCCTTTAGCTGATGCAAGTCGCTGCTCTACCATTCCACCACTAGGAAAATGTGTTTTTATTTTAAAGAAACTTACATAATATTATGATCTTACTACAAATTGCTCATTACAAAGTAGTAGGCGTCGTCAATTAAATTGAAAAAGGGCTAATACAATTTTAAGCAAGCTGCATTTAATCTAGATCCACTAGGTTTACAAATATTAAAAACACTAGCTGTGCCCGCGACTTCGTTCGCGCGCATTTCGAAAAATCTCCTCCGTTACAAAAGGAAGAATCTTCCGATCTTGTCTGGCGGGAAGCGCTTCCTGGGGTATAATATCACAGCCCTTTCGAATGCAGTCACGGCTTCTTCTGGGTTCATAATGTCGATGCGACGAAGTGTTACTATGTATAATATTTTGAGAAGTAATTAAAATCAAAGCGCCTGGTCGGGGCTCATTATCTGTGGAAGCGTGCATCTGCCGCACTCATTAAATCGACTGCCCCGGTGGAGAGTACTGAAGCGTTATTATAGTGTTCTATCTAGTTCTATTATTGTATCTGTGTATCCTTTGTTGGAGATCCCAAAAAAAAAAAAAAAAACACTAAAAAGTGAAAAATAACTTTAATTTCAAAAGTCGGTGTCTTTAGAGCTGTATTTTCGTTTTTGCCACCGACTTTCGAAGTTAAAGTTATTTTTCGCTATGTAGTGGGTCAGTTTGTAATATATCTAAGTTACAATAGCCTAATGTCAAATGCTCATCACCTTTTACAAAATATTGCTTTCCCGATGTAGGGGCGTTAATTGTTGAGTAGTTCTCCTGAGTGAGAACCAGGAGAACTGGAACTGATGGGGACTTCCCCATAATATGCATTGTGACGAGCATACATTGCTTAGCAACCATATTGAAGTGCCTAATCGAATCGCAACCGTGAAATACTTATTATTAAGTAGTTCCGGTTGCCATCTGTGGTCTTCATCACCAGTTCCACTTCACCAAATGGTGCTTTCCGAGTGCAAATGTATGAGTTACTATAAAAAAATACCCAGATTTCCATGGGATACCCTCATCAGAATGAGAAACTTTTTCTGATTTTTTTGATGCCCTATGATTCGGCCTCCTCCTTGTTTTTATATATTGTCCGATCGTTAGGATTTACTCTGTTAGATTTAGACATCATGTGGGCAGAAGTTGGGTTTCGTGCAATGAAAACACACTGGGTGAGATACACAGCGTTTATTGAAATCACAAATTGACACCATGACTACAAATTATAATCACCACAAAATCCGAGCATAACGAATCGAGTAGAGTTCCGCGACGGATCAGACCAGACACTGAATCTTGAATGTGCTCCTCGCCATCGGCTCAAAACATCACGACTCTGTAGAAGCGCGCTTTCGGTGTGGGAAGATCACGCGATGTCACCGGTGGTGGGCTTGATTCGTTACGTGTCCGTAATTTAATGACTGGATCTGACTTATACATGTACATTATCAACTACCAATGGAAAGCGATTTGTATAACATTATAATCATTACTTTTTGAAATAACCCAGACACCTTTGTTACGTGTTACTATTATGTTCACGGCGATAAGGTTGATTTTTGCCCTTTAGAATTACTCGGAATAAAACTTCGTGTGGACTGTTTGACGGTTTATTTCTCACTCAAATATTTAAAGAAATGTGGACTGTAAATACATGCATAGGTACTACATATGAATAACTATGTATAGACTACTGACACTAACATCATTCTCGGTTGCGCTTGGACATACCGCCCGCCAAAGGATCTATCCTTTCAATAAAAAAGAAACAATAAATAAAATACTACACGGTGTTAGTTGAACAACAAAGAAATCAGAAACAAAGAAACTTAATCACTACACTTCTTGCTTCTCGTAACATAAATATAAAGCATTAAGAAAGGTAAGTAACTAAAGGTAAGTAACTAAACGTAAGTATTATTATGGATAATTATTAGGTGGTACATACATCACTGATATGCTACGCAACTAGAAATAGTATGTAAGTAGGTACGACATAGCTTAATGTAAACACTTAGGGTAATTATTATTTTTCACAGATAAGTAGGTAACTTGTACATAGATCGTTGCATTCTCAACTTCTAACCGCCCACCGTTCCATTTTAGTTTAATTATCCGTTTGTAACAAAGTGAGTACTACAGGTAGGTAGGTTGTACGAAGTTAGGAATGCATGTTTATTCACTACATAAGCAAGGTAAACAGGTAAGTTCTTAAAATACGTGGGTATAGGTAAATACGAGTAGGTTAAAATTAATAACTAAGCTTAAAGGCTTCTACATACCGGGGCGACTTGTCGCGCGACGCGACACGACACAAAGGCACCGCTCTTCCCGCGACACGCGGGGCCTTTGTGCCGTGTCGCGTCGCGCGACAAGTCGCGCTGGTATGTAGAAGCCTTCACACTATAACTTTTGTTTAGGTAGGATACATAATTTACTCGTAGGTCGTTTATAAACATTGTTTTTACATTTAACTGACACCACACGAGTAATGCCATCAGGGCCCACATGTTTTTCAATTATTTTGCCCAAAATCCATTTACTTGGAGGAACATTGTCTTCCTTTAAAATCACTACGTCATCGATTTCTGGCTCAGTGGTTTTGGTATTCCACTTATATCTTTGGTTCAGATTTACGAGGTATTCTTTATACCATCTGTTCCAGAAATCGTTGACCATTTTTTGTGTTAGCCGCCATCTATCTAAACTAGAAATATTACAATTTCTATAGTTTTCGTCACTTAAGTTTAACAAAGGCTCGCCAATCAGAAAGTGGCCCGGTGTTAGTGGAAGAGGGTCATTAGGGTCATCATTTAGCACAGTTATGGGTCGGGAATTCAAACACGCTTCGACTTGTGCCAAAACTGTGGCTAGTTCCTCATAAGTGAGGGTAGCATCACCAATTACTTTTTTAAGGTGAGTTTTTGTGCTGCGCACTCCAGCCTAAACCCCCGAAATTGGGTGCATGAGGAGGTATGAAATGCCATGTAGTACGTTCCGGGCCTAACAACTCTGCTACTTCACCAGGAATCGAAGATTTGGCACTGTTGAACATGTCTCTGAGTTGCTTATCTGCTCCCACGTAATTAGTGCCATTGTCACTATAAATATCGCTACAATGACCTCGTCTCGATGTGAATCGCCGGAAGGCTGCGATGAACCCCTTCGCAGTCAGGTCGGTGACAGCTTCTAGATGTATGGCACGCGTTATCATGCAGATAAATAAACATATGTAACCCTTGTACGATTTAGCTCCTCTACCCGGTGAGAAACGAATGTTGATGGGACCTGCGTAGTCCACACCAGCTGATTTAAAGGCTCGGTCGGGTTTTACTCTCACTTCTGGCAGCTGCCCCATCAGTTGCCTGGTATTCTGTTTTGAATACCTAATGCATGTAACACATTCTCGATAAGTTTTCTTTGTTAGATCTTTGGCTCGTAAAATCCAGTATTTTGTTCTCAAATAATTAAGCATTACTTACATTACCATGCAATGTCCTATGATGAGCATCCTGAATTATCAGTCCGCTAAGATGGCTCGTAGCGGGTAAAATTATAGGGTGCTGAGTATCATAGGCTGTTTGAGATTTTTGGATGCGCCCGCCAACTCTTACTCTCCGTTATTGTCAATAATAGGACAAAGATTGCGAAGCTTACTTATTTTAGGTACATAGCCTTGCGACTTTAACTGCTATATCCCTTTCGGACAGGCTCGTAACCCTGGCAGGCATTGGCCCTTTCGGACCCCGTCAATTGGTGCTGACGTCTCTTAGAGGCGCGCGTGGAACACAACGCGCCGTCGACCCGGGCCTGGTCCTTATCGGACGGCGAGCTACCCATCGCTCACCGTCCGCAAGCCCGCGCCTACGGTGGCCGGGAATCGGCCTGCGATTCCCGACGCCCAGGGCGTCTCCTGCGGCGACTTAGGGCGGAAGGGCGGGCACCCTGCCTCACCCTCATGCGCTCCGCCTCCTCCTTCGCGAGCATTACTGTTTCGCAGAAGGAGGTGACGGCCTCCCATGCACTCTCGCTCCGAACCATGGCCTGAACCAGGGCCGGACGCGAGAGATCGTCGCCGCCGATCGCCTCCGTGAGGACACGGCGGTGCTCCGCCCAAGCAGGGCAGACCTCCACCGTATGCTCCACCGTGTCCTCCGGGCGATCCACACAGTGGTGACACCCGGGCGTTTCCTCCCGCTTTATCCTGAACAGGAACCTCCCGAAACAACCATGTCCGGTGAGGACCTGCGTCAGGCGGAAGGTGAGGACGCCGTGGCGCCTCTCTAGCCACTCCTCAAAGAGGGGACTTACCGCCGCAATTGTGGCGTGCCCAGCACTGGGTTGCGACAATCGCACTTTCCATGTCGCCATGAGATCCTGCCGGAGCTCCGTCCGCTGTGCCGCGATTTGTTGCGGCAGCGGAGTTTCACCCCGGCGTTTCGCCTCTTCGCGCCACACCCACATGTGCGCGAGGACTTTCGCCTCCAGATCCCATGGCGGCAGTCCGGCAAGGAGGCTCGCCGCCTCACGGGAGACCGTGCGGTAACCCCGTACCAGCCTGATGGCCATGACCCTTTGGGACGCGTTCAACCGCTGGGCTGGTCGCAGCCTCAGTGAACGCGCCCACACCGGTGCCCCGTAAAGGGCCATGGACCGCACGATCCCTGCGTAGAGCCTCCGGCAGGAGGCGTTTGGACCCCCCAGATTGGGCAGGAGCCGCTTCAAGGCAGCCCCGGCCCGCTCCAGTCTGGGAGCCAAACGTCGGAAGTGCTCGACGAAGTTCCACCGGCTGTCGAGGACGAGTCCCAGGTACTTCATCGTCACATCGACGCCGATGTGAACCCCTCCCGCCGTTATCTGGGAACCCGACAGTGGCGCGTTCCGAGGACCATAAAAACACATGGCCTCGGACTTGTGCAATGCCACCTCGAGTCCCAATTGCCGGATCCTATCGACGATTGTCGCAACCCCACGTTCCGCCAGTTCGGCCGCCGCCTGATGTGAACTCCCCTGTGCCAGGACCAGCGTGTCGTCAGCGTAGCAGACTACGCTGACGCCACTGGGGAGGTCAGCGCGCAGCACCCAGTCGTACCCGATGTCCCACAGATGCGGCCCCAAAACCGATCCCTGTGGGACACCGCACGACATCTCTCGCCGGTTCCACTCTCCTTGGTGACCGGGGTAGATGACGGCCCTGTCCGTCAAATAGGCCTCGACCACGCGACAGAGGTAGGTCGGCATCCGGTGATACCGAAGTGCCTCCCTGATGCAGCTCCAGGGCAGGGTGTTAAACGCATTGGCGATGTCAAGAGACACCGCCAAGACGACCCCACCCCGGGCCACAGCATCCCCCGTCGTGAGGGCTCGAACGCGCATGATGGCATCCACCGTAGAGCGCCCCTTGCGGAAACCAAACTGGCTCTCCGCCAAATCCGGCCCCACCCGTACCAGCCGCCCGACAAGGCGGTCTGCAATGACTCTTTCAAAGAGCTTGCCCACCTCGTCGAGCAGCGCGATGCGCTTAGGAGCCCCCTTAGTCGAGGCCCGAGAGCCTCTGAGGCCAGAACCCAGGCTTTTCCAGGCAAGCCGTCGGGTCCTGGGGCGGTATTCTTGGCATTCAGCCTACGTACCGCCACTCTCAGATCTACCTCGGTCACCTCCGAAGCATCGTCGTCGTCGTCGGCGGTGTGGTCCGCATCGGGCACCGCAGGAGGCGGAGCCATGGGCGGGGGAGTATGTTCCCCTCGCGAAGGGAACAGAGCGCTCACCACGTCCTCCACGAGCTGGGGCCGGAGACTCTGCGTCAGCGGGGGAGCCCACGGGCGGAGTTTATCCCGCACCATATTATAGGGGCGTCCCCACGGGTCTCCGTCGATGATCTCCAGCGACTGCTCGCGGGAGAGTCCTCTGGCCCGCTGGATCTCATCTTGGAGGGCGTTCTTCGCCGCTCTGTAACCCTCGTACAGCTCCGCCTGAATGGCTACCGTATCCGGAGGGCGGATACGGAGCCTGCGGTGCCTGGCATACCGGCGTCGCGCAGCAACGCACGCCTCGCGTAAAGCGGTCAGCTCGCGCGACCACCAGCACACCTGGCGCCGGGCACGTCCGGGCTGGACCCGGGGCATTGCCACGTCGCAAATGTTGGACATAGCCTCCCGGAACCACTCCGCCTCGTCGTTGATGTCGGCAGGCCTGTCCGATGATGACACCCAGGCCTGCACGATCGAGGCTTCCAGGAGGAGCTCCCAGTCCAGCTGCTTCAGCGCCCACCGCGGACCACTCGGGGCCTGTCGGACAGGCGCGCTCGAGGTCGGGGCGGAGACATCAAACCGGATGTACCGGTGATCGGAGTATGTCTCCACCCTCTCCATGACGCGCCAGTCGATGACACGCGGCGACAGAGCGGGGCTTGCGAACGAGATGTCCACCACTGATTCACCCCGCATCCGCACACACGTGGGGACAGAACCCCGGTTTAGGACGACCAGGCCTGTCTCCAGAGCCCAGTCCTCCACCATCCTGCCCCGTGTGTCCGTATACCGGGAACCCCAAGCCACGTTTTTGGCATTGAAGTCCCCGAGGACGAACATTAGGTACACCTAACACTTGAGATGTCAACATTGTCAAACTTTTAACTTTTAAGGTTTTGAATACTAGGCTTTTAGCAATTATTATTTATTATTTTTCTTATTTTTATTTCTGGTTATTCATAGTCTTAAATATGATTGCAATTTGGCTACTTGTATTAGAGTGTGTTTTTTATTTTTTCGTCAATTTGTATTTTATTTTTGAAATGTGTGTTTTGTTTGTGCAGAATAAACAATTTTTCTTTCTTTCTTCTTTCTTTATGTCTCCGACATTAGTTTGGCTGCCAATGCGGCACCACAAAGTTCCAATCTAGGGATGGAAACTTGCTTTTCGATTGGAGCCACTTTTGTTTTGGAGGATATTAGGCTTACGTAGACTCGCTCTTTACTGATGACTCGCATGTACACTGCTGCTCCATATGCGGCTTGTGACGCATCTGCGAATACATGCAACTCAATCCTTGATACACGTGTGTAGTAAAACCATCGTGGTATACTTAGGCCTTTGATGTGCGTCAAGTTCTCTCGATATCGTAACCACTCTGCTTGTAATGCACCATCAATAGGCTCATCCCAACCTAGACCTGTCTTCCACAATTTCTGCATTATCATCTTTGCTATTACCACAACAGGAGCTATCCATCCCAAAGGATCATAAAGTTTAGCTATTTCGGAAAGAATATGGCGTTTCGTTATGGGCAGCTTGGGTTCTGACAGGTTGACAGTATATTCAAAGGTGTCAGCTTCCCTATTCCAGCTCAAACCCAATACTTTAACAACACTATTGATCTTAAAAGGCAACTCATTGTCATCCCGCTTATTTTCTCCAATGTAATGTAACAAAGCCTCACTATTACTGCTCCATTTTTGTAGTTGAAATCCTCCTGAGTTCATCAGGTTGTTCATCTCGTTATAAATATCGACAGCTTCTTTCTCTGTCTCGCATCCTGTGAGGAGATCATCCACAAAGTAGTCAGTTTCAGTAATATTTGCAGCAATAGGATACTTTGATTTCTCTTTGTTAGCAAGTGCCTGAAGTGATTTTACAGCAAGGTACGGTGCACATGCTGTACCGAAGGTCAACCTCAAAAGTTTGAAGTGCTTTATTGGTTCATGAGGTGCAGACCTCCATAATATTCTCTGGTAGTCCGTGTCCTCTTCCGCTACACGAACCATTCTGTACATTTTAATGATGTCTGCTGTAATGCAGATCTTGTGTGTTCTCCATTTCATTAATGTATGACGTAATTCCTGCTGTAGCTGAGCACCCACACATAAGTCGTCATTCAAAGAAACGTTATTCGAACCCTTGCACGAAGCGTCGAAGACTACACGAAGCTTTGTGGTTGTCTTATCTTCTCGAAGTATGGCGTGGTGAGGAAGATAGACAGCCTTTGGGTTATCAATCTCTGCAGAATTAACTTGTACCATATGATTTAGGTTTATATATTCCTCCACAACTTTATGGTATTCTTCCCGAAGCTTAGGATCTTTTGACAACTTTTTCTCTAAAAAATTTAATCTTTTGGCTGCTATTTCCCTCATCCCACCATATTGACATTTCGGATCTTCAGTTCGAAACGGTAACCTTACCACGAATCTTCCTTCTTCTTCTCTAACTGTTGTAGCTTCATAATATTCTTCGCACTTTTCTTCTTCCTTTGAAAACAACTTTCGTATGCTATTTGGTTCCTTTTCTATCTCCCAAAATTGTCGTAGTAGCTCGTCTTCCCTAACTTTAGCGTGTAGGGTTGTGACGTGTCTCCTTGCTGAGGTAGATGCTTGTAACATCCTTCCCGATATCACCCACCCTAGGATTGTGTTTTGGGCCAATAGATTTCCCTGGGGGTGCTTAATAACGCCGTCTAACAAAACGTCGCCGTATACCTCAGCTCCAAGCAGAATATCTATTCTTCCTGGTGTTGTTAACCCTGTATCAGCCAACTCCAGTTCCTTAAGTTTGGACCAATCAGGCAATTTAAGATTAATGGTTGGTAGCAGCGTTGTTAGTGTATGCAATACATACGCACTTACTCGAACTGACTCTCTGGGATTGTGGCGTGATTTCACGCAGAGTGAAACCATGTGTTTTATCCTCGTTTGCCCCTCTCCCACACCGGACACCCAACCACTCACTGATATACGTTTAAGGTTTAATAGCTGAACGGTCGCCTCAGATATAAATGACGCTTGCGACCCCTGGTTTAACAAGGCCCTAACGATATGTTTGTAACCGTTCTTGCTACTTACTAACACACTAGCTGTAGCTAATAACACAGAATTTGTTTGTATATGCTCACAATGACAAGAATCAATAGCATCACTTGAAGAAGGAGTGGACTTACCTCTAAACTCTTCACTAACGGTACCTGTAGCCGTGTTTCCTTCTTCTTTTGACTTCTCCGTAGTTTGTTCTCTCTCGAAGTGGAGAAGGGAGTGATGTCGCCTACCACACCTTTTGCAGCACGTTGACTGTCGACAATTCTTCACCGAGTGTGATGGAGCAAGACAGTTGAAACACAGTTTGTTCTTCTGAACGAACTCCTGCCTTTCTTTTGTAGACATATCGGCGAATGTTTTGCACTGGATAGTGCTCGCTGTTACAAACTGCACACTTAGTTTCGCGCTCTTTTCCATCCTTGTTGACATTAGAATGAAAAGCCTTAGCTTTAACTGCTGGTTTTGATTGCGAAGATTTGATATTATTACTTTCGATCATTTCCAGCGATCTAAACCTTGACTCCAGAAAATTTCTCAAATCTTGCCAAGTGGGCAGGTCGCGATTGTTCGTACTAAGTTGTTGTTCCCACTGCTTCATTGATTCGGGATCCAGCTTGGACATAACTAAGTAATTGATGATCATGTCCCATTGGTCAGACACAACCCCTAAATTTTTCAAGGCTTTCAAACAGGTTGAAGTTGTATCTACCAGGTGCTTAATCGAACCCGCAGACTCAGTATGTACAGATTTTTGTGTGAAAAGAACTCTCAAAATTGCGTTACAATTAAACCTCTTGTTGTTATAACGCTTCACTAATTCTTCCCAGGCGTCATCATAATTCGCATCTGTTGTTGTAAAATTGCGCAATATTACTTCTGGTTCTCCTGATAAGCTGCTTTTTAAATAATGTAGCTTCTGTACTGGTGACAGTTTCATATTTTTATGAATCAAGGAAGAATACAGGTCAAAAAATGTCTGCCATTCCTCATATTTGCCGCTGAAGGTGGGTATTTTAATTTTTGGTAATTGAATTTCGTTACTGTCCGATGACCTTTGACCTTCAGCAGCACTAAGCATTGTAGCTTGAACCGTTGAATCGACAAACGGCTGAAGAGCTTCCTTTATAGCTGACTTATATAGTACATACAATTCTTGAAAAAAGTCGTATGTCTTGTGTTTAAAGTACGGATCTTTTCTTTCTTCATCTGTAGTTAGACTCAAAATAATGCCTTTGTGTCCGTCCTTAAAGTTCTTCCAGAGCTCTTCTAGCAATTCTGGCCTCGTTTCCAAGTATGGTTTTCTAATCCGATCTTTTGGTGACTTTTTAAAGTTCTTTTCTGCATTCTTTAAATTTTCTAATAGTTCATATTCACATAGAACCAGAAGATCTTCCATGGTAATATTCACAATAATACACTTCACACAACAATAAAACTCGAATAGTCAACAGATTTCATCAATAGAAAAATAATGTTCACAATGTCCACACGTCGAGGGTATGCTGCACTTTTTATTAACTAGGCACTTATTTGTCTTATATATAACTCGTAATCCGATCACTCACAGAATAATATAAGTACTTAGTTATGTTCGCGTTTTTACCACTGTTATTATAAATCACGAGTTCACAACAGTTTTGCATTGACTAATATGGGCAATAAAAAACACTTCTATAGAATCCTTATCGCTTTCTATTGTTCTCGCGACGCGCTCGTCCACTGCCGGTTAGCGGCAAGCATCCGCTCGAATTAGGACCAAATGTACACGGCGATAAGGTTGATTTTTGCCCTTTAGAATTACTCGGAATAAAACTTCGTGTGGACTGTTTGACGGTTTATTTCTCACTCAAATATTTAAAGAAATGTGGACTGTAAATACATGCATAGGTACTACATATGAATAGCTATGTATAGACTACTGACACTAACATCATTCTCGGTTGCGCTTGGACAATTAACATAATAATAATATTACAGTTATCACATAAATTCATTAGTACCATTTGGGGTCAATAGATGTCGTTACGTGTTTATACATTTCGTAATGAAAAGTACTTCTTGAACACTTTAAATTCATGTAGCTTTTGATAAATTTAAGCGATTGTGATGAAACCAAAACTAATTATAACTCCCGAGTTACACAAAATAGTTCACTATAAAAGTTAACCAAATTGGCTTTGTACTTTTTACGTGATGATGTAACAAATTAATCTCTCTCAGACAAAAACTCCAAAAATGGTAAAAAATCTGTTGGTTACTCTTTAACACCCAAACTATTTATTTAATATTTTCATTGTACTATCGCGGACACTGCCGCCTGACCACTTTTCAACCTTATGCTCCTAGTAATAAGGTCGAAAAGTGGTAAGGCGCCAGTGTCCCCGATGGTACATTAATGCCTCGTCTACAGATTTATTATATGTAAGTATAAACCTTTATAAAAATAAGTTAAGATATAGAACAGCAGGGCGCCTAAAATGGACGGTTTGGCCGAATCATATTAGGATCTGCGTAGAATTCCTATCCCGCAATTCATCTGTTTGACAGTTTTAAAGGTAGTTTCGTAAAATGGTTCACAAATTATGAATTGCTTTATTGAAGTCTAATGTCAAATAGCAGCTGTCAAACAGATGAATTTCGGGATGTATGAATTGTACGCAGATCATATTATGATTCTGCCAAAGCGTCCATTTTAGGCCCCCAGATAGAATATGATCTGTAAAGATATATAGATAGCCTTTATTCCCCATGTAGCTAGTACGTAGAAGTGTAGGCTTACCCTTGATATAGGGGGCGATGAATGAAAGGCTGATGGAAAGGTCATGACTTCATGAGTAAACAGCCATGAGGGTGTCCGGTTTTGGCAGCAGCATGCACGTACAAAACAGCATGCCTGTTTTATTTAAATAGGGAGGTACCTAAACAGTGCAATTTATTGAATATTGAAATTACACAAATGTAGCTCTTACTATAACCGAGCAACGATCGGCAACTAAATAAAAACATCGATCTTTCTCTGTAGTTTCGAGCACGTGCTCAAATCAATACAGCCAATGAGCCAACACGTTCCGATCGCAGCACGTTTGCCGACACAATGCAGCTGCCAGTTTAATCTCAGATAGACAAACAAATCTAGGTATATACGTACAGGAGGCTATAAATGTCGTAATACCTACAGGAGGCTATAAAGCCTCGTACATTTTATTTACATAGAATCGAGTGCACATTCGACTCGCTCTCTCTCATAAAATGTTATAGGAGTCTATGTGGCATGTGAGCCCCAGCAATAGGGACTGGCTAATTATGCAGTTATAAATGCACTCACGTTAATATTTAATTCAACAAGTAGATATGGGTTTCCATGTATCAACGTTTAAAAAGCGTGCCAATGGTTTGGGTTGTGTACTGTGTAAGTAGTATATGTATGTGCTACTGCACACAGTGTGTGTACTAACTACGTAGTGGTATGTATGTGTAGTATTGTGTGTACTAACTACGTAGTAGTATGTATGTGTAGTATTGTGTGTACTAACTGCGTAGTAGCATGTATGTGTAGTATTGTGTGTACTAACTACGTAGTAGTAACTATTAATGTGTAGTATTGTGTGTACTAACTACATAGTAGTATGTATGTGCATTAGTGTGTGTACTAACTACGTAGTAGTATGTATATGCAGTAGTGTGTGTACTAACTACGCCACCAGATGTTGATTGTTATGTTAGTAAATAAATGTTGCTAATGTTACGTATTATGCGTCCTTCAGCATAGGTACATTTTTAATTATACATGTGGGCTGCACATGTAGCTGTTTTTAGAGCGTTATCACACAGACGATTTGCGTGTTTGCAGCGAGGCAATTTGGGAACGTGCTCTCCGTGTGCATAGCGAGCTCGCGGCTACCACACGACGTGTTTTCCGCATTTTCATAATATTTTACACTCGCATGTCTCGCTCTCTCTTGTACATTTACGTCAACCGCTCTCGTTCCGCAAACGCGGCGAACACGTAAATAATCGCCTCACTGGAAACACGGACGCAAATCACCAGTGTGATAAGGCACTTAGGTACGTGGGCAAAGGAATAGCTAAGAATGTGTTGGTAACTTTTAAGGTATGTAAAAATAAACTATTACTACAATGGATGCGTCCAGGCCTTATTTTGTTTATTCCCCGTGGGCGTGAGTTTTTTTTTTCTAAAATAGCACGTTTCGTACTGATAATAGAGATAAGTATTACCTTATCAGCTGCCCCAAATCATTTATTTAAACTTCATGTAAGTAAAAGTACAGTTAGTGGTAAAGATTTTTTTTTGGTTGGGAAATTATCAAATAACTTCTCCCGCTCTGGGCGGAGCGTGTCAGACTTTTACTGACTAAAAAAACCCGCCCGTATACCTTCAGTTGCCTGTGCCAGGGCCATGGTATCCCTTTCGGACGACCCCGCAACCCTAGCAGGCGTAGTGGTATGGCTGACAATTTTATTTCCATGCATTCCCTATTTTTTATCATCATCATCATCATCATTTCAGCCGAAAGACGTCCACTGCTGGACATAGGCCTCCCCCAAGCACCGCCACTTCGACCGGTTCTGTGCTTCCCGCATCCAGCGGATACCTGCGGCCTACACAAGGTCATCGGTCCACCTTGTAGGAGGCCTTCCAACACTACGTCTTCTGGTACGCGGTCGCCACTACAGAACCTTTCAGCCCCATCGGCCATCAGTTCTGCGAGCAATGTGCCCTGCCCACTGCCACTTAAGCTTGGCAATTCTTCGGGCTATGTCGGTTACCTTGGTTCGCCTGCGGATCTCTTCATTCCTGATTCGATCACGTAGGGAAACTCTAAGCATAGCCCTCTCCATTGCCCTTTGGGTGACTTTTATCCTTCTGATAAGGCCCATTGTAAGCGACCACGTTTCAGTGCCATAGGTCATCACTGGCAACACGCACTGGTCAAAGACTATTTTTTATACTATTAGGAAAAAAAACACAATGAGTAAAACCTTTTTCAATAACGCATCATTTTTTTCATCGTGTAAAATATATTGGCCAAATATATCCGGTCTGGTCGCTCTTGTATCCAGGTAGCCAAGGCCAGTAGGGTTTCGGCTGCGTTTTGATGTATTCATGAGGAATATCACATGTTTCACAGTTGTTGTACAATCTGGGAGACTTCATCATTATTGGTAGGATTGACATGAATTTCATCAACGTCTGAAAGAAAAGTACACTGAAAGTAGAAATAGCCGCACTTCAGTGGTCAGTGTGGCAACACTTTGAGCTTGAGCTGATTTGCGTACAGTTCATATCCCGCAATTCACCTGTTTGACAGTTTTGTATGGAGTTTCGCAAAATGGTCCACAAATTATGAATTGCTTTATTGAAGTCTAATGTCAAATAGCAGCTGTCAAACAGATGAATTGCAGGATGTATGAATTGTACGCAGATATTATGATTCTGCCAAACCGTCCATTTTAGGCACCCTGGGCGTATTACGGAGTTTCAACAGAATAGGAGGCCAGCAAAATAAATATTCATTCATTCATTCAGGATTTTGTTACCGACATCTCATCTATCATTAAATCTGCCACCATTTCCCACCTATGTTGCGGTCAGCTTCCAGTCTAACCGAATGCAGGCTGAATATCTGTATTTTACATGGAGCCTATTTGACCTCTACAACCCAGTTACTGGACCCCCTTGCTAAGACTGGTTGTCAGACTTTCGAGCTTTTAATGAAAAGCCCGTAGCGATTGTCAAAGATCTACGAATGACAGCCGGGACCAAACAGAGGAATCTCATTATGTAATGGGCCATCCACGAACCAACCGCGGCGAGCCTTCGATGGACCCGTGCGGCATACCGTACCTACATCTATACAAATATATCAAATTGAAGTTCTGTCGTCATGTCCAAATAACAGCTTTTTACTTAATGCTGAAAGTCTATACGGTACTTAGAACAAAAAACATTTTTTTAAGTTGTTGTCTGTCTGTCTGTTTGTTCCGGCAAATCTCCGAAAAAGCTGGACCGATTTTGACGGGTCTTTCACTGGCAGATAGCTGATTATATAAAGAGTAACAAGCTACTTTTATTTTAGAAAAAGCCACGTGTGCGACACCGCGAGCATCAGTTAATAATTAATAATAATAAATAGGTAATCAAATAATATCTTTATTAAAGTTCCTGAAAAAAATACCTACGTACCTACTACAAGTTGTCAAAAAAAATTTGTAAATTGCCTACTTACTAAAACGTTGTTTCGCATCGTTGACACCCTCTTATAATAACCTAAAAATAAACGATTAATTAAATAATTCACAACATAAAGTCATATTTATTTATTTAATACTTTAAGCACAGAAATGTACAGAGGCGGACTTAATGCCATAGGCATTTTCTACCAGTCAACCTTTGGGCGATGCAGAGACAAACAGTGGTAGGTGCAATAGTGAGAATTGAGGAATAAAATAATATTATTTAAATATAAAGATATACATATACCTATTAAAACTATAAATATAATATATAAACCTAATTATATATATAAATCTATGCACAAATAAATATACATAAATATATTAAAATAATTAAGACAAACAATGGGAAAACATTACCGTTGTGATGATACTGCCAGCTTCTTGCGAATGTGCTCGCGAACTTTAACTTTAAAGGATAATCGGTTGGTTGCCACCCTGATTTCCTGGGGAAGCGCATTCCACAGAGAGATAGACTGAACGAAAAAGGAAGAGTGAATGAAGTCTGTGCGGTGAGTGGGACATTGCAAAAGACGATTGTGAGATGAACGTAAATTTTTATTATGGTTGGTGCAAATGTACTGAAAGTGGGGGGCTAGATAACTAGGGGAAGAGGGAGAGTCAAGTAATGAAAACAAGGTGGTTAGCGCCCTTTGCTCTCTGCGCTGGCGTATGGGTAACCACTTTAGAAGCGACCGATGCACAGAGATATGATCATATTTACGCAGATTGAAAACGAATCGAATGCAGTTATTTAGAAGACGGTCAAGTTTGTCGAGGAGATCTGCATTCAGGTCATAGTAGCACACATCACCATAATCGATGATAGGTAAAATTAAGGACTGCACAAGCATTGTCTTCGTACTCGATGGTAATACATTTTTCAACCGGTACAGAGTTCGCAGCGTTCCAGTAACCTTCTGGCTTACCCTAGCGACTTGAGTACGCCAGCTCAGGGTATTATCAATGTGCAAGCCCAGATCCTTCACGTCAGTGCCAAAAGGAACGATCGCACCATTGAAAAGAACTGGAGGCAAGGTTGTACCATCCACCTTGCAAATGCCACGAGGACTGCCAATGATGATCGCCTGACACTTCGTAGGGTTTACAGCTACACCGAATCTATCAGCCCAGGTTTTAATGGCTACCAGATCCCTATTTAATTTGTCCACAGCGTCAGGTAATTCATCAACCTTTCCATGACAGTACAACTGCAAGTTATCTGCATACAGATGATACGCACACTGAAGTTCGGAAGTTATAAGATTTATAAAAATAGAAAACAGAAGAGGAGAAAGTATACCGCCTTGAGGAACGCCAGCCTCCAAGTCACACCAGCATGAAGAAGAATCCTCAACATGAATGGACTGCTGACGCTCCCGAAGGTAAGAGGAGAACCATTCCAGTGCTTCTTGAGATACCATAACATTCGATAGAATGGCTAACAGGATGTCGTGACTGACGGTATTAAAGGCATTCGAGAAATCAACCAACACTAGAACAGTAATTTTGGTGTCTTCCAGTCCAGCTCTTATATCGCCAGTCACTTTAAGGAGGGCGGAAACAGTGCTGTGCCCAGGCCTGAACCCAGATTGAAGAGGGCTAATGAGAGAGTTGCGATGAACAAAGTTGGAGAGTTGTTTGTGGACACAGGCCTCAAGCACTTTGGATAGGAAGGTCATATCCGCCTTGCAAGCGAGCATGGTGATCAGTGCTCAGTATATGACAATGCCTTAGCCCTGCAGAGGGACACTATTATAAAGTCATATCCGCCTTGCAAGCGAGCATGGTGATCAGTGCTCAGTATATGCCAATACCTGAGCCCTGCAGAGGGACACTATTAGGCTCGCATTATTATAACAGGCAAGCAAATTTAACATGCATTGGGGACTTTTAACAGGTATAACGTTCTACCTAAGTAACACAGCAATATTGTGGAAGCGACTATTGTTTTATTTTTCTTTTTCATCACTTCTCTTTAGCACTTTAACCTTTAGTTAAATCGTGGACAATGGTGTGGGTTACACGTTTGTTAAATCTTATGTCTTTGTATTTTTAGCATGTAACTGTTTTTTGTCCCTAATAAATAAATAAAGTACAAAACACGTACCTATGGTCCGTTTTAAAAGTTTGTGGTGAGAGTGTAAACAAACATTGTTCAGTTTAAATTCTTCCGCGATCTCTCATCAAAGACAAGTAACACATTCATCTGTATCTAGAAGGTCTCAACTTTATATCTCACCAGTTTTTCCAACAATTATTGTTTCACTAACATTATTAAATTGTAATAGAAAAATCATTGACGAAAATTGAGGTTAGGTACTAAACCTAACCTCAATCGTGAAATGAAAAACATTTTTATGTGATTTAAAATTGAGAGTTTCGTATCTAAATAGGTGTTCGAATAGTCAATCACAGCCCTAGATCTGTGCTACAAATTGGCATCGACATGGAGGTAAATTTTCTGATACATTTGTTTACACTAGGGGTTTCACAAAATGTTACTAACTTAACTTCCCACTGTTGTCATTAATGCCGTGAATAGGTAAGAGCTGGTTCACATCACATTAGGTCGGACCGACAGTATTACCGTTGACCGACTGTCGGGTGTTGCTGTTCACACTAAGCTGCCGATCCGACCTAATATGAACACCACCGTCATCCGTCGTTTCCCACAGCGAACTCCTGTCTTCCACAAGAGAAATCAAAAGTTCTATATTAATTTCGCCCTCCATCTTTAAAAACACGTGTCTTCCCTGCACGCCGACGATGGAACTACTCGCACCATTTGCCGAGAGCGGGGAACGTGCGGGCGGGCAGCTCCGCCGGTACGCGCCGACAAAATTAAATGTGAACGGCGCTATACTTGCCAGTACGCCAATATTATGTCCGATCCGACAGAAATCGTGGCTAAACGTCGTCGTAAATATGTCGTGTCCGTTAGTTTTATCGGGTCGTCCAAATGTGAACGGCGCTATTGAAATACAATATATGTCAATATACTTCCGACACGTTTGTCGGTCCGATAAAACTGCCGGTCCGAACTAATGTGAACCAGCTCTCACTGGTTCACATCATCACGAAAAATAAATTTAAATTTAGGAACTAACCTATGTCTACCTCGTCGGAAATGCGAGGCTTTTTTGAAATCATTGCCATGTTTTGACTTTCTTTTAAGTAGGGTTTTTTTTTAATGCAAATGTAAACAAACGCTTTAAATACTTCCTGTAAGATAAGGAACTAAGGCCCACTTGCACGTTTAATCGGGTTAAATTAATAAATGTAGTTTGTAAACTCGGAGTCAAGTAATTAACAATTTAACTCCTTCATTTATGGGTTGCACCACAAAAAATTAACAACAGGTTAGTTAACTTGACATTTGTGTTTTTTGAGTGAAGGGGTATAGCCTCTTTTTATTCATACAATTAGCTATAAAACCAAATCTGACTTTAAACACTGGGGAAGTAAAAAACATGAAAAAAAACTGTTTACGACATTTTTTTATTAGTTACCTTGCACTGGTACCTATAAACTTAACTTAAGTATGCACCTTTATAATAAGTAATAGTACAAACATGCAAAAATAGATCTGTGGATTAATGGTCACGATCTTTGATCCTGATCTTGTCCTTGTACTGTCGGCTGTCGTGATCAATATCTCCCTTCGTCATCGCGAGCCAGTCTCGCGCTTTATCCTTTTTAATCTTCTTCTGGTACACCACGAAGCCGTCCTTCGTCACATACGAGACTACAGGAGTAAGGACCTCTCGCCTTTTGCTGTTTTTCGATGATGACCTTACTTTGTTTCTAGATCGGCGATAGTCAGCACTCTCCGAACACGAGCCTTCACTTGAGGACGACTCCATATTAATGCGTTTGCGTTTAGGCTTGCGACTCTTCCTCCGAGGTCTGTCAGCCTTCTTCGAATGATGGGGCATTACAACCATGGGTAATCTGCCCCCGTTCATGGGGAATGCCATTGGCATGTGCATAGGGCCTGTAGGCGTTCCAGGTAGACGGGGAATATGTGGCATCATGAGAGGTCCGTTAGGCATCTGCATCATTTGCCTACCATTGGGCATCTGCATCATGGGTCCACCGTTAGGTGGCTGCATCATGGGCCCACCGTTGGATAACTGCATCATAGGTGGGCCGTTGGGCATATTTATCATGTGCATCGGTGGCTGCCCCTGCTGGAATGGGTAAGGAAAGGATGGTGGAGGCATAAATTGGGATTTGGTCGTAGCTATCAGAAGCAGGGCCAACGATTGAGTCACGGAGTGGGCTGCCATCAGGAAGTTTTCAAACTAAATCAACTAGAAACCGAAATCTCTCTTTAAACTAATATTATTTTAGGGCATTTATTTACCATTGCGCCTTGGTACTAATGAATAAACTTCTGTTTCACGAAAAGAAATATGTACTTTAACTTGTAAACTACTACATTATAGCAGGAAGTAACAAGCTTCAGATTAGGTAGTCGATTACAAGAAAATTCTAATATTTTGGCAATAAATAGTGCTCAAAGTTACGGCACAATGCTTTGCTGAGAAACTTTTAAACTACATTACATAAATCGGTGCAAGCATATGTAATACATACATGCATGGATGTGTATGTACCTGACTTGGGTTCCGTACGTATTTTTCAGGTGACCGCTGAAAATCAGCGCTGTGCTGTGAGTCCCCCATGACCCCCATAGCACAGCATCATGCTGAGTGCAAGCCTTCTGGTCGCAGTCATGACGTGCAGCTTCCGACTATTTGTTTGTTTGTGATAGTACTTAGATCTGTTTTGTGTAACCTTCGAGTTTAGTTTATTCTGTTTTCGTACGCACGTTTTTTCTGTGACAAATAAATTTATTTTTCTATATTTCTTTCTTTCAATATATACCTACCCCTTTTTGATTAGTGATTACTATTAAATAGTGTTCCAAATCTACATCACAGACAATTGGGCACTCAAAATGAAAACTATTCTGATTGTATGTTACGCAATTATGCAGGTGCAGTAAGCATCCAGCTGCCAATAAACGAAATCGAACTGTACCTTATCAGTATCAGTTATGTGCTCTCCATTGTCATTACACAATATTATTATCAACTCAAAATCATTCATTGTTTCGGGCTGTTATGATTGTCGGGGATCCAGTTCTTTCCAAAAAGAAAAAGTATACCAAAACTGAAAATTGGGTAATCATGTTTTCTGTTAAAGAGTTGTAAATCAATGGCAATGCGTAAGAGCTATTGTGACTGCATTACGCAAAAATCAGCTTTTTCGTGCAATAGGTTCTCGGTTCCATTGTTTTTTTAGCCTACACCTGTTCACGACAGGTTTACAAAAGGCTCTACTCAGCTGTTAGGGATCCATTAGAGTCCCTGAATTTGGCTCCGACGGTTACAACCGATGGATGGAAGTAAGTAATTTTGAGAACAAAAGTAACTTTTATAGGCGGTTAATATGAATTGACTTTTATAAAAATCGTTTTATCATAATATTAATTATAAAGTTTTGTATTTGTTACAGACAAAAATGAGGATAATATTACATAACTGGTTACTACTTGTTAGTTTATCAACTACATTGGCACTAAATGATCCGGACCTGCCACTATGTCCCACTAACCTCCAGTTTTTTCCACAAAAACTTCCAATGCATTGCAGGATGCCAAGAAATGCAGATCCCGAGGCATTTCCAGATCTACCACAGTATCCCACTTTACCTCCGTTACCTGAATCATACTTCCAAAGCCCATCTCCAGATAAGCAGTCACCTCCAATCCCGATTCACATTCCACCGTTTCCAGGAATGCTGGGAGCCATGCCAATGCCTGGCCAGATGGGTGGTCCCATGGGAGGTCCAATGCCAGGACCAATGCCGGGAATGCCAGGAGCCATGCCCATGCCGATGCCAATGCCAATAGTGGGAGGACCTCCGCACAAAATGCCGGTCATAGTTATGCCTTTTTATTCTCAAGACCACTCATTTAAAAAGCCACAACCACACAAGCCTCGTAAACATCGTGAAAAGAAAAGAAAACCGCATAAGAAAAAGAAGAAATACTACGACTCCGACACCGAATCGAGTTCCTGCGAGGAGTCATCAGAATCTGACGACAAGAGCAGCTCTAGTGATCACGGCTTCTGGAAAGGGCGCAGGAAAGCACTGAGAAAGATGACTAGGAGATCCAACAAACAACACAGGGTGAGGAAGACGGAATTAAAAAATAAGAGGAATGATTTACTGACCCCCATTCTCCAGTACGTTACTAAGGACGGGTATGTAATTTTTGAGAAGAAAATATCTAAAAGTGAAGCAAAGGACTGGTTAAAACCACAAACTGAAATGACTGAGCTCATAGAAAAAAAACAAGAAGAAAGAAACGGAGAAAAACCTGAACAAAAACGCCAAGAAGATTATTTGTTTAATTCAAACAGCGCCGAAGACTTTTTTAAGTTAGACGAGGAAGACAAACGCATAAAAGCTATGGAGATGAAAGAGGCGGCGGAAATCACAGCAAGACAAGGGAAAAGACAACATAAACCTTTAAAATTTAATGCTTTGATGAATAAGAGTAGGTAATGAACGTTAAACGTCTTAACGATAATGTTACATTACAATATTGATTTTGTATTTTTATATGTGTTTTATACACACAGATAACTTTTATTTAAGTTTAAATTATAAGAAATAAAATTTAATAATTTAAAATTGTAATGTTTGTTTTTTAGGGTTCCGTACGTCCGAATGAAAAAACGGAACCCTTATAGGATAACTCGTGTGTCAGTCTGTCTATCTCTACACAACCAGTTTGCTCCGAATCTTTTGGTACACATATTTCTGTGACCCAAATACGGACGAGAAACGCAAATAAATGAACTTTGAATATCTCCTTAATCAAAATTAATTTATTTACGTACTTTTGGAAGGCAAATAAGGAAATTTAAAAAAGTTTTGCGTACTTACTGTACCGTGTGACATAACAAATGAAAGGACTTACGTTGAGAGACTCAATTAAAAAAAAAAAAAATATAGTAAAGTTATTTATGAAAATAGATGACTCCTTATCTCCGAACTACTAGTCTAAAATTTTGAAAAAAAAATACAGAAAATAGTTCTATACATAGAGATTACGGAAAACCTACAAAAAGTCTATGGTCTTAAAATAACATGGTAAATCTCTCAATATTGTGGGTACAAACTTATAATTATTTGCAGGTGGGAATGTATGGTAGTAGGTAGTATGTTTTTGAACTACAATGTTATTTATTTAACAGTTTATGTAGGTACACACATATAAACGGACAAGAAGAAAGGAACAGAAAAATTAAGTTAATTAAGTTTGTTCTTGGGACGATACGCACTAGGCTGGTTTGTTTATTCATTGAAAACTTCAGAAGATCAGAAGAACTACGGTTAAGAAGACCTAGGTTAGCCGAAGCACGGACAATATGTTGAGGTGGAGATAGGAGATTATGATTTGCCCAATTTATTTATTTTAACTTTAATTGACACGGTTAAATCAATTACGTTAATTAAAGGCACATATGCATAGAAACGAAAATATAAAATTTTAAAATTCTGTTAAAAAAGGGTTGACTGCGAGTCTTTAACAATGACAAACTAGAACAGAAAATACGTAACAAACAAAACAGATGAAACATTAACTTGCAAAAATATTATTTATAAGTACACTACCCTCAAAATGGTTATCTTCACAACACCTTTGAAAAACAAGGCCTTTCTTTATAAAAGACTGCGAAGGTTTCGTAACCGCCTCAACAGCCAGTACCCGTCCGTCCTGCCAAGGAAACTGGAACCCGCCTCGTCGATACCCGTCGAACAGGATTCAGATATATTATACAAGATAATGTGGGACTTGAATATCTGATGGTGTCAATTGGTGAATTGAAAGTGCAGATTACAATCTATTGTAAACCTGTGTGTTTCCCGTCAAAATATTCACGCACCAGCAAAATAATCGAGCCGACAATAAAAATACTAAATACGGCAAATAAATGTTTGTTTTTAAGGTAAGAATAAAAAATAATTTTAAAATAATAGATAATGAGGGCACAGTGATAATCAAGATACAGTTCAGGCTGATAATCATGAAACAGTTTTAGCTTTTGTAAAATATTCCTTTAATTATACTTTAAATTTTGTTTTTATACATTGATATTGGCGACAATTTTCTAAACAGCCTAAACGGTATTTAGAGGGTGTTATACATAGTCTAAGTAGCTAGTAGTAGTAAAGTAGGTTAAAGATTATATTGTACAGTTATTGGCTTTTAATCAGCGTTATAATAGAATATCTTATTACTTAGGCTATTATCCTACTATCTATGTATCTATCTATCTATGTATTTGTATTTTATAGTTATTTCCGAGCTATCTATCCCGTACGTTGCACCTGCCATGTTTTGTCTCTGCATCACCCTAAGGTTGACTGGTAGAAAATGCCTCAGGCATTAAGTCCGCATTTGTACAGTTTTTTTTACTTGTGCATAAACCATAAAGTTTTAATAAATAATAAATAAATATATCAGTTCTCTATACAAAACTTATAATGCTCTTTAAAGTTACCTAGAAGAAATAAAAAACCTTGAGCCCAAGATGACTTTTTTTTCCCTTCCTCACTTTATCAATAGCATTTTTATTAAAAATGCACTTGCAGACATAATAATAGCTCTATTACACAAGTCTAATGTTTATTTTCAAATTTAATTTAAACCAAAGTTTAAGATGTTAACTTGCAATATCACTATTTGAATTACTCGCAATTGAAGTGAAAGGCAGAGTTTATAACTCGTTCTTAAAACACATTTTATACTTAACTCTAATATGCACTCCTTATCTACGGCTCGAGCGAATAAACGTCGCGGATAGGTGTTTTATGTACTTGTTATACAGTCTACTATTTGTACAGTTTTAGCCAATATATATGGTACTCTTTGATTCTAGCAGTCGTCTCTTTCTTTGCCAAACTATACAAATAACGATACAACGATTGTGGGCTATTTCATCTCACTCTACGCTACGATCATGACGTTTTCTTTAGTTGACAGCACATAGTATATACAAGGTGTTAAAGTAATTTCGTGCCATAGCTTAGGTATAGGTTCAGTATCGATAAAGGAACCAAGAAAAAAAAAAAGAATATATAAACAAAAAATTTAAATAACATAAAAAAATAAAAATAAAATATGTCTCTTCGTACTTTAACGGGCTTAGCACCGTCAACTAAAATAATTTTAATTCTAAACGATTGCTATTTTAAGTTAGTAGGTACTAAATTAGGTTGATCTTGCAATATTTTTTTTGTTTTCATTTTTTTTTCCTGGGTTCCTCTATCGATAATAATAATAATAAAACCTTTATTTCAGACCAAGTCCATAACAAATACAAAAACAAGCCAGATTACAATATTTGGACACGAATAAATGATTTCAGGATATTTGAGTCCTGTTTATCTGCAATGACGTGTAGGATGCTGTTAGTGCTACCCCAGACTCTGTTTAATAACGATGCGAGCCGCTTACGCATGATGGCATGAAAGCCGTCTACCTTGGCTTCCGCAAACATACCGGAGGCACTACAAAAGCGGGGCAGCCCTAACAACATCCTAAACGCATTGTTATATTGGATACGTAAGGCACTGAGTGACCTCCGCGTATACCTGAACCACAGGCTGCACGCGTAGAAAGTCTGGCAGTATAATGAACCTACCCCTAAGCTCTTCATCACCCTGTATAGTACGGCCGAAATATCTTGGTGGGTCTGAACATAGGTACTACGAACTTTTGCGCATGTTCTTTCACTTGCACTCACTTCATGTCACCATTTGGTTCCTAAAAATGTTACTGTGCAGCCTTCTGTGCTAAGTTCGGACTCACCAAGATATTTCGGCCGTTTGTACTGTAGTTTACTATAAATAGTTGATCGGTAACTCCTGACAAGTGAGTTTAAGCTGTATAATAACCAGTGATCGGAGTAGGTAGATTGAACTGGGGCCATTGATCCGAAACGTATATATTAATATGGACATTCCTCCGGAAATGGTGGATTATTAAAAAAAAACCGGAACTTATGTAGGAATTGTATTCTGCCAGAGTGGAAGGAGTCATTTGATGATTTGCCATCCTCAAAAAAAAAAAGGTAGGAATTGTAAAAAAATGAGCAATATTATATTCTTCATATTTTTTTTAACGGCACACAGTCACGATTTGACAAAACCCAACGACCAATCAGAACAAAGGATCATGGGTGGTACAGAAACCGGTTATCAGAACAATGCGTACGCCCGCAGACGACATGCCAGGTAGCTCACTCGTTTACTTCGGTTCGTAGAGTGCGCATCTTTGTTTGTTACTGTGTTGTGAAAACGTTACTTGACCCTGGCTTGTGTACATACTGACTTCTCATTAACAATATTTAATTGAATCCGGAAATACCGGAATTACTTTCCGGAAAAATGGCTTAGCCATGTTATTATTTCTGTGTGCATTTATGATACAAGTACCAAAAATCAATCTACCTACTCCGATCACTGATAATAACTCATAAATCACTCTTACAAAAGACTAAATCATTTTTTGACACTCTTGTACGTCGCTAAAAGAACTCTTAGTTCTAAATAGGCTGGTATATTGATGTTGAAAACGCTTGCGTGCTGCTTGGGCAGCGCAGCCGTCATCGTCACAGGACAAACCTCGGGCTCCCAATCAGACTCTTCGTTAATCTAGGTACATGCGGGTGGGTAGGCTTATACCCACTTTGATGACCGATGGTTAAAATAACCAACAACAATGTTATTCTAAATTGGTTGGCAAAGGTCTCTTCTAAGTCCTTCCAGGAACTCTCCCACGCCACCTCGGACCAGCCATCGCGGTACTCGTCCGGGTCACCCCCCCCACCTCTTTCTAGGCCCGCCTCGGCAGCGCCATCCATCTTCAGGCACCCATTGTGTGGAGACTTGGATAGATATAAATATTAACGTAATGAAAATAAGTGCGTGTTGTATGTGTGGCAAAAGGGAATTGAGCACTGCACTGGTACACTGAGTGGACAAATGTGTGATGATTTAATTAAGACAAAATGTTTGTTCTAATGGACAGTTTTCTCCGACATTCGGATGGATGACGGTGCTGCGGGCAAACGCTAGCATAAATAAAATTCAAGCGTTATTATAACCTTATTGAAAATCTGAAATATGTAGATCACTGAATCTCCATAAATTAATGTAATAAATCGCCCAGCTGGGTTAGTTCACGTCCATTAAAGAAATTGGTTTTACAGCTGCTTTTACAGATGGACATTCAAAAGAAAGTATTTTTAATTTTGGAAGCACTGAACTACGCTAAAACTTATAACGACACAACCAGTGAAGTAAATAACAACAAGACAGTTAATTATACCAACATACAAAAACACGTGGCAAACCAATAAACGTAGCTGAAATGATAATGAATGTCATTCTTCCCTCAACAAATATAGTAAACAGTATCGGAATCAAAAAGTGAATTAATCGTCAATATTTTATGCATTCTCATTACTTAACGCCATAAAGCAGAACCATAAAATGGTTACGAAATAAGTACGGCCGCGCACTTGCATTCGTTCGCACCACAATGCACTGAATTATGAAACGAGTTTGCTAAAAGTATAAAAGTAGCTAGATGTCATGCACTCCATTGAATTACTACTATTTTGATTCGGCGCAGTTATGATTTCAGTAAGTTTTATTTTTGCCAACCGATTTACTTTTCAATGTCTATGCGATATTTGAGTATTTTAGTTCGTATCTAGATCCGTGTGTGGTGCACAAAACATCGTTTTCTTAACATGAATTGTTTTCTTTGTTACAGGATGCGTTACAAAAATGGACTGTTGTGATTATAATATTTTTGGGTGCCGTGCACCCACAAATACCGATGATGCCAATGGGGTACGGGTACGGCGGGCCGATGATGATGCCAGCGCCTATGCCGATGCCCATACCCGTCCCGGTACCCGTGGGAATACCGATGCCGTACCCAGAGTCAACTTCTACCACAACTACCACTGAACCGTACAATGGAGGTGGTGAAGGTGTTGACAACAGAATACCTATAGCTATCCCGATGCCAGTGCCTCAGTTTGTACAGATTGCAATCCCAAGCTTTGTACCGCAAAATTGCATGTCAGATAAACAAAATGGTAATGGTAATGAAAAAAGAAATAAAAATTGTCCTCCATGTCCGCCGTGCTCGTGTAATCCATGCACTCCGTCGTTTTTCTCCTTCTGTTCGCCTTGTCATCAAGAATGCAGATGTAAGAATGGCAAGGAAAACCCGGTTCCGCAGGAGCCAAATGCTCCTAGACCTATACTGGGTCCAGCTTTTCCGATGCCTATCCCCATGCCTGCCCCAGCACCGGTTATCATCGTCCCGTTCCCGCCACAGTTCAACGACCCACAGCAACCACGACCACAACGTCCACAGGAATCTGACAGTGACTGTCGCTCCGTCAGCAACTCTTGTTCTGAAGAATCAAAACCATATGATGCTTGTGATAGCGATCAGAGTCAGCGGAAAAAGAAACGCAGAAAGAGTAAAAGTAGAAATAAAAAGAGAAAGTCGAACTATGACATATACAGACGAAATTTTGGTTTCATGAAGAGAAATCGCGGCGATAGTGGACTTGTTGAACCAGTGCTGTCTTACATGTCAAGAAATGGAGACATTAAGATGAAAAGACGTCTAAGTAACGACGAAGCGAGTGCTCTGCTCGGAGAGCGAGACCCGTATAATATTAGAGAACCTTATCATAGAGCCGAAGAATTGTATAGTAATAATGTGCGTTTGACGGCAGGAGAAGATTCGAATAACAGGCCGCGGATAGTAGTCATGTCCAAGCCTGGTATGCGTAGCAACCACCGCCGGAGACAGCAGGTGCTGGACGGCAGATCTCAGCACATGCTAGGGGACGGGAGGAAGGAACTGGTGTTTAAAACACCAGAAAACAAGAAGATAAGCAACCTGTCAGTGTCATTCCAAATAAGCAATTAGATTGTAATGTTGATTGTTTTTATAACTAAATTATTTATATTTTGTATAAATGCTGATTATAAACGTTACAAAATTAACTGTTGATTGGTTTAATTTATTGTTTTAAAGTTTAACTTTACATCATTCTTTAAAAAGGTGAAGCATGCATTAGCTGTTCTTTTCAAATGCATTTGAAAATTGATAACAAATAATAATTATAATTTCTACTTTTCTTTTCTAAAATCTTCTATGCCGTTCAATTTTCGGTATCAGACATTAATATTTTGAAAAGTTGACATTGACTAAAAATATTTTTCTCGAAAATATTTTTAAATTTCGAACTGGCTTGCAAATAGAGCTGTTCAAAGTAAAAAACCGGCCAAGTGCGAGTCGGACTCGCGCACGAAGGGTTCCGTACCATTATCTATAAAAATGGCAAAAAAATCACGTTTGTTGTATGCGAGCCCCCCTTGAACATTTTTTTTATTTTAATTTAATTATTTATTTTTAATGTAATTATATAAATAAATATTCTGTGAATATTTCAAGCATCTACCTGTTGCCGTTATCAATATAGAGCAAAACGAGCAAAAAAATCACGTTTGTTGTATGGGAGCCCCCTTAAATATTTATTTTATTCTGTTTTTTAGGATTTGTTGTTATAGTGGCAACAGAAATACATCATCTGTGAAAATTTCAAGAACTATCACGGTTCATGAGATACAGCCTGGTGACAGACGGACGGACAGACAGACAGACAGACAGGCAGACAGACAAACAGACAGACGGCGGAGCCTTAGTAATAGGGTTCCCGTTTTACCCTTTGGCTACGGAACCCTAAAAAGGAACAAATAAACATAATGGCGCGTGAAAAATTGTATATCGTTGTTCGTCATTGAATCAGGAATGTATAAATAATTTACTTAGATTGAATTTCCCCGCATTATTTGAGAAAAGCACTATACAAGCCTTGGCCGCAACCAGGCATTGATGGACTCACGTATGAGTGCGTTTTCACGTTCGTCCATCAATGCCCCTTTTGCAGGCCGCTGCAGTAATGTAATATTATATCAATTCGAGAGCTAACACCACTCCTCCACCAACTGAAAGTCAAAAGTCGGAGCCCCTCACAAATTGTATCAACATTTTTCCTCGAAACAAAAAACTAACAATAAAACTATACTGTTTTATAGATCAGAAATCTTATTTTTCTTTTTATCATAGACTGATAATAACGTATCAAACGGTAGGAATGATGTACAAAAGAATAATAGGAGAAAAAAATAAAAAAAACTAATAAATATCTGCCAGGTCTTCTCTCGGGTATTTGATCTCGTCGACGCGACTCCGTCAGCGGTCACAGTATCCTTATACCTTGAGCACCTCTTATGCTTTAGGTGGTCCATTTTGCACCTGATTGAATTGCTGTTGACCTTTCTGGTCAACAGCAATTCAATCAGGTGCAAAATGGTAGGAGCCTGGGGGGTGGAGTAGGACCCTTAAGGCGATACCAAAATAAATTGGGGTATTTTTCATATCCATTTATTTCACTATTACAGCATGTATCGATTTTATTATTGGATGGCGCTTCCATCCTCCAGCGTACTTAGACTTCCGAATACTTAGACTGAAGGAAAAAACAATTGGATTAAATTTGCTCGATAGAATTTAATTCCGAAAAGACCTCTACTTTTTGTTCTCTGTAATTCTAAAATCCTAATTAATTTCATTGCAAAATTGAATTCAAAATGTGCGTATTAGGTAATTGAAAATTCTGACTGAAAACATTTTTGATAGATAGCTTAATTTATTTTTAAACAATTTTTATTTGGTTTGGCGCTTACGTTGTTTTATTTTGGTCCCAGCGCATTGTTGCGTTCTCTTTTTTCGCATGTGGATGTAATTGACTCTGTCACTTTCTTATTCCCGCCCAGTTCGCCTGCGGCCTTTGCCAGCAACAGACCTGTGTCGGTTCCTCCCGCAACCCCGTGCAACAGTACAACGTCCAACATTTTTTTATCCCAATACTTTTTTAGCTTGTTTGTTTCATGACCTTTATCTATATCTATAAAAATCAATGCCAATTTTCGTTGTAATTTTGTAACTCAAGAACGGACTCACCTCTCAAAAAAAAAAGGTTTAGGCTTTGTTCGGACTATTTAGTAGAGATGGTTTATGTGAAGTCTTTTTTTTTTTTTTTAGGTAGGTATTGTAGGTAGGTAGGTAGGGTAGGTAGGTAGGGTAGGTAGGTAGGGTAGGTAGGTAGGTAGGTAGGGTACCTGTAGGTAGGGTAGGCAGGTAGGGTAGGAATTCTTTTACCCATAGAAAGCCACGTTATTTGAGAGTGTTATAGAGTAAAAATGTTTAGCTAGTTATCTATATTTGTCAAGAGAACAAGGTATAAATAACAACATTACATTGCCGTTATGGGGAATAAATATAAACAACGAAAGGTAAACAAATCCCAAAAGTTGAAGCTAGTAAAATGACAGAAAATAAAAAGTAAGTTTGTCTTTATAATAATTACATATTCAGTAAGTGTATAATACTTGAATGACTCGATTGATGATTGTGGAAGAAGCGAAAGAGGTATGTCAGGATCGTACGTACTTTACGTAGCGTACGGCAGCGCAGCGAGCTTTCGGTCGCGCTCGGCGCCACGGGTTCAATGCGCTGCCGCCAAGTGAGCCGAGCACCAGCTGATTTTATGCTTTGATCGATTAGTATTAGTATTATATTATTATTATTACCAAATCTAAAGAGTATTTATTATTTTAGTATTTCAACACCATCGCCGATTTATTTATTTTTGTTGTTTTATTTACATAAATGGAGTACTGCGTACAGCGAATGTTATTTTACATTGAAATATATAAGAATAGTTATTGAAAAACGTTAAAAAAAAACCTGAGAAATTATTTTACCGGTGGAATGATTCAAAATGAAATTAATAGTATACGAGTATTAATAGTAATATAATTAGTATTTGTTGTTATACTTGTAGCGGCAACAGAAATACATCATCTGTGAAAATTTCAACTGTCTAACTATCACAGTTCATGAGATACAGCCTGGTGACAGACGGACAGACAGACAGACGGACGGACAGCGGAGCCTTAGTAATAGGGTTCCCGTTTTACTCTTTTGGTACGGAACCCTAAAAATGACTATAATAGTTTGTTCTAGGGATAAATTTATCCCAACTACGGCACCCTTCATTGTGCGTGTTCCGACTCGCACTCGGCCGGTTTTAGGGTTCCGTACCCAAAGGGTAAAACGGGACCCCTATTACTAAGGGTCCGCTGCCTGTCCGTCTGTCTGTCTGTCTGTCCGTCTGTCACCAGGCTGTTCTCATGAACTGTGATGGTTAGACAGTTGAAATTATCACCGATGATGTATTTCTGTTGCCGCTATAACAACAAATACTAAAAAACAGAATACAATATATATTTAAGGGGGCTCCCATTCAACAAACGTGATTTTTTTGTGGTTTTTATAGATAATGGTACGGAACCCTTCGTGCGCGAGTCCGACTCGCACTTGGCCGGTTTTTTTACTGACGCGGTTTCTTTTCTTAGATCAATATGGTCTTAAATGTTACCTGTTCATTTACACACGTTATATTATTTTTTTATTTAATTATATCAAAATACTAAATTAAGTAATAATATGTAAATTATAATTAATTTGTTAGTTTAATTTAGAGAAAAAAAAAAACAAATGTATTTCTGGCGACTCATGCCTTTCCTATTCTAAAACTTCAAAACAAAGACACGCTCGCGGTGCGTTTGCGACGTATTCAAGCGGGGGCGCGGGGCGCTCCCCGCGTCTTCGGTTGAACGCGTTGAGCGCCCGGGTTAAGCCACGCCCCTCGAGCTATGATTTATTTTTTACGTATCGCCTTAACTCAGCTTGCTGAATCTGCGGGCGTATCCTATACAAATAACGCACAATAAGAATCGAATAGCAAGCTAAATCTCTCAAACCAAAAAAGGAGTAGAATTATATATACCGGGCAATAAAAGGAGAAAAAAAATCGCGGCTTCTTTGACGGAAATCACGTCTCGCCGACTATTGTGGTGGGCTGCTCTATGGCAATGGAGAAGAAATCGGATACAAATAATGACAAAATGTAGAAAGTCTTTGAATAGTCAAAAGGACAGAAAAACATACCTCAGTTCAAATTAATCACAAACACATCACTCACGGTGAGATTAAAAGTATTTTGTGACCAAATATACGTCTATTTTTGTCACTACGAGTATTTAACCAAAGAGATTTAAGATAATAATTATAGCAGTTTTAACCATCATTTAGACAATTAAACTACTTACTTACATTAAAAGAAATCTCGATATTTCATGGAGCCGTAAAGCTATGTGAAGCAGGGTCAGGTGGCTAGGCATGTATACAGGTGGCTAGGCATGTATACAGCTAGGCATGTAAACAGCTAGGCATGTATACAGCTAGGCATGTATACAGCTAGTCATGTATACAGCTAGTCATGTATACAGCTAGGCATGTATACAGCTAGGCATGTATACAGCTAGGCATGTATACAGCTAGGCATGTATACAGCTAGGCATGTATACAGCTAGGCATGTATACAGCTAGTCATGTATACAGCTAGTCATGTATACAGCTAGTCATGTATACAGCTAGTCATGTATACAGCTAGGCATGTATACAGCTAGGCATGTATACATCTAGTCATGTATACAGCTAGGCATGTATACAGCTAGTCATGTATACAGCTAGTCATGTATACAGCTAGGCATGTATACAGCTAGTCATGTATACAGCTAGTCATGTATACAGCTAGGCATGTATACAGCTAGGCATGTATATAGCTAGTCATGTATACAGCTAGTCATGTATACAGCTAGTCATGTATACAGCTAGTCATGTATACAGCTAGGCATGTATACAGCTAGTCATGTATACAGCTAGTCATGTATACAGCTAGTCATGTATACAGCTAGTCATGTATACAGCTAGTCATGTATACAGCTAGTCATGTATACAGCTAGGCATGTATACAGCTAGGCATGTATACAGCTAGTCATGTATACAGCTAGTCATGTATACAGCTAGTCATGTATACAGCTAGTCATGTATACAGCTAGGCATGTATACAGCTAGTCATGTATACAGCTAGTCATGTATACAGCTAGTCATGTATACAGACTAGCTTTAGCCCGCGGCTTCGCCCGCGTCGGAAATCATCTCACGGGAACCGGGATTAAAAGCAAGTAGGTACCCAATGTTTTAATCCAGGTTATAAACTTATGTGTGATTTTCGGCATCAGACTCATAGCAATTACTTTTTTTTCAAAAATATTGAATGTACAGTTTTGACTTCGTTACTATTTTATGTCTAATGTAAAATTGAGGAGGCACCCCTTTTCATCATCATCATCATAATTTCAGCCAAAAGACGTCCACTGCTGGACATAGGCCTCCCCTAAAAGGGAGGGTTTGCCATAATCGCCACGCTTGGCAGGCGGGTTGGCGATCGCAGTATGGTGTTAAAATTCATAGAGAACGCTGCTGCCCATTCTCTAGCGGTGCTATCCGTTACGTCCGGCACCACACAGACAACGCCCCTTTTCAAATTAAATATAAATACCGAGCCTTTCAAGTTAACCCCCGCGCATTAAAATACATCTATACAAACTTTCACACCTCCCAATCCCCCCTTTAGAGGAAAGTTAAGAAAAACCAAAAATGACAATTTTTATAATTTATTTAGTAACTATTCGTGCCAAGTTTCAATTTTATTAACTCAAGGAATAAGATTTTTCATATATGTAAACGAATTCTCCCCTTTTCACCTCCTTTAAGGTCGAATTTCCAAAAACTCCTTTTTAGCGGATGCCTAAGTCATTATAACTATCTGTGTGCCAAACTTCAGCCCAATCCGTTCAGTGGTTTGAGCTATGTGTTGATAGACCAGTCAGTCACGGGTTCCTTCAAAAAAATAGATGACGTTTTCGGAGCACATTGCTTTATCGTAATATTTAGAACCTTATGGAAAAGGCCCTCGTAATTTTAGACACGAATAGCTTACGTAAACGAATGGTAACAATAGTTCCATTATTTCTTCTAATGTATGAACAATTACTATTTATGTAATAAGTTTTGTTTCGTTCTTTATTGCGGCCAGTTCGCCAGTCATTATAATTTCCAGGGCGCAGCTTATTACTGCTCATGGTAAGTTAACTTATTGAAAATTTACAGTTGTTAGAAATTACTATTGCCAACAGCCTACAAACAGTGGTAATCAATGCTTGATTCTTCTCTATATGAGAACAGATCTGTGTCCTGCAGTGGAGCAGTAAAATTACAGTAGGGTTTAGTTTTACCTAAATCTACCTAGTAGAAGTCTACACAATAATCTTCACCAGTGATACATACATATCTTTAGTTATGGTTATGTTTAAGTAATCTTAAGATTATTTTATTTCAGAAACATGGATATAGTCTTTAGAGCAGTGATTCAACTAACTATAACAACAAAAGTGATGGCCATCAGTTTCGAAACTTTAATGAAATCTCTACCTGTGCCTGCAGATTTAAAAGCTAGGATCCTGGATATGCATGAAAAACAACAAGAATTTAGCATGTCTGATATGTATGAGGTTACTTTAATGGATTTTAAAACAGCGACTCCTTTTATTGCAAGAAAAGCCAATGAAATGATCAAACCTACAAGTACGGTATTGGAAAAAGTTGTTACAAAGTCAGTTCCATTCAATCCTGGTCCTTCGTGTCTCGATATAGTGTCAACAACAGCGAAAGCACTAGAAAAACCGCTGATGTTACCGCCGCCATTCCAGCAATTACCAGTGATGCCAATGCAGATACCGATGCCAATGGCAATGCCTATCTACTCAAGAGTGCCAATCATGTTGCCGATGAGGGCGTACTTTGAAACGGTAAAACACGATCATCCGCCACTTTACAAGATAAAACGAATTATAGAAGAAGACGAAAAGAGATGGAAGGAAGAGAAAGAAAGTGACAGTGATATTTCGGTAGAGATAGGTTACAGTGATGTTACTTCAGATCAAAGTAAAGACACGGACTTAGAAAACGACTTTTCCGAATACAATGATGATTGTGGGCTCTGACTATTATGATGGTTTAATTAGAGTCAGTAATAGAGGAGGAAGACACCGGTAAAATTTATTTTACTAAGCGTTCCCATAAAGATTTATTTTTATTTTTGTACAATTTATAACTATGTAACATTCGCACTTTATTAAATGATTTTAATAACGCAATCTGCAATACGATGTAACAGAATTTTTAACAAAACAATGAGCATTTTGAAGATGATAAATTTTGTGTCAGTGAAAGTATCAAACATTTGAACATTGGATGAATTAGGCTAAGATAAGGCCAAATCAGGTCGGCGGTGCCGGCTGCAGAGGCACAATTTTTATTATTGGTTAGGGATAAGGTACCATTTGGTGATATATATCTCTGTTACCATACAATTCTTTAGTCATAGTTTGATAAACAATAATTATTTAAGTGTCATCAACCTAATTGATTATTACAGTCAAGTTCAAAGCAAGCTTTTAAGAATTAATTAGATTGATTGTGATAATTTCTCGGTGTAGTAAACTGCAGCTAGGGTCATTGTTAAAAACAGTTTGTCACTGAGCATATTTAATGTATGTTCCAACTTTTCTTTTTAAATGTAACTATGGCGGTAGTTGAATCCGATATTTTTGATTATTTGATGGAAGCCAAAGATAGTCTCTTCTATGTACAAATGTTTATCATTAGATTGTGCACCCCAATTGTATAACACACTTTTTTAATACAGTCCAGTCTTTTTAAAAAAAATCCTAATCCATTGCTTCCTAGGTATGTTTAAAAAATTCGTCTGCTTGACAATGAAAACAACGCAAAGAATGTTGTGGAATTGTCAAAATTAAAGGCATGGCAGTTGTTAGTGTGTTACACAATTACCCCGCTGGTTTTCCTTCTTTGTCAAAATCGTATTTGATACAACGGGTAAAACGAATGGTTATGTCGAACTCATGACAAGAATCGCATGGTGCTTCTCCAATCTCTATAAGCTGGAAAGGTGTAATTTCTCCATTCTGCTCACCCAACAGGAAGGCGCGCAAGTGCATAAAAGATCATCCCTGAAAGTCACAGGAATTTCATACCTATCAAAATAAATTGATTTGACAGCATATTAATTAATCTTCATTTTGTTTTGAAATTAATTTCGAAATCCGTACAAGGTTGGACGACATTGTAAATAATATTGTAGTCGTGTCTTTGGTGTAATAATTATAAAATTACTCGATTTAGCGGTCACTTTAGTGACCTCGATCTTCACATTTTCCTAACAGATAATTGTGTCCCATATTCAAGTGATAGAGAAAGTAACTAAGTTAATATAATCTTTATTCTTAAAATTACTATAATTACAAAAAATTGTTCCAAAACCACACCTTTGGATTTAATGACAAATTTAACTTTCATTTCACAATAAATTGCGTTAATTTAGTTCGTTTTCAGTGCTTTATAAGAGGCAGCTCAGCGTTTTTCAATTTCTCTTCGACGTTGCTTTGGAAAACTGTTCCCTTTGTCCTGGATATCCAGTTTACGTATATCAGACGTGACGCATATCCTAGGAACGCTAAGCCTAGAATAGCCGACAATATTTCAATCCACAACACTATATATGGCGCTATTTGGTACACCAGCACGAATTTACTCATTGTCGCTTCCGTCATCTTTGGTTGATCCTGTAAGAAGAATAATGAATACGTGATTAGAACCACACAACTAGGAAAATGTTTTCAATTGTGAAGTAACTTTTTTAGAGTTAGTCACTGGAAGTAACACACGGCCACCCAAAACGTTTGTTCAGGTCTTTTAAAGACCAGTTATGGGTGCAGGTAAAGTTACTTTCATACCGGAACACAAAAAATTACTCAGAAATTGTGGCAAAACATATATTTTGTCTTTGTAAATGAAAAATTTTGCCATTCCTTTTATCCGATTCGACCATGGACTTGCTGACTCATTTAAAGCCCGGAATAAAATTACCAAAGTACGACAAGGGTTCGACCTATTGTTAATTACTTAATCTTTATTTCTTTAACGGATTTTTGTACATTTATGTGACGATGCCAATCCTATCGTGCTTGTACAAATAAGAACTTACTCCTAAACTAAATTAACTAATCTTATTCACCAAAACTTAACTTACTCTAATTTCATAACCACAAAAGTATATAATATTTTTGCTGCTTCAGAAGTAGGCTTAGCTAAAATACCACGGAAAATTCCAACATCCATTACTGACAATTTCAACGAGTTGAGAAGTGCGTTTCTTTTGTTAGTTTATCGGACACGTTCCACCAACACATGCTGTGCATGTACCCGGCATACCGAAGGTCCCATACCTGGGTGAAAGTTTATCCTGGATTCTTTTTCATTTAAGATACCTGCCATGCCGAATCACTCATAAGGCTATCGACCAGTAAGTATGATAAATGATTTCTATTTCTGTAAGTAGGTTTGTACAAAGACTTTTACACGTCAATCATATTTTATTTAAAAACTAGATGAGGTCGGCGTTTCCTGACTACTTTGAGAAGAAAGGCCGAAACAAACTCAGAAGTCACAGTCTCTTTTAAAGTCCAGACATAATCTTGGTCAGATCATGTGAAGGTCATGTAGGTAGATTGATGTCTGAAATGGTCTTTTGAGGAAAGAACCACACAGGTTGAGTGTACCCATGACAGTCACGAATTTGTCAGTAATCATGCAGCTCAACTCAGAACTTAAGAAGCTCACCGATGCGACGAACAATACCAAAGACATTTGGGTAGGCCGCATAAATGACTCAAACTGCCAAACCATGACTAGATAGTCTTCACATTCACCCTTGTTTGGTCGAACAATGTTTCTTCGAAAATCACTTCGGCGAATTTTTGTTGCAATAAAGTCATTTCGTATAATTATTCATTTGACCGAATAATTCATTGGTAAATTTTTATTTAGCATAATTATTTATTTGAACTAATTTCATTTGAACAAATTTCATTTCACCGAATTTTCAAATGCACTAATTTTATTTAAACTAATGTTTCACTAGACTAAAATAATTCCCGTTGTCCCCGTGGTTTGGTTTTACATTCAAAAATATGTTTCTGGCACTCGCCGGCCGCTGCCGCGGCACCGCTCGCTTCGCTCGCTCGGCTCGTGCGTTGTGTGGTCACAGTTCTAACCTAACCTAACCTAGCTGTTTCGAACTTTCGATTTGTCCCCGTTAGCCGAATGTACGTTATGGGGACAACGGGAAATAAATTTAATCACGTCCCGCTGTCCCCGTGACGGGGATATGGCAGACTTGAATATTCAATAAAATACATGTTATACCATCTGAACATTACATCAAATGAACATTATACCTTTTGATCATTAGCACAAATGTTGTTATAGCAAATAAATATTCGACGAACTGAAAATTCTGTCAAACGATATTATACTAAGTGATGATTTTCTTAAACGTTGTTCGATTTAGTAATATTGTATCAAACGTTGTTCGACCAAACAAGGGTGAACCAAATAATATAATACTTTACAAGTAAGCATTCATGTAATTGTATACCTATATAAAATTCATCAATGTCAATGTGTATATCAATCCAGAAATAATCTTGGTCAGATCATTTCAGGACTATACATAGCGCAAAGTACTCAAACTGCTAGATTATCATTAAAAGAAAACCGGTCATGAGCGAGTCGGACTCGCGTACAGAGGTTTCCGAACGTGTATATATGATGTTGATGATTTCTGAAAAACTGTGCTATTTATAGACATCGTTTTATTTTTCCTGTAATCATTACATAAACTTCTATCACATAGAATAATTTCAGATTTTTATCTATGCAAACTTCGGAGATAAGGGGGGGACGGTAATTTTTTTACATCTTTCATTAAAGTCGGAAACAATGCTGCCTAAAAAAAAAAGGTTTGAGAATGTGCAAACAGCGTTCTTTCATATGATATTCCACGTGCCGTAAAAAATATATATATTTTTAAATTTCTTTCATGTTTGTAAAATAGTTGGCCAAACGTCATCTAAAACTATTCTAAATTTCAAGTTGATAGCAGTAGTAGTTCTTGAGATATTCAGGTGTAACAGACAGACAGACAGTCTCACCATAAGGGTTCTTTTTTACCATTTTGGTACGGAACCCTAAAAACTGAGAAAGAGAAAAAAAATCAAAATGACCCACATAGGAACCCTAAAAACTGAGAAAGGGACAAAAAAACAAAATGACCCACATAGTATACATTCACATTAATTAAAATAATAATATATTATACTTCACAAAGTAAATATTCATGTCATTGTGTTTAAAAAAGTAAAAGTGAAAAAAAAAAGTTAGCAGAAAAATTCAGTACTTATGTAAAAATTGGATTTAACGGTATAAAAGGCTTTTTAGCACAACTTACGTTTAATTAATGATTTGAATTTATTATTTAGTATCTTGAACGTGGCTTGGAAGTTTATTATAACTTTATACATTGACATCTGAACAAGCCATCTATTTTTTTGAGCCTTGTTGTAGGTACAACAAATTTGTGTTTGTTCCTAGTGTATTTTTTAAACAATTTTATATATTTTTAGGCATACAAAAGATTTTCAAAAATATACTGAGAAGGCACATTCATTACATTAATCTCCTTTAACATAAATTGATCGAACAGCTCTTTTCTGCAAAACAAAGGTGTGAATGTCGGCGGCATTTGCCCAAAACAGAATACCGTACGACATGATTACACTATGAAAATAGCTAAAGTACACAAAACGGGCTGTCTCTATGTCTTATGTTACGATTTTTTGGGGCTCACTGAACCTTAGCATCTTAATTCTTCACCCTTTATCAACACATTAGTTTTTACCTGCCTAACGTGAGATAGCGTCAACTTATTGCATTTGGTTTTTTCATTAACCCTATAAATAACTATGTGACAGTCCTGTAACAAACCATCCAAGTCCTCACAAAATCTAAAATCTTATTTTTATTTCGTTTTACATCAATGTAACACAATGGTTCCAAACGTTCTATGCAATTCTAGTACACAAATTCGTCCAAACTTTAGACTTGAGGTTTCGTAAAGTTTTCAAAAATCAAAATAATATTTAAAAAAAATAACTGTGGCTCTTTTGGCCATTGGGGGAAATAATGGGGGGGGCATTCGAGGATGAAACTGCAGAAGAAATTGATGGTATGAACATTGACAGTATTATTGAAGATAATTATAGCGTGGTGGCAGTAATTCGCCTCCATCATCTTTTTTGCGTTTTGCGATGCTTCTACTCTGCCAGGACCATCAGCACGTCATCAAAGCAAAAAAAACAATGGATTTGCTGTCAACAAGTTTGAGAAGATCAGGTGATTTATCCATTTCAATGATAACACAAAAAACGTTCCACGAGAGCACCCTGATCATGACCGAATATTCAAGATTAGACCCGTCGTCAAAAAACTAAATGAGACCTGCCAGAGCATACCTCTACAATACCTCTGTAGACGAGCAGATTTGCTCCACAAAAGCAAGGCACAATTTGAAAAGATATAACCCCAAACAAATGGGGATATCAAATACGAGTGTATGTCTTTTGCGGCGTGAGCGGATTCGCATACAAATTTGAACCTGAAACAGGAGCTGAAAATGTGGTTGCTTCTGCAGAACCAGACTAGGGCGCTGCATCGAATGTGGTCGTCTGCTTCGGCATTCGCGTGAAATACCAAGAAATTAAAAATACTGGAAAGACAACAAAATTGTTACACTCGCCTCTAGTTGCGTGGGAGAGCTACCGAAGACTCAGGTTTAAGATAAGCCGTTTAAATACGATAAGCCGAACAAAAGATTGATCGTGGCTGTTGACCGACCCCATATCGTAGGAGAATAGGTACAAAATACGCCTGCGAAGCAAGAGATGACAGATTCGCATGTTCTATCATTTCTTAGATCTTGTTATGTCCAATGCCTGGCTCTTATATAAAAGAGTACATAAGGCCAAAAAAGGGAAGACCTACTGCTGCAGTCAGCTGATTTTCGTCAGGATATTGCCTTGGTTCTGTGCAAGCTGGGCATCAAAACCAATCAAAAACGGCGTACCATTGAGCAAGACATACAAGCCAAAAAACATATAGGCCCAGCTTAGTATGTGCCCCCAGCAGCTGTGCGGCAGGACCAGGTAGAGCCAATGCCTATATGGGCTGAGAAGAGGATCAGGTGCAAAAATCCCAAATGTGCTGGAAATGTGGAGTTGCCTACAACAAGCACAACAACTGCTTCAAGGCATTCCATACGTCTTAGAGGAGTGTTATGACACAATGTGACATTTCTGTCACACTCCCTAAAATCATTCATAAATAGCCCCCTGATTAAAAAAAAGAAAAAATACGTGTTTCTTTGTTTACTTTTTACTCCCATTGAATATTTTTCAGCTTTTATGTTGTTGAGTTATGAAGGGTGAAGGAAGGTCTTTAAATTTAAGCTGGTTACTTACTAAAATTAATGAGCCACCGTATTCGTGTACAGCATTTAGGGGAATTGCGGGCAAAACCACATATAGGGTCAGTACCCTTTTTTAGCTTTTTGGTATAATTTTTTTAATGGCGAATGACAACATTTTTTTCGTTCTGGCCAAATATTATTCTTAAATTAAGGTTGCGTCAACCATCTATAACATTGGAATAATTCTCCTTTGTTCACATCATTGTAAAAATATATTAATAATATAGTATCGTGGTTAAAATTGCATTTCACAACTTTTTCATTATTATGTCAAATAAAGATCAACCAGGCATACATTAGTTCATTATTGAGTGACCCGGATATTTATTTGTCAACAAGTGACCTAGGTAATTTCCAATTTCATCACAAAATAATACTATTTCTTTATTTACTCTTAGGTTAGGGAAACAGTTAGTAATTAATAATGGCAAACCAACACAAGTTATGTGAATAGAACTGCCAGGGCTTATTTGTAATCTTTTATTCTTATATTTTATATTGTGTTTTTTTTTATTTAAATAAGTAATTTAATTTTTTACATTGTTCTTACATATAGAAGCAACAAGAATAATGCACCCAGGATTTTGTAATATCTTGATTTAAAAGAGTGTCCTTGGAGTTTCTTGCCTGTTCTTCTCCATAGAGATCTACGTTTTGGAATGGGAAAATAGCTTCAACTTTCTGACTAACTGACCGACTCTTTGACAATTCAAAAGTGCCTGTAATAGGTTTAATTGAAATAAATGTTTGGAGTTTGAGTTTGAACATACCAGTTTGACATGAACGATGGGTAGGACGGCGTTGGACATCATCTTGGTTCTTCTGTTGAAGCTGAGGTCATCTAGCATCATGGTTAGTTGTATAGAAAACTTAGTGTTGTAGGTGATGCTTGCTTTCTGCAACGGAGACCATTGGTTTTGAAAACGCAAACAGGGTTATTGGAGAGGGACTGGGATACAAAATAAAAGCAAAGATGAATGAATTCGATGAGAAGCGATATGAAAGATAGCGTGAAAGCTGATAGGGAAAATAGGAAAAAAAAAACCATTTTGTGCCAAACCCGTGTCTAACGAAAGGCTGGTTTTTAGGGTTCCATACCTCAAAAAGAAAAACGGATCACTCGTGTGTGTGTCTGTACGTCTGTCTGTCACAGCCGATTTGCTCCGAATCTAATGGACTGATTAAGTTCAAATTTGATATACATAATGAATTTCTGTGACCCAAACACGGACGTGTAACATTCACTTTTTGGGGGCAAATTAGAAATTATTAAAAAAAAAAGGTTGACAAACTGTACCGTGTGACATATCAAAGAGGGCTTGTTGTGAGTGTCTCAAATTTTTTTGTAATTTTAAAATAAATAGTTTTAAAGTTATTTAAGAAAATAGATGAAAATTGACCATTCCCCATTATATCCGAAACTACTGAGAGCCAACAATTTTGCTTTACTTACAGATTACCTACAAGGAAACCTATAAGAAGCCTATGGTGTTAAAACAACATGGTAAATCTCTCAATATTGTGCGTACAAACTTACATTTGCAGTTGGAATGTATGGGTGAACATGTTTTTCAACTACAATGATAAGTTCGTGCTTGGGATAAATTATCTTGGGATAAAAAACATGGTAGATAACATGTTCATTGTACGGAACCCTTACCACGCGAGTTCGAATCGCACTTGTCTGGGTTTTTTTAACTCCATTGGGCACCTACCATCTACTTGTAGTAAAATTTTCAAAAATACTTCAGGCAGTGATAAAATAACCATGCAATACACATGAATAAACTCCATTTGAAATAAGATTAGGAATTTAAATAAACTTTTTTACAGTCCGTTCAACCGATTTTGACTTCTATTCCGTAGGCATAAGGATGGCATTAAAAGCAAAAACGTGGTTACAATACCAACTGTTTATTACAGCTGCCTTTTGTCATTCCACTAACGCAATAGAAGTCAAAATCGGTTGAACGGACTGTAAAAAAGGTTTATTTAAATGTCTAATCTTATTTCAAATGGAGTATCTAGAATATACTTACACGATCTACAACAATTTCATTGACATGCACTTTTATGTCCGGTTTCAGTCCATCAATACGTTCTAGCAACTTGGGATCGGAATCCAGAAAATGTGCTTTGGATACCACAAAAGGAATACCTGTGAACAAAAATCGCATGATTATTTTTTTTTTTCTGGTGGCACTTATTGATCTCTTGGATTCTAATCCAACAAACGATCTGTTTGCGGATGAATGGACGAAGATTTTATTGGCATGCCTGAAATACTGTGAGAGGGATTCATGAAAGTATTGTTTTTTGTTTTTAATTTCTTTTTTTTAATTGTTTTTATGTTTTTACCAGAATTTTAAAATTTAATATTTTCTTTTCTATATGTATGTGGATCCGCCTTTAATTAATGTAATTGGTTTAACCGTGTTAATTAAAGTTAAAAAAAAAAAACTTGATTTATGTGTATTCAGCAAATTCATACAGCGGTCTGGTTTGCTCACGGTCACGCTGATTTCAATCATCTAGCAGGTCCAAGAACTTAAACAAAAGCTTACCATAAAAACATTCAGAGAAATCCATGAGTCCATCAGGATATGGCTTCAAAGTGATCGGATTGATATTGTTGATGAAAGTCCTATTACTGATGGTGTATACCAGGGCCTCGCCACCATACTCCATGATCCTGCTGCCGATGTAATCCAGGTGCCAAGTCTTGCAGATACCCCGCCGGTACAGGTTCAAGGGTACGTCTGGAGTCAGCATGGGGGGATAGGCACCACCTTCATAGGTGTCTCCTTCAAAGGTTAGCTCACTGAAAACATGGTTAAATACGTCATTAGGACGTGATTTCCTGGATACATTTGGGTTCGACGCTATTTCGAACGATATCAGAACTACTTCAACTGCCTCGTTGGTATAAAAATCTTGACTTTTCCATGTCATTCACTTTATTTAACATTCTTTATACAAGTAAGTGCTGACTTTTCATTTTATTACAATAAATGCGGACATTTTTTATATTTCATTTTAATTTTTTCTCATTACACATAATTTATCTAATTATCTTATCGACATTGTTCTGTGTGATTTAAATTCATAGTGCGATAGAAGGTCTAATTTATTTACTTGTTTATTTGTTATTCATTTATCTACCTATATTAATTTCTTGTTTTAATTATATTGCACGTATTACTATTTTTGTACGCCCTAGAGGTAAAACATAGCGCCCTCAATGTATCACCAAATAACAACTTATAATGTACCTATGTTTTGTAATAAATAAATGAATTTGAATTTGAATCTATTGGTCGCAAGTGCTAAAGCTGAGCATGAGGTCCTGGATTCGATTCCCAGGTCGGGCAAAGCGTTATTGGGATTTTCCATTAGGACTTTCTCAGGCAGCCCGGAGTTTGGATTTGTGCCCGGTTGATGGCAATAGGCTCGCCCCCTGTTACATGGGACTTGGGTTAAACATAACTGGCGAAATGTGGGTGTACTATAGGTACCTCAGCTGTAAAAACTACAAAGAAAAAATATTAATTGAGTATAGGTATTAGGTTGAGTAATGGACTCAACCTAATACCTATACTCAATTAATAATTTTTCGTGGTATGACAAACTATTTGCGAGTTGGAGTTCCTAGAACTATTTCAATTATTACCTGCGGGGCAATTGAATTAAAATTATTACAATTCATATCACACATACGATAAAATCGATCGCAATGGGTTTAATTTTCGCGAAAAAAACATCGGCTGTTCCCTACATTTATGTTCTCATAACTCGTCAAAATGTAGGGAACAGTTGACTTTTTTTCGCGATTTCAGGTTTGGTCCCATTGTAAAAGTTCTTCATAATGATGAGTACAAACTCAAACTCAAACTCAAAGCATTTATTTCAATTAAACCATTGACAGGCACTTTTGAATTGTCAAGAAGTCGGTCAGTTACAAATATGAAGCTAGTTGCCCATTCCAAATAGTAGGTTCCTATGGAGAAGAACGGGCAAGAAACTCCACGGACACTCTTTTAAATTAAAATATTGATACAAAATATTGGTTACATCATTCATATTGAAGTTAAACATGTGAGAACGATGCAATACGTCAGAAGCGTCTGTGATAAAAAGATAACAATTCAAAACTAAAATAATTAAAAATATGCCGTCGCAGCTAAGAGATGACCGGTCCCAACTGACAGTGCCCGTACAATGATATAATAATACTTAAGAGGTTGTGCGTTAATTCTGCGACATGTTGTAATATACAACGTGCCGCTAAAATGGCGATATTAATTTAACGCACGGGTAGGGTTAGTGGTCACTAATCATAAAAAAAATTATAAGATAAAATAATCCGTACATTGAAAACTTATAATATTTAAACAAATTAAATAAGTAATAAATCACTGTCTTTCCTTCAATTGGCCTACTCTTTGCACGTTATTCGTTTTAATTTCATTGATGCGACGTTATGATCCGATCCCCGGCAAATGACCTCTGTGCTACAGTTCTTTAAGTACAGGTTGGTCCAAGATGCTATTTTAGTAAATTGTAAGTAAATCAATAAATAATAACGTTTATTAAAATTAAAATATCTTTATAAAAATAAAACGCGAAAACGTATAGGTTTATTAAATTTATGACGCCATTAAAGCGGCACGCTGTATATCAGGTGGGTTGTTGGATTGTTTACTCTAAGGATATATCATCTATACAATAATATATAATTATTATACAAATATACATTGTATAAAACAAAGTGAATTCGTGCCTGTCTGTGTAACAGACGAAAATGTGTTAAGTCTTCTAAATAACACATTGGATTTTGATGCGGTTTTCACCGTCGTTTACAGCATTTATTTCGGAAGGTTTATAAGTATCAAAATAATATAATAATTCGTAAAAACCGTGTGAGGCAGGGGTGTGTCGCTTGTTCAATATTATTTAATACTCCCACATGTTTCTGTTGACATATTTTTGTTATGTATAAATTAAATTACCTTTCATCAACATGGTTGATGGTTTCCGTCTGGATGCGACTTGATTTTTTCACCGATTTGATCTTGAACCGGTCCTGGTTGGTGGCTCCCACCACTATCCTATAATCGGACTCGTTATCATAGAGCTGAAAAAATAATGATGATCTTCTCAAGTAACAACTAAAAATAGAAACTAAAATTATGAAGCGCTCTAAAACCCTAAAGAATTTTGGAGGTCAAAGGAATATCATTTTAATGTCTTCTTACAAGCCATATTATTGCAATCAGGATACTTCTGAGCAAATTTTTTGTTATGGCAAAAATAAGTTTTACGAGACTCCATTCTTGAGCTGTTGAGAGGGTTGATTTAGTACATTATACTTTCGTCACATAGTTATGTATTTTTTTTAGAATACTTAATGTATCTACATTATTGTACATAATAATATTCACTTGTTTACAACTGAATAAAAGCTCAGCCTCAGAACATTTAAATCTAAATTATTTAACTTTCTATTAAGCAAATGTTACTACTCTACTGAAGGTTTTATGAATGAAAAATGTACCTAAATATTAGAAATGATTACCTCTAAATCATTTTATTATCTCCTTGACCTAATTGCATTTTGACTTAAATAATTAATCTGTTTTACAACTATTGTTCAATTTATTAAAATTATTTGTAATTATAATTCTAATGATTAATAATTTAATTTTAATCTAATAATTACCCATGCTTTTACAAACAATATTTGTACGCCGGAAACGGAAGAATATTATGATCGTAATACATAATGCACATAACAACTTTGTACAATATTCTGACAAATAAATGCATTCTATTCTATTCTATAAAAAAAACTACAATTCTGACTTACCCTGTCCAGGAGTCCAAAATTATCAAAATACACAAGTCCAGGGGCCAGACTGTTGCACAACGTGACCAGGGGGTCCTTATAGCCCCACAAGTAACTGTGGACGTCCAGGTTTATGAAGGCCTTGGCTCCTTTCTGGTCTGCCATTACGTTGAACGCGTAGCGGATGAAGCTTGGGTAGTTGGATAATATTGCTGCTGCACCCTGGAACAACACAAATGCTGAGATGTTCTTCTACTTCTCGTGGCGATGACTCATATTTTGTCCGACGAGTAAGTAGCGACCTGGAAAATGTGATCATTGTAGTGGTGAGGCCCACATTGAGCTATAAACATCTGCAGGTGTATGATCTTGTTATCGTTAAAACTACTGATATCTCTTTTATCTTTGAGTTTTCATAGGTACAGGAAATAGTCTAACAATGTGCCTACGAATTAGAAATAGAATAGAATAGAATATTAACGATTATTGTCTCCAGACCAGCTAGCAGTAGTAGGTACATAAACAAAACTATAATACCGGAAGCAAAAGGTTTAAGCGTCAGGAATATGCTTAGGTCCTCATAACGAGTCGCTAAGCGCTGGATTTCAGCTTAAACTCCTGTATATTTATAAGCAAATAAATCTTTGACTTTGACTTTGTAAAACTTACAAAAAGAGGTAAATTAGGCAGAGTGAGGTTGATATCCTTAGGGTGAGCTATAGAGGCTTCCGGGATGAACTCGGGTCTGATCTTCGCCGTCATCCCCATGTACTTGCCATCCTCGCTCGTCTCTACATCCACATACCAGCGGTATTCTCTGAAATCAAATTATAAGTTGATCAAAATGGTAAGGCTATACCATAGCCGTCGTATTTTATAAAAACTTTTTGTATCGATTTTCGTAATTAGGGTTCCGTACGAAAATGGTAAAAAGGAACCCTTATGCTGAGACTAAGCCTGTCTGTCTGTCTGTCTGTCACACCTGGATATCTCAAGAAATACTAATGCTATCAACTTGAAATTTAGAATAGTTTTAGATGACATTTGCCCAACTATTTTGCAAACAAGAAACAAATTTAAAAAAAAATATATTTTTTGCAAAAAGGACTGAAAGGGGGTCTTAAAAATTTGAAGTAGGGCTACTAGGGCATGTGGGGTATCATATTAAAGAACACTGTTTGCACATTCTCAAACATTTTTTTTAGGCAGCATAGTTTCCAACTTTTGATGAAAAATGTAAAAAAAATACCTTTCCCCACCCCTTATCTCCAAAGTTTGCATAGATAAAAATCTGAAATTATTCTATGTGATAGATGTGTATGTAAATATTACAGGAAAAATAAAACGATGTCTCTTAATAGCACAGTTTTTCAGAAGTCATCAACATCATATATATACGTACGGAACCATCGGTGTACGAGTCCGACTCGCTCTTGACCGGTTTTTTTTTTACTGAGTGTGGTAGCTGCTGGCCCAAATTGGGTAAAGCTCATGTCAGCAATGGATTGCTTTAGGCTGAGTTAATTTTTATTGAATTTAATGTTACTGAAGATTGAGTATTTCAAAAATATATTTTCAAAGAGAGTGACCTAGCGGCCTGTCTTTTTTTTTTTTGGGTGGGGAATCATCAAATAACTTTTTCCGCTGTGGGCGGAACGGGAGGGCGTGTCAGACTTTTACTGACTAAAACCCACCCGTGTTTCTTCAGTTGCTTGTGTGCCAGGGCCACGGTATCCCTTTCGGGCACACCCGCAGTAGGTTCTGATAGACTAATTCAGGTCGAAATCAGATTGATTAAAGAATAATTCTACAATCATCATCATTATTTCACCTTGGAATCACTTACTGGCTGGGTACTTTCCTTTCTGCCGCTATCGAGGTGTTTCTCGCGACTTTGATGATATCGTCAGCCCAACGCGCCTTGGTTTCCATGGCCTTCTCAAGCGGAGTTTTAAGGCGACGATAACCGACTTTTAATGAGTTTATACTGAAGATCACGTCTAAACGAGTAGTGTTAATGATTTGAAAAAAATATAATTATGTTAAATTAGAGCATTTTCTCAATAACTTTTTTTCTTTTTTTTTTTGGGTGGGAAATTATCAAATAGCTTCTCCCGCTCTGGGCGGAGCGGGAGGGCGTGTCAGACTTTTACTGACTAAAACCCACCCGTATTCCTTCATTTGCCTGTGTACCAGGGCCACGATATCCCTTTCGGACAAACTCGCAACCCTGGCAGGCATTGGCCCTAGCGGACCCTGTCAGTTGGTGCTAACGACTCTTTGAGGCGCGCGTGGAATACGACGCGCCGTCGACCCGGGCCTGGTCGTTATCGGATGGTGAGCTACCCATCGCTCACCGTCCGCAGGCCCGCGCCTACGGTGGCCGGAAATCGGCTTGCGACTCCCGACGCCCGGGGCGTCTCCTGCGGCGACTAGGGGCGCGAGGGCGCGAACCTTGCCTCTAACTCACGCGTTCCGCCTCCTCCTTCGCAAGCATTACTAATTCGCAGAAGGAGGTGACGGCTTCCCATGCACTCTCGCTCCGAACCATGGCCTGAACCAGGGCCGGACGCGAGAGATCGCCGCCGCCGATCGCCTCCGTGAGGACACGGCGGTGCTCCGCCCAAGCTGGGCAGACCTCCACCGTATGCCCCACCGTGTCCTCCGGGCGATCCACACAGTGGTGACACCCGGGCGTTTCCTCCCGCTTTATCCTGAACAGAAACCTCCCAAAACAACCATGTCCGGTGAGGACCTGTGTCAGGCGGAAGGTGAGGACGCCGTGGCGCCTCTCTAGCCACTCCTCAAAGAGGGGACTTATCACCACAATTGTGGCGTGCCCATTTCTCAATAACTTAATATGTGAATATTTTAGAATATGTTAATATTACATAGTGATATTAATTTATACTCGTAAAGTTATGTCTAACGCGGATAAAAAACTGAGAATGGCGCAAAATCGACCAAGTGTATTTTTCTGAAACCCTCACCAATTTAATGATAATTTAACTATTGATCTTTTAGTATACGCGTTTTATTAAAATACCTTTTGGTTTGTGTATAATAAATTAATAATGCGTCAAATTGGGGACAGCGCTCCTTGATGGGCGAGTCCTATTACTGGCTGAACGTACGACGCGTTGCGTTAGCTCAGCACAGACCACGCAAGCTAAACACTCAAGGTCACTGGCATATATCTGCGTCTTAACTAGAACTTTTAAGGACTTACAGGAACACAAAAGGCCCAACTTCTTCTACCTTCAGCTTAGAGTCTTCTCCAGAGAGGAACCTGTCAGCGTTGGTGATGTTGAACACGTAGACCGACAAGCGGGCGGCTGGGATCTCATGCTGGAGGATATTGTACAGTATCGTGCCTTTGGCTAGGCGGAGTTTCTGGAACAATGCCGTAGATTAGGTATACCTACCTATGTAGCTACTACAGGTCGGGTTAAATGACAAACTGATTGAACTAGAGAACAGGGCCTCAAGTCTGCTATTACAATAGTGTCAGAATGGTCGATCATTGATTTCATAATTGTTGATTTTGACAAGTTTTGTAATCTACTATTATAATGGCGTCATTATGACTTTCCAATGGTCGGCCATTGACACTACATTGAAAGAAATTGCATTTATTGGTAATCTCGTACACAATGACAAATGAATGACATTTCTACTACTCGTAACGGGTTTTATATCAATAGCAATACGACAATACCATTATAATAACACTATTCTATTACGAGAACATTGACCGACCAATGATCGTCCATTATGAATTTAGCAGATTACGAAATTTTAGCAAAATGACAATGGCATGACAATGGGATCGTGTTGGAATGACTGAATTTATAAAAATAGCAAACATGGGCTCCTGGGCTATAATAATTATGGTGGGTTGGGATTCATGAATCCGTTGGCCTAAGCGTGGTGATTCTGATGGTGTAAGGAAAGGGATCCTTCTGACGGGTATTGATGATGTAGGTAAACAAATTGCCTAATGCATATTTTCCTTACCAGAAAACGTTAACAAAAATAATAATCATTTGCACTAGCAATTGTAATAGTTAAGAACTAGAAATTAATAATGTTAAAGGGTGAAGTTACGATTATGTACTCTCAGATTATACTCACGTAGTTAACGAGCATTTGGATGGGGTCTAGGATTGTAATCAATATTGGTACTAGTAGGAACGCTATACCCGTTAATAGTGTGGCCAGGACCCTGCCTGCAAAAAAACAACAATATTATCAGATTTGAAATTGATCTACAAGGACGAAACAGTTTCCGTAAAGACCTCATGTCATGTCTATATTTCTAAAAAGGAAACTCACGATAAGAATGGTGTTGGGGTGTTTTCTACATAGTCTTTTTTTTTTTGGATGTGAAATTATTAAATAACTTCTACCGCTCTAAGCTGGGAGGGCTTGTCAGACTTTTACTGACTAAAACCCACCCGTGTTCCTTCCGTTGCCTGTGTGCCAGGGCCACGATATCCCTTTCGGACAAACTCGCAACCCTGGCAGGCATTGGCCCTAACGGACCCCTACTGAATCTGAATTCACGACCAGAAGACATCAAAATAATAAATTTAAATGAAAAAGTATTTTTATAAAATAATGAGATCCAAACTTTACTAACGGCCGAACCCAATAACCTATATATCACCAGTTTCGGCCTACTGGAGATATAAAAATATATCTATCGATGGTTTTAACGTCCCAATAATCTATGAGACATTATGTAATTTTACCGGCCCACGCTATCTACTGATGGGAGGGTGTATCGCCTACAACAGATATCTATTTGAAAATGCCAAAGTATGCGTCCCAATATACGATTTGTTTGACAGGACAGTACTACAGATGGCAGATTTGGCTATTCCCCGAATTGCAGAGATAAACGTAAAGTAGCCCAGCTAAAATGAACTCTTTAGTACTTGCAATAATGATCATAGATGTTTTTTTTATTTAAAGTAATAAAAACGGTGCGCCCTAGGCAAAAAATAATAGAAATTTAACCCCCCCCATTAGTGCTCGCCCTACGTATAAGCACCATGTCAACATGAATTTAATTAAAAAAAAAAATCTAACAATAATTGAGGGATGCGCTAAGGTAACCAGCGAAATTCAAATTTTCTTACGTTTTTTGCAATTTGCAGGTCAGTAACAGGTTGTATATTGATTCGCGGCCATAACAAATATGGCTCTAAAGAATTATATCTTAATCCAGTAACTTGTTTAGAAGTAAGAAACAAAGAAGTTTTAATATAACCTTAATTACACCTGTTGTTTTTTAAAGCGCCGGTATGTAGAAGCCTTAATGGCTAATTAAATATAGTATAATACCAAAACACAAAAAGTTTTTATCACCAAGCTTTAATAAGTGTACCAACAATTTTAAAACAAAATACACTTAAAAAAATTGTCTATTCTAAAACGTCAATATATTATCTTATTGTCCTCGTAGGTATAGTATAAAGTAAAGCAGTATGTATCACACAGAAGAAAGTGCCATTCCCAACTCGTGTGTGTTAAGGCCAATTTAAAACTGCACCCTCGTTAGTAATCGGTCACTTTCTTCCCTCGGTGAACAATGTGCTATTTCATACCACCTGCTCACTAATGTCAAATTACATAACATGAAAAACTAACTTAAAGCAAGTCATTTATGCCCTAGGCTCTAGTCGGGCATTAATATTGTACTTAATTTCATTATGAGATCACATTAATGACTATCGGGATCTTAATAATGTGGTTTGAATTTGGAACCTCAACTGAGAAAATTGTACAGAAAAACTTAAAAAAAAAAAAAAACTTTTTTCTCTTATTAAATAGCTGGACAGTCTTCTTTCTGACTTCATAGGTTTTAGTTGCCGTTGACGAACAAAATTATATGAAAATATTGTATGAAACTACACATAACTAGGTATACCCCGGTTATTTAACACTCTCTTATAATACTAATGTTCATCGAATTGGTTTTTATTACCTCGCAGTAGATGCGAAAAGTAGAGTATTCTCCTCGGGGATAAAGGTGTATTCGTTATAGGCGAGCTTGAATCCCTCGCTGCACTCGGGAGTCCTTGAATCCTTCGTTGCGTTTGGGATTCCATAATAGCCATAATGAATAATCTACTATTAACTCCGTAACGTTTTTGCCTGAACCGCTATTGCAAAAAAACTTGTAAAATATGTTTAATTTTGTTGAACAGCGTATTAAAATACTTAAGGTAATTTAATGCAAAAAAACCGTTATGCCGAATTTTTTTATTTTTCTCGAAATTTTCGTGGGCGCAAATGTTTAATTTTCTGACCTAATTGTAATATCTCTTCGAAAAACACTTCTTACAAACATAATATGTCTGTTCATATTTTTTTACCACATAAAATTGAAATTTTTATCGTTATTTCTGCTGACACTTTTTATTTTGTGTATAAGTATGTATGTATCTATGTATGATATATGTTTGATGTCCGAGCTATCTATCCCGTACGTTGCACCTGCCATGTTTTGTCTCTGCATCACCCTAAGGTTGACTGGTAAAAAATGCCTCAGGCATTAAGTCCGCCTTTGTAAATTTTGTTTTAACTTGTGCATAGTTATAATAAATAACTAAATAAATTATATTATGTTTTCTTTTAAAATAAAAATGTAGGTATACGCGGGGGTTAACTTTTCGCGGTATACTTTTAACATACTCCTTAGTCCATGCTCTACATGTTAAATGAAAAAAGTCACTGTTTTAAATTTAGTGCAAAGTGAGCCTAAAATTTGGCGTAGGCACATTCTTCGGTCTAAGAAAAATAAAATGGTAACAGGCTAGTTAGAGGCTGATGAAGGAAGATAATTGGAAGGATACCTACTTCTGCTGGTTATCCGGCTGTTGATGGCATCTCTTTTACTCAGTAGCACCATCGTTAATTTTATATTCACATTAATGTATTTCTATATTTTCTGTTTCACTGGTTCATAGTTCTGCAAAGAAGAACACTCCTTTGACTTTTCATGAAAATCTGCACATTTAGAAGACAAAATATTATGAGCACCGAGATCACAAATTATTTGGAACTACACACTTACAATCATACTTATAGGAACTCAAGGTACAAAAAATAGTAAAAAATACCTTATTTAAAAAAAAAACATAATTTCAAAGGTCACTTAAAACTTAACACAAATTGGTTCACTGACACTTATAAAGCATTAATTTTTTTAACTTTAGCCTTTTTGCATAAAACGGTTGTGTTACTGACCCTTCAGAATAAACTAAATGAATTGTAGCATTTACCTTGTTTATATATAGATATTTTTATTTTAACTACTGGCTTCTGCTCACGACTTCGTCCGCATGAAATTTCGCTCCACTGCTTCGGATCGCATCACCCGCCTACACTTCATTTACGCTAAGCGGTCTTTCTGTACCCCAAGTGTAAGTTTGAAAAAGAGAGTAAATGTAACTATTCCGTTTGCGTTAAAATTTGACCGATAGATCATAATGCTAACTGTATAATTTATTATTTTTATGACATTTATTTTAAATTCTGTGATTACCTTAACTCACACTGATATTGTTATTTTTTAGGAAATCGTATATATTTTTTACAATTTTTGTAAATATGTGAGCACCATGTTCTATCACCTAATTAATTTATCTGTCATTGCTTCATTCTTAACTCTTTTTATTACCTATTGTGGTATAGTAATTTTCTTCTAGGTGCATCGTCTTCACATATAATTAATGTGTTAATTAAATTAATTAATAATATAATTAATGTACCTATAAAAATATTGTACAAGATTATAAAAGAGTACCGGTGGAGTTTCTTGCCCATTCTTCTCCATACGAAACTACATTTTGGAAGGGGCGACTAGAATCAATTCTATTTTTTTTTGTAAATATTGACGTTCAAAAGTGCCTTTTATGTGCCTATTTGAAATAAACAATTTGACTTTGACTTTGACTTTAAGAGTATAAGAGTGAGAATAAAAATCTTAACGCAAACGCGCTAGTTACGTTTACTCGCTTGCAAACTTACACTTGGGGTAAGTACTGATATTGTTTCGTTTTGCTCGGCTCCTATTAAGGGTCGGGTCGTAGTGTGATGTTTAAAATTGAATTAAATGAAATTGTTTATTCTGTAAATAGGATGTCGGAATCACTTTTACATGTCATATAACAAATAAAAAAAAGCTAGATGGAGTCGACGTATCCTATCTGACTATAATACCCCTGAGAAGAAATGGCTAAAACAAACACAGGGGTCAAAGTCTCTTTTAAATTTCAGACATAATCTTGGTGAGATCATGTGAGGACCATGTAGATCCGTGTTTGAAATAGTCTTTTGAGGAAATAACCACTCAAATTTGAGTGTACCTGAGTGTCCAATGAGTGCAAGCATTTGTCAGTAATCGTGCAGCTCAACTCAAGACTTAAGGGGATGATAACCGACTTTTAATGATTTTATACTGAAGATCACGTCTAAATGAGTAGTGTTAATGATTTGAAAAAAAAATATGTTAAATTAGAGCCTTTTCTCAATAAATTAATATGTGAATATTTTGGATTATGTTTATATTACATAGTGAAATTAATTTGTAAAGTTATGTCTAACGCGGATAAAAAACTGAGAATGGCGCAAAATGTACCAAGCGTATATTTCTGAAACCTTCACCAATTTAAAGATAATTTAATTATTGATCTTTTAGTATACGCGTTTTATTAAAATACTTTTTGTTTTGTGTATAATAAATTAATAATGCGTCAACTTGGGGACAGCGCTCCTTGATGGGCGAGTCCTATTACTGGCGGAACGAACGACGCATTGCGTGAGCTCAGTACAGAACACGCAAGCTAACCACTTAAGGTCACTGGCATATATCTGCGTCTTAAGGAGCTCAACGACTCGACGAACAATACAGAAAGGACATTTGGGTAGGCCGCATAAAATGTGTTCAAAATGTCAGACCATCATTAAAACTAACTGAGAAAGAAAGAAAAAAGGAAAAAACATTGACCCACATAGTGCTCACATTCACAATAATTAGTAATAAATATAATACTTTTCAAAGTAAATATTCAGCAATGTCAATAATTATGTATATAAAAAAAAAATTAATGATGATTTTGCATAATAATTTAAATGTCAATTTTGACAGTTTTATCGCAAGGTTTAATAACCTTCCGCAAGAGTTGGGCTATCAAATCCAAAAATATTTTTCCTCCAATCCGACTGGTACGTCTAGACATTGCACGTTGAGAGCGCGTTCAAACAAACTAACAAACAAACTCTACAACTTTATTATAATAAAGTAGTATAAGAAAAAACAACACAAAACAAAAAAAAAAACTAACTAAACACACACACACGCACACTATAAAAAAAAACAATGTATACAATCTTTACAATTACCTACGTAGGTAATAACTAAAGTTACTGATTGAAAACAAAACAAAACTGCAATGTGAAGTAACATGTTTACGAAATTCTCTCAATTAAGCATTGTTGACTGCAAAATAATGATTATAATCAGTCATTTCGGGTTCGCAAAACAATAGAGTTTTTTTTGAGGAAAACGTATAATGAAAATGTTTTTGCAACGAAAATGTATTTTTTGACGTATAAAAGTTATGTTTTGAATAAATTTACAGAAAGAAACATAAATAATTTATCATTGTGTTTTATTATATTACGGTGTCAAAATTATCAAGTTGTGCAAAGCTAGGTTCCCATGACACAACGCCCCTAGGGAAAAGTACAGACGGAGGATTTTCAAATCAAGGATTAGGATTTTTGGCTGAACTTCCTGGATCCTTTATTTAAGCGGGCACGCCCATTATGCCTTGAGGCTTTTATTTAGATACGTTTTGATTACGTTATTTCTGCTTATATATATTTTTTTTTTTTTGCATAGTGGTGTGTGCTAGCTAAGCATAAGGCAAATAATTTAATTTAATGTTTTGTGTTGCATTTTACATTGTATTGTATAGCTTCAAGTTTTATATGTGAACAGACAGCTGTGCTGCTGGGGAGTTTGTTGCACCACTTCTTCTTCCCAGCTAAAGCACTAGGAAGTGGTGAAGGGTGGGCGTTTTTGGGGGACTGTCTCTTGTAATTTTTGACGTTCGAAAAGTACTGATTCTATAAACATCCATAGTCACAGTCTGACTTAGGAGCTTGTGGCTAAGTAATAACTGCCACACGGGTCGTGGTTAAGCTACGCTCGCCACGGTTGACCGTGGATGGGTGACCATCTTTTCATACCAAGACCCCTCCGTGCCTCAGAAAGCACGTTAAGCCGTTGGTCCCGGCTGTCATTTGTAGATCTTTGACAGTTGTTACGGGTTGTCAGAAGCCTGAAAGTCTGACAACCAGTCTTACCAAGGGGTATCGTATTACCCAGTAACTGGGTTATGGAGGTCAGATAGACAGTCGCTCCATGTAAAATACTGATATTCAGCTGCATCCGGTTAGACTGGAAGCCGACCCGAACATGGGAAAAGGCGGGCAGATGATGAGTAACAGATGATGAGTAACAGATGATGAGTAACAGATGATGAGTAACAGATGATGAGTAACAGATGATGAGTAACAGATGATGAGTAACAGATGATGAGTAACAGATGATGAGTAACAGATGATGAGTAACAGATGATGAGTAACAGATGATGAGTAACAGTCTGACTTATTAGCCATATCTAGTTAAAGTTTTCGTACTTATAAAGAAGTGCGGTTGCTGTTTCCTATCAATAGTACTCAGATATAATTACTATGGGTAGGTATCAGACTAGGTTCAAGTACCTAATTATTAGAGATCGGATATTCGGATGCATATTTCCCTAAAGTACGTTTTTTTCCAAAGTATGGAAACGGCTTCTTAAAATATATTTTTATTCCGGGATCGCGGGGTTTCATTAATAACAGTGTAATAATAAGTATAACAAATATTTCTTATCTATTTAGAACTAAGCAAGAATTTTGTGGAAAATATAACACGTTTAAAAAACACTATTAATATTTCTTCAAAACCTTTTATTCTAAAATGAAATATATTTATTCGGGGATACGCAGTACAAAAGAGAAGAGTAGTTGTTAAAAATTCGTCAGTCCTGGAAACCGACACTTTTTCCCGTACCGAAGCGCACTCCATACTAGTCAACTCTCAAACTTTAGGTGAATATGCATCCGAATATCCGATCTCTACTAATTATACTAAATGGGTGTAGGTAACTTCAGGTACCTATGATTAACGAAGTTTAGCTTATTTTCCTTAAAAAAGTTACTTAACTTACTTTGAAAGAAAAAAGAAAAATTGTTTCAAAATTAAGTGATTAATGAACAGCGCTTTTATTAATATGATTTAATAGGTAAATAGGATAAAAAGGGGGAAGAATAATTTACTTTAGCGGTGGTCTAGCAAAGATCGTTAAATGTGATTAGTCAGTCCATTGTTTTCGAAAACATTTTTGTAGGTATGAATGTACTAAGTATTTATAGTGGTGTAACAAAAACTATAAATTATAATCTGAATGACGTGTATTTGATATTGAAAAGGAGGAAAATAAGCATAATTATAATAAGGTGCGTCACAAGGAGACTAAACAAAATAAAAACACCTGCTAAACAGGTATATACATTGTTTTTGCCAGCATACCGTGCGTAGATATAAATCTATAAATATCTATAAATTATTAATCTTAAGATGTAGTGACAAAGATTCAAAAGAGTATGCTTAGATGGTTTGGTCATGTTGAGAGGATGAGTGAAAGGCGACTAATAAAAGGTATTTATAAAGCAGAGGTGAGTGGAAACGCCGGGAGGGGGCGCCCTAGAAGGACATATAGTGACCAGATTGGTGATGTTCTTCAGAAAAGTCAGGTGCGTAGTACTCGCAACCGGCGTGCGTGTATGACTAGATGTATGAACGTAGGCGAAGCAAAAGGAGTATGTTCTTACAATACTTGACCTTTGACAAATGGTAGCCCACCTGATGGTAACCAGCGGTCACCGCCGGTTGTCGGAGGTTGCTTGTTTGTCTCTTTTAAGTTATGTGGTTGTGCAGTCGGGTTTTTTAAATAATTTGCTTTATTTCAAGCTTTTTAGTTTTATTAACATACAGGGTCAAATTAAATTCCGCAGACGTGATGGGTATCGATATCTAAACTTGATAAAACAAAAAGAAAATCTCAAACATGCTTAGATTTTCGAGCATTATTTTGACAGCCTTCTTCGAAATAAATCAAAATTGCTGTACTGGTCAAATACATGCGAGCTGGTGGCCACCAATGTTAGTTATGACGTGTAAAAGTGATTCTAATATCCTATTTACAGAATAAGCGATTTTCATTTCCTGATTTCATTTCATTTCAGTATGAAAATTCATATCTGTCGTGTTTAGCGGCCGAATAAATTATCTACTATGAAAACTCATATCTGTCGTGTAAATTAAAAATGGAACGAACTTTTTACGTCGACACAACATGGCAATGGAGGTAGCTTATCAGTGATTTTATTTAAATTTAGAACTGGCGTGCAAATAGAGCCGTCTAAAGCCAAAAATAAACAAATAAACATATTAGCGCGGGAAAAATGATCGTTGTTCGTCATTGAATCTGGAATTATTTATAAATAACTAGCTTCTGCCCGCGACTTCGTTCGCGTGGAAGCCGTAAGCCACCACAATATACAAATAACAGCCACATTTTTATAAAAAACTGCCTCGTTGGTATATTGGTTGCAAGCGCTACTGTTGGAAATGAGGTCCTGGGTTCAATTCCCGGGTCAGGCAAAGTTTGGTTTTCCGTCTGGAATTTCTCAGTTAAAGTCCGAAGTCTGAATTTGTGCCCGGTTAGTGGTAATAGGCTCGTCCCCTATTACATGGGAACTAAACATAACCGGCGAAATTGAATGTGGGTGTACTATATATGGGAAGGTACACCTCTAACCCTTTGAGGAATACAGACGTAATGCTATGTTATTTTTATAAAATATAAATACATACATAAACTCACGCCTACTTCCCATGGGGGTAGGCAGAAACTATAGAACGCCACCTGCTACGCTACTTACATACTCCTTATGATTCGTTTACGTTCATACATCTTGTCATATACGCATGCCTGTTCCGAGTACTGCGCACCTGTCCTTTTTGAAGAACACCACCAATTAGGTCACTTTATTATGTCCTTCTAGGGGTTTTCACTCACATCTTCCTTGTAAATACCTTTTGTTAGTCGCCTTTCATTCATCCTTTCAACATGACCAAACCATGTTCTATGTTAGCAAGTTTGGTTTCCGCACTTAGTCCTTCATGTGGACCATTGTGCGTGGGCCATGGCGGCCGTCATTGGTTATTCCAACCAGCCCACGTCCCTCCAGAAGCTGAGGTCTCCTTATCTGCTTTATATATCTGTGAAGGATCTTCGTATCTTCGGGTTTCTATTCTGATCTGGGTGATGCCTGTCTGCATGATCAAACCATCTAAGCACAATCTTTTAATTTTTTTTTACTACATCTTCTTTTAAACCGCACCGTTGCCTTATCACATAATTTTTCAGCCTATTCGCACATTTCCTCAGGACTGATTCTACTTTCATGCTTCTTTTGCCACACCCAACATTCACTTCCATACATAAGCGTGGGTACCAGCACACCATTGTGAACAGCCAGCCTTGCCTTTTTGGGCATCGACTGGTGGGTCAGAATCGCAGTATAGCACAATTCACTTTGTTTTCCGCATTAACTCTTTATAATATAACTTCCATGTATACTAGGTTTGTAATTATGATCTCAGCAGCCAAAATATACAGAGACTCAGGACTGGTGGCACGTGACCAAGCGACGTACAGTTACCCGTGTGAGAAGCAGTTAGTCCTGAGGTCGATTCCGCAGTCTTTAGTAGCAATTTCCCATGCCATGCGAAGTTTTTCGTTTTCAGTGAATTAACAAACGCCTGCGTTCCTGTATGGACCTAATGTCACAAAACTGATACACTGACTGATGCATTCTTACAGATTATTCCTGACGAACGACTATAACTAAAATAGTATAACAGTAGATTATGCAGAACATAATATGGCCGATAGGGCCGAAAGTTTCTGAAGTGGTGATCATAGCGTTGAAAGGCCGCAGGAATTCGCTGGATTCGGGAAGCACAGAACTACTCGACGTGGCGATGCTTGGGGGAGGCCTATGTCCAACAGTGATGTCTTTCCGCTGAAATGATGATGATGTGATAAAACTACCAATTAACGATTTTCAGACATTTTCCTTTACTTGTGCTGTGAGACTTTGCTTTTTGTCGAATTTTATGATTCTCGGTCAACGGGAAGTACCCTATAGGATTTGATTAATTTGCGAGTATCAAAACATGTCGCATAAATGGGCGTATTTTTTAATGCGTTTACTTAGAAGTTGTTTTTTTTGAGCTCCAGGGAACCGTAGACCGTATTTGAAATTAATTTAAACTTGATGCCTCCACGCGTTCCTGAGAAAAAGGGTCTTCACTGATAGACAGACAGACAGTAGGACGGACGGGCGGACAACGAAGTGAGGTAAATAAAGGTTCTGTTTTTTCCTTTTGAGATACGGAACCCTAAAATGTAAGTTGGAGTCTCATTTCTCACGATCTGTATAGGAAAATGTTTTTGCGATTTCTGACTCATCTAGTCCTCAAACCTCAGTTGGTCTAATAGAGTTTTTTGATCCTTATATGAAACAGAATCTATTGACACCAACATTTTTTTTAATGAAAATTTGTCGTTTTTTTGCTGACTGTACATTTTTTTCAAAATCTATGTCTGCAGATCCAAATGCCTCAAAACGTTAAGGATAGTCTTCTAAGACCGATTTCATGTAGCTATAACAGTTAAGGTACCCCTTACTGCCCCATCACAAAAATTCACCTCCACAGACCTCGTTGCAATAACTTTTTTTCAAAAATATTCAATGTACAATTTTGACTTCGCTACGATTTTATTATATGTATAGATTTACTTAGTTTGAATTTCCACGCATTATTTGAGAAACGCACTATACGAGTACAAGCCTTGGCCGCAACCAGGCATTGATGGACTCAGGTATGAGTGTCTCGGCTTCGCCTCGGACCACATTTACACGTTCGTCCATCAATGCCCCCGTTGCAGGCCGCTTCAGTAATGTACTATAATTTGATTATGTTTTTTTTTTGGGGTCATCAACCGCCGTTAGTGTAGTCACTTAAAACATCCGTTAAAAAACTGTTTTTTATATGTGATATTCACAGACGTGCTAGGTATTGATATCAGAACACGATAAAGCAGGTTTTATCAACTCACACTTCAAGTAACAAAACTATCAGCGCTCATTAACCCAAAAAGAAATAAAATCTTTTTTAATTTTATTTAGCCGTGTTCAGATATGGATATCAGATATCACGTCTGCGAAGTTTCGCCAGCTAATCATACCTATGTACATACAACATGTCCCGGAGTTTACGGACATATTAAAAGTTGTTCACAATGACCCTTAAGAGGTTGTGCGTTAATTCTGGGACATGTTGTAAAATAAAACTCTTCCCGGCCTCTCGGCAGCCTCTTCAGGCCACTTTGGGTTACCCCGTCGAACTCTCGCTGTAAAAACGAGGGAACGATTATTAAAACGGTTCCGCTGCCGGGTTCCGGAATATTCGATTCGACCCTGTATACGTATATTATATATTTAATTCGACCCTGTATTTATGTTTATATATTTGGAATTGACTCATTACTAGCTTTTACCAGAAGTATGTTTTTCATATTAGGCTGTGAATCAACACTTTTTGAACGTCAAAATTACATAAGACACGCACGTCCCCCGGCACGCCCACCCTTCACCACTTCTTAGTGCTTTAGCTGGGAAGAAGAAGTGGCGCAACAAACTCCCCAGCTGCACAGCTGTCTGTTCAGTTAGAAAAACTCGATTCTACACAAAAGTTCGCAAAGTAATTAACGTTACAAAACATGACATTAAATTATTTGCCATACGAGCATGTCAGCTAACATACGCTCGTATACCAACAAAAGCATTGAAGACGGAAGTGAAACTGAAAGCGTAAACAGGAATTATTATCTAAATAAAGGCCTTCATCAGGCATATAGGGCGTGTGCCTTCATCAGGCATATAGGGCGTGTGCCTTCATCAGGCATATAGGGCGTGTGCCTTCATCAGGCATATAGCGCGTGTGCCTTCATCAGGCATATAGGGCGTGTGCCTTCATCAGGCATATAGGGCGTGTGCCTTCATCAGGCATATAGGGCGTGTGCCTTCATCAGGCATATAGGGCGTGTGCCTTCATCAGGCATATAGGGCGTGTGCCTTCATCAGGCATATAGGGCGTGTGCCTTCATCAGGCATATAGGGCGTGTGCCTTCATCAGGCATATAGGGCGTGTGCCTTCATCAGGCATATAGGGCGTGTGCCTTCATCAGGCATATAGGGCGTGTGCCTTCATCAGGCATATAGGGCGTGTGCCTTCATCAGGCATATAGGGCGTGTGCCTTCATCAGGCATATAGGGCGTGTGCCGCTGGGTTATGTTCATGTAGCTGTAACTCTAAGTCAAAATGATAAACTCGGACCAGCGAAGTAAAAACAATAAAAATGATAAACTCGGACCAGCGAAGTAAAAACAATAAAAATGATAAACTCGGACCAGCGAAGGAAAAACAATAAAAATATAGGCGCCGCGCCGCCGGGAGCGGGTGCGTTTAATACTATAATACAGAACCTAACCTATCGAGGCGGGATCCTAAAATGTTCCTCTCAATTTAAAGCTTCTGTGCATGTCAACAAAGTAACGAACTCCTATTTCCGAAAATCTAATCGGCCCGTGCGGGGTGCTCACGTCATCGAGCTTGCTTCTCTTGCTCTTGCATCCTACTGTACTGTATCAACACAGTTATTCCCCTTTCTGTATGAATGGACAAAATAAAACCTATCCCATTTGAGGCAGATGCAAAAATAAGCAAGCTCGCTTTGCTCGCTCTTGCGCCCTACATTCTCTTAATTGTTAAGGTTTCCTGCATAAGTCAACAAAGTTGCTGAGGAGGAACTTTGTCCAATTATGCAGGAAACCTTAACAATTAAGGGAATGTATTATGCATTCATACAAGGGTATGAATGGATAAACGATAACCTAACATATCCGAGGTGAACTGCAAAAATGATCAAGCTCTCTTTGTGGAGCTGCAGATTTTTTTTTTCAATGGATGCCCTTGAAAATAAACTTGCCGGCGCGGCGTCCTTGTAAACAATTAATTACTAATAAAAAAACCATCGTCAGCAAAACGACCAGTCACCATACCCAGCACCCGTTTACGAGTATAACGAAAAGATCAGCCAGTACCCCCGTCGCCATATTTGAGGGAAGGAAGCAACCCGACCCCCGACGCTACCGAAGCATGAAGAACTTGATGCCTGTTGCTCAGGCAAGAATAATATGATCAATTGTCAAGGTCGCTGGCTAAACACATTACATGCACAACTTAACAAAAAATATTATAATGAGATTTTGATTATGACAATGAACGAAAATAAAATAAAATTATTAAAAAAAAAAAATACTTATCTTGTCTTAGCTTACCTACTGGTCAGCTAATTTTGGAGAAAGAACATAAATATTGGTGACGATTCCCTTGAACACCTAACTAAACTAAACTTGGTTAAAGAATCTTAAACCTCCTAAAACAAATCTCTAAACTTAAAAACAATTTGACTCAACTAAAATCGAGTTTGACAATAGCTAAGTTGAGTAGACGACTGAACAAGATTTGTCGGAAATTAAAATAAAGATTGCATGAAAGTGAACGAAATGATCCGAAGTGCAAAAAACACCTGAGTAAAATCACATATCCTTTAATTGTTTATCAATAATTATTTAAATAAAATACAGGGAGCATAATGTAAAACTATATTGTTGCTTATATTTTAATAAATTAAGATGCTTAACCTGTATTTGTTTTTATTATCTGTGACCAATGTGATCCTGCTAGCCTTGTACACTGAAAACGATTTAGAACTTGGCGTGGTTTTCAATAAGAAAAAACCTTTATTTAGATTAGAATCGGAATCGGCAAACTACGGCATTTAAAAATTGATTCAGGTAGCATGATTATCTTGCTATTTATTTCACCGTAATAATGCGGTACTAATAAAAATGTGATCTCGATAAAAGAAAATTCGGTTTATCTCTCGATATTCTCGTAACCGTAGGAAAGCCCTATCAAGGATATCTTGATTTTGTCTGTTTTTCATGACAATTGGTTGGTGGCACTTGGTGGTCTTCAGGAAACTCCCGATCTAAGGACTCTAAAAATTTTCTTCAGCCCTTTCAAATGGATTGGAACGGTCTCGCAATGTAATCAACTAAACTCTTTCTAGATACTCGTAGTTCCTATAAAAACTATTTCTTATTTCATAGAATCTAGAAATGGACCACTTCTTTTCCAAATCTTATTGTAGTACATTAGATGTTCAGTACACAAATCCCTTTATGTTTTCACGAATTAATTTCGTATTGTATTCTAATACCAAAAAAAAAATACTTTCTGCCAAATCGACCACTGCTACAGCAAAAGTTAAATAATACAATTTTTGTTATCATCATATAAAATTTTTCGTACCACTTGCTCAAAAAAGTGACATTCTATGTCACAAAAAGCGAACATAACAATAGTCATTTTTAATCTGTTAAAAACAGGGAAAGAAAATTGTACTGAATTCCATTCATCCTCTAGGGGGAGAATGTGATTTAAATTTGGAATACTTACCGAAATTTATATTGAACTACATCTGTGTTTACACCATTGAGTTTGTATATAAAGCATTATACATCTTTTTGAAAAAGGAATACGCATTTATTATGCAGTTATGACTATTAAATAAAATTACGAAAATCGACGAGGCCGTATGAGCTTGATGCCTTTGCTTTTCCGACAAAAAAATATTAGTCTAGGAATTTGCCGCGTTTTTATTTTATTCAAATACTTTAAACGTTAAGTTTATTAGAATTTATTTTTATAAATAAGTTAATGTTCTAAAATGCTTATCTCATATTATTATTGTGTTAATTTTTTCGCAAATGGTACGAAAAGTAGAGTATTTTCCTCGGTGATAAAGCTGTCTTTGTCTTGGGTGAACTTAAATCCCTCGCTACACTCAGGACTCGTCATAAATCCCTCGCTTCGCTCGTGATTTAAGTTTTTAACACCCTCGCTACGCTCGGGAGTAAACCTCGAGTCCTTCGTTACGCTCGCGATTTAAATCGTCATCCGCGACAGAAGACACTGCTTTATCCCCTTGGTTAATAATCTACTATTAAATAATTATGGAAGCTCATAAGCTTCCATAATGACTTTAAGATTTTCCAAACACACAAGCATCCAAATGTTCAAATCACATTTCTCTTTTAGTTCTTGAAAGTTCAAGAACTAAAAGAGAAATGTGATTTGAACATTTTAGTTCACGACAACTTTTATTCCAGACTTTTTTAATCGCTATTAAAGATAGTCTGATTTAGTTTGACAATCAAAATTTTAGGTGAAAAATTTCAAATTCAGAATAGCAAAATTGCCATTATCACTAAATTGACTAACTAATAAGACACTTGTGCTGTCAAACTTTTATATAAACGTGTCAATTTAGTCAATGTTAATTCAGAATGGAAAGCGTCGTTTGACAGTAATAAACGAAACGTTGGTGTTTTTTGTCTAGTTAAGAGAATTTTGTGACTAGAGATTTGGCACCATTGTCTTAAGTTAATCACAGCGACCGACTAAAAGTATGCTTTTGAACAAAGGTTAGATTTTAGTTCAGGTTTAAACGCATTAGCTTGTTTAAAATACCAAGCCCAACCAATGAACCATATGCAGCCGGTGAAGGGATGCACGTAATTTGTCCTTATTTCTGGTGTCAATATTGTGAATTGAAAGTATAAATTTTGCCTATTATATAAGATGTTGGTGAAGATGAATTGTGGTGCCAACGTGAGAAAACCAATATCTTAAAAAAAATATTTCAGAGAACCTCTTGGCACTTAGCTAGTAAATTGCTCGAACAGCTTGTTTTGGAAGATCATTTTGAATATCAGCGGCTTTGCCCTACAGCAAAATCCGCACAATGTTTTACAATTTTTTTAAAGTTTAGTTATTGTTATTTATTTTCCCCCTATCCTCCGGTCCTGGCTCCCAAATGGAGGAGGAGGCTACTTTGTTGTTGTTGACTTGCAGAAAGGTTCGTACGTTCAGCCAGTAATAGGACTCGCCCATCAAGGAGCGCTGTCCCTAATTTGACGCATTATTAATTTATTATACACAAAACAAAAGGTATTTTAATAAAACGCGTATACTAAAAGATCAATAAATAAATTATCTTTAAATTGGTGAATGTTTCAGAAAAATACGCTTGGTAGATTTTGCGCCATTCTCAGTTTTTTATCCGCGTTAGACATGACTTTACAAATTAATTTCATAATGTAATTAATTTCAAAACATAATATAAAATATTTGCATATTAACTTATTGAAAAAATGCTCTAATTTATCATATATTTTTTTCAAATCATTAACACTACTCGTTTAGACGTGATCTTCAGTTTAAAATCATTAAAAGTCGGTTATCGTCCCCTTAAGGCATGAAAAGGTAACAAACGGACAGAGCTACTGTCGCATTTCTATTATTAATATAATTAAAGTATAAATATATGTATGTGTGTGTGTGTGTGTAGGTATGTAACATTGTATAGTTTTTGTGTATTGTTTAATTTTGGCTCTGGAAAATTTACGAAATTTAAGTGGGTAATTAAAATCTACATTAATTATGAAAAATGTTAAAAGCACTAGGTGCGGGTAGTGTGACAAGAAACTGTGTATTGTGTTGTAGTAATTTTATTCTAGGTGCATGTCTTCACATATAATTATTTAATTAATGTAACTATACAAAATATTGTAAAACATTTTAAAAGAGTATCGGTGGAGTTTCTTATTCATTCTTCTCCATACGAAACTATCTTTCCTGAAACCTGTTACCCTTCTTGAAATAAATCATTCGACTTTGACTTTGAAACTGAGAACATTGGGAGCACCATTTTCAATATGTTCATATAAAGGCGTTTATTGTACTTATCTTTAATTAAATTAAATTAAATAAAAACCCCCGACACAACCTTCAACCTCTAAAAAGTAAAAAAAAATATTTCTATTAGGCCTTTATGTTTAATATAAGTTGTAGGTAATATTTTGATGCAAGCGACGTCATGGTGGGGGACGGCTAATAGGAAGTCAAAACGCATCGTGTGAGCCCAAAATACAAGGTAGATGCCGTACACCGTTGATGAGTTCTTCTGGCTGGTTAGGTATCGTGCAGGATCCTAGTGATGCCTGCGCATCAGGTCAAGGTTATTTTTTTTTGTAATATCATTGACAACCTGTCTTATTGACAGGATTTTAAATTTCGAATCGAGCCGACCTGTGGAAGTTGTTTATATCTCTTCATCAACTAGAAAAGAGGTTATAATCTTCCAACGGCTGAGCAAAATTCCTTGAAATATGTTTCAAGGAATTTCTAAGGACAATCTCGATTAAGAAACCTTTAAAAAAAAACATAATACCCCTCTTTTTCGACGGGGGTTAAAAACAGGAGTATAAGGCACGGCGCCCACTATCGGTGGGCATCAGTGCGGCTCGGTAGAGCTCGGGCGGTTTACGGTGGCGGCGGCTTCGGGTGGCTTCGGGCGGCTTCGGGCGCCTGAGAGCTGCTTCGGCAGTCGTAAGCATACCTAAGGACGCAGAGGCTGTCTTCGGGTAGCTTGGGTAGCATTTTCGTGGCAGACACGTCGCAGAATAGTCATAACGTTCACCGCGCGCGCCCCCATTAGCTTGGCAACACCCAGAGGAAAATAAAAGGCAACAGCCTCATTAATTACACGTATATGTTCGTTTTATTTGGCGATGACAGAAGATAAGTTGATTATTCTTGTGCAAGCTCACGAATGTCTGTATGACATAACATCGCGATGAACAATGATCGCAATCGCAAGATGAACAATGAGAACTAAGTCCCAATCCACCATTATATTATAAATACACACGCACAACTGTTTACACATATCGTTAGGACTGCTCTGCGACGTGTCTCCCACCCGAACTATTCTTAGTTTTGCCGAAGCTGCCCGAAACCAGCCTCGGCATCCTTAGGTATGCTTACGACTGTCGAGGCAGCTCTCAGGCGCCCGAAGCAGCCCGAAGCCGCCGTAAAGCGCCCGAAGCCGCCCAAAGCCGCCCAAAGCCGCCGTAAAGCGCCCGAAGCCGCCGTAAAGCACCTGAGCTCTACCGAGCCGCACCGATGCCCACCGTTAGTGGGCGCCGTTCCTTAACCTACACGTAACTATGTTAGTAGAATCCTGCTTTATGTATTATGTATTTTTTTATTGGAAGATTGTGCCCGGTTTATGGCAATAAGTATCGCCCCCTTAAATTACATGGGACTTAAATATAACTGGCGAAATGTGGGTGTAATAGAGGTGCTCCTCTGCCTAACCCTTCGGGGATTACAGGCGTGATGTTATGTTATTGAAATATTTAAGTAAATAAAAATTCAAAATGATTTCAATAATTTAATATTTACAATTAAAACAACTTAATTTGAATATATTTTCAACACACCATTTATAATCAGCCGCTCAATCTGCCCGTCCTTTTTCCATCTATTGGGGGTTGGCTTCCTGTCTAACCAGATGCAAAAAATACCAGTATTTTACATGGAGCGTAAGACTGGTTGTCAGACTTTCGGGCTTCTGACGACCCGTAACGACTGTCAAAGAGTCACGAATGACGGCCGGGACCAACGGCTTGCCGTGCCGTCCGAGGCATGGAGGAGTCTTGGTATGTAAAGATGATCACCCATCCACGGACCAACCCCGGCAAGCCTAAAATATAACATAGGAAATTCACCCTTATATCTACAATGTAATGCACATACAGATAAAAATGGACGCGCGAATCGACCAGGCCCTGCAGTCTCGACAAAGATAGCGATCGTTTTACGAACGAATTCGGTCGCAGTCCTAATGGGATCTCTAGACGGCCAAAATTGCTTGACGAGGTTGTGATTTTTTCGTGCTGATGTGTTCGTCTTTGCGACGAAATTCGCTCGTAAAATGATCGCTATCATATGTCGAGATTGCAGGGTCAGCTCTGATTGGTGCGCGCGATAAGGGTAAATTTGCTATGTTATCTTTTAGACTGACGCTTCGCTGGGCTTAAACACTGCGCTAGTATGAATCGACTCTAAAAGTGAGATTGACCACCGCTTTCTTAAGAATCCAAAGCTTTAGACACACCCACGAGGCTTTAGAACCGATTTGATTTGGGCTCTGAAAAAAAAGACTTCTACCAAGGACCATTTCTGATTAAGGACTAAGTCAGAAATGGTGCTTGGAAGAAGTATTTTCTATATTGGTTTATTTTATAGCGCATGTAAGAAATTTTACTCTTTAAGTTTAATTATTTATATAACAAAGTGATTCATAGCTCTCTTAGATTAACTGTCACCGACATTATGACACTATAGTAAAAAACAATATCTATTAACTATCTAAATAGTTACCGCCTTATCACAAAACAAGATTTATATTTTGACATGGCTTAAACCATGGAGCCAGTTTTTGTAATAAGAACGTAATAGTGATTGAAATACCGTTCTTTATACAAAACTGAAAACTTAGATCGGTACTAAGTTGTCAGTTTTGTGTTTAGGAACTTTACCATAGTCGGAATAAAGTTCGAAATTCTATATCTAGCACTACCTGCCGAAGAAAAACTCTTACCGTCTTATTACAAAACAAGTTTACTCTTCAGACCCAGGTTTAAACCATGGAGCCATTATTGAATTTCGAACTTCATTCCGACTATGGTAAAGTTACTAATACAAAACTGACAACTTAGTACCGAACTAAGTTTCAGTTTTGTATATAGAACGGTATTTCAATCACAGTTAGAGCCCCCGTACATTGAGCCACTAGTGGCGACCACATTAGAACGACTAGTGGCCGCCACAAGTTGCGGACGCGTCGATGCTATACAAAATGTATGGAGAACGATACATTTTGTATAGCATCGGCGCACACCGAGCGTTTGGGTGGCTGCGTCCGAGCCACAAGCTGCGGGAGTCGGCCGCGCTCGCTACTTGTGGCCGCGTTTTGTCGTTCGCCTCGCGCGCACACACGGCCTCAGTCGCCGGCTCCTCCCCGCTCCCGCGCGTCTCAGGTCTAGTCTTGTTGTGACCTGCGACGTGTTCTACGTCTTAGTATAATAAGCAACAATAACGAAATCAAGAGTGCGTCCATTTTTGACAAACACACGTCCGCCTCTGTCGAGTACCACTTGAACAACTGCCGCAAGTGGCAGCCACTGAAGGCCGCATCCAACCACCAGTGGCTGCCACTGGTGGCGGCGTGTAGTGGTCTGACTGAACCACTGGTGGTCGCGTTTAGTAGCGGCGACTGGTGGCCATGTGCGGGGGCTCTTACGTTCTTATTACCAAAACTGGCTCCATGGTTTAACCATGTCAAAATATAAATCTTGTTTTGTAATAAGGCGGCTTGGGTATGTATGTCATGTCACACTGTGCAGCATTATCACTATTTACCTTTTCGACATGACAAAATGGCAAATGAATTCCATTGAACAACGCTACAAGGTTATTTTGGCGCGTGGCCCTTAACTAACGCAGCCAGTTTTTTCAATACAATTTTTGTATCAAATTTTAAAAATATCATTCAAGCGCCAAAAGAATCTTGTGTACAGCCTGATTCAAACATTATGGCGGCTGGGAACATGAGGCGAGTCGCTGCGAAATAACGAATTCATGTTTCAGCAGAGGTGTGCGGTACTGCGCAGCCAGTAGCGCACTTCAGAGCCGCTATTAAGTTTGACGCCATTTAATTTTTTCAGTAAACAGTTTCCAAACACTTAAACAGATGGCGCTGATTTAAACTATCTATTCAAAAGCGGTTGAGTGCTTAATATTTCTTTCACTTTTATCTTCTCACAATCAAAAGCAATGTCTTTTCTTCTTGCACAGATCCAGTGGCAGTATAGAAGTCTTGCTGAATGCGCCAGAAGAATAAGACCAGCAACCACCAGGACCACTTGTACACCCAGGAGGATGTAGGGAGTGTAGACATGGATCAACCTTAGGTTATATATTTGACCATCTTGCATTTTTGGTTGCACCTGTAAAAGCGAAAGATTTTCATAGTGACATTTTAAATGTAGCCCTAGAACTAATAGGATGGGATGCAGCTGAATCTCTCTTTCGCTAATAATATGCCTATTACAAAGGCATAACTATAGCTACTAAAATACTACTACTAAAGATTGGGAAATAAATTGATTATTAAATTGACACACTACGTCAATTTGTCGTGTTATAGCCATTTTATATAACTGTCAAATAATTACAGTTTTAATTTGAATTTACAGAAAGTTAAAGGTGGTAGTCAATTTGCTTAACAATTGATTTCCCTGACTTTACAATCTTAAGTACCAAATATGGTCGAATGACGATCTAATGGGAGTTATGTGTTAATTAATTATTGTTGTTGAAATGAAATAACGGCACACGTGACTACGAATGAGGATAAATATGAAGTGCAAATGGATACTCACAATCTTAAAGTAGCCGACTGGCACGAACATGTCAGAAAACCTGCTAATCTTGGAGTTGAAGCCGACGTCCCGGACCATCACGTTCACTTGCACAGAGAACTTCGTCGTCATTACCATGCCGATTATCTGGAAGAAGCAAATAAATAAAGAATCATATTATTAAGAGCGACACCAATACTAGAAGGATTTGAATATTACAGCTTGTATCCGATTCAACAAGTTTAAAGAAAAACGAATGGGGCCGGCAAGTGAAAGCTGATCTCAGATGGCGCCACTACTGTACGAACCCCTGTCATTAAACATTTACAAGCTTCGGATTTCTTATAAGCGTTGATTTCTTGACAATTTTCCTATTTAGAACATGTATTCCACTTGGAAAATATGTATGTTAAAAGAAGAGTTAAGAAAAAGAGGCGCCTCTTTACGTGGAAGGAAAGCAGACTTTTACCTTTCCATTTATTAAGTTTCTCATCTCGAAGAAAGTGGTGGCCTCCAGTTTCTTTACAATTTGGTAAACAACATCTGAATTCACTACTAATTCCTTACAAAAACTGCTTTGTTCTTGTGTTGCTTGGTCTTTGTGCTACTAGCGCCACGTTGATAGTTGTCGACCCCATTGGTGACGAATATACATGTTTTTTTAAGCCTTGTCAGTAATAGGATGAAAAAGGTTTTTCTCTCTAATAACCATGAGTTCAGTTAATGTTTATGAGAAGAGTAAGAAAACTGACTCAATATAGTGGATTCCAACACTAATCTCTTAAGCCATATCCTCATTAGTTTGTTGCTGGATATAGGCTATCTTCTACTTATAAAGCACTACTACTAGCTTATATATTACTTACAGGTTCTATGGTGAAGTCACTACCATGCTGCTCCTCATTAGGAGTCATACCCTCAACGCGTTCGTATATCACTGGGTTCGTATCCAGGAAGTGAGCGTTTGACAAGACCATTGGCAGACCTGAAACAAAGTTCGTAAAATTATTAGAGAAAAAAAAAACGTGTGTGGTCGGGGGACTCCCCTCAGGAACGAACTTCCTTCTCACGTATGATTTAAAACGAAAATTTGGTACTGACTTGACACTTGAAACCAATACCAGTCTAGGCGAGCCCAAAGAAACCTTACCCACTCACAAACGCCATTTTAATACAGAGCCATCTAGTAAAAGTGTTTAGCTTCTATTTATTAGTATTAAATTCACACTTTCTCTAGAAAGTCAGATGGAGGTTGAACGTTTTTTCCTTACGTGACGAATTCTACCAGTCAACTTCTACCGCAAGCCGCGTTACAAAACTTATTTTTTTATTTAGGATGGGTTTGCTCTTGACCTTAGTCTAGGGCAGAGGTGACAGAGACAAAGTCGACGATGGAGTGAGCTTACCCAGAAGAAGCCTGTTCACTCTAACTTTGAAGAGATTAGGGTTGTATGCGCAGAAACACATACGCAGGTAGAGAGTTCCACCCTTTTGCTGTGCGCATTATAAAAGACATTTGGAAACGCTTATTATAGTGCGAATTGGTGGAATAGCAAAAAGGAAGGGATGATAACCTGCAGTGCGTCTAGATGTCCAATAATAGAAGTACTTCTTTCTATTCTATTAAAGTGACACACTATCTTAATTGTTAAAATATTTGCATTAAGTCCAAAAGTTTTCTTCCAGTTAGCTGCAATCAGGTACAAAATAGCTATCAAAAAATGTGATAACAAAAATATTATAAGCAGGCCGTACTTCAGCGATGCTTACTTTAGGAATAATATTTTATTTTATAGTTATTTTTATGCAATGGAGTAAAAACTGTTAAAAATCATCTTACTTACCATAAAAACAAGGCGACATATCTGAAATTCCATCATGGCACACCCCTTTACTGCACGTACACTCATTCTCGGGTATTTTGCTAAAGCTCCTGTTCGTCAACTTGTAAGCCATGCCCTCAACTCCGAAGTCCATGGTCCTTTGACCCACGTACTCTAGCTCCATGAACCGGCAGAGCACGTTGCGGTAAATTTTCAGTGGCCGGTCCGGGGACATCTCCGGGGGGTAGACGATTCCCTCATAAGCGTTGTTGAAGCTGTTGCAGGACGAGCTGAGAAATAAGAAGTTTGGGTGTTGAAAAGATGAACGATGAGATAAATAGGTATCTTTGGCTGATATGATCGACAATACATTTTTTTAAAGTAGTATCATGCTCCATTATGTAGAACTACCTACATAGTCCATTACGTGGTAACAATTAGCCAGTGGTTTGGCTCTGGGACCAATTGCTTAAGGTGTGCTAAAGGAACTTCAGTGCCTTGTTATTTAGGGTTTTGTTATTATCTATAGGGTTCATCAATATACTTTTTACCATATTGAAGGTTTTGAGTGAATTGCCATTATTTGAATTCTCAATTGTAGAGCTTCGGAGCAGGATGATAATATAATACAATACTATATTAGTTTTAGTAATGCGAAACCCGAAACACGTGTCTAGTATTTTTTTATTAAGAATCTATGTACAAAATTTCAAAACTATATATTTAATATCATAAACTCATGATATATCACAAAGTTATAATAAAATAAAAAAATATAAAATAAAATTATGTTTATTTATCTCCACAAATTACATCTTATACTAGTTATACATATAGTTGACAGGTATTTTGAAAATATTTTGTGATTTGTGGGAGATCTGGAGTCTAAACTAAGCCTAGGCCTGTATTTTAGAACTCCAGGACCGCCATTTTATCACATAGTAAAAAAGGTTGTCAACGTGCTACAATTGCGAGTGACTGATGGTGTGTGTGTGTGTGTGTGACACTTTGTGGGGATGTGTGTGAGTGTGTGTGTGGGGGTGTGTGTGAGTGTGTGTGTGTGTGGGGGTGTGTGTGTGTGCATGTGTTTAATGTCTATATTTATTGTCCATATTCATTGTACATACAATATTTCATAAATATATAATACAATTATGTAGATATGCATAGAAAATGTAATATTAAAATATTGTACGTAGAAAACTACCAAGCACTTGCAACACCACTGCCGAGTAGCTTCCCGTTGGTAGAAGCCACTCAGACAATGCGGAACAAGTCCCATAAATAAAAATAAAATTACAATAAATACACTGTTACTTTACTATCTCAAGGAGTTTTTCCGTTTCAGCGTAACTTCGATTTAGTAACCATTTGTTAATTTTGTTTTTACATTCAATTTTACGACAATTAGCTATATCTATGACTTTATTTACTTTATTGAATAATTCGCCTCCTCGGAATAGGAAAAATCTTTGCGCAAAAGCAGTATTGACAGCAGTTGACTCACATATTGCGTAATTTCTTCTAGAGAGGGCTATGCGTTTTCTTCTTTCTTCAGGTAAGTCAGAGTGCTGAAAAAGTATAGTTAGCAATATGTACAGCTGGCGTACAGTTAGCACTTGAGTTTCCTCATAAAGTATTGAGGTGGAGAAAAGACGAGGTTTGGATAAACTAACTTTGAGTATCATCCTTTGGGCTCTTTCCACGGTTATCATTTTAGTTTTGCATGCTCCTCCCCATGTTGTGATGCAATAACTAATTATTGATTGCACCAAAGCTTCATAAACCATCCTTATAATCTGTTTCTCTGCTACATCGCGAAGCTCTTTGAAAATGTATGTGAGCTTACGTATTCTTTTTGATAGAGATTGAATGTGAGTTTCAAAAGTTAAATTAGCATCAATTTCGACTCCAAGATAATTAAGACATTTGGTGGGACTAATATTAGGACAATTACAGTTTGGAGATGGAGGAAAGTTACATTTATGAACAGAGATGTTATAATTGGTAAGGTTAGCAACTTCCTTTTTATTATGTATTGAGAATACAATGTATTTGGTTTTGTCTCCATTCAAAGTAAGAGAATTTGATGATAGCCAGTGACACACCGTGTTAAAACCGTCTTGCGCAAGACTAAAAAGCTCATTCCACGAATCTGCAAAAAAGGTTAAGGCAGTGTCATCAGCATATGCGGAGATGCGGCAATTTCTAATCTTAAGCATACAGAGCTCATTTATGTAGCAGAGAAAAAGAGTGGGTCCCAATATACTGCCTTGTGGCACCCCAAATTCAACGGGAAGTTCGTCACTAATGTGATCTCCAATTTTTACAGATTGAGTTCTGTTTTTTAAATAATTTGATAGCAATGCGAGTGGAATGCCCCTAATACCATGGTCTTCAAGTTTTTGCACAAGGTGGGGAACAGAGACAGTGTCAAAGGCCTTGGCGAGATCAAGAAATATAGTCAAACATTTATTTTTACTATCTAATTTGTTAACTAAAAAGTTAACAAGATCATGTACTGCATTATCTGCTGAGCGGCCTGTTCTGAAACCATATTGCGTATTAGAAAACAAATTGTGTTCTTCCAGGTATTTTGTTAACCTGTTGTTGATTACACGTTCAAATATCTTCGATAACGTTGTTAGGATCGCGATTGGCCTATAGTTGCTGACGTTGTCTCTGTCACCCGTCTTATGAATCGGGTGCACCACAGCTCTTTTTAATGCGTCGGGAAATATTCCAGAATCAAAACAGCGGTTTATTAAATTGGTAAGAACAGGTGTTATAGAATCGGATATATGCTTTAATACCTCAGCACTAATCTGGTCCCAACCGGGAGAGCAGTCACTTTTTAATAGTTGAATCGTTCTTTCAACTTCTTCGACGTCAGTAGGAAGGAGAACGAATGAATTTAGTGGCGGCTTAGAGGCTTTCTTGAAGCAAGAAATATGTTGTGGAATTATGTTTGATAGTCGTTTACCTATATTTGAAAAGTATTCATTAGTTTTATTGATTGCTTCTTTAGGGGTTTTATCAGTGGTTAATAGTTGTAGTGGTAACTGCTTTATATTATTGCTGTTGGTAATTGTTTTAATGGTAGACCAAAGCTTTTTGGAGTTATTTTTCGACATTATCAGTTGACTCCTCTCATGCTGTTTTTTCAGTTTTTTTAATAAGTTATTGCAGTAGTTGCGGTATCTTAAGTACGATATTTTTAATATGACGTTATTAACATTAGTTTTTAATTTCTTGTGCATTCTGTCCCTGGTTCGGATACAACGCAACATACCGATAGTTATCCAAGGTTTAATTATAAATTTATTTCTAGGGAATAATCGTTTAATTGAGTTATTTGCAATTAATAATTGTATTGCGTTAATGAAATTGGTCATAGCGGTATTTAAATTTAGTTCCTGATATACTTTGTCAAAACTAAGCTTATGACATTCGGATTTTAATTTGTCCTTGTCAATTTTATTTTATTTTTTATTTTTCATATGTTTAATTTTGGAAACGTCGGTTTTTATACAGAAAAAGACTGCTTCATGATCGGTAATACTAGTGCCCAAAGAAAATGTAAACGCGTTAAGCTTTGTCTTTAATATCACATGATCCAAACATGACTTACCTCTAGTGGCAGTATTGATGGCAGGAAGAAGTCCATGGTAGGCCATGGTATCGAGATACGCGGTGACCTCGTGACTAGTTCCTATGAGGTCAATATTAATATCACCGACTATGATGATATTTTTAAATGAAGATACACTCTCTAATAAGTTGTGTAACGAATTTAGAAAACTTTCTGGTGATTTAAAACTCGGGGGCCTGTAAATTGCAATTAATATTGTATCACTTTTAATTTTAATCGTCATACAATTTGCTTCCAATAGGGAAGGTTCCTCCACAATGCATTTTAAATTACTATTGGTATAGACAACTACACCGTCATTTTGATTATAATTATCATTAGTTTTGTATGAACTGTATCCCCGAAGTAATGGTAAGCTAACAACATGCGATAACCAACATTCGGAAAGAACAATAATATCACACGATAATTCTAGCCTTTTAAGCAGAACGTGTAACTCTTGGAAGTTACAGTTTAGGCTACGAATATTTTGTTGTAGAACCTTTAAATAATGTGTAGGATTTTTGAGATATGAGGTGCATTTTTCGGGCTCACATGTGACTGGGACAGAAACATCAAATTGGTCAATGTCCCGCATTAAATTACTTGTGGCATCGAATAGCGAAAGAAGCTGATTACTAGTGAAGATAATTTAGGCGCTAGTTTTATTTTTTAAATGTTACTAATTAGCGTACAGAACGACATTAAATAAAGTAGGTATAGTCTATTCCATAATATGGGGATGCATATGATGTAGATGTGATGGCTAACATAGATTTTAGATTGTCGCAAAACAATAAAGTATTTTATGTAACATGGAATATTCAGTGTATATATTGCAAATGTAAACATTTTATTGCAAGTTGTAGGATAGTAAGTGTTGGATGTGTAGGTTTGTAAATAGTTATGTATAAAATGTGTAAGTGTGTAAAAATCTTGTAAATTTGGAGTGAGCATAAGATCAGTTTTATACAGAGATAAAATGAGTACTTTCATGCAGTGTTTTAAAATAAAAAAATTGATTCTATAACTGTATTTTGGAAACTGTGGCAAAGCCTTTGCCACAGTTTCCAAAATACAGTTCTGTTGCAAGACGAAAAGAATCGCACGACAGATACGATGAGGAAATTAGTCATTGCGATTTTAGATTACTAATTTCATCATCTCGTGAGATCAGCATAGACGGGTCACCTTCTTTGAGGCGAATGTACACCTTTCCATACGAGGTCCAGCAACTCGCACTTTTGTGATTTTTGACGTATTGACGAGCTAGATAGTAAGGGCGCCTTCCACAAGTGGTGAGCGATTCGGCTATGAAGATAGGCTTTGGTTCGCCGTTTAGCTTCAGGTGCGTCGAGTTGAGTTTTTCCTTAGTCTTGTCTTTGCTGTAGCTTTTAGAGACTTTTATAATATTTTCTTTAAGTGAGGTAGAAGAAAATTCCACTATTATCGGAGTGGATTTGTTTGAAGTTTTTTTGGGCCTGAAAATGTTCCGTATATCGGTATCAAGTACCTTAACATTCAGTACGTCACCAACATTTTTTAGCACGTTGATGAGGGTAGTTCTGTCTTCCGATTGGGTTTCCGGTACATTTCTCAGTTCCACCGTTGATGACTTTGAGTTACGTTCGAGAAGCTCAACTTTTTGTTCAAGCGTTTTAATTTGACTCTTGAAGGCAGTATTTTCAGATTTAGTTTGCTGAAGTTGACACAAGATTTCGTCATATTTATCTGACATGTATTGAATAGATTCTGTAATTTTGTTATTTTGTTGAGTCATCTTTTGCATTTCTTCATCAAATCTCATCGCCTGAGTTTTCTGTTGAATTTGTACGTCAGCTAGCATATCTTTTAATTCGGCTAGCGCAGCGTCATCATGCTTACGTTTATAACTCCGCGTAATGTTTTGTTGACTGCTACAATCAGGGTCCGAACCTACGCAATCCGACGCTGTATCAGATTCATGCGCTAAAATACTCGGTTTCAACAATGATATTGTTGGTTTTTCGGGTGGAGTTCGTTGGGTAGAGGCCATCATGATTACAATTTATTCGAGCTACTTATGCTCCAAAACCAATAAAAAGAATCAGAAAAAATAAACCAGAAAACCACAACCGTGGGCGAGTGGGGTTCGAACTCGCGAACACCGGCGACGCGCGCTAATCCACTAGGCTGCGGTAACGTTAACGATGACGATGATAAGGTTGTTATGTTACCGAGTTATCCGTACAAAAACATGCTAACGGCGCCCCTGCGCCTCTGGGTAGTCTTGCGCTCATTGATAATAATTTGACAGTAGGTACCTAACCGTACGGCGATTGTATTGTAAGTAATTAAATGGTGATGACATCACACTTAAATATTTTTGGGAAAAAATATAACATGGTGTAAAAATTATTGAAATTGATTCAGTTCCTTATTCTGAATAAACTATATTCACGTTTCACATATGACATAATTATACTAAAAATAATATTGTATATTTACCTTGTTTCCGGATATCCCCAACTTGGAAGTCCTCCAATACCATTGACAGACTTGATCATGAACTTGTCCTTATCTTTGGCGCTTACTTCTACCCTGAATGGTGCTTTTTCATCGTACAGCTGGGAACATAAACTTAATGTATCAGTAAGTAGCTGGATAAGTAAGAAGCTAAACACATAGCTGGCTATTTTTCAACTGCAATTTTGGCCAAGAATTTTGTTTGAATTGAAGCACTTCCTTTTTCTAAGAACTTAAGAAAGAAGTTCTATAAACCTGCATCCTCTAGTCTACCATGACTCCTTCTGTAATCACCAGCTTATAAAAACTCACCCTATCCAACAGCCCCAAGGTATCAAAGCTGATCCACCCCGGCAGGACGTTGTTGCTCAGACTGATGAGGGGTTCGTTGTACCCCCACAGGTAGTCATAGGCTGACATCTGAACAGTGGCGTTGCTTCCCAGTCGGGAGACCAGTATGTTGAACCCCATCTTGGCGAAATACCCGTAGTTAGACACTTCCGAGGCCATGCTCTGAAAACAGAAGGTTTTAATAGTTTTTAAAGTTGTTGAAGGTTCGGTAGGACGACTTCTTTTCCAGTTTGAATAAATGACTTTTGATTTTGATTTACACCCTTAGATATGACCACATCTTTCTGAAAAATGCTGTGTATTATGGATCATTAATAGAGACTGAGAAAACCAGAGTGTTCTTATGATAAACTCACCAACATGGCAATATTTGGCATGGTAAGTATCATGTCTTCCGGCCTGCCAACTGACTCCTCGGGCAGGAATGTGACCCTGTGACGAGGACTGTACCTCATCACACCAGCCACCTTGTCAATCTCCAGGTCATCATTTGTTCTGTTCTCTCTGGAAATAATTGACAAAAAAAACCTTAAATCCTATTCTCCTTTTGGAATCCGCCGCAGTCGGGTAAAAACGAGTAGTTCCTTAGTACATAATTATATGTAATGTGTGTGTTAGTCTGTCCGTCTGTTTGATTAGGTTGTCAGATATTTGGTCGATTTTGATGTTCTTGTTCTGTAGCTTGATAACCGAAAAGTGACTTCGTAGTTGAAAACTTTTAATTGAAGAATTCAAAACGGTAAATTGAATATTTTTGAAAAAAGCTAGGTGCTGCTACTAGGTCTGGGAATGATTCTAATGTCAAAAATATAGTTTTTACGCGTCACACTGACGTCACGCAAAATCCTGCATCGCGCAAGCAGAGTTTACCGCGCGACTAGCATATATACGTCCCGACATCAACCGTCGAGCAGTTGCCCACCAGACACAACACCCGTCTGGTCGGAGGATCCTCCCTTTTCTATAGAGGATGAGTGAACTTTACACCCTGTTCCTCATTCCTCTAAAGTACAAATATAGTTTACCGCAAATTGTACTTAAATCGTTGTAGCTACGGGAAAACGGTCTTAGAAGACTGTCCTTAATTTAATTTGAGAAATTTTGATTAGCATTCACAGATTTTTCAAAAATGTCAGCAAACAAATGGGCAATTTTTACCAAAAACTTTGATGCCAATCGATGCCAGTGATTGCGTAACACACTATTAGTAGCATTTTGACAATTCAGTGCGTTACGTTATGACGTTGAGCGGATACATTTTTCGAATATACATATAAAGCAAAGAATTAGTAATACAGAAAACTCTACCGAACCAACTGTGGTTTCACTACTAGAAAAGTCAGATCGGTAATAACTTTTTGAAGTAAAACTTCTTTAGGCACGTTTGACTTGGGGAGTAAGCTGGTGAATGCATGACGAGAGCGTTACGGAAGTGACGAGAGCGTTACGAAAGTATAATTAGTATTAATATTTGTAAGTTTTACTTCAGTCGTGTGGTCTAAAGCATACTCGTTTTTTTTTGTTTTTTTTGGGCCAGTTTTCACTTATCGGGCAGTGAGAATATTGCAGATAACTTTTAAATTATTATCATCACACAATACTTGTATGGAGCTAAGCAGTCAATCATGACATATACACTGTTACATTTTGATCGTTTTAATAACTTGGACAGGTTTAACTTACAAAATACTATTCATCAACAACTTTACACAGCATTGTAGCTTCTTAAATTAAAAAAATTGGAAGTGATAACGTAATATTCGCAAAATTCATGAAACCAGTAGTAACGCCACGGGTTAGTTACCTTCGTCGCGTCGTACGCGCACCTAATAGCTATACTGCGCCCGTTGTAGGTATCAACTTGGTTATTGACTCGCTCAGCTGATGTTCAGTATCAAAATCAAAATCAAAAATAAAAATATTTTTATTTTGAAAATTTCCTTAATGGATCCATTTTTACAGTCCTAAGCCCGTAAAAGTGGGCTTAGGGCCGTCATAAATGCTTTGTGCCTAGGTTTCGGGACATAATAACATTTAAAGAAATATGCGCCTGCTAGCTAAGGTTTAATGTGGAATCAAAATTATTTACAACGATTTGAAAAGGAAAAGTTCTAGTTACTAATTAGGTACACGATTTAATAAAAATAGTTCTGTTACAAACCTAATGGAGAGTGTGGAAGGGTGTTGTGGCGCAGCCTGGGAGAGGTCTTTGTCCAGCAGTGGACTGCTATAGGCTGAGTTGATTGATTGACAAACCTAATAATTGATCACCTCTGAATTATTCTTCACTTAGGGCTACACTTGGCGATCGCGTAAAATTGCACCATGGCAACGAACTCCAGGTTTGAGTACACGTAATTAAGAAAATTTATTACTTTCACGGGTCAAGGATCGTAAACAACAATACACCGATGACGTCTTAGAGAAACGAATTGTTTACATAATATGCTGCGGTGCTGCCCTTAGCGCGCGGGGTGCGCGGGGCGCGCGACTTTTGCATTGCCAATAAAATGGGGTTTGCGGGCGAAGCTTGGTCTAGCATTAGCTAATTTTTGTGATTCCACGTGGACTGCGCTTACGCGTCATTTGTGAAATGGTTCGTAAGTTTTGTTCACTTTGAATGTAATCTACCACACACACACACATATCGTATGGTACGAAATGAGTTTCGAATGGTACCTACAAATGGTTTGCATTGTTTTTTCAATGCGAGAATTGATTAGAGTTTAAAAGAAATAGTAATTTAAATTTTATCTTTACAAATCGATACTAGCTAGTGTTTCATGCACCGGATCGACCCTCCACGGGATTAAAACGATCAAAATGTAAGAACGACTATTTTAGTGTTCGATTCCCACCTATTGTGATTTTTCGTGATTCCTTTTTTTTCATTTTGTTAGACTACTATAAATTAAGATAGTTCGTAGAACGTCACTGAGAAAACCATGAAGTTTGGGTCTCTTCTGTCATCTATGTTATGGTTATAATAAAAAAACCGGCCAAGTGCAGTGTGCCACGCACAATGAAGGGTTCCGTAGTTTGGATGAATTTATCCCAAAAACAAACTTGACATTGTAGTTGAAAAACATGCTCTCCCATACATTGATATACGTTACGGTCAATTCTCCAACTGCAAATTTAAGTTGGTCGACTATTACTTGTTAACTTGTGAAGCCTACTTAGTTGTGATAGTTTTCCTTTTAATTTCGTTATATATACTATTGCCATGAATTTTTTCACAAATCCAAAACCAACAGCAACAATTTCCGAACGTTAAAGTGAGTGTATACTCATAAACTGAGTGTATACTCATGATATAATTGGTATTTTAATGGATGACCAATATGGCGACAAATTATCAGCGGACATGGAAAACACGACGTTACGACACTGGGGAAACCGCCAATCAGTTTTAATTAGTAATCAAATATTACTAAAATAAATAATTAATCTTTACATGTATTTTTCGGCACGAATTGAAAAGGGGATAAATTGGATTTTTTTTTTGATGATCATGGGGTATTACAAGATTTTTTTGGAAATTCTCTAATTAATGGCCGTGTCATTGATGTCTCTAAAATATTGAATTAATCGAAAATAGATCAATTCCCTGTAAGAGTGTCTTCTATGTCAGATTCTCCCGAAGAACGTAATGTGGCATCTGACTTTCAATCATCTCAGCCTATCCCAGCAAACAGCTGGACATAGGCCTCTCCTACACTGCGCCATAATACCCTGTACTCCGTCTTCCGCATTCAGTCTGTCCCAGGTACCTTTTTAAGGTCGTCGGACCATCTAGCTGGGGGCGTCCCACACTACGCTTGACCATACGCGGTCTCCACTCTAGAACTCGTCTGGTCCATCGGCCATCGGTCCTTCGACAAACATGGCCAGCCCACTGCCACGTCAGCTTGCTTACTCTGCAAGCTATGTCAGTAACTCCGGCTACATAGACGCAGAATACAGGCTGTCCTAATCTAAGAGACAGGGTTATATACAACACATATATTTTGTACAAATTTTGCAACTTGTAATAAATTTTAATGTACATTATAAATCTGTATTTTTTTTTGGGAATAAACTTTTATCTAATCAAATAATATAAAATATAATATAATTTTATAAATCAATAATATGTAATCGCTTGGTTCTTAGGCTACTCAAATATTATGATCACATTTTGTTAGTCCATTCAATACGAACTAGATTCATATTTATGATATTCGAATTTAAATATAAATAATAACATAGATGTATTTACTACCTAAAACATACATTTTCGATCAGCTTTTAGTAACCTATTCAGAACCGGATAAGAGCATAAACCTTTAAAATAATAAAGGTTATTAAGACATGATAATGTCAAGCCAATATATTCGGAATTGTTATTAAATGCAGTAAGCAACTGCATATTTTAACATTTTTAATATCACTTTTCCAGCGATAGTTCTATGTGGTCGATCTATTTCTCTGACAGAATATGATATTATACTGTCTTGTCCCATCCAAGCCACGACACAACCACGATCACCTCATTCATGATATCCAGGGCTAATACCTGTTTCAAAACTATCTGATGGAGTGTAAACAAACCCTGTTCAGGTTAAATTCTGTCGTAATTACTCAGTAACGGAACTTGCAACACATTCATCTGTATTTCATCATCATCAAGTCAGCCGAAAGATGTCCTCTGCTGGACATAGGCCTCCGTCAAGCACCACTACTTCGACCGTTTCTGTGCTTCCCGTATCCAGCGGATTCCTGCGGCCTTCACAAGGTCATCGGTCCACCTTGTAGGAGGCCTTCCAACGCTACGTCTTCCGGTACGCGGTCGCCACTCTAAAACCTTTCGGTCCCATCGCCCATCTGTTCTCAAGTTTAGTGATTCTTCAGGCTATGTCACCTTGGTTAGCCTGCGGATCTCTTCATTTCTGATTCGATCACGTAGGGAAACTCCAAGCATAGCCCTCTCCATTGCCCTTTGGGTGACTTTTAAATCAAATCAAATCAAATCATTTATTTTTGCTGAATACACTGTTACAATGGTGTTATAAGAATTACATGTTTCAAGTGATTCTACCGTAAGGCATGCAAAATTTATACAGTCATAGTTATTCATCAATTAATCAAAAAAGACATTGGAATAAATAAAATTAGATGAAATAAGCACGATATAGTTATAATAAGTTAAAGTCATAGTGGAAAATAAATTATAAATTAAATAATAAAAATATTTAGATTATTCCAATGTCAATGTCAAAATTAGTTATTAAGAGATACATGCATAATTAATTGAATAATTGATTTTACTTGATGTCACTGTGAGGTCTTTAGTTTGGCAAAATTATCATTGAGGAAGTCATTCAAGTTATAGTAGCATTTATTAATCAGAATTTTTTTTAGACTTTTCTTAAATAGGGCCGTATTCATTGCCCTTATTTCTTTAGGTAATTTATTGAAGATTACAGGAGCCATATGGAACACACTCCTGTACATTAAAGAGGTACATGTTCGGGGTACATAGAGGCGTAGTGCGTCTCGTTGTTGCCTATTATTTATTTCTGATGCTAATTTAAATAGGTTTTTATTGGTTTTCACAAATAATGAGACCTCATAAATATACAGACTTGGGAGAGTCAGAATCTTATAGTCCTGGAAAAACGGTTTACAGGTTTCGACCATTTGAAGCCCAAACATAGCCCTTAAGCACCGTTTTTGTGCTTTAAAAATTATGTTAATATCCGTAGAATTTCCCCAGAAAATTACACCATACCTCAGTACTGAAGCAGCTAAACCATGATAAGCCGCTAACAACGTATTTATATTTGAGACCTTTTTAAGTTCATGTAGGGCATATACTGATTTATTTAATCTTTTGCACAATGTTTCAATCTGGTATTTCCAATTTAACTTATTATCCAGAGTAAGCCCAAGAAATTTTGTTAATAGAACTTCAGCTACAGGTTCACCCTTATAGTTAATCTTAGGTGTACCTGCATTTATACGCTGACTAAAATGCATTATTTTTGTTTTCCCAATGTTTGCCTTCAGATTGTTACTATCTAACCATTGAATGATTGCATTTAGGCTACTGTTTATATCATGCTCGTAAGATGTTCTGTCATTACACTTAATTGCAATAGTGCTGTCGTCAGCAAAGAGTGTCATTGGGTTTGAATTCGCGTTCGGAAGGTCATTAATGTATATAATGAAAAGTAGTGAGCTCAATACGCCTCCTTGTGGGACACCGTACTGAATTTCACGTCCCCCTGACAAATATGTCTCCTCAATCTTAGTTCTACTATTAATTCTATTAATTTGTGTATATTGAGTGCGGTTCTTGAGGTACGTTTCTATTAATTTTAAAACGTTGCCCCTTATGCCATATAACTCGAGCTTATAAAGTAAAACGTCATGCACCACGTGATCGAAAGCCTGTGTCATGTCCATAAAAATGCCGCAGATCGGTATTCGCTTGTCGACATTAGACATTATGATTTCTAAGAACTCATATATAGCAAGGTTGATACTTTTATCTTGTCTGAATCCTTTTTGTTCCTTAGCAAGGATGTTATGGGTTTCAAAGTATTTAGTCAGCTCACTATAAATGTATTTTTCAAAAAAATTTGAGACGATTGACAGTAAGGCAATAGGTCTATAATTAACCATGCTTTCTTTACTCTCTTTTTTATGTATACACACACACGACACACGATATTATTATTCGACAAATCGAGCACAACACAATCACAATATCTTGAACGCTAGTAATAAACCAAAAGCTGTATGGCAAATTATTAATACTGCAAAGCAAAACAGACCATCAGAATCTATCCCATATATTGAATCGAATAATAATATCGTGACAAATCCGTATGACATATCTAATGAATTTAATAACTATTTTGTAGATAAGATATCACCCAATAATACTATGCACATCGATCAGCATAAGCAATATCTAACATCTAGGCTAAACTCAATCTTCATGAAGCCATGTCTACCAGAAGATATAAAACAAATTATAAAAGGGCTAAAAAACACCAATAGTGTAGGATATGACGGTATCTGCACTAAAGTCATCAAGCTAGTAACGGAATGTATTTCGCGACCCCTGAGTTACATTTTAAACCTGTCTATTGAAACTGGTATATACCCAGAAAAATTAAAAGTAGCAATTATAAAACCGATACATAAAAAAGAGAGTAAAGAAAGCATGGTTAATTATAGACCTATTGCCTTACTGTCAATCGTCTCAAATTTTTTTGAAAAATACATTTATAGTGAGCTGACTAAATACTTTGAAACCCATAACATCCTTGCTAAGGAACAAAAAGGATTCAGACAAGATAAAAGTATCAACCTTGCTATATATGAGTTCTTAGAAATCATAATGTCTAATGTCGACAAGCGAATACCGATCTGCGGCATTTTTATGGACATGACACAGGCTTTCGATCACGTGGTGCATGACGTTTTACTTTATAAGCTCGAGTTATATGGCATAAGGGGCAACGTTTTAAAATTAATAGAAACGTACCTCAAGAACCGCACTCAATATACACAAATTAATAGTAGAACTAAGATTGAGGAGACATATTTGTCAGGGGGACGTGAAATTCAGTACGGTGTCCCACAAGGAGGCGTATTGAGCTCACTACTTTTCATTATATACATTAATGACCTTCCGAACGCGAATTCAAACCCAATGACACTCTTTGCTGACGACAGCACTATTGCAATTAAGTGTAATGACAGAACATCTTACGAGCATGATATAAACAGTAGCCTAAATGCAATCATTCAATGGTTAGATAGTAACAATCTGAAGGCAAACATTGGGAAAACAAAAATAATGCATTTTAGTCAGCGTATAAATGCAGGTACACCTGAGATTAACTATAAGGGTGAACCTGTAGCTGAAGTTCTATTAACAAAATTTCTTGGGCTTACTCTGGATAATAAGTTAAATTGGAAATACCAGATTGAAACATTGTGCAAAAGATTAAATAAATCAGTATATGCCCTACATGAACTTAAAAAGGTCTCAAATATAAATACGTTGTTAGCGGCTTATCATGGTTTAGCTGCTTCAGTACTGAGGTATGGTGTAATTTTCTGGGGAAATTCTACGGATATTAACATAATTTTTAAAGCACAAAAACGGTGCTTAAGGGCTATGTTTAGGCTTCAAATGGTCGAAACCTGTAAACCGTTTTTCCAGGACTATAAGATTCTGACTCTCCCAAGTCTGTATATTTATGAGGTCTCATTATTTGTGAAAACCAATAAAAACCTATTTAAATTAGCATCAGAAATAAATAATAGGCAACAACGAGACGCACTACGCCTCTATGTACCCCGAACATGTACCTCTTTAATGTACAGGAGTGTGTTCCATATGGCTCCTGTAATCTTCAATAAATTACCTAAAGAAATAAGGGCAATGAATACGGCCCTATTTAAGAAAAGTCCTAAAAAAAATTCTGATTAATAAATGCTACTATAACTTGAATGACTTCCTCAATGATAATTTTGCCAAACTAAAGACCTCACAGTGACATCAAGTAAAATCAATTATTCAATTAATTATGCATGTATCTCTTAATAACTAATTTTGACATTGACATTGGAATAATCTAAATATTTTTATTATTTAATTTATAATTTATTTTCCACTATGACTTTAATTTATTATAACTATATCGTGCTTATTTCATCTAATTTTATTTATTCCAATGTCTTTTTTGATTAATTGATGAATAACTATGACTGTATAAATTTTGCATGCCTTACGGTAGAATCACTTGAAACATGTAATTCTTATAACACCATTGTAACAGTGTATTCAGCAAAAATAAATGATTTGATTTGATTTGATTTGATTTAACCATTTAGCTGGCGGGGGGGGGGGACACTTGACTCTAACAAAAAATAGCACTTTAAAGCTTAATATTACGCAAACGGATCCCTTAATTGAAAAATGGTTTAAACAACCTTCAATATTCATTTCACGTGTAAGGGAGGTACCCTAAAAAAAAATGTTTTTCATAATTTTATTTTACCATTCTTTCGGCATGATTAATATGTATGTATGCCAAATTACAGCTTTCTAGGACTAAGCGTCTCTGAGTTAAGCTGGGGACAGACGGACGGACGGACAGACAGACAGACAGACGGACATGGCGAAACTATAAGGGTTCCTTGTTTACTACGGAACCCTAAAAAGTATCTATGGTTAGGTGACTGTTAATAAATGAAAAATCCCGTGTGTTTACAATCTACTGTTTAATTATTTTAGGCACACGCGGGCGATCATTTATTCACTAAAAACGAAAAACTTCGGAAGCAATGGAAAATTGCTACTGAAGGCTGCGGGCGTCAAACTCGGGACGAGCTGCTTCTCATACGGACAACAGTGTGTTGCTTGGTCCCGCGACACCAGTCCTGATTTTCTGTATATTTTGGGTGCTTAGACCAAAATGTGGCTGTTATTTTAGTATATCGGGGTGTCTTACGACCTCTACGCGAATTAAGTCGTAAGACATCAAACACTGCGACCAATCAAAGTTAACACTAATAGGATTTATGAAGCAATTATTATCTTCGTGCAATCAAAGTTAAAATAAATCGTTTATGTACAATCATGAGCAATAAGCAAAGTCAAAATCGGTTAGGACATATTTATTATTACATATTACATGTGTTGGAACATACACACACGATATAACTGATAATTATTTATTTTAAAGGTCAAAAAACAAATGAGAAGTGAAACAAACTCAGAGGTCTCTTTTAAAATTTAGACATTATGTAGATCAAATCATAAATACGACCATACAGATTAGTGTCTGAGATGGTGTTTTGAGGAATAAACCACACAAATTTGAGTGGACCTGTCCAGTCTGTGCTTCATTTGTCAGTACCTATATGACATAGGTAAATGCAAGTCATGTAGGTATTCTATATGTATGTAGCTCTGTGTATAATTATCTTGAGCTACTGGCATCTAAACTAATTTAGGTATCTGGTCAGTGCTTAGGTAACCCGATCAATTTGTCGGCAGTTAATTGGACTAATTTTATTTAATGGATCAATTGCATTCCAATTACGTATATCACACTATCAATCGCAATTCGAGAGTTTTGAAGGATATTGCTAATCCATTACTACCCATTATTTTGCTGTTATATGTATATAAGATTATAGTAATCAAAAATATAGTCAAATTCAAAGTCCTGACTGACTGACTGACTGACTGATATATCAACGCACTGCCTAAACCACTGGTCCTAGAGACATGAAATTTGGAGGGTGTGTTCTTTGTAAAGAGTAGGTATCCACTAAGAAAGGGTTTTTCGAAATTCCACCCCTAAGAGGGTAAAATAGGGGATGGAAGTTTATATGAAAGTCCGTCAGTTTTGAAGTTACGATCTTCAAATTTGGTGTATAGGCTGATGATTAAAAAATAATTTATATGTGTATCAGCGTTTTTGATAATTCTACCCCCGAAGGGTTAAAAAGAGGGATGAAGTTGTGTATCAAAGTCCTTAATTTTCACAGTAAAAATGTATTATCTAGGCTTATGGTTGGAAGCTAATGCAACGGTGAATAGAATAGAATAGACATTTATTTTGCAAATATGGGTAATACATAATAGGTGACAAGATACATTAAAGGTCAGCCATATTTCACCATTCAGCATGCAAACATTTACATTATTAAAGTATAAAAAAAAGCAAATCCATTATAAAAGTAATTCAGCAAAAATCATTTTCCGATAAAAACTCAGTCACACTGTAGTACGTCTTATCCATAAAAAATTTACGTAGTCTACTCTTGAACTGCACTGTTGTTAATTCTCTCCAACTACTTGGTAATTTATTATATATAATTGGGGCCATACAGTAGACACTTTTGCGCACCAAAGTAGTTTGACACGTTAATTGGCATAATTTACTATTGTCACGTCTATTTCTAGGGAATACATCACCTAGATGTTCAAAACGACTTGGACTTTGCTTAACAAACATAGCTACTTCGAAAATATAGATACAAGGAAGAGTCAGGATATTGTATTGCTTAAAATAAGGTTTGCAACTGTCTGTGGTTTTAAGGTTAAACATTGATCGGAGACATCTTTTTTGGGCCTTAAATGCTGTGTCTTTATTTGTTGAATTCGCCCAGAAAATTACACCATATCGTAATTGCGATTCAACTATACCGTGGTAAGCCATAAGAAGTGTTTTGGCATCTACTATGTACGATAATTTATATAAAACGTATGCAGATGAACTTAATTTTTTACACAATATATCTATATGTCCTTTCGAATTTAATTTGTAGTCTATCTGTAGTCCCAAAAATTTAGTATCATTTGCTTCGTCAATATTGTAGTTTTTATAATGTATGTCAAAATTAGTTACGCCAGGCGTACGTTGTCTGAAGTGCATTATTTTTGTCTTACTTAAATTTATATTCAAATTATTTCTGTCTAGCCATTTAATTATACAGTCAAGGGAGTCATTTATGTCATTTTCATAGGTAATTGCATTTTTACAGGGGATCGTTATTGTGCTATCATCAGCAAACATAGTCAAAGGTTGTTCAATGGACACAGGCATGTCATTTACATATAATATAAATAAAAAAGGGCCCAGAACCGTTCCCTGTGGTACACTGAATGCGATTTTACGTTCTCGTGATCTTGATATCTCTTCATGTTTATTAACTATATTAATGCGACTAATTTCGGTTATTTGCGTTCTGTTTTCTAAATACGACTTTATGAGTGCGAGCACGTTACCTCTAATGCCGTATGCTTCTAATTTATTTAGCAATGTATTATAATGTACATTATCAAATGCCTGAGTCATATCACAAAATATGGCACATACGGGTGATCGTTTATCCACATTTCTAATAATGGTATACAAAAAGTCATAAATTGCCATGTTAATGATTCTGTGCTGTCTAAATCCTTTTTGTTCTTCACAAAGTATATTATGATGGTGTTGATAGAATTTCAAGCCTTAAGGGGTAAAAAACGGGATAAAATGTTATTTTTAATGAAAGTTCTTTTTAAGTTAAAATACTAATATTTCGGCTTATGGTTGGAAACCATAGCATCCGCTAAGAAGGGATTTTTCGAAATTCGACCTTTAAGGGGTGAAAAACGGGGATAAATCTTATTCCTTGAGTTATCAAACCTGAAACTTGGCACGAATACTAACCTAAGTAAATTATAAAGTGTGACATTTTTTTTTAACTACCCTCTAAAGGGGGATTTGCGGATGTCAGTTTGTATGGAAGAATTTTACTCGCGGTCCGATTAACTCGAAACTCAGTATTTATACTGTAAACCAAATATAAATAATAAAATTGATCAGAGTTTTTAGAAAATTTATCCCTAACGGGGTGAAAAGGGGTAGTCAATTTTTACAAGGGAGGATTCTACTGTGTGGCTTGATTAACTCCAAATTATGACGTAGGCATCAGCTAAGAAGGGGTGTTTTGAAATTCGAACTTTTAGGGGGTGAAAAGGGGTGATTTTGTTTGTACGAAAAATCTTATTCCTTGAGTTAATAAACCTGAAACTTGGCACAAATACTAACCTAAGTAAATGATAAATTTTGACATTTTTTTGTTTTTTTAAGCTGCCCCCTAAAGGGGGATTGGGGGATATCAAAGTTTGTATGGAAGATTTTTAACGCACGGTCCGATTAACTTGAAACTCAGTATCTATACTGAAAACAAAAAAATAAAGAATAAATTGTATCAGGCTTTTTGAAAATCTGCCCCTAATGGAGTGAAAAGGGATAGTCAATTTACAAGGAAGGATGTCACTGCTTGGCTAGATTAACTTGAAAATTGGTATAAATAACTTACAAGTCCAATAATAGAAACGTCAAAAACGATGTTTCAACATTTTACCTCTTTGAGTGCGTAAAAAGAGCCGATATAGTTTGTATGAACAGAATCTTATTTCTTTAGATATATAAACTTGAAATTTGGGCCGAGTACTTATTTACATAACATCACGCCTGTAATCCCCAAAGGGATAGGTAGAGGTGTACCTTTAGTACACCCACTTTCGCCAGTTCTGTTTAAGTCCCATGTAATAGGGGGCGAGCCTATTGCCATCAACCGGGCATAAATCCGGACTCCGGGCTGCTACTGAGAAATTCGTAATGGAAAATCCAATAACACTTTGCCCGACCTGGGAATCAAACCCACCCCTCATGCTCAGCAGCCATGCTTGTGACCATTAGACTAACGAGGCAGTCGTTACTTAATAGAAATAGAGAATACCATTTAATAATAAAGATCGTAATAATTAATACTACACCATTTAAAGGAGGTGGAGGTGTTGCTGAAATAATTTTTAGGGGAAAGTACGAAATCCAAGCGAACGAAGTCGTGGGCGAAGTCCTGACTGACTAACAACAGAAATTTTTAATTATTATAATAATAATTTTATTTGAGAATATATAATATTTACATTCCATACATTGTAGGCGAACTCTAAGATTCGGTTTTTGAAAATTAGATCAATATTATCAGGGTGAAAAGGGATTTAGATTGTATGAATAATCATATTATTTGAGTTAATAAACGTGAATTATAGCAAGAATACGTTCTTAAATAACAAAGTTTGTAATGACGGTTGCGTTTTTCAAAACTACCCTTCAAAAGGATTTTAGGGAGTGTTACAGTTTGTTTTTAAGAATCTTAATCTTAATCTTTACGCGGGGTCCGATTAACTCGAAACTCAATGCTCATACTTTAGACAAAAAAAAAGAAAAAAAAATATGGAGTTTTCGAGAATCGGAAAAAGGGGTAATTAAGTTTTCGGGACAATTTTACTGAGTACCTTGAATAACTCAAAAGTTGGTAAGTATATAAACATTATTATTTAAGAACAAAAACGTAGAAAAAATAAACAATACAAAATTTCTTACAAATAGACTTAGACATGAAATGCTGGACACGTATATTGAACAAGTATGTACAAAACGAAGTTGATATTTATATGCTATCTATATCCTCCGTAAAGTTGTAAATCAAACTGCACTCCTATCTGCTTACCACGCTTACGTTGGTTCCAACTAAGATATGGTATAATGTTTTGGGGGAATGCTGCTGATAGAGAAGCTGTTTTTTTTTCGACATCCACGCGGGCGAAGCCGCGGGCGAAAGCTAGTGATGTTATAAATGTTAAGTCAAATAAAGAATATCAAAACAAATTAAATCAGATTCATCCATTACACAATGTCAAAAATAAAAAAACCATGTCAATAAAAATTGTAAAATAATAAATAAAGCCTAGTTGTATGTATGTGTCACAGAGAAACTCATCAAGGGTGTACTTTTCTATCAAAACTGATTTTAACTGCTGCTTAAACTGATTTAAGACGGAGATATATGCCAGTGACCTTGAGTGGTTAGCTTGCGTGTCTGTACTGAGCTCACGCAACGCGTCGTACGTTCAGCCAGTAATAGGACTCGCCCATCAAGGAGCGCTGTCCCCAATTTGACGCATTATTAATTTATTATACACAAATCAAAAAATAGTTTAATAAAACGCGTATACTAAAAGATCAATAATTAAAATATCTTTAAATTGGTGAAGGTTTCAGAAACATACGCTTGGTTGATTTTGCGCCATTCTCAGTTTTTTATCCGCGCTAGGCATAACTTTACAAATTAATTTCACTATGTGGTATAAACATAATCTAAAATTTTCACATATTAAATTATTGAAAAAATGCTCTAATTTAACATATATTTTTTTCAAATCATTAACACTACTCGTTTAGACGTGATCTTCGGTATAAAATCATTAAAAGTCGGTTATCGTCGCCTTAAGTTATATAATGACTTGAAGTGTACAGGTAGTTTATTAAACAGTTTAATTGATTGATAATCTGCAGCAACTCACTACTTTTAAATGAGGTTGTATGATATGTAAGTCCATACGCCTAGTAGCTTCCCGCTTACTTCTTTCTTTTGGTGTTTCGTAATTCTGCAACTGTTTCATAAGATCCGTGAGAAGAACGAAAATATATTATACAAATAAGGGACCGTTAGTATCTGAACTTCTTTAGAGTACTCCTTACACGATACCCACTGTGGAATTTTCACCATGGTTCTTATTGCCCTTTTTTGTATAATGAAAGCTGTATTCATATTGGACGCGTAACTACCTCCCCATAGAGTGATACTGTACCTAAGCTTTGACTCTACAAGTGAGTAATATACCATTTTTAATTGCTTAATAGCGATCACATCTCGAAAACTTCTTAGGGCATAGCAAGCTGAGCTAATTGAACTTTCTATAGCTGTCTATTCTTTTTTCCAGTTTAGGCTTTCGTCAATGTGAATACCTAAGAATTTTACGCTGTCTACCAATGTTATTGTATTTTTTTCTAGGTCAATTTTTACTTTGTTTCTCGACGTCGTCCTAAATAACATGGCATTTGTTTTACTGACATTCAATTTGAGATTGTTCATGGTAAACCAATTATGAAAGAGAGCAAGAGCATTATTTACTTTACTTCTGAGAGTATCAATATCTTTAGCGGCTATAATGGCATTCGTATCATCAGCAAAAAGCACAAGTTCAGTATCACTTTGTTCCAGCATATAGCTAATTAAATCATTAATTAATAAAATGAAAAAGATTGTGGAACTACTTGTTTTATTAGTTTAAGCCCGATTTGAAATTCTGTAAACGACTTTGGCAACTTGTTATAATATTGATATATTATGTAAACTTACTGGTAAGTAAAAGGTCCAACTTCTTCCATCTTGAGCTTGTCATCTTCACCACTGATGAACCGCTCAGCATTGGTGATGTTGAAGAGGTAGGCAGAGAGGTGGATACTGTCGACCTCCTTGCTTATCCCATCATAGACGAATGTGCCGTAGTCTACACGGGCACACTGTGGAAGGGAGAGACCAGTGATCAGCATAAGCACCTATACTCAATACAGGATGTTAAAGAAATTGCGTGCCATAGCTAAGGGGTAAGTTTAGTATCGATAATTAAAAAATAAAATAATTTTAATTCTAAACGATTGCAATTTTAAGTTAGTAGGTACTAAATTAAGTTGATCTTGCAATATTTTTATTGTTTTTATTTTAAATTAATTTTTTGAATTAATTTTTTATTTTTCCTGGCGTCCTTTATCGATGCTGAAGCTACCTCTAAGCTATGGCACGCAATTTCTTTAACATCCTGTATATTTATTGTTTCCAGAATGTGAACATAGGAGGTAGGTAGGTTGTTAGGCGGCGATCTCTCGCGTCCGGCTCTGGTTCAGGCCATGGTCCAGAGCGAGAGTGCATGGGAGGCCGTCACCTCCTTCTGCGAAGCAGTAATACTTGCGAAGGAGGAGGCGGAACGCGTGAGGGAGAGGGAAGGTTCGCGCCCTCGCGCCCCTTGTCACTGCAGGAGACGAGAAGACGGAGAAGTCGCAGGCTGATTTCCGGCCACCGTAGGCGCGGGCTTGCGGACGGTGAGCGATGGGTAGCTCGCCGTCCGATAAGGACCAGGCCTGGGTCGACAGCGCGTTGTGTTCCACGCGCGCCTCAAAGAGATGTCAGCACGAATTGTCGGGGTCCGTTAGGGCCAATGCGTGCCAGAGTTGCGAGTTTGTCCGAAAGGGATATCGTGGCCCTAGCACACAGGCAAATGAAGGAACACGGGTGGATTTAGTCAGTAAAAGTCTGACACGCCCTCCCGCTCCGCACAGAGCGGGAGAAGTAATTATTTGATAATTTCCCAACCAAAAAAAAGAAAAATAGGTGGTAGTTTTTTCAGACATGATCACTGTGTGACAAAATATGGGCAAAGAGTGGAATTCGGAGTCTGCATTTGTGCTCGGTTGATAGCAACAGGCTCGCCTATTATTATATAAAATAAAAAAGCCTTTATTCTACCATAATTTACAAAGAACAATTTGAGCATAATAATTATTTTATCATTTCAAACATTGGTTAGGTATTACACATTTCCTTTATATCATTTATATTATAATTTAATTTGAGTTAGATTCATGTTAATAATTGTAAAATATAGTTTAAAATAAGTTAAAAAGGATAAAAGCTCGCCCACTATTAGGTAGGTACTACTGGTAACTGGTGAAATGTGGGTATGTGTAAAATAGTCACTGTAAGTACCTACACGTCTGCCTAACACTTCCGGGATTACAGCCGCGATGTTATGTTATGAGTGGAATTCCGTGCAGGTCTATCTTCCCGATTACTAAAAACTGGGGGATTTCAAGTCGGGCTGAATACTACTTCTAGGCAAATGTGCACATCGTGGACCACGTCATCATCATTGTCACCCTCAGGCGAGATAGAGGTCAAATACTACGAGCTTCGCTGTGCGAAGACGCGTGTCTTTGTGCGCATGCGTTTTCACCCGTTGTATGAAGCCGACTTTATGTATTAGTAAATAATGATTTCTTAAATACTTAAAATACCTACCTTATATTTTGTCTTTTTTTACTTTCTGTGTCTATGTTGTATAAGGGCTTCAGGACCGTCAGATCTTTTATCCCATCCGGACCACAATGTTGAATCCTAAATGTTGAATTTGCAAAATGTTGAATCCCAAAATGTTGACCATATGGGTTAGGTTAGGTTAGAACTGTGACAAAGCGCGCGCGAGCCAAGCCAGCGCAGCGAGCGGTGCTGCGGCAGCGGCCGGCGAGCGCTACATCCAAGTTGGTTGTAGTTACTTGGCTATTTAGTCAAAATTATATTTCTGAACTTTCCAAATTCAACATTTTGGTATTCAACATTTCGCGAATCCAACATTTTGCGAATTCAACATTTTGCAAATTCAACATTGTAGTCCAGAAGGCTTTTATCGTAGGTACCTACTACACATATACTCGTAAGTATACAGTTTAAGTATAAGCTGGCGTCGTTCCATTGAAAATTATTGGTGTTGTGTTGCTTGATTTTTGAGCATCAATTATAAATATTATCATGCTAATTGTTTTCCGTGGTGAATGAGCAATATTTCCTGGACTGAAAGATCAATGTCAAGAAATGCTGATGAGATAATAGAAGTCATTTTTATAGCAGAAGTGCATATACTCACATAAACAGCGATAACCCGTATCGGGTCCACTATCACGGTCAACATGGCTGCCGCAAGGCACGTCACTCCTAGCACTAAGCTCACTAGGAACTTTACTGAAAAAAAAGAAGACTCTTTAGGATTCGGTTAAAATGGAGTCCTTTCTATGCACTTGTGCCACAGGACATCATTACTTTTTAATGGTCCAGCTAGTTAAAAACATAATAATAATAATAGGGATTTTAATATAAAAAACCGGCCAAGTGCGAGTCGGACTCGCGCACGAAGGGTTCCGTACCATTATCTATAAAAATGGCAAAAAAAACACGTTTGTTGTATGGGAGCCCCCCTTAAATATTTGTTTTATTTTAATTTAATTATTTATTTTTAAAGTCAATATATATCTACATATTCTGTGAATATTTCAAGCGTCTACCTGTTGCCGTTATCAATATAGAGCAAAAACTAGCAAAAAATCACGTTTGTTGTATGGGAGCCCCCTTAAATATTTATTTTATTTTATTTTTTATTATTTGTTGTTATAGCGGCAACAGAAATACATCATCTGTGAAAATTTCAACTGTCTAGCTATCACGGTTCATGAGATACAGCCTGGTGACAGACGGACAGACGGACAGACAGACAGATAGACAGACAGACAGACAGACGGCGGAGCGTTAGTAATAGGGTTCCCGTTTTACCCATAGGGTACGGAACCCTAAAAATCCCGTTTTAATGGTCTGGCCTCTTTGAATTAAAATTAAATCTGGATAGTGTGAGATTCCAAAGTGAAACTTTTTTCACACGATAACTATAATATTCTCAATTTGAAAAATGTACAACTTTCAATTGTTTTTTAGGGTTCCGTACCTCAAAAGGAAAAAAGGAACCCTTATAGGATCACTCGTGTGTCTGTCTGTCTGTCTGTCTGTCTGTCCGTCTGTCACAGCTGATTTGCTCCGAATCTACAAGACCGATTAAGTTGAAATTTGGTACACATATGAAATTCTGTGACCCAAACACGGACGTGTTACGTAAATAAATATTTTTTTAATATGGAGGTCACTTTTGGGGGGCAAATTAGAAAATTTAAAAAAAAAGTTTTGCTGACTGTACCGTGTAACATATCAAATGAAAGGGCTTGTTTTAAGGATTTTATATATATTTTTTTATAATTTTAAAATACATACTTTTGAAATTATTTAAGAAAGTAGATGAAAAATGACCATTCCTCCGAAACTACTGAGACTAAAATGTTGATAAAAATACAGAAAATATTTCTTTACTTATAGATTACAGGAAAACCTATGAGAAGTCTGTGATCTTAAAATTACATGGTAAATCATTCAATAATGTGCGTACAAACTTACTTTTGCCGTTGGAATGTACGGGGATCATGTTATTCAAGTAAAATGTTAAGTTTGTTTGGATAAATTCATCCCAACTACGGAACCCTTCATTGTACGTGGTCCGACACGCACTTGGCCGATTTTTTCATTTAGCTTCATATATGGGCAACAACCGGCCCGCTGTAAGATATTATCCGGCCCGCGAGATATTTTGAAAAAAACTCTATTTAAAAACTATTACATTAGGTACTTATACTCACGGGAGTGACAGTGAGCCTCACTCTTTGATAATCGCCGCCACTCGGCTTGCTCGATCAAATTCTTTGAGGTTTGCCGCCTCACGGGCGATACATCAAAAGATTTATTGCTTCTCAATTATTCTAAACTAGTTTATTCCAGATTATTCCTTCATTTTGCCTATATAAGTGGGTGGATGGCCCGAACGTTAGTTCAGTTCTATTTGAGCTACCGAGGTGATAACTTGGACAAGCGATATCCTAGCTAACTTGTTGAAGATATATCACCTTCATGTAAATACTTAGACTGGCTAGATAGAAAACTATCTAGCTAATAGTTGACATATGGTTTTATACGAGATTCCATTGTTACATTTGTTCAGAGTAGCTTTACACCTATTATATGCTTTACAGTATTTCCTGTGTTTTATCTCTGCAAACCTCCCCAACAAAGGTTATGGGCCCAGAGCAGTAAAGCCCAGAGCAGTAAAGTGTATTTGTTGTATGTTGTGAAAATAATTATTCGAAATTTGTAAAGTACATGTGGGAAGAAAAATGACTTCGAATGTACGAATAGAATTATTGACGAAGGACAACTACGACAGTTGGACATTTTTTGACTGAGAACTGAGAAGAAAAGCCGAAACCTACTACCGATGCTACTATATCGACATGGGAGACGGCTGACAGAAAAGCAAAGTCTGAGTTGATATTGGCATTAGATCCGAGTGTAGTTCGTCATGTAAAAAGGGTGGGGAATGCACGAGAGGTATGGTTAAAATTAGAGAGCTTGTTTGCATTAAGAGGACCCGCAAAGAAAGCGAATTTAATGAAAAGGCTCATGTTACAAAAGATGAGTGAAAACCAAAAGGTATGTGAGCACCTCGATTCTTTTTTTGAAGCTGTCGACAAATTGGAAGAAATGGATATAAAAACCCATGATGATTTGTTAACGATCATGTTGTTGTATAGTCTTCCGGGAAGTTACGAAAACTTTAGATGTGCCATAGAGTCTAGAGATGAACTCCCAAAGCCAGAACAACTAAGAGTTAAAATCATCGAAGAGTATAGTTCAAGAGGAAACGCTCAAATTGACAAGATAGAAGGCGCCATGTATTTGGACAAACATCCGAAGAAAAAGACTGGAAACACATTTAAGTTTAAGTGTTTTAAGTGCCACAATTTTGGCCATAAGGCATCGGACTGTACAAAGAAAAGGGAGAAGACTCAAGAAACCCGATGTGTAGAGTCAAGCACTAGTCATGAAAGTTGTGAAACTTTAACCATAATACATGTTTCAGATGACTGCCGCATCGCTGTTGATGCGAAGCGCCGTCAGGAATGGATTTTTGATAGTGATTGCACTTTTCACATGTGCAATGACGCGGAAAGGTTTCCTGCGAGTCAAAAATTAAAATTAGCCACAGATTCATTGACAACCGTGCAAGGTAAAGGTACAGTTAAGTTATAAGTACGCAATGATGATAGAACGCGTAAAATTCATTTTGAAAATACCCTATTGCTTCCCGATTTACGTAGTAATTTAATTTCCATCGCCCAGCTTACTGAACGAGGTTGTGAAGTCACGTTTAAGCGAGACGTAGCATATGCTATTAAAAAGGGTGAGGTAAAACTGACCGCCGATAGACGAGGTGATTTATATTACTTGAGGGAGCTGGACGCTTCAGCGTCTATGGTATGTAGTGAAAGAGTTGATCTGTATCGATGGCATGAGCGTATGGGACATCTGAATGCTAGGGATCTTATGAAAGTACTGAAGAAATCAGATATTGATCCAATAAAGATCGATAGTAACTTGCATGATTGTGATGTGTGTGCTAAAGGGAAAATGGTGTCGTTGCCTTTTGTGAAATCCAGTTCACGCTGCAATGAAAAGTTGCAAATAATATACTCTGATGTGGTAGATCCAATGAGAGTTCAATCGAATGGCGGAAATAAATACATTGTTACTTTTATTGACGACTGTACTCGTTGGTGTGAAGTCTTTGAAAAATAAAAGTGACGTATTGTCAAAGTTTAAAATTTTTAAATGTCATGTCGAAAATTTGACAAGACGAAAAATAAAATTTTTACATACGGATAACGGAACTGAATACAAAAATAAATTTTTCGATGAATTTTTAGACAATGAAGGGATTAAGAGACGTTTTACGACGCCATACTCACCTCAAAGTAACGGCATCGCGGAACGGATGAACCGTACTTTAATTGAGATGGCAAGGTGCATGATCTTATCGTCAAGTATTTCATCAAGTTTTTGGGCAGAAGCTATAGCTACTGCATGCTATTTGCGTAATAGGTGCCCAACTAGCAGTCTGAATGGTGACATTCCATACGAAAAATGGTTTGAGAGACCTGTGAATGTCAAATATATAAAAACATTTGGCACGAAAGTACACGTCTTGGAAAAGGAACCAGGTAAGGATAAGTTTGCAGCACGAAGTTCACTCGGAATTTTTGTGGGTTATCCACCTGATTCTAAAGGCTACAAAATATGGATACCTGAGAGTAGAAGAATCGTAGTCTCGAGAGATGTAAAATTTAAGGAAGGTAAACTAACTGAAACTGAGTGTAAGGTCTCAAATGAATCACTAAGTCAACCACAATGTGAAAAGAGTCTTGTGAGAAAGATTGTTGACATAGAAATCCAAAGTAAAGAAAAGTCGGATGTGCCATTTAGTGATGAACCTTCAAGAGAAGAAATTCCATTAGATATTCAACCGAATGTGCCAGTGATTGATGAAGGATGTATAGAGAATACAGAATCTACTGGAATTGGTGATAGAAACGTTATTTTAAAAAGAGGTCCTGGAAGGCCAAGGATTCAGAAAGGTCATGTTGGATGCCCTCGTAAAATCTACTTGTGAGGCTGAGTTTGTGAGTTTGGCAGAAGCTATGAAAGAAGCTGTGTATTTGAATAGCCTGTTGAAAGAACTAGGTTTATATCAACTATGTAAGGTAAGAATGCATGCTGATAATTTAAGTGCTATTTGCCTTGCCGAGGATCATGGTATACATCATGCGAAAAGTAAGCACATTGACATTAGACATTTCTTTATAAGGGATGTGTTACGTGACAATAAAGCTATAACTTTGGAATATTTGTCGACTGATAAGATGTTGGCAGATGTCCTCACCAAACCTTTGCCTCGCGTAAGACACGAGTTACTAACAAGTGCGTTAGGATTGTGTGTACAAAAGTGAAGATAGGTTTATTTTTGTGAATCGTATCGTACATGAATTGAGGTGGTGTGTTGAAGATATATCACCTTCATGTAAATACTTAGACTGGCTAGATAGAAAGCTATCTAGCTAATAGTTGACATATGGTTTTGTACGAGATTCCATTGTTACATATTTGTTCAGAGTACCTTTTACACCTATTATATGCTTTACAGTATTTCCTGTGTTTTATCTATGCAAACCTCCCCAACAGAACTGTTCGAGCCGTCAACATGCTTTGTGACTTTGTGTGCATCTTGAGTGGTTACTAACTATAGTTTGTTATTAAGTTTATTGAACGGAAAGTAAACAAAAATGATGTCTGGTGGAAAGAAACGTAAAGTAGATACAGAGGGTCGCCAGTTTCAAGAAAAATGGACTGAAGAATTCTTTTTTATCTTGCACAATGGTAAGCCTATTTGTTTGCTGTGTAATGAATCCATTTCAGTAATGAAAGAATTCAATATAAAGAGCAACTCAACAACAACAAGCAACTCACTGACAGGACAATTAAGAACAGACAAAATCCAGAAGCTTACCGCAAATTTGGAAAAACAGCAACTTTCATAAACAAAGAACACAACTTGATAATGTTGTGAAAGCTAGTTTTATAGTTAGCTCAAAATTGGCAAAGGCATTAAAACCTTTTGCCGAAGGAGAGCTTATCAAGGAGTGTATGTTATAAGTTTGCAGTATTTTGTGTCCCGAAAAGAAAAATGAATTTGAAAAAATTAGTTTGTCAAGATGAACTGTTGTTGGCTAATGATATAAAAACAACATTGACTGACCGTATGGCTGGTTTTGAATCATTTTCCGTAGCATTAGACGAGAGCACCGATTTGTCTGACACAGCTCAACTGGCTATATTTATTCGAGGTGTTGATAAGGAGTTCACTGTTACTGAGGAATTGCTTGCTTTACAGCCGCTTAAAGGAACCACTACAGGAGAGGATATTTTTATTGAAGTTCAAAAGGTATTCACAAGTTTTGGCTTGCCATGGTCAAAATTAATTGGAGTATGCACTGATGGTGCACCTTCTGTGGTCGGCTTACGTAAAGGTTTCATCGGAATTTTGAATGAAAAAGCAACAGAATTAAATGTGCAAAAAGATGATTTAATAGTCCTTCATTGCATTATCCACCAACAGAACTTGTGTTCTAAGTCCATTCGACTCCAGAATGTTATGAATGTGGTAGTAAAAACCATCAACTTTATTCGATCCCGAAGGCTTAACCATCGTCAGTTCAAGGCGTTTTTGGATGAAATATCAGCTGAATATAACGACGTAACATATTATTGTGAAGTCAGATGGCTGAGCAAAGAAAAAAATTTGAAACGATTTTACGAGCTTAGAAATGAGATAGCAGACTTTATGAAAATAAAAGATAAACCACTATCTGAATTTAGTGACCCAAAATGGATAATTATGTGACGTAGCATTTCTGGTCGATCTTACAGGCTATTTGAATGATTTAAATTTGAAACTTCAAAAACAAGGACAGTTAGTAAATGATTTGTACAGCCATTTGAAAGCGTTTCAGATCAAACTACGCTTGTGGGAGTCACAGATGCTGTCTGGTAATAACCATTCCAACACGCTCTCTGCGTATGAAAATATTGCTTATGCTCAATATGCTGAAGAACTCAAGTTACTGTCGAAACAATTTTCGAACAGATTTAGCGACTTCAAAAACATGGAAGACTGTTTCAGTTTATTTGCTACTCCTACAAAATGTAATGTACAAAATGCTCCAATACACTTACAAATGCAGTTGATCGAGATTCAAGAAAACTTCCTAAAATCCAAATTTGAAGACGTCGAGTTGTGTGATTTCTACAAAAAATACCTAGAAGAAGACAATTTTCCGCAGCTTAGAAAATTCGCAAGAAGATTGATTTGTGCGTTTGGCAGTACTTATAAATGCGAACAGTTCTTTTCATTGGTGAAAGTTAATAAATCAACACATCGTACAAGACTGACTGACGATAATTTGGAAAATTCTTTACGTCTTTGTATCAGTGGAATTAATCCAAATATCGATGGATTAGTTTCCCAAATTCAAGCTCAAGTGTCTCATTGATTTCGGTGTATTTAACTTTCGTAGTTTGTAACAAAAGCCATTTAAAAAAAAATCATTTTGTTATTTTAATAAATTGTACTATAATAACATTGTCGTATTATTTCATGTCTAATGTCTATCGCAAAACATATTATCACTACTTAAAAATGCACTAAGTACTTTTAAACGCGGCCCGCGAACGTATTTGCACGCTAAAGTTTGGCCCTCAACATGTCAAAGGTTGCCCATACCTGATTTAGCTTCTAGAGTAGAGAGGGATACATTGAAAATTAGAGTAGTTTTTGAATACGAGTTCTGACGAGGAACCAACGCAGCAGAAACAGCTTGAAATATCAATGCTGTATTTGGAGAGGATACGGCTAATGAAAGCACCGTGCGGTTTTGGTTTAATCGCCTTCGTAGTGGAAACTTCGACTTGAAGAATGAACCTTAAAGAGGACCAGCCACTAAGGTAAACAACGGTGAATTGAATGCGATGGTGGAAGCCGATTCAAATCAAAATACCAAGAAATTAGCGGCATGGTTTGATGTTAGCATACCCACAATACATTATTTGATCCATTTGCATCAAATCGGTAACATAAAAATGCTTGAAAAATCGGTGCCCCAGCATGATTTGACTGATCTGCAGAGAGAAGCGCGAATTGAAGCTGTACAGAAATGAAGGGATTGTGGGGCAAATTGTGATGTGGGATGAAAAGGGGATTCTTTACAATAACCGCAAGCGAACAACGCAATGGCTGACTCCAGGCCAAACGCCGCAACATTTCCCTAAAGCAAAGCTGATCCATAAAAAAGTGATGGTTATTGTTTGTTGGTCACTCGATGGTGTAATTCACAACAGCTTCCTCAGATTCGGTCAAGCAATAACAGCAAAACTTCGAAAAAGAATGGCGACACTCGCAGCGATACAGTCCCGACTCGTCAACTGATCTTCACCACTATTGCTCCATGATAACGCAAGACTGCTCGAGAAATCGTTTGAACACGACTGAACCTACAGTTAGAAACCATCCGTCATCTTCTACTCGCCGGAACTGGCCCCAACCGACTACCATTTTTTACGCGATTTGGAAATTTGATAACGGTAAAAAATGTCTTCCCAATAAGCAATACAAATTGCTTTTACACAGTTTGTTGAGTCCAGGTCCCCAGAGTTCTACCGCATAGACCTTCCCATAAGATGGCAGAAATGTATGAACAATGAGGGTAAATACTTTGGTTAAATAAATGTATTTTACCTTAGAAAAAAAATTGTTTGAATTTTTCAGCACAAAATAGCAATTTCATATTTAAACCCCTACGCAGATTAATCAGCATAATAAGATTTTGAGGATAAAGTTCGTTTTTTAATCCCAGATATTAATTTGACAGTCTGGTGCAAATGTCAAACTCCAAATTGAAAAACCGAACAACAATTAGACATTCGCAGAATAGTCGACACCGGCTTTGCTTGCCATACAACAAAAATAGAATTGAATAATTTAAGATCATTGATCATTTATTTGAATTTGAATCTGGAATTAAAAATCGAACTTGAGAATAGAAATAGGTCAAAGCTATAAAAAACTAGTAGAAAAGGGCAACTTTTAAACTTTATCGCTGCGTGAAAATCGTGCGTCATGTCACACCTCACACGTCATGTTTATTTAACACGTCCACTGATATTATACAAAAGTCTCTCATTCTTTGCGAAGTTGCAAGCCGATGGAACTGCTTTTGAATCTAAGCTCTACCTATCGACTTAAGACCATTTAATCAATAATATATAATTATTAATTTTATTAAACTTACTTTTCGTCGCTCTATTCCGCTCATGACTTCCTTTGGCGATGTAACCCATTTTCAGTGACTCTTTCAACTGCTTAGATAATAATTATTCAACCCTGTATTAACTACACATACCCCCCGAGTTCTGAAACAAAAATAAATATTACGATGTAGGTAGTTCTCTAAAGCGTATCATAATCAGCCTATAATGCTCCCACTGCTGGGACACAGGCATCCTCTCTACGAGAGCAAGTGGGCTGTAATCTACCTTGCACGCGGGCCCAGTGCGGGTTGATAGATGTCATGTATTCGATTTTTTTGAGTCAGATATTAATTCTTATATATGGATTGTGTGTACTTGTATGTAGGTATAGTCCGAAGATAAGATAAGATAAGATTTATATATTTGTTTAAACAATTATACATACAAGGGCATGCAAGATATTACAGTCATCGTTTGAGTCCAATCATGTTTAGCCGTAAGTATCGTAGTACAAATATTTCCATAACATTGAGAATAATTAACTATAACAAAAATCTAAAAATTACCTAGAATAGGCACTTACAAAGTTTATAATTTAGAAACTTAAATTAGAAATTATATTTATGTTATAATGTCAAAATTCCATCTTCATATAAATTTAATATTAGTGTCATATTTTAGTAAATTATATTATTAGTGTCAGGAAAAAAGATAAAATTATTCATTCAAAAAACATTTGCGGCCAAAAATTCGGAGACACGTTATTATACAATATAAATATAAAAAGTGTTATCTTTCATTATAATTTAAAGCAATCAGTAAGCCCACACAGCTCCTGAGCAGTACTTTGTTTTGTTATCTTTGTTATTATTGTAACTACACAAAAATTATGTTTGATCCATCAGTAATCATACTTAAATTAAAATACGTATGTTGTACGATTAAACCTTATATTAAACACTATACTTGCATACACCCAATACTTGTAATTTAGTAAATGAAGAGATAAGTTTCAGTTTGTTATACACCAAACTAGGAGTGTTTGTTAGTAACTTGCCTACATACGTACGCCGGTTATGCTCGGTATTCTGGAATTGTCTTGATTCAAATGGGAATTTAATAAACACCGATACGATACGATTCATTACTTTGTGCACTATTTAACATCGTTTAAAAATGACTGATATTAGTTCCATTTCAGATGAAATTGACTGTTTTAGTGTAACTCAGGCTTATGTTTGCAAGCCTGAATTGTGCTCAGACTTTCTGGATAATACAATAAACACTAGGAAGAGTTAATATCTTGTACCTTTTAAAATATGGTTTACATGTATCGAAATAACCAAAGAAAGAAGAATAAAAGAAGGTTAGAATTAAAGAATATATTATTATTTTTCATACGACATACGCGGGCCGCAACCTGCTTTCTCTTATTAACTAGTCTAGTAGACTTCTTACATGCTTGCCTTAAGTATGCTGTTTTGATCACCAAAAGAATATCATTAATAAAATATCATGCAATCAAATTCTTTATAATAATAATATTGTCTATTTTAGACATCGGTGGTCTTGAGATCAAATCATGGATAGAAAATAGATTTTGAATACTGCGTGTGTAAGCAAGTTTTTTTTCTTTGACTCTCTTCGAATCTTACAGCCGTACTCAGAGACGTCACATGAAAGTAATCAGTCATTAACTTTAATTAATAGTGTTGTATGGTTTTATTGTCTGTGGCTTGACCGGAACTTCACCCTTGCGCCACCAAAGATTGTGGGTTAATGCTACGTACCTATGTATTTAGTTGGTGTGCCTATATACAACATTAGTTTTTGTTTATACTAAACCTCTTAAGGGGCCATTGTACTCATCATTATGAACAACTTTTACTATGGGACCAAACTTGAAATCGCGAAAAAAAAATCAGCTGTTCCCTACATTTAAGTTCGCTGAACTCGTCAAAATGTAGGGAACAGCTGATATTTTTTTCGTGATTTCAACTTTGGTCCCATAGTAAAAGTTGTTTATAATTATGAATACAATGACCCCTTAAGAGGTTTAGTATAAACAAAAACTAATGTTGTATACATAAATAAAGAGGCAGGCATTTCTTAACACATGTCAACAAAATTAAAATATTATATTTCAGGCTGACCGCGTTAGATAAACAGTTTGTCAATTATTAAAGTTAAGTAATTGTGCTTATAATAGAAAATATGATAGAAACTGTGTTTCCATACGTAATAAAATTATACCTTTTTGCTGATTACCTACATCAAGTAAAAAGACACATACCGTTTTATACTCGGATGTCTTTTAGAATAGCTTATTTTACTAACATAATGATGAGTCAATGAATAACAATATTGTACCTACTTTTAACTTCAAACATACCGTTCTGATACTGGAACGTTTTATAAGAAATAAATGTGTAAGCCATACGTTATTAGATGCTCACTTCTGATTGACGTCTCATAATACGACTGTGAGTGGCTGCACCTATACCTACCTACCATGCACAATTAAAAAGTGAATTAATTTGTTTTATTTTAAGTTGAACCTTGACACGCTTCGACTTTCGGAGTTTTAACCCTCAGATGTCTGGCGATAAACAAATATTATATAAATGTCGGTAATAAATAATTTGTAAGTTTTTGCGGTCAGAAGGTGGCTCTGTAAGTATCACCCAGCCAAATACAATGTAAGTAATAAATTGAAAAAGAAGAGTTTAATACAATTAGTTAGGACGTGTTCTACTCATACAATCTGGTACCTTTTACAGAACTTCTCACAAAGGCTATCGATGCAGGTAATAAAGCTGACGTTATTTATACGGACTTCAGGAAAGCGTTTGACAAGGTATCCCACAAAATCGTAATTACTAAGTTGCACGCCTACGGCATCGCTGGGTCCTTGTTAGAGTGTTTTTTTTCGTATTTAACTGATAGATTTTTCTTTGTTGTCGTTAATGGTTATCAATCAATCCTACAATGCATTTCTTCCGGTGTTCCCCAGGGTTCACACTTGGGACCAGTTTGGTTTATTAATTTCGTAAATGATATTCCAAGATGTTTTCTACACTCCGATTTTTTTATGTACGCTGACGATTTAAAGTTTTTGAGGATTATTAAGGCTGAGATGGACTCATTACTATTGCAAATTGACCTAAATCGTCTCGTTCTATGGTGTAACAGTAACGGAATGGAACTGAACCCCAAAAAAAATTACCATGTTAAATTTACAAGAAGGAACATCCAAATAGGCAGCAATTATCCTAGTTTTAAGTAATACTTGAGTATTGAGTGACGGACTGACACTCAATACTCAAGTATTACTTAAAACTAGTTTCAACCAATCAAATGGCTTGAATCTAGTTCAGATTCAGATTATTTATTTGTAAACATAGGTTACAGATACACAGGTGTGTGAGATGTTAAATTTTCGTAAGTTCTCTATGCTTTGCCATTAGGCGTACAAATGTTAGCATGAGTTTTAATTATTTCAAAATATCAAATAAAAATTATAGAAATAGCTAGAGAGGATAAATCAACATAATATTCCCCTACAAAGATAGTTATAAGTAATGCTTGAGTATTGAGTGACGTTCTGTAATACGAGCCTAAGTGTCCGTTTATTTTTAATTTATTTGTATAATAATTAGTCAAATTAAATCATTTAAATCAATTGTAATATGATTTTAACTTATTTGAAATAAATTGAGGACTTTTATTATAGTTACTAAGCGTTTACTTAAAATTAAAGATTCGTTTAAAATCAAAACATTGTTCATATTTTTTCCAAGAAACTATATTCAATAAATTATTTAATTTTATCTACCTAAAATTAGTTATGGGATTTTTCATTTAAATGATTCGTTAAAAAAGATGGAAACAAGATTTTTATAAATTAATACTTTATACAATCTCATGCAGTCGGAGGCAATAAGTCATTATTGTAAGAAGATGCCTCTGACTGCTTGAGATTGTTTATAGTATTAATTTAAGTACTAAAAATCTTGTTTCTACATTTTTTAAATTCACTTTTTACGCAGTCGGGTTTTAGATTTTTTTAATTTACTGTTTTGATTTTACACGTTTTAGTTAGGATTATAAGACGGTAAATTAAGTTATTTACTCACTTATAATCGGGTGATAACAGCCTCTTACTCACTCACTCCAAAAGTTCAGAATAGTTTTTTTTTATAATTTTTATATGTTTTTGTAATCAACTTTTAAAACCCTTTATTTTGATATCCCACTCGATAGGCTTAGGATATATTTTTTTTGAAAACACACATAAGTATATTGGCGCCAAAAATCCGCCATTTTGATTTTTAATCATTCAAATATTACCAAATATACTCGCGCAATAAAGACAAATCTAACTATATTCGTCCAAATCTGTTTAGCCGTTTATTAGTTACGAAGAAACATAGGGAAGGACATACGTACTGTAGCGAAACGACTCACCGCAAGCACCCAACTGGGGAACTTGGCCCCCGCCGCGCCACTACGGATAAATTAAAAATCTTTCACCACATAATACGTATAATTTGAATATTTATATAAACAAAATGGTATAAAATTTAAGAAGAAAGGTAATAAAAAAATCAAAGATTGTTGAGATGAAGGGTTTTTAAGAAATCTTAAATTTTGTAATGAATTATCAAATTGGAAAAGTTATACGCATGGAAATTAGTAAATGATTGCAATCACCTGGAATTTCACGCGACGCAATTAATGTGAGTATATTTTTTTAAGTACAGTTTTCTTAGGACAGGATAAGACATTGTAAAAAGAATTACCTAGAATTTGAAATTAAAATATCAAAGGGATAATGTTAAAAAAGTGGGTCCTTCAGAGCGCTCCATACCAGTGATGACTCGCTCGTCACGGAAAAAATGCTCAAGATGTACCAATGAAACACGCCGGGCGGTCGTCTACTGTATGCTGGATGAACCGTACAACTGGCCCTAGGCCTGATCTACAACCATTAAAAAAACAGGAAAGACACCAAAACACCGACACTATTGTGTACGGTAATACGGTTAAACATGTATCAATTTTGCTTCAAATCAGAAAAAATATGCTGTTCGCACAAATCCTTTGACTCAACTGAAAATTTGTTTTTTTTGACAATCTTGTTTGGAAGCTTTCCAGAAAAAAATTGAATTTGTAAACTATCCAAAAATAAATTGCCCAATAAAGACGAATGAGTTTATATGCGCATCGCGCGTAAATAGTTTTAATGTAGGAATTATACTGCAATACATACAGGACAAACACATAACCCTCCTTTTTTGGCTTTGCCGCAGTCGAGTAAAAAATAGAGTAGGACCAACTTCACGAGGTTGCGGTTTCTTTCAAACTCAAACCATTTATTCCTATTAAACTATTTCCTGGCACTTGAATTGTCAAGAAGTCGGTCAGTCAGAGAGATGAAGCTAGTTGCCCATTCCAAACCGTAGTAGGTTCCTATGGAGAAGAACGGGCCAGAAATTCTACGGACACTGTTTTTACATCAAAATTATTGTTACAAAATATTGGTTATGTCATTAAAATTTTCAAACACAAACCCCCTTATTACAAAACAAGGTTTATCTTCAGACCCGGGTTTAAAACATGGAGCTATTATTGAATTTCGAATTTTATTCCGACTGTGGTAAAGTTCATATACACAAAACTGAAAACTTAGTACCGAACTAAGTTTTCAATTTTGTAAAAAGAACGGTATTTCAATCACCGTTACGTTCTTATTACAAAAACTGGCTCCATGGTTTAAGCCATGTCAAATATAAATCTTGTTTTGTAATAAGGCGGTCAAAGTTCAACCATTTACCATTTTTTTTTAATTGTAAAAAGAGACGGAGATAATTTCTTGTATAAAATAAACCTATGGTAAATGAAAACATCGTTTATGAAACCTCTTTTGTTATTTTTAGGAAAAGAAACCTTTGGCCTGACAGAAGTGGGATCATTTTTCAGTGGGATCATTGTCAGAGGTTCAAAAAGCCTCTTGATAGTCCAACGCCCTAAGTTTAACTCAGATAATGAAACCTTAACCTTCCATCCCACCCACAGCCACACTGATTTAAAAAAACGAATAAAACAGTTTTCCGTAGTTAACAAGGAACCCTTACAATTTCGCCATGTCCGTCTGTCTGTCTGAAGAAGAAGAAAGAAGAAGAATTCTATCCCATGGTGTGGGATATCGTTGTATAGGCCGTTCAAAAATATTGCGGGTTTGTGAAAACCATTTTTAGATCAGGGATACGTTTGCGTAACATTAATTAAAGTGCTATTTTTTGTTAGACGCAAGTGTTTCCCCCCCCCCCCCCCCTGCCAGCTAAATGGTTGTTTTAGGTTAGATGAATTGATTCATGGCAGTAGTATATATAACGAAATTAAAAAGAAAACTATCACAACTAAGTAGGCTTTATATGTTAACAAGTGATAGTCGACCAACTTACATTTTCAGTTGAAGAATTGACCGTGACGTATATCGATGTATGGGAGAACTTGTTTTTCAACTACAATGTTAAGTTTATTTTTGGGATAAATTCATCCCAACTACGGAACCCTCATTTGTGCGTGGTCCGACACGCACTTGACCGGTTTTTTTAAAGACGTCATCAGATCATAATGGACAAAGGAATAAGAGTAATAGGAATTGATGTTACAAGATATTAGACATAAAGTCGGTGTGTATAATTTGAGGAACCAGTTATTTTTTAACAATATCAACTTTTTATGAGTATAAAAAAAAACTAACTGCATGGTAAGAGTTTATGTGAGACTAGATTTGTCCGCGGGTTGGTCGGACGTTTTCATGATGTAAATATTTTATACGTTGTAAAACAAAAAAAATAAGAAAATAAAAATAAAATAATCTCATCCTCATAAAACTAGCTACTATTCTTATTCCTTCTCTGTGCAAGCTGTAAGATTGTGGAACTCACTTCCGCCTGCATTCGTGACGTAAAAACTGTTTCCTTATTCAAACTTCGAGTAAAAGAGCACTACGTTTCCTCTCAACTGTGCGTATTTTTATATTGGTTTATAAGTTTATATACGCTTGAAGTATTTATTTAAGTTTATTGTATTTGTACGTGTTTACATGCACGTACGCGTGTGTTTATTATATATATGTATATATTATAGTTATGGTATAGTATAGGTATATTTAACATTTTAGTTTAATCCGCATATTCATATTTTCTCTTATTGTTTCACACACTATTGTCTACATTTATTTTTCATTTCTCCTTTCGCAGGCCTGCTGGAAAAAAATTCTTAAGAAATAAGCAGTACCTATGCACTTTCATTATTTAAATTATAATTTTAACATATCGCTCTGTATTTTACTGTGTACATAAATAATAAAATAAATACGTTTTTATTTGCGGTAAACATGACGCAAAGAAAGAACACAAACATGAACAAGTTGGGAAAAACATGCGTCACATCCACGCAAAACGGCCATCGCTCAGTATAATGTTGCGACCCTATTTAACCATTAAAATAGTTTTATTTATTAACAGGCATTGCCTATACACAATATTAAATTAATTATGTCTAGTTTCACTGTCTCCGGATAAGTTTCATTTCACTTATCTGATTAATGAATCATGTTCCATTTTAAGGGTCCTGTTAATCAAAACGGAACTTTTAGAAGATCATTTATTTGTTCGTCTATCACAAAGGTTTTTCTATAAATCAAATTTAATGCAATTTAAGAATCTCTATTTTAGAATAATTTTTTTGACATAATATAATTATTGATGATACGCAAACATATTATCGTCTGTCAACGGCCATAAATATTGCCATTGGCCATTTGAAATTAGTTTTGTAAGAACCTGTAATCAGCGCCCTAATTGCGTAACACAGTTTGAATCAGAATCGGAAAGATTTTGAAGTATATTGTTAATCCATTGCTTCATTTGTTAGAAAAAATTGTCTGCTCAACAACATAAACAACGCAATGAATGTTGTTGAACTGTCAAATTGAAACCGAGTCCTACTGATAGTGTGTTACGCAATTAGCCCGCTGGTCTATGAAATAATTATATACATATAATATTGTATAGCCTTGACTTTTCCTTAACATAGCCGTGGGATTTTACATAATTAATTACGTACGTGAATTAAAATTATTAATTGCATAAACGTACACACATTGGATTATGCATTTATATACCTACAATATTAAATTGTATTGGTATACAGGTTTACTGACAAACAGACAGACAGACGTAGTAGTAGACAGATGAGTGCATTTACGATTAAAGTAGACAAAAAATTGGATTATAGTTTATGACCAGTTAGCATAACATAAGCATAACCAGCCTATAATGTTTCCACTGCTGGGACACAGGCCTCCTCTCTTCGAGAGAGACTGGGCTGTAATCTACCACGCGGGCCCAGTGCGGGTTGGTTGATGTCACATGTCTTTGAATTGTTGGTTCTAGGACATGCCGGTTTCCTCAAGATGTTTTTCTTCACCGTTTTGAGAGCAGTGGTGATGAAACTATTTACACAAAGTAAAGCGCCTGTCTGGATTCGAACCCACGACCTATGACTCGTAAGTCGGGGCCGTTACCACTGGGCCACCACTGCTCTCACCAGTATGACCAGTTAGCAAAACCCCATTCAAGTTTGAAATGACGTGAACTATTTACTGACGTCATTTTGGGGGTCATGGAAAGTCTGCTGATTCAGTCGAAAAAAAAACCCATTCACACGAGGAGACTTTCACCCAGCGATTATCATAATTATGGAGATAAGAAGTTGATTCGTGTAAATAGTACGTGAAATATTAACTTTGTTTTAACTAATTTGTTATGCGCGTAGTGAGCAGGGTGCAGGCCAGGTGGCCAACTGCTTCTGGTAATGACCGCTGAGCGATGTGACTGCCCCATGATACGACAATGCTGTAACAGACATGTATAGCCACTATAACCAGGGGGTCTTCTCCGAAGCGTTAAACCGAAGTTTCGGCCGAATGTTCGACCATTGCTTTACTACGGCTAACTATGCCTGACTACGGCGAAAGAAAAAAAAACCGGCCCAGTGCGTGTCAGACCACGCACAATGAAGGGTTCCGTAGTTGGGATGAATTTATCCCAACAACAAACTTAACATTGTAGTTGAAAAACATGATCCCCATACATTCCAATTGCAAATGTAAGTTTGTACGCACAATATTGAGTGATTTACCATGTTATTTTAAGATCACAGACTTCTTACAGGTTTTCCTGTAATCTATATGTAAAGAACTATTTTCTGTATTTTTATCAATATTTTAGGTTCAGTAGTTTCGGAGATAAGGGGAGGGAATGGTAATTTTTCATCTATTTTCTTAAATAATTTCAAAAGTATGTATTTTCAAAATTATAAAAAATATTTATAAAATCCTTTAAACAACAATCCAAAAAAAATTGCTGACTGTACCGTGTGATATATCAAATGAAAGGGTCATTTGATATATCACACGGTACAGTCAGCAATTTTTTTTGTTTTTTTTTCTAATGTGCCACTGAAAAGTGACCTCCATATTCAAAATTAATTTATTTACGTATCACGTCCGTGTTTGGGTCACAGAAGTTCATATGTGTACCAAATTTCAACTTAATCGGTCCAGTAGATTCGGAGCCAATCAGCTGTGACAGACGGACAGACAGACAGACACACGAGTGATCCTATAAGGGTTCCTTTTTTCCTTTTGAGGTACGGAACCCTATAAACGTCAGTCAAAGAGATAAGCGAAAGTCTAAAATGTGACTTTAAGTCGGGTAAGGATTCAAAGTCAAAAAAGGAAACTATGGAAGTTATAAAACGGCCGAAAATTTGGCCGATACTTCGGAGTAACGCTTCGGAGTAAACACCCTGGGCATTTAAAAAAAAAAAAAAAAAAGGAATGAAAAAGTGTTTATTCAGATTAATAATATAATATTTAATCGGCACCCTGACTGCGTAACACAGTTTGAATCACAATATCAATGATTTTGAAGGCTATATTTCTAATCCATTGCTTCATAACTATGTTCGAAATATTTGTCTGCTCAACAACGTACTAACGCAATTAATGTTGTTGAGCTGTCAAAATTACACCCATTGCTAGAGATAGTATGTTACGCAATTAGCCCGCTGATTGACACTGACGTATTTCCATAATAACTTGTTTGTATGACATTGTAAACCTACAATTTTAATTTAAACAACGTTCTAACTTTTTATTATTTTCATAATATTTTATATCATTTGTTCGTTTTTTTATGTTTTGTTAATGTGAGAACGTTGTAGGATTAATAGACTGTAGATTTGTAGACCATTGTCTATTTTGTTAAGTAACTGGTACTTTTGACGGGCCTACGCTGTCCTCTCATACCTATTAACACTGTAATTTGAAAACATTGTAAAAGCCACTTTTTTTTAAAAGAGTGACCGTGGAGTTTCTTGCCGGCTCTTCTCCATAGGAAACGACCAATTATTATTTATTTATGACTAGTTGCGCCCCGCGGTTTCACCCACGTAAGTCTTGATCCCGTGGGAATATCGGAATAAAAAGTTGCCTATATGTTAATCCAGAGTGTCAGCTACGTCCATACAAAATTGTATCAAAATTGGTCCAGCCGTTTGAGCGTGAAGAAGTCAAGAAGTAACAAACACTCACAAACTTTCGCCTTAATAATATTAGTGTGATGATTATAAAGTAATTACAACTAAAATTTAATGAAATCCATTCAATGGTAGAATATAGAATGTCAAAATTTGAACTGCAAGGTCGGCGAAATCTATTTAGGGATCCGTACTTAACATACCTACTGCATTGCTTCGCAAAGCAAGAAAATTCAAAACAACCTTCATACGCAAACAGTACACGAAATAAGTTCCTATCGTGTAGAGCCACTCTCCGGGTAAACGAGCCTATGAGGATCAAAAAAGTATATTATATACCTCATAGTTCGATTCACTTTAGTTTTAATAAAACCACGGGTAAACAAAGTTGCCCTTAGTACTATTGATAGAACTTGATTTGCCCGTGGTCCGATTGATAAAACCATCGAAAAAAAACACCCTTGGTCCTACTAGTAGAACTACGCGGTCGAACCACGGGCAATAAACCGTATTAATTACCATCTCATTGCCATTGATAGTTGAACCGATTCCTTCTGTAATAAGAAAGATTTTAACTTAAAAACCGGTTTTTGCGAAATAATTGTTTCTGATATTTTGAGTAGCTCTCTTATCTAACAAAACAGATATCCTTCAACTTTGACATTCAAATAAAAATAAACGATGAAGCATTTAAAAATTCGGCAAGTAATATAAATTCAATTGGTCAGTGAAATTAATAAATCACGGAGTAGAAAGTGTAGAAACACGTGGGCTGTTACTTAATCTTGCCTTGACTGATTCTGACTTGCTTTGCCTTGTGTGCAGGCCTGCACACATTGTGTACGTACTGCAGGCAGGCAGGCCTGCACACATCCACGTCCGTTCATATACACATGGGACACATCGTGCCATTCTTATCGTCTTACAAAACCGATGCATTTTCAAATTATTATAAAAAAAAAGTATTTGGATGTAAAGTAGAATTATTTACTTAATAAATAAAAAAAAATGTATTTTTTTTTTAGTTAATTGGAAAGGCATGATTTGAACGTATAATGTTGGAACCGCGCATTTTTTATTTTTTTAATATGCTTTACGGTCCTAAAGTCGTATTATTAATGGACACTGGAGGTTATCTGACATGCGCTAGCTGTCTTCTTTGTGTAATAAAATTATCATATTGATTGTAATGGTGATCGTTTAATTTGATCGATATAAATAAGTGTAAAAGTCTAGAATACAATAAATATGATCATTTTATTACAGATGCACACACTTGTCAGATTACTCCAGTGTCCATTAATAATTCGACTTTAAGACCGTAAAGATTATTAAAAAAAAAAAAAAATATATTCGGTTCCAACATTATACGTTCGAATCGTGCCTTTCATATTTTCTTATTTACGGACCTAAGCTAAAAATAGTTTTGTCAGGGCTGTTTTTTTCAATAGTCGGGTAATACGGAATGAGGAATAAATACTGCAGTTGACAATATAGAAAATAATTAAGTATGTCGAAATGTCTTATTTATGGTTTATATTTTGATAACCTATTGAATGAATGTTCGTTTGGTGGTGGTGGACGTAAAGAATAGCACCATCCCATTTCTTCCCGTGGGTGTCGTAAAAGGCGACTAAGGGACTTACTAGAGAATGGGCAGCAGCGTTCTCTATGCATTTTAATATCATACTGCGATTGCCTGCCAAGCGTGGCGATTATGGCAAATCCCCCCTTTAGGGGAGGCCTATGTCCAGCAGTGGGCGTCTTTCGGCTGAAATTAACCTATTGAGAAATCAGCCCTAATTGTTTTTAAACGTGAAAGTAAAGCAACTAAGTAATTATTGTTAGTTGAAGAGAGTGTCGTTGTTATTGTAACACGATACAATTGTAACACGATACAATTGTAACACGATACAATTGTAACACGATACAATTGGCATACAACGTTCGCTCACCTTAACCTACTGAGGTGTTTGGCCAATAGTTCTGATACTAAAGGCTGATGCAGATTGGCGCCATATCGCGAACGCTACACTTTCCATGAAGTTTTCATAGAAATCGTGCTAATAGTGTGCGGGAGCTTTTAAATAACACGTTTCGCTTTTAAATTACGGAACGCTGAGAACCTACAAACTAATTATCGATAGTTCGATAAACAATCAGAATTGGAATCACTCATTTTACAATTCAAATGATGATTAAATTAGAATTAATTTAGGTACCTAGATAATTTTTGTATTTTTTTACTGGCCAAACGTTTACACAAAAAAAAAACTCGTCGAATGCATAACCTCCTCTTTTTTTTAAGTCGGTAATAAACTGGTAAAGTTCCCACTGCTGATGGGACTCGATGCTCCTTACGGCCCAGTCCAGCCGTATCCACCACGCGAGCTCAGTGGGGGTTGGTGGAAATCACAACATGTCTTCTATTTTTTAGTTCTGGGACAAATCGTCTAAGAAATAGATATCTCTTTCTTGGCGTGTACCTGTGCACACACGTACTCTCCTACACTTGCAAACATTACCCTCTCTAGGGCTGAAACATGATGAAATTAAGCCGCTCGTGGCTAACCTGCATGCGTAAAAGGCAATGTTTCTAGTATAACTCGTATGTTTCTGTAAACGTCCGACACATAATGGAACGTACGCCTTATAATAATTTATTTTAGCACGTGTTGCCAATTACTTATTTCGTAGAAAAACAATTATCATCAAAAGTATTATTTGTTTTATTATTTAAAACTTGCTAATTATTTTGTTGTAATAAATGATTTAATAGTAGATTATTAACCAAGGGGATAAAGCAGTGTCTTCTGTCACGGATTTAAGTTCACCCAAGACTAAGACAGCTTTATCACCGAGAGGAAAATACTCTACTTTTCGTACCATTTGCGAAAAAATTAACACAATAATAATATAAAGAAAGAAAGAAAGAAAAATGCGTTTATTGGCATTTCAGCAAAAAAAATACACCTTAAAACCACCACCACCACCACCATAATATGAGATAAGCATTAAAATAAACTTAACGTTTATGTATTTGAAGAAAACAAACACGCGGCAAATTCCTAGACCAATATTTTTTTGTCGGAAAAGCAAAGGCATCAAGCTCATACGGCCTCGTCGGTTTTCGTAATTTTATTTAATAATCATAACTGCATAATAAATGCGTATTCCTTTTTCAAAAAGATGTATAATGCTTTATATACAAACTCAATGGTGTAAACACAGATGTAATTCAATATAAATTTCGTTAAGTATTCCAAATTTAAATCACATTCTCCCCTAGAGGATGAATGAAATTCAGTACAATTTTCTTTCCCTGTTTTTAACAGATTAAAAATGACTATTGTTATGTTCGCTTTTTGTGGCATAGAATGTCACTTTTTTGAGCAAGTGGTACGAAAATATTTTTTTAAAGGCACAGTCAACAGAATATTGAGCCTGATGGAAGAATATTGTAAGCGACATAATGTAGGTAAGTATTTCACTTTAACATAAAATAATCAATAAAATACCTCTCCTGTAAATTTTCATTTATGTCGCTTACGATGTTCTTCCTATTCAGGCTCGGTATGTCGATTCCTTTTTTTTAGTTTTTACGACTTTAATGAGTTCTTGCTATTAATGCCGCCACTTTAGTTCCTGTTTGGCGTCGTTAATTAAACCTTTTCAGTAAGCCACGATGAATTCTAAGTATCTGCAAAATATTTTTCTCAGTTGATTTATTACCTATAGTACGCGCTTAACATTATGAGCCCTCTGAAGTTGGATGCAAGTGGCCTAAAAGTATATTAATAGCTAACTACATAACATACAATATATTTTTTTGTAGTAGGTAACTGTCAGTAAGCCTACCTACAGCATAGATTCATTCATCACAAAAATATATACTTATAGGCCCCTCGCGTGCAACTTCAGTGGGCTCATGAAGTTTTACGCGTACCTACACTATTTCTCTGTTTTTTTAATAATATTGTTGTGGTAACTTTAAGTAGCCACATATAGGATAGAAAACATTGGATGAGATTTTTCATTTTATATTTTTCTTTTGCTTAAGCTTTTTTTTTAGGTATGATTTTTTAACCTGTACAGGTTAATAAACATACCTAAAAAAAGCTTACAGTACTGTCCCACTGTTGGACAAGGGTCTCCCTATAGCTTTTCAGTCTTCTCTATTGCTTAATGTTAAGGTGGATCCGCAATGGTAGCCCACGGAATTAAAATGTTCTTATCTAACTTAATTCAAATGTTCTTATCTAACTTAATTCAAATGTTCTTATCTAACTTAATTCAAATGTTCTTATCTAACTTAATTCAAATGTTCTTATCTAACTTAATTTCGCGGGCTACCAGCGGATTCACCTCAAAAGCTCAATAAGAACATCTTATTCAAACCCCTATATGTAACCTAATTATTGTGTAAAATAACGCAACGAAAAATACCGTGACAGAATTTCTAAGTCATGTAATAGATCACGTGTTTATTCGCAATGCTAGTGCGTATAACATCTATACATCTGTCGTAAACACTTCACCGGCCGATCACTGCAGCCGGTTGTGCAATAATGAGCTCGCTAAACAAGAATGACTAATATAGTGTTTTCTAGTCAATTAATAACTAAGAAAGATAATCGCCGAGCCCACGGTGAACTAAATAACCTCGACTGGAGTAATACCCCTTCAATACGGTGCCCAAATCAAAATAATAAAATCAAAAGTCATTTATTCAAACTAGGCTTAGAAACAGCACTCTTCGAACGTCAAAAAATACTTATGACAGTCTCCCAAAAACGCACACCCTTCACCAATAAGAATAGAATAGAATAGAATACTCTCTAATATGTACACCATAAAAGTTACAGATATAAACACTCCCTAGTGCTGTAGCTGGGAAGAAGTGGCGCAAAAAACTCCCCAATGAAATAGTTACGTATACATACATGCTAACGTTAATATCGTATACGATACATGTAAATTCAGAATTAGTAAAAGCAGTTTCAGTAAACGTAATGCATGTCCTTGGGCCAATGAGAAACTTAAAAAAACAAAAAACTTTTTTACAAAAAAAAAAAAACAATCGAGTTCCAAAAAAAAAATACAAATTGAAAAATTTATTAAATTTCGGAAGTCAGTATTTTTGGTTTTGTATTTTCGTTTTTTTTCCACCGAAATAAAGTTATTTTCCACTTGTTCCATGTGTTTTTTTGGAAGTCGGTTGTTTTTTTATGTAACTTGAGGATTTCCCTCGATTTCCATGGGATCCCTTCATAAAATTCTGACTTGGTGATAATGGAACCATCTCGAGAGCAAACCCAAAAACAATCATCAAAATTAATTCATAATAAATAATGATGGAAGTTTCAAAAATAGCAGAAAGATTTGAAATTTGTGAACAGTTTAACCGGCAAAATTATGCAACGTATTGTATACGTTTTACTTACAAATTTTCGAACGAATCCATCAACATTGGCTAACACTTTAATTGCTGAATTTAATTCTAATATCAAGAAATGTCCAATACACAAATAGGGCTCACGTAATGACGACAATAATTATCGACCTTTCACTATATTGCCTTGTAAAGGATCTTATTACAGAACCTCACTCAAAATTCAAGCATTACTTAAGACTCGTTTAAAGCCATTTGATTCGTTGAGACTAGTTTTAAGTAATGGTTCAGTCTTGAGTAAGGTTCTATAATACGGCACTTAGAACGTTACATTGGTAATGAGATAAATAACTTCTTGCAAACACACGGAATAATCAACAATAAAAAATATGGATTTCAGAAAAATAAGAGTACTACACAATTATTACGAGAATTTACCGATGAAGTCAATAAACAGTTAAATGAGAAAAAAACGTGTCTTGACACTTTTTATAGATTTTAGAAAAGCATTTGATATGCTCCGTTGTGATACACTTTTTGACAAGTTGTCACAAAATGGAATACAAGGGCCACTATTAGAACTATTAAAAAACTATCACAATAACAGATACAACACGGATGAAATACAAAATGAGTATAGTAATACAAAGCTTCCACCCACGAAAGCAACGGCCTAGGGTTCAATTAAAGGTCCGACAGAATATTTACTTTATGTTAATGATATGAGTAAAGCTATAAATTTAGGTTCTGTATGTCAATTCGCAGACGACACGTGTATATTGCTCGCTAATAAAAATATCCATGACGCTGAAGAATCCCTACAACGTAACTTAGACCAAATGTGTAAATGGGCTCATGATGTAGGATTAGTAATAAACGCAACATAAACAAAAATTGTTAACATAAATTCATCACACAATAAATGCTCCAGTACACGAACACCTTTGCCGACACAGCTCACCAAAGACTGGCAAGTGCCCGTTATTACAAGTAATTGATATACACATGTATAACGGTCTAATGGTTGATAGCCGATTCTGTTGGGGACCGCAAAAAGATTACGTAATAATTTTGCAACAAACTGAGGTCTATTCTAGGTAAGCTTAGCATACTTTATAAACTGTCTATAAAATGCTAAGAATGTTATTAGCAGAGTCGGTTATCGACTACGGACTCAGCAGCTATGGGAGAACTTATCATACATACTGCAGCGTTGAGACTCTGCGGTGATAACTTTTTGCTCGCATTTGGGATATTCAAATATGATAGGTTTCCAAATTAAGTTGTAGTTTTTTTACAGGAACAACCTGTCCTGGAAAATTACTGCTTTGAACAAGTCACAATTTTTTTAATGTTTATTTATATATATTACATATTTTAAGTGAAAACTTCTTTAAGCGCGTTGAGCTCTTTTTGGGTGAACAATAATCATGGAACTCGCGTCATCGTCACCGAACGCTTTCCATGAGCTATATGTATACTGTTTTCACTTCTATCGGCAGTCCCCAAAGGCTGCCCGCATGTTTTTTTTTTATTTGGGTTTGAGTGGCTCGTGGCTAAGTTATAACAGCCGCATAAGTCGATCGATGTTAAGCTACGCTTACTGCGGAGAATGCTTTACGACACCCACGAGAAGAAATAGGATGGTGCTATTTTTTTTTTTATATAGGATGGGTTTGCTCTTGACCTTAGTCTAGGGCAGAGATGATAGAGACAAAGTCGAAGATGGAGAGAGCTTACCCAGAAGAAGCCTGTTCACTCTAACTTTGAAGAGATTAGGGTTGTTTGCGTTCGGAAACACAGACGCAGGCAGAGAGTTCCACTCTTTTGCTGTGCGCATTATAAAAGACATTTGGAAACGCTTAGTGCGAATTGGTGGAATAGCAACAAGGAAGGGATGGTAACCTGCAGTGCGTCTAGATGTCCGATAATAGAAGGGGGCCGGTGGAATGAGGTCGTGGAGTTTTTGGGTACTCTCACCGAAGTTCAATCTGTAGAAGACTGACAAGCAGGCAACCTTGCGGCGATGGCCCAAGCTGTGAAGATTGGCATCCACCAGTTTTACGTCGCCAATGAGTCTCTTAGCTCTGCGTTCCACCGAGTCAAGCGCGGCAAGTTGATATTTTGCTTAAGCCATCCCAAAATGCTAGCTACAGCTTCTTTACGTCCGGCACCACACGGAACTATACTAAATATATACGAAACATACCATACTAATAACAGCCGCACGTTGTGTTTTTTATTATTTTTGTTATGATTTTCGTGCATTGATCTCTAAATAAATTATCGTCGTTTATTTCTATCGCCGTTTTATTTTTCTGCAATATGGCGCCCGAAGAAAAGTAAGTACAATTTAAGATAATTTGTTACTAATAAAATACATATTTTTTCGTTATTTTATGTGTGGTGTTTCTTCAGAGCAAATTTTAATCTCCTTTCCTCTATTGCCAATTTTAGGTACCGGGATTGATCTGAGGAAAACACTCTTTCCTTCTTTCGACTCGACACAGTCCTTTTTTTTTGAAGTCGCAGAAGACGAAGTCGTCGCTCCGTGAACGCGATTGGACAGTGCTCAACACAAATATCATCCTTTATTTTGGTGTGTTGTTTCGATTAAAAAGAATTGAACCTTGTAACTGTACCAACTAATTAACTCTTTTATTTCAATCTTGTAGTTGTAGTTAGTTCCCCTAGTATATGTCTGGTGTGGTAACCCCATCTTGCGCGGTTGTTTGATAGTCTGTATATTTTGTCTTTTGCTTTTTAGCCCAGCTGTGTTTCTTTTGCTCAGTTAAATTACTCAATATACCTAAGTATTCGCAACTCGCTACCTTTTTTAACCGACTTCCAAAAAGGAGGAGGTTATAGGTACATCTCTATAAGTGAGATTTTTTCCCCAATTGCATGAAAAAATAATTGAATGGAACAAATCTAACTTAGGTAGATGTATGAATGATTCTAATGATTATAATTCTATAAATTATCTGATCTAAATACAACCTGACACTGATGTACAACAGCAATAGACGTAAGGAAATTAGAATTTCGCGGGCTGCAGTTGCAGATTCACCTTGCTTATAATTAATGATGACATGGATCATCATCATCTTTTCAGCCGAATGACTTGGCAGGTGGGTTGGCGATCACAGTATGGTTTTAAAAATGCACAGAGAACGCTGCTGCCCATTGTCTAGGAAATCCCTTAGTCGCCTTTTACGACACCCACGGGAAGAAATGCGATGGTGCTATTCTTTACGTCCGGCACCAAACGGAACATGACGTGGATAATTAAATATAAGTAAATAATTAAAATTGACGACACGGTTGGCGCAGTGGTTAAACGATTGACTGCTGCGCTGCGTGTTGCGGGTTCGATTCCCGCACGGAACAAATATTTGTATGACCTGCAAGTAGTGGTTCCGGGTCTGGCTGTTTGTGTATGTGAGTTTAAATGTTCGTAAACGCACCCACAATACAGGAGAAATTCTTAGTGTGGGTCAACGTTTAAAAAAAATTATAATGACATGAATGACGTGGATAATTACTGCTTTGAACAAGTCACAAATTTTTTGATATGATAAGTGATAAATGATTTATTTTCTGTAAGTAGGTTTGTACAAACACTTTTACACGCCAACCATATAAAAAAAAAACTAGATGAGGTCAGCGTTTCGTATCTGACTACTCTGAGAAGAAAGGCTGAAACAAATGAAATTCTAACTTATTGAAGTCTTTAGTGCAGTGTACTGATATGCTTGTAAAATTTCAAACCAATGTAACCGTCTCCAGTCGTTTATTAAATTCTGCAGTGTGGTTACCTTACGAGCGAGATCCTTTCGCCCGATGGTTTAAACAACCTTATTTTTAGTATCTGCGTAACCTGAATATATTTTGTTCAGAATAAGGAACGGAATCGAGTTCAATATTTTTTACACCATGTTATACTTTGACCCAAAAATATTTAAGTGTGATGGAAAATGTTATCACCATTTAATTACTTACAATACAATCGCCGTACGATTAGGTACCTACTGACAAATTATTATCAATGAGCGCAAGACGACCCTGGAGACGCGGGGGCGCCGTTAGCACCCAGTTAACCAGTAACATATCAACCTTATAACTTTGTGATTTTTCATGATACAGTTTTGAAATTTTGTATATAGATTCTTTACATAAAAATACTAGACACGTATTTCGAGTTTCGTATATACTAAAAATAATGTTGTATATTCCTACAACGGCTCGTCGTCCTTTTTTCAGCGTAACATTTCGTCTTTTTCTCTGATCTAAAACTTTATTATTTATAGTAGGTATAAGACCAGTTGAAAAGGCCAATATTTGGCCCAACCTACTGAGGGGCTAAGGTACCGACTAGGCCGATCTTTCTGCCGACTGCATCAACTGCTGTTCGACACCGACGTGTGTGTTGTCTGCAAGGCTATCCAGGCGATTTACGCAAGAGGTCCAGGTTGCTGTATGGCGTATAGTCCTACGTCGGTCGAGGCAGTCGCAGTTCGTCAGGAGCAGCTTATTCCAAACCTATTGGCTAATTAATATACTATAGTACTTGTAGATTAATTATAGCGTAAACTTTATTTTATTCTTATAATGAAACCTGCTCATTTGTACCGGGAGAACTTAGATTCATCGTATTTTGACGTGTTCTTTACGTAAATCGTGACGCAGAGTCACCGATTGCAATCGTATCGCGGCATCAAGGCTTTAAACGTAACAAAAATTCCACCTATTGACTTACCTACCGTAAGATTTCACGTAAATTATTAATTCCTTAAAAAAAAAAATTACTTAATCCACGACTAAACTAAGTAATCTTATATTTTTTTTATCGCAATGTTGTTTTTTTATTTATTTTTTGTTACGGTTTTCGTGTTTTAATCATGTATACCTAAGTTATAACTAAGAATATTCAAAATAATTACGCCAAAACTCCTGTACGCAAAAATACTGTAATGTTATGAATGTGTTCAATAAAGTTGATTTTTTCACTCCTGTGGAAGTCAATAGGCCAGGGGGTCTAAAATGGACGCTTCGACAGAATCATAATATGATCTGCGTATAATTCAAATCCCGCAATTCATCTATTTGTATGGAGTTTCATAAAATGGTACACAAATTAAGAATTGCTTTAGTGAAGTCTAATGTCAAATAGCAGCTGTCAAACAGTTGAATTGCGGGATGTATGAATTGTACGCAGATCATATTATCATTCTGCCAAAGCGTCCATTTTAGGCCCCCTGACCTAACCTAACCTAACCGAAAAGGCAAGACCGGACTTTCTGAGAACGATACCACTTAAACAATCGACCAACTTACATTAGTTGGAGAATTGACCGTGACGTAGATATATCGATGTATGGGAGAACATATTTTTCAAGTAAGTACCATTTTAAGTTTGTTTTTGGTATAAATTCATCCCAACCACGGAACCCTTCATTGCGCGTGTTCCGACATGCACTTGATCGGTTTTTATTCTTAAAAACTTCCAGAGGACTTGTAAACGTTATACAAAACGAGTTCGAAAAGTTATATAAACAACAGATTCGCATAATGTATATATGTATTAACGTACCTACCTTTAAATTATTATCATCATATAAAAGTACTATACTATGTATCATTGTAGTACCTATTTAACATTTTCTTTCTTTCTTTCTTTATTTTCGTAAAATTTAAATGGACGGCTCGCCAGCAGGCGGACTTCCAAAAAAACATTACAAAGTGAATAAATACTTTAATTTCGGAAGTCGGTGGCAAAAATCTAAAATACAAATCCAAAACTGTGACTTCCGAAAGTTACCTTTATTTCAGTGTTTTTTTTGTATCTCTTTTTTATTTTTTACTTTTTAGTGGGTCAGTTTGTTATTTATTTAGGTTACAATAGCTTAACGTCAACTGCTCATCACCTTTTACAATGTATTGCTTTTCCCGATGTAGGGGCGTTAATTGTTGAAGAGTTCTCCTGGTAAGGACCAGGAGATCTGCCACTCACCATGCATTGTGACCAGCATAAATTGCTTAGCAATCATATTAAAGTACCTAATCGAATCGCAGTCCGTTAAATAATTATTATTAAGTCGTTCCGGTGGCCATCAGTGGTCTTCATCATCAGTTCGACTTCACCAAATGGTGCTTTCCAAGAGCAAATGCATGAGTTACTATAAAACATACCCAAATCGCTATAATAATAATAATAAACCATTTATTTTCAGGTTACAAAGACCCATGAATATCTTAACCTAAGTATACCTACATATACAGGGTGGATTTTTGAGATGAGGCAGTAAGGGCAGCTACCTTAACTGATGTAGCTACAGGAAAACGGCCTTAAGAGACTGTCCTTAACTTTTTGAGAAATTGTGATCTGCACTCACAGATTTTGAAAAAAATGTGTACAGTCGGCATCAAAATGGCCTAATTAACTTTCTGGTTGGCACTCGACGCATCGGATAATTGATCCTGTACCACTCCAATGCACCTGATGGGTTTTTATTATTTAATAAAAAAGGCTTCTAACAAGTCTAAACGTTCTTAATTAAATGAGGTCATTTTTGACATTAAAAAAAATTACTAGCAACTAAGCAACAAACCATCTAGATTCTGTTTTCAACACAAATTAAGTTATGATGCGTATTCGTTCGAAATTAGAAGTTTATTTTGTTTTGTTTATTTTCGGTCAGTTTCAAGGCTTCTACATACCAGCGCGACTTGTCGCGCGATGCGACACGGCACAAAGGCCCCGCGTGTCGCGGGACGAGCGGTGCCTTTGTGTCACGTCGTGTCGCGCGAAAAGTCGCCCCGGTATGTAGAAGCCTTTAATTGTAGCGGTCCATCATAAAAAACTAAGTTGGAGTCTCATTTCCTACCAAAAGTACAGGGAAAAGTTTTTTGCGATTTCTGACTTTTCTAGTACACGAACCTCAATTGGTCCGGTAGAGATTTTTGATCCTTATACGAAACATAATCGATTGGCATAAAAATTTTTTTTGTGAAAACTGCCCATTTTCCTGCTGACTGTAATTTTTTTTCAAATTCTGTGAATGCATATCAAAATTTCTCAAAAAGTTAAGGACAGCCTCCTAAGACCGTTTTCCTGTAGTTACAACGGTTAAGGTAGCTGCCCTTACTGCCCCATCTCAAGAATCCACCCTGTAATATTAACAATTGCGTTAGTAAATAAAACTTAAAGCTATGTTAGTATCACTTAGATGCACTAAGTCTTCGTGCGCTCTGGTGGCACTTGACCGCGAAAGGGGCTGTAGGTATACCACATCCTGCTGCTATAGGTCTGCCTATAAAATTTGAGGCTTTCCTTCGATTTCCATGGCATGGCATTTTAATTTTTTTCTGACTTGGTGACAAGATCACCCTCCGGCATACAGAACAAACAAAAAAATATATTTTCGACGAAGTAATCGGTGAACTTAGTTAAGATAAGATAAGATAAAGACTTATTTCTAGATAAAAAAAACATATACGAACATATACCCTACTTACTCCTTTTTGGAAGTTGGTTAAAATTCGGCCAAGTGTTTTAGAAATTAATTAAAATAGATAATCACTGTACCTAAATTGTTATCAGCACAAATGCAGGATACCGGCCACCGTCTTCACATATTCCCTTAATCACCTTCACGAGGACCAGGGGCCTATTGAATAAAACCAACAGGCGAAAATCCGACAATTCGTCAGTTTTACTAGTTATTATATTTATTAAACAGCACCCGTCGTGAAAATGTGTCAATTTTGTTTTTTTTTTGTCAATTTTCGCATAATCAGTTATATTAAATATACCCCACGCCGCACTCATTATTTGCCGACAGTACCTAAATGGGTCACTGATTCAGACTATTGAATAGAGAGTTAGAGAGTCAGTGCCCTATTTTAATAATTATAATTTTCCAAATAAATAATAATTTTTACTAATTTCTCTCGTTTTTATCAATTCATCCATACGTTGTCTGGAGGACTTTTATATAAGACCATAATAGTATAACAAATATGGATGTAATAATAATGATGAATCTGAAACAAATGATGATTTATTTCCCATATTTGTTAGTACAACTGCGAGCTTACAAACTAGTACGTAATTACGTAGTAAAAAATAAGTTCAGACCTACCTCAAAAAACCACCATAATAATGTTACTATAAAATTCACACACAGACACCAACAACCGCACAGTCCTATTGAGCAACCACCGGTCTTCGGGCAACCTTGCACAACTTGCGCAGCATCGCGCAACTTTATCACTTACAGCTGCCAAACACACTGATCCGAGGCGAGAGTTACACCGATATATAATACCTTCTATATTGCTGTAACTTGATTACAAGTGCGCCTGCTGCTTACCCCCTAAAATGCGTTGAAATGGCGGTAAAATGGGTTGAAACGTTTCCCTTAGACATTGTAAGGCAGACCGACTTGAGTGTGTTTTTGTTTATTTTATTTTATTCGGCTAACAATTTTTTTTATTTTTATGAAAAGGAACAGCAAAAAGTTAGGTTTATGAAAACTTAAAACTAGTACAACAATATTCGTATTTTGCTAATAATGTAACCCACAAACCCTGTCCACGGGTTATTATAATAATATAAAAACAAACAATAATCGCCAGGGGTAAGAGAAGAAAAAAATTAAAAAAGTATAAGTAGTAAAATATAAAGTAAAAAAAAAGGTGACATAAAACTATTAGCGAATTTATACAATGTTCTTTTATAATACTAGCTTTTGCTCGCGACTTCGCTCGCGTTAATTTAGAATTTGACAATAATTTCGGGTTGTACTCTGCTCGTCCCATAATATAATTCAATAATGATTCGAAAGACACGTGGCGCCATCTATTATCATAAGAACTTTATTGTTGTTTTCCTCGAGAACAAAACTTTTTGCGAGATGAAAGGTACCCTATGTAAGTTTCTGTACACCTGACAACGTATATGCAAAATTTAAGGATGATCGGTTTTGTGGTTTAGGCGTGAAAAGATAACAAACAAACAAACATAATTTCGCATTTATAATATTAGTTAGGATTAGGATGAAATTGAAGGTCATATCCAAGTTTCCACCGATAAACACTAAAAATAAAAACGGAAAAAAGGTCGGTACAAAATACCTATAACATTAATTAGGAAATGCTTAAGCCGAGTAATACTGGGATTGAATATATCCGAATCATGTTCACTAAACAGTTTATTAAAACTTCTGCTCCCACGAATTACAGACTTCTGCCTGTACGCGAACTTGGAATGAGGGACATGTAACAAGCTTGGTTTCCGAAGTATTTTGCAGTGAGTAACTAATCTTAAACTGCTTAACAGCTCTATATAAGGTGTATCTATTCATACACAAAATCTCTTAAGGGGTCATTGTACTCATAATTATGAACAACTTTTACTACGGGACCAAACCTGAAATCACGAAAAAAAATCAGCGGTTCGCTACAATTATGTTCTCATTGATGCGACTGTCAAGGAACTTGCATAGTATAAATGGGACTTAAGTTAAAATGCATCGCTTTTTATGACAACTTTATTCTTTAAATCTTTCTTTGGATTCCCTCGAGTGTCAGCCCTGTATAAAATTCTCTTTCGGTTTAAAACTCGTCGAAATGTAGGGAACAACTGATTTTTTTTTCGCGATTTCAGGTTTGGTCCCATAGTAAAAGTTGTTCATAATGATAAGTACAATGACCCCTTAAGAGATTTCGTGTATTAATAGATACACTATATATATGTAGTATCATTTGGAAACACTACGCCTGTTTTCTCCGAAGGAGTAGGCAGATGTCTATTATAGTTATTTTACCTCTGACAATAGCAACCCAACGGCAATCTTATTGTAATGAGAATAAAGCTCACTGTTATTTTGATGGTGCTGCATAATCAGAGGTAAAATAAGCATTAAAGGACTGCAGTTCACCAACATTTTGCCAAATATATTAGGAACGAGCCTACAAATTCAGATTCAGGGCTAATGCTGATTTCACTTTGCACTTTGCTCGACCTAGGGATCGAACCAAAGACTACGATTAGCAGTCGCGCTTGCGACCTAGCTACTAATTATGACTAGGATTCAACTAAATTCATCAGAATTTACCTAAATGCCATTACAATAATATACTGCTATCGAGCTGGTCGATGAAACTGCATTTAAACTCTGCAGTCTCGTCACGTTCCTAATTCCTAAATAAAATAATCAAAAATACCAAATAATTGTTTTTTTCCACGTATTTAAACCGTTACCAGGCCATGTATTACAGAAACAATTAACATTACAACATGTCCCAGAATTAACGCACAACCTCTTAAGGGGTCATTGTACTCATCATTATGAACAACTTTTATTATGGAAACAAACCTGAAATCGCAAAAAAAAAATCAGCTGTTCCCTACATTTAGGTTCTCATAACTCGTCAAAATGTAGGGAACAGCTGATTTTTTTTTCGCGATTGGTGATGTGGTGATCGAATAAATAGGAAAACTATTTTTTTTGAAAATGGTATTCTTTTAAAAGTACGCTGCTTGCGTAGTTCGTACTACGCAAGCAGCGTACTTTTAATTGTTTTATTTCATAAACCTACATAAACTCGTGTTTATGTAGGTTTATGAAATAAAACAATTGAATATTTTTATTTCTTTATTTGTAGGTACACTAAATTTATAAAAAAATATTAAGTAAGTAATTGTGTTTTATGTGCTAAAATTCATAACAATCTTTAGGATTTAATGTAGATTGCGTCACAAAAAATTGCTTTTTTGGGGAAAACGACACACCTCTTTTCTTGATATCTTATGAGATGCGTATTATTTTTATTGTAACGCAGTTTTGGCGAAAGCTTACTGAGGTGTGACCTTTTTTTTTTTTGGGTCGGTAATTATTATATAATTTCACCCGCTCTGGGCTGAGCGGGAGGGCGTGTCAGACTTTAGACTGACTAAAACCCACCCGTGTTCCTTCCGTTGCCTGTGTGCCGGGGCCACGATATCCCTTTCGGACAAACTCGCAACCCTGGCAGGCATTGGCCCTAACGGACCCCGTCAGTTGGTGCTGACATCTCTTTACGGCGCGCGTGAAACACAACGCCCCGTCGACCCGGGCCTGTTCCTTATCGGACGGGGCGAGGCGTCTCCTGCGGCGGCTAAGGGCATGAGGGCGAGAACCCTGCCTCACCCTCACGCGTTCCGCCTCCTCCTTCGCGAGCATTACTGCTTCGCAGAAGGAGGTGACGGCCTCCCACGCACTCTCGCTCCGAACCATGGCCTGAACCAGGGCCAGACGCGAGAGATCGCTGCCGCCGATCGCCTCCGTGATGACACGGCGGTGCTCCGCCCAAGCCGGGCAAACCTCCACCATGTGCTCCACCGTGTCCTCCGGGCGATCCACACAGTGGTGACACCCGGGCGTTTCCTCCCGCTTTATCCTGAACAGGAACCTCCCGAAACAACCGTATCCGGTGAGGACCTGCGTCAGGTGGAAGGTGAGGACGCCGTGGCGCCTCTCTAGCCAATCCTCAAAGAGGGGACTTATCGCCACCGCGCTGGGTTGCGACAATCGCACTCTCCATGCCGCCATGAGATCCCGCCGGAGCTCCGTCCGCTGTGCCGTGATTTCTCGCGGTAGCGGAGTTTCACCCCGGCCTTTCGCCTCCTCGCGCCACTCCCAGATGTGGGCGAGGACTTTTGCCTCCAGATCCCACGGCGGCAGTCCGGCAAGGAGGCTCGCCGCCTCACAGGAGACCGTGTGGTAACCCCGTACCAGCCTGATGGCCATGACCCTTTGGGACACGTTCAACCGCTGGGCTGGTCGCGGCCCCAGGACCAATCCCTGTGGGACACCGCACGACATCTCTCGCCGGTTCCACTCTCCTTGGTGATCGGGGTATATGACGGCCCTGTCCGTCAAATAGGCCTCGACTACGCGACAGAGGTCGGTCGGCATCCGGTGATACCGAAGTGCCTCCCTAATGCAACTCCAGGGCAGGCTGTTGAAGGCATTGGCGATGTCAAGAGACACCGCCAAGATGACCCCACCCCGGGCAACAGCATCCCCCGTCGTGAGGGCTCGAACGCGCATGATGGCATCCACTGTAGAGCGCCCCTTGCGGAAACCAAACTGGCTCTCCGCCAAATCCGGCCCTACCCGCACCAGCCGCCCGACAAGGCGGTCTGCAATTACTCTTTCAAAGAGCTTGCCCACCTCGTCGAGCAGTACGATAGGCCGGTAAGCGGACGGAGAGTCCGCTGGGCGCCCTGGTTTCTTAATGAGGACCAGTTTCCTCGTCTTCCAACGAAGTGGGAACTAGGCTGGCCCCTCTCTAAGCATGCGCTTAGGAGCCCCCTTAGTCGAGGCCCGGACCTGGCCTTCTGTTTCTGATTTACGGTAAGTTTCAAGGAGCCCAGTTGCAATGCTTCTCCGGAATTGTAGATGATCTAGTTCCCCTTTATCAACGTGATACAGTAGCCAAGCATTTTGTACAGCCTTATCTAGGCAGTGACTGATCAATGGGAAATACCAACATTTTAACTAATTAAACAGAATTGACCTGACATCCGGTTTTATTAAAAAACATTTTTTTCCTCAATTAAGAAGTAAAAGATAAATGATTTTATTTCTATATAAATAGGTTTGTACAAACACTTTCACACGTCATTCCAATTTTAAAAACTTAGATGAGGTCGGCGTTTTCTGTCTGACTACTCTGAGAAGAGAGGCCGAAACAAACTCAGAGGTACAAATTAATCTAGTAAGTGTCATACCATTTTTGAATCCAGACAAACGCGCCATGTTTAATGATTACACTTATACTCACTGCCCGCATACTTTTCATACAAAAGCTCGTACGTGATTATAGCGTTGTAACACATCTTTCTTTGACATTTTTGAACTTCTTCTTTTTTGATCTTGTGCAATATGTAGGTATAGATACCTAAAAACAAAAAAAATTTAAACAAATTCAGTATAAGCCTGCAAAAATCTGCTTTTTTGCACACATTTTACCTGAACTTTGGCCGTTCATAATGTACTCATAAATTGTAAAAGTAAAGAAAGCATGTTCATAGAAACCTCGCACAAGTAATGGAGATTCTAAATGACAAACATTTATTCCACAAACTTACACAAAAACACGTATTTCATGGAACAAGTTTTTGAAAAATGTGAAAATTTCCGAACACTAGTTTTTGTTAAATATTACATATATAGCGTTCTCAATTGCTTGTTAGTTTGTCACTTGCGCTGGAAGAACCAACCAGGTTTCTGACCATGGTCGCGTTGACGATAGACAGACCGGGAAAGGCTCTCGTAAAGTCACTTGCTAAAATACTTAATTTTTTTTTTCAGTACAGTCGGTTGCGGTTGGTTGATGTACCTACGTAATTATTATCTAATATTTTATTTTATTTATTTATTTTATGTCAGAGACAAGGTATTTATAGTATTCACTCATAATAGTCGTAACACTACGAGTTATTTTTTTTTAACCGACTTCCAAAAAGGAAGAGGTTTTATGTTCGGCTGTATGTTTGCTTATTTTTTTGTTTGTTCACAGATTGCTCCGTCAATTCAGAACTGATTTTGAAAAATCTTTTTTTGTTTGAAAGAGTAAACTCCCGAGGCGTTCCCATTGTCACCAAGTCAGAATCTGATGAAGGGATCCCATGGAAATCGAGGGCAATCCTCAAATTTATAGGCACACCTATATCGATTTCAGGAATTTACACATTCATACAGTTTCGCCTTTACGTTTTATGAAAATATTTTAATTTCATTAAACATTATTATTTATTGATTTATTTTCAATTTTCTAAAATAGCATCTTGGAGCAACTTGACTTATAGAACTATAGCACAGAGTTAATTAGCTAGGGTCATGGTTCATAACATCCAATCAATGAAACTAAAACAAATAACGTGCAAGGAGTAGGCGAATTGAAGGAAAGAGAGAGCTTTATTATTTAGTTGTTTTTTTTTTTCAATTTATAATTAATTATAAATTAATATATAAAAAAATACAAAAATAAAATAAAATACAGGGTGTTTGGTGCATCGTGTGCCAAATTGAAATGGTCGACTGAAGGAGTCATCCGCTAGCCTTTTAGACCCTTTAACACCCCTCATGCTCTGTGGATTTTTTTTTATCGACTTTTTATTGTTTTCCAAAAAAAAGACCCAAATTTTACATTCAAATACAGATTTAAAAAAAAATATAAGGCGTAGACTCTTAATTTTATTTTTATTTCGATGAGTATTGTTTAAGAATACTTTTAAATACAAAATTAGTGACATTAGTCACCTAGTTCTTTTTTAATTCACTCGCAAAGGTAAAACTTAAATTAAAGCTGTACATGTTACAGCTGTTTATAAGGCTACAAAAAAAAATCAAAAGCGACCGGGATCTTCCAACTCCCTCATTAATTCTCCAGTCTATCCTCTTTCTAATGATGTGCCACATGCCATAAAAGTATTTTAACAACTTTGTGAATTCGCTAGAATTGTGAATCGAGTCACCTAAGGCTAATATTCAAAATTATGATTTAAAAAAAAATCTCTTAAATGATACCTGTCAAACCTATAAATCTGCTATCTCATTCTTATGGTTAGGTAAATTCGTGTCTGATTTACTTGAAATAAAAAAACAAAATTGCATTTTTAACATTTATTTAATCATTGTTACAAATCTTGCTCAAATTGTTGGCCTCTGTTGCGAATGCAGGCCCGACACCTGTTTCGTATTTCCACAGTTGTTGTACGAAGTCGTATTTCCTCCTTAATAGTATTGAATGCCGCTTCTATGCGTTGGACTAATACCTCCCTAGTTGGAACCTCCGTGGCATATACCAACTCTTTGGCACGTCCCCAGACATAAAAGTCTAACGGAGTTAGATCTGGGGAACGTGGCGGCCATGGAATAGGGCCATCGCGTCCAATCCATGCATTGGGGAACACATTGTCGAGATATTCCCTCACAGTCAATCGCCAATGCGCGGGACCGCCGTCATTTTGAAATACAATGGGCACACGTTCATTAAATACGGGCACATCGGTCACTAATTCGGGCAGGTCATTTTGTAGGAATTCCAGGTAGTCTTCGCCATTGAGATTATCGGGCAGGTAATGCGGTCCAATTACCTGATTCCCAATCACTCCTGCCCAAACGTTTACACTAAACCTTCTTTGAGAAGATTTCTGTCTTTTAACACGTGGGTTTTGCGTTTTCGTTGTCCAGTGGTGCAAATTGTGTAAATTGAGGATCCCATCCTTGGTAAATTTGGATTCATTCGTCCACAGTATTCTTTTAAAAAAATCAGGATCATCCACATCCGTGTGTAAAAGAAACCGACTAAAAGCCACTCGTCTCTCAAAGTCGCCACCCTCAAGACCTGCAACAAACAAAAAACTCTTTTAAATTTCTCTTGGGCAATAAGTAATTGCACAAGAAAGGACCCGCTGTTCGTGCTAATAGATTCACTACCTGGAAGTGACGCCATACCATACCCATTACCTGCTAAACAAAGGCAAGGTCAAACAAAGCTTGCACGGGTTTAAAGTTAGTTTAAAATTACGTACCTTGCACCGGAGTGTAGTGGAATGGATGCTTTTTGTTTTGACGAAGTACTTTCCACACTTTCCATATTGAAATATCAAGATGTGATGCCACATTTCTAATGCTTCTTGTAGGGTCTTCCTCAAAAAGTGCCAGTATTCTCTCGTCTACTTCAACATTATGTCGCACAATATGGCCCCTTGGTTCATTAAAAGTAACACTGCCAGTAGCATACGCGAGGTATGCGTCGGTATGTGTCTTGGAAGACTCTGCGGCCAGGTAATCGTCTACCAGGAAAGCGTTCCTGGTAAAGTCGTTGCGCTGCACGAGCGACGCCATTAGCGGCTCCGTAAGCCATCATGATGTCCGCATATTCTTCGTTAGAGAATGTCGCCATTGCAATAACAAAAAACTCAAAGTTTAACAATAACAACAAAAATTAAACAAATGTAACAAGAACCAGCAAAACTTAACGATAACAAAGTAATAAAAGAATCGCGGAGTATGGTGAACTAGCACACACGTTAGGTAGCAGAGGCAGTCATGTCTCGACTAAAAAAATGGCGGGTCGGGCGGCGCGTTTTGTTCAAACCGATTTAAGGTATGCAAGAAAGAGATAGAAGATAGATTTTACTGTGAAAGAGTGAGAAAACAAATTTTACCTCTTTCTCAAGTAACAGTTCCGCAATAAATATTTTTTCATTATAATTTGGAATGTAGTTTTATGTGACTTGATTCACAATTCTAGCGAATTCACAAAGTTGTTAAAATACTTTTATGGCATGTGGCACATCATTAGAAAGAGGATAGACTGGAGAATTAATGAGGGAGTTGGAAGATCCCGGTCGCTTTTAGTTTTTTTTTTGTAGCCTTATAAATAGCTGTAACATGTACAGCTTTAATTTAAGTTTTACCTTTGCGAGTGAATTAAAAAAAAAACTAGGTGACTAATATCACTAATTTTGTATTTAAAAGTATTCTTAAACAATACACATCGAAATAAAATTAAAATTCAGAGTCTACGCCTTATATTTTTTTTTTAAATCTGTATTTGAATGTAAAATTTGGGTCTTTTTTTGGAAAACAATATAAAGTCGATAAAAAAAATCCACAGAGCATGAGGGGTGTTGAGGGGTCTGAAAGGCTAGCGGATGACCCCTTCAGTCGACCATTTTAATTTGGCACACGATGCACCAAACACCCTGTATAATAATTTTATTTTTTTATATTTATATAAAATATTTTATTAGAAATATTTTTTTATGATTGCTGGCAACTAGCCCTACCAGTGTGTCAAATTAATGTCGCCACTGTAGCGGCACGCTGTATAATACACCCCACTTCTAAACATTTAAATATCAGCATCTTACCCATATTAATCATGACTTTTTTATTAAAGTGCAGACCTTGATGGGTCAGCAGTACGTTGCGTTCAGGGACCGTACAACCTCGGTTAAGAGTTAAACCTTTCGAAGGGGTAACCCATTCAGTGGGTTACCTTTATCATGATGTAACCCATTGAATAGGTTTTAAACTTGAAACCCAGTGAAAGGGTTACATGATAACCCATTCAATGGGTTCTTTACCTACTTGAAATCCAGTGACATGAAAAAATCATAATATTATGTTATTTCGATATCCGCCCAGCACGCGTACCATGACCAATTCTATCTCTATTCTACCCAGGGACCATTTTAGAAAAACCCTATCGAAAACCCTTTCCATTGAAAGGGTTTTTCTAAGCAGTTAATAAAAAACCCATACGGTGTGGGTCATTTTGAATGGCTTAAAGTAAGCCTTTCAAACGGGTTACTCACACCGTATGGGTTTTTATCGGACCCTTTCAAAGGGTAAACAAAATTTAATTTAAGCCGTTCAAAAGGGTTATCCATATCGTATGGGTTTTTGATTAACCGCTTAGAAAAACCCTATCAAAAACCCTTTCAATGGGTAACCAAAATGGTCCCTGGTTGCGTCGTGACGACGTATAAAACTAGTACTGGCTATTCATTGGTGATCTTTAAATCATTGATGCAGTTTAATTAGTCAATCAAATCAAAAATATTTTTATTTCACATAAGCCTACATGGGCACTTATGAAACGTCAGAAGCTAGGTGCACGGTTCCAATTGGTCGTTTCCTATGGAGAAGAGCCGGCAAGAAACTCCACGATTATTCTTTTTAAAAAAAAAATGGGTTTTACAATGTTTTCAAATTACAGTGTTATTAGGTATGAGAGGACAGCGTATGCCCGTCAAACAAAATAGAAAATGATCTACAGTCTATTAAAAGCCTACAACGTCCTCACATTGATAAAAAAAACAATATAAAATATGATTCAAATAATAAAAGTTACAGTTAAAGTCGTTTTGATTACCCACTGGCCTTGTTGTCACACTGGGAAGTCCCACAGTGCGCGGCGACCAGCGGCGACTCATAAAAATTTCACTAGCTCATGACGTAGGTAGCCATAATTAAGGTCGGGGAAAAGTTTGTTTCGTATTTTATATGCAAATTCAAGACATTTTTTTCGACGTAATTAAAAATCATCTATTTTTCAAATCAAATCTAATCCATTTTTTTGCCGGAATGTAAGTTTACAATCATGTACGATCTTAAAAGCTATAATGGTCCCTTTACATTCTACCACTTTATATGGTGTGCAGATATTTAATTTTGTCCTGCACAATGTTATTATTACATAAATTACATTACACATTACATTACTACATAAAAAGACAGCAACAACAAATATGAGCTCATGAGATTTTCATGGAATAAATTAATTAATTGATGTCTAAGTTACCTATACCTATGTCAGTTCAAGATAAAAAAAAAATGACAGATTATGAATACATAAATAATTGTAATTAATACAGTATGATGTTTTTAAATTTATTTCTCTATATTTGAAGCATATCTCAAAAAGTAATTCATTAATGTAAGACTAACTTTACTGATTAAAATATAATACAGCATAGTAATAAAACACAATAAAATATTTCGAATATTTTAATAAAAAAATATAAATCATCATCATATAAATGCCCCTCAGACTTCAGGATGAGGAGAGAGGAGGGTCATTATTCTCGAGAATATAAATTGTGAATAATCCGCTTATGTCATATTTATCTAACTTTAAAATGATCGAGCCTCGCAAAAAAACAAATATAAACATACTAAATTCTTTTGTTTTATAATGTACTAGCTTTTGCCCCCGGCTTTACCCGCGTCGATGTCAGAAAAGATCTCACGGGAACCGGGCTTAATATGTTAATCCAGGTTATAACGGAGGCGATCGGCGGCGGCGATCCTTCGCGTCCGGCCCTGGTGCAGGCCATGGTTCGGGGCGAGAGTGCATGGGCGGCCGTCACCTCCTTCTGCGAAGCAGTAATGCTCGCGACGGAGGAGGCGGAACGCGTGAGGGACAGGCAAAGTTCGCAGTCTAGCGCCCCTAGTCACTGCGGGAGGCGCCCAGGGCGTCGGGAGTCGCAGGCTGATTCCCGGGCACCGTAGGCGCGGGCTTGCGGACGGTGAGCGATGGGTAGCTCGCCGTCAATGTGTAGTTTTGACTTCGTTACTATTTTATTAATTATATATAGGTACGTATAGTGTCTAATGCTAGTGCATAGATACATAGGGATGGGAATGTTAATATTAACAGGTATTAAGTTTATAGGTAAACGAAAGAAGATTTTTTTCAAACAAACTGTCAAGCAAACGATCAAGCCTCGCAGTAAAATCCTCCCTTGTAAATTTGACACCCCTTTTCAACCCGTTAGGGGTAGATTTTTGAAAAACCGTGATACACGTTATTCTATATTTTTGGTTTTAAGTATAAATACTGAGCTTCGAATTAATCGAACCGCGCGTTAAAAATTTTCTATACAAACTTAGACATCATCCAAACCCAAGTTTAGTAACTCAAGGAATAAGATTTTTCATACAAACAATTCGTCGAATTTCCAAAAACCCCTTCTTAGCGGATGCCTACGTCATAATAACTATGTGTGCCAAATTTCAGCCCAATCCGTTAAGCGGTTTGAGCTGTGGATTGATAGACCAACTGGTCTATCAATCCACACGTCACGCTTTCCTTTCACATATATATACAAAATTTAGCGAATGAGCAACTTCAATACAAAACTTGATGCCCCTTTTCACCCCGTTTTGGCTAGAATTAAAAAAAAATGATTTACGATGTGTTAGTTTCCAACCATAAGCCGACATATTAGTGATTTTAACCTAAAAAATAAAGAACTATAATTAAAAACAAAATTTCAACCCCCTTTTCACCCCTTCAATTTGCCTCAGGGAACCAATTCTGTGCCATTTGGACCCACAGTTTATCTGGAATGCAGCAGACATGTCCTACCCAGTCCCATTTAAGTTGGATAGCCTTTTGAGCCACGTCAGCTATCTTTCAACTAATTAATCAATATTTTTTATGGATTAGTAATTATCTCAAGTTATGTTACAGCAAAATACTTTGTGATATGTTAATATTAACGTAAGGAAAATTAAAACATACTAAAAGTACAAGCATACTACTAACCATACTTGTAAACAAGATACAAATTACAGGATTATATTCATGACTAGCTTATGCCCGCGACTTCGTTCACGTGGAAATCGTAACGACACCACGATATACTAAATCGTCTAATCGATAAAATAACAGCCACATTTTAGTATAAACTTACTACTTTGGTATACTACGTTTGTAATTTTGGTGTTCGCTGCCAAAATATACAGAAAGGCAGGACTGACGACGAGGGAGCATGTGACGTATGTAGTGACGTATAGTTGTCCGTGAGAGAAGCAACTCGTCTTGAGGTCGACTCCCACAGCCTTCACCACAGCCTTTGTGGGTACTTTTTTTTTCTTTCTTGTCTTCGTCTGGCATTTTTAGCACTTTATGCGGCCTACCAAAATGTCCTTCCTTTGGTATTGTTCGTCGAGTCGTTGAGCTCCTCCTTACATGCAAGCATTTGTCAGTAATAGTGCGGCTCAACTCAAGAGGAGTTAAGCTGCCCTATTACTGACAAATGCTTGCACTGATTGGACAGGTCCACTCAAATTTGTGTGGTTATTTCCTCAAAAGACCATTTCAGACACGGATCTACATGGTCCTCATATGATTTTCCCAAGATTATGTCTGGACTTTAAAAGAGACTTTGACCCCTGAGTTTGTTTCGCCATTTCTTCTTAAGGGTATTTTTTATTCTTTGATATATTTTTAATACGACGTGTAAAAGTGATTCCGATATCTTATTTACAAAATAAACAATTTCATCTCATTTCTTCAGTAACAATTTCCTTTTGCTTGCGAAACGTTTTCATTTTTTTAAACGCCTGCGTTCTTGTATATACTACCTAACCTACCTCATGAAGTTTTATAGATTATTCCTGACGTACGGCTACCTATCACTAAAATAATTTAACTGGGCGTCCTACACATAGGGTGAAACGATATTTTACGCCTGGACAGCTTTTGACCCTTTACAAAGCGCAGGTCCGATCCTGCATGGAGTATTGTAGCCACCTTTGGGATGGCTCAGCAAAATACCAACTTATCGCGCTTGACTCGGTGGAACGCAGTGCTAAGAGGCTCATTGGTGACATAAAACTGGTGGATGCCAATCTTCACAGCTTGGCCCATCGCTGCAAGGCTGCCTGCTTGTCGGTCTTCTACAGATTTTTCTTCGGTGGGTGTGCCCAAGAACTCCACGATCTCATTCCACCGGCCCCCTTCTATTATCGGACATCTAGACGCACTGCAGGTTACCATCCCTTCCTGGTTGCTATTCCACCAATTCACACTAAGCGTTTCCAAATGTCTTTTATAATGCGCACAGCAAAAGAGTGGAACTCTCCACCTGCGTCTGTGTTTACGAACTCATACAACCCTAATCTCTTCAAAGTTAGAGTGAACAGGCTTTTCTGGGTAAGCTCACTCCATCGTCGACTTTGTCTCTGTCACCTCTGCCCTAGACTAAGGTCAAGAGCAAACCTATCCTAAAAAAAAAAAAAAAACTGTCGGATAATCATGATTTTACTCTATTAGATTCGGTCATCATGTGAGTAGAAGTTGGGTTTCGTGCAATGAAAACACACTGGGTGCGATACACAGCGTTTATTAAACTCACAGATTGACACATTCACTAAAAATGATAATCACTTTACACTTTAATAACTTCACGTATTACAATCAACTAGGTATTATGGTCTTTGCCCTGCATTGAGACAATAACAGATTGGTGTGATGATGCAACAAAACGTAGGAAGTTCCGAAGCGTCTTCACAGCTCGATCACCAGGATAAGGATGCCCCACTTGGCGCGTTCTCTTTTTCCTCGTAACCGACCGGACACGCGCGATTCTGTCAAAGCGCGCCAATTCTAGTCTTTATAGTTGCCGCTAGGTGGCGCGCCTTGTCTTGTTTGACAAGGCGTATACGAGCAAGTAGTATACGAATTGGTGTGGGGTGGGTACCACTAAAAAGTGAAAAATAAAAAACTTTTTTTACAAAAAAAACAACCGACTTCCAACAAAAACACTAAAAACTGCAAAATAACTTTAATTTCGGAAGCACATAACATAATCACGCCTTGTTTCCTCGAAGGGTTGGGCAGAGGTGTACCTGTAGTATACCCACATTTAATATTATATTTAATTTAATTTCGGAAGTCCAAATAAAAGAATTATAAAAATCAGTTCATAAACAAATAAGTTATGCCTGAACATATAATTATAATACTAGCTTTTGCCTGCGTCTTCACCCGCGTAGATGTCAGAATAAATCTCACGGGAACCGGGATTGAGGCCCGTATTACGTATGTAACGTGTTACGTATGTTACGTCGTTGCCGACTATTTGTTATTTTTGTGCTCGTGATTATAATGTAGATAGGTTTTTTTTTAATGTTTACTTGCTCGAGTTTATGTTTTCCTAAGCTAATTTTTCTTTCTAATAATAGAGCGTTACTCAGTACTCAAGCACTACTTAGGACTAGTTTCAACCAATCAAATGGCTTGAATCTACTCTAAGTAATGCTTGAGTACTGAGTAGCGCTCTATTAATACGGCCCTAAAAGTACCTCCCTACATAAAAGGACCCCAGTGCAAAATTTCACGTCGCTCCCAGTATTTTGGGTTGTGCGTTGATACGTCAGTCAATCAGTGGGTCAGTTTCTCCATTTATTTATACAGATAGATTTGTTATTTAGACCAATACAAAATAATAATGTTTTTTTTGAGATTTTTTTTGTTCTTCGAGTGTAATATTTCAAAATTGTTGACCTTTACGAGAACAACGTCCTGACAAACCTTAAAAATGACACCATATTAATTTGAAGACTATTTACCGATTTACACCCCCAGAAGAGGCTGTTTTTTTAAAAACATGAAACACGTTTTATTTATTTGTGCGCATTGTCGAATTGATACAATTCATATGATTTCTCCATACAACTTGTGAAACCCCGTTACACCCCTTTAGGGGTTGAATTTTCAAAATTCTGGTTTTAACGGTTACCTACGTCATAATAACTATCTATGTGCCAAATTTTAGCCCAATCCATTCAATGATTTGAGTTTTGTGTTGATAGATCAGTCAGTAAGTCAGTCAGACTTACTGACTGATCTATCAACACTATTTCCTTTTGTATTATTAAATCTTTAGTGTAATTCGACATGTTACGACGACCCCGAATAAATTGGGATTAGGGCAGGAGACTGATGATGAAGAATTCAGGCTAAGTTTCAAGTTAATAGATCAACGAAAGAAGATTTTTTCATACAAACTGTATCCATCCCCCCTTTACACCCCCAAAGAGGTTAATTTTTAAAGTGGTTTGCGACTTTTCCATTATTTGACTTGAAGGTTATACCAATTTTCGAGTTAATCAAGCCACGTAGTAAAATCCTCTCTTGTAAAACTGACTACCCCTTTTCACCCCGTTATGGGTAGATTTTCGAAAAACCCTGATGCCCGTTATTCTTCATTTTTGGTTTTAAGTATAAATACTGAGCTTCGAGTTGATCGGACCACGCTTTATAATTCTTCTATACAAGCTTTGACATCCCATTCATGAAAGTTAAGATAACAAAAAAATACAAACTTTATATTTTACATACGTAAGTATTCGTCCAAGTTTCAAGTTTTTTAACTCTAGGAATAAGGTTTTTCATGCAAACAAAACCCCCCTTTTTCCCCCCTTTAACGGTCAAATTTCCAAAAACCTTTTTGAAGTGGGTTAAAAATCATTTATAGCCAGAATGCATCTCATGACAATTCCAATAAGAACAAACACGGGTAGGATAGATTGTTTTATTACCGAGTTTCAGTGCCTACCTTCCGGCTTCATCATCAGATCAGTTTCGATCATCAGATCAAATTTGCTTCGCTTAACTATCTTAATCCAGATATCTCATCGCCACCCGTGAAATACTTATCATTGAGAAGTTCCGGTGGCCATCTGTGGCCTTCTTCATCAGTTCCACTTCACCAAATTATACTTTCTGAATGCAAATGATTGACTTGTTGATGAAAATATAAAAATCGTTATATGTATGCCTATAATATTTGAGGAGTTCCCTCAATTACTCATGGATCCCAACATCAAAACTGGATTTTGATGAAAATGGGACCAATCTGAAAGTATATCCTTTCAAATAAATAAAGGATTTTCCAAATCGGTTCATAAACGACGGAGTTCTGAGAACCTCCTCCTTTTTGTGAAGTCAGTTAAAAATAGAAGTCCACTCACTGACCACTCATCACGAAATCTCGGAAACTAGTGGGCCGTGAGGTCTAAAATTTGGCACAAGCACTCTCTGTAGGGTGCAGGCGCGCACTAAGTAAGGATTTTTTTTAATTCGCACCCCAAGGGGTTGAAAAGGGGTGTCAAAGTTTGTATGAAAGTCCTAGGTTTTAAAAGTTAGAGACATGAATGTTGGCCTGATTGTTCCTTGCGGCTTCTAGGTGCTCACTAAGAAAGGGTTTTACGAAATTCAGCACTTAAGGGTGTAAATAAGGGTGTATTTGTATGAAAAAAGTTCCAAATCTAGATAAGATCAAAATTGAATCTTACGGCAACGCGTTAAGGCTTCTACATACCAGCGCGACTTGTCGCGCGACGCGACACGGCACAAAAGCCCCGCGTGTCGCGGGACGAGCGGTGCCTTTGTGTCGCGTCGCGTCGCGCGACAAGTCGCCCCGGTATGTAGAAGCCTTTATTGCATATTTTGTGAGTGTTCCAGGGTAGTGTGTGTGGAGAGAAATAAATAGATGTCACGTGCTATATAAGTCTTTACTATAGTTGATATTACAAAGTTGTATTTGCGGCGCGTGTATAGCGGAAAGCGGTTTCGGGCGAACTGGTTTCGCCGGGCGCTGCGCATGCGAGGAATATAAAACGACCGCGTCAGCGCCCCTACACGATTCCTCCCCTTTTTTTAAAAAAAAAACTGTAGGTTTTTTTTACAATAAAATCTGTTACTCTAAAATGTATTATTAATTACATCTATGGCTAAAAGTATTACTTATAAGTTACAATCAGCATTTGGTTTGAATAACAATGTTGTAACCGGATGTCTGGCGTGATTGCGTCACCTGATATTGACGCCTTATACATTGTTATGACTTACATATCTAAGTTTAAATATCTTTACGCTATAATTGCAATGGTATAAGCAGTGTGTAATTTATTTGAATGTATAATTGCTTCAAATGGTTGCTATTATTACTAATTCTTACAATGCATTTTTATTTTACTATTTTACTACTTGATAATGAAATACAAAGTCATTTGGAGGAATAAATCTTATATTTAACAATACCTGATCTTAAGCTAGTGCGGCTACCTGCTTTTAAAGGTGCCGTCTTGATATTGTACTTAATTAGTGTGTGTGGAGAGAAATAAATAGATGTCACGTGCTATATAAGTCTTTACTATAGTTGATATTACAAAGTTGTATTTGCGGCGCGTGTATAGCGGAAAGCGGTTTCGGGCGAACTGGTTTCGCCGGGCGCTGCGCATGCGAGGAATATAAAACGACCGCGTCAGCGCCCCTACACATACTTTACATTGAAATTAGAATTCGGAAGCCGATAAAGATCCAAATTGAATTTTACGACAACGCGTTAATGCATATTTTACATTGAAATAAGAATTTGGGAGTTCCTTGAGGTTTATTTATCTTTAGTTCCAAATGCCAATTTCTAAGTGGCCAGTATGTTTCAGTAATACGAGTATACAGGCGTGATAAGGTTCTAAATTTTTTACGCCAATTTCTACGTGGCCAGTATTTTTCGTAAGTATGCAGGCGTCTGCTAAAAGATAATGAAATGAGGTTCTAATTGGTATTCAGGTAATTTGAACGTTGCAGTTATAGCAATAAAGTCGAGAATGCCAAGGAGAAAACTTCACAATGTTTAAAAAAATGTCGCGGCTTGCAAGCCGATCGTTTCAAAAAACGAACTCATGTATCAATCACAGAATACAGAATACTGTAAAACCCGTGGTTACCTAAGCGATACATACATGTTTAAGCTATTTTTACCGAAATGTCTGTAAGCGATACATATTTAAGCTATTTTTACCGAAATTTCTGTTCTGCGATATTTGTTATTACTACTAATTTGCTTTGAAATATTGTCTTCGTATTGGTTTGTTTCACTTCCTAATTTTAAATTGAAGGATAATAATTGCGTTCTTACCTATTGCCTGGTTGGAATTTTTTTATTTAGATTTCTTAGCGAATTACTTATTGTGTAGGTATTTCACACTGTGGTATTACTACTTATAATAATTTTAAGTATTATTTTATTTTATTTTATGTATTTATTTAAGGAAAAACAAACAGTAGCACAATACGATACAGTCATTATATCAAATTAGTCGTTCTTACTAGAAAATGTGTCCTTGAATACCTACGTTCGTATTTTAATTTTATTGTTCAGTATATTTGGTTTAGGCTGGTGTTGTAAGTGTTTTAATAGGGTAGCTATAAAGAAAATTACGTGCAACTAATATTTTTTACGTTACTTACTGGTCGTGAGCATTGTTTAATTAAAATGGATAGTCAAATTATTATCATTTCTAATGAAGTGCAAATTCTTTGCCAAATAGTAAATATCCCTGGCGATGGCGCATGCTTATTTTCATCTCTATCCTATTTGGTAAACAGTAACGTGGCCATGGCTTCTCAAATTCGAGACTGCATTGTGCTCCACGTGTCTAACAACTGGGAAAGATTCCAACCTTTCACCCAGGATCGGTCAGGAGCTGTTTATGGTTTAAAGCGTGAATACGTCGCTGAAATGTCTTGTAATGGCACCTACGGAACCACCTGTGAACTCATGGCAGCGGGAGAACTATTCCCATTTGAGTTCCAGGTGTTTCAAGATGGTATTTTTATTACTGGTTTTGGGGAAGCACAACAGGGAGTAAAAATAATCCGATTCTCAGGAAACTTCAATGAAGGTCATTTTGATGTTTTAATTCCGTTAGCCAATTTAAATAATCAAAATGTACTTTTGACCTCTCATGCCCGCAAAATTGAAGAATCACCAACTTTTACTGAATCAGCGGAATGTGTACAGTTGAATTCACAATCCCAGTCCCAGTTCACTGCCATTGATTGTGTCGACAAGCCGCAAATGATCACATGTAACGGAGCGCAAATTCTTTGCAAAATAGTAAATATACCTGGTGATGGCGCATGCTTATTTTCATCCTTATCCTATTTGGTGAACGGTAACGTGGCCATGGCTTCTCAAATTCGAGCCAGCATTGTGCGCCACGTGTCTAACAACTGGGAAAGGTTTCAACCCAGGAGCGGTCAGGAGCTGTTTATGGTTCGAAGCGTAAATACGTTGCTGAAATGTCTTGCCATGGCAGTATGGCACCTACGGAACCACCTGTGAACTCATGGCAGCTCAGGAGAACTATTCCCATTTGAGTTCCAGGGTTTCAGGATGGTACTTTTATCGCTGGTTTTGGGGAAGCACGTCACGGAGTCAAAATAATCCGATTCTCAGGAAACTTTAATGATCAAGGTTTTGACACGCGAGTGAAACCGCGCGGGTACAGCTAGTTATACAATAAATAAAGTTGTGAAAGAATACAATAACATTATTTTTGGAGAAACGGGATTCTCCAAAAATAATGTTATTGTATTCTTTCTCAAATCTATTAAAATAAGTCTTGTAAATTTTGACGTTCAAGTGTCTTTTAATAGCCTATTTGAAATAAGTAAATGGTGGGGAAATGATAATAGGATTTTTTATCAGAAAGAACGATGGACGCTAGCGTCATCGTAGGCTTTATCGGTAGTGACCCAGAGTCAGGATCAGTGCCCTGTAACTGTTGGTGGCAATAGCGTCGCCCCCTGTTATATATTTTATTCAACACCTCTGCCGACGTCTTTAGGAGGCTCCAGGCGTGGTGGTAAAAGCAAACGCTGCACTCTTAATTTAGACGTGTGTCTTATCACACATTGTTTTAGTCAGTTAGAGCTATAAATAACTGCATCATCGAAACCAACCAAACCAACTTACATTTGCAGTTGGAGAATTGACCGTGACGTACTTATATCGATGTATACGAGAACATGTTTTTCAACTACAACAACGTTAAGTTTGATTTTGGGATATATTCATCCCAACTACGGAACCCTTCATTGTGCGTGGTTCGATACGCAATTGGCCGGTTTTTGTAATTCCAATTGTTTTTCATATCTCCAAAAAGGCATCTTGCCTTTTATATTTATTTTAGTCTATTGATGGATGCTACATCCTTTATTACTGGTCTTTCTTGAAGAAGTTGTATAAAAAACAAAGTATTTTCATTATTCCACTCCGTCATTAAGTAATTACACAAACATTAAAAAATGTTTCGTAGCGTCGTCGTCTGGAGAGCACTAAACACGAAATGAGTGAATTTCGTGACGAACAACGATAATTTTTCAAGCGCCAACAATTATTCTTTTGTGTCTTTGTACTTTAAACTGCTCTATTTGCAAGCCGGTTCGAAATTTAAATAAAATCATTGGTATACTACCTCGTTGGTTGCCATGTGTCGACGTGAAAAGTTCGTTCCATTTTTAAATTACACGACAGATATTTATTTATTTATTCAATACTTTAAGCACACAAATGTACAGAGGCGGACTTAATACCATAGGCATTTTCTACCAGTCAACCTTTGGATGATGCAGAGAGAAGCAGTGGTAGGTGCAATAAGGAAAATTGTGAAATCAATATTTATGTTTTTTTTTTATTTTTTTTTAGATATGAGTTTTCATAGTAATTTATTCGGCTGCTAAACAGGACAGATATAGATTTTCATACTAACATTGGTGGCCGCCTGCTCGCACGTATTTGGCCAGTACAGCAATTACAATTGTCAAAATAATGCACGAATTTCCAAGCATGTTTGAGAAAAATAATTGTTTCTTTCAATTACGTAGTAATGTTATCATTAGTCACTACAAAACCGATCACGAAGCACGTATTTTTTGCTTATAACCAAAACAGTGCAGACATTTCTGCACTGTTTTTATTTTTTATTTACTTAGATATAAATTTACCACAGAGGTTTAATGTCTCCCATTAAGTTTAAAATAAAATGTATGCATTAGATCAAAAAGATACGGGCTGAAAGTATTTGATTTTTACGTCGGGCTGAATAAAACCGACTTGGTGAAAAACTTTGTTTTCATTAACTCGACTTTTTATTTTGAGTAGGTATATTTTATCACGGTAGGTAAAGGATGTCCAGCGGGAATTATACTATTTCAAAATTAAATAACAAATAAACGAATAAGTTAAGAATTATTATTTTATTTTTAAAATGTAACAAGGGTCTGCGGATTTCACTTCTTAAAAATAAAGTCTTCCAAGTAACGTCCATTTCTCGCAATACACTCTTGTAAGCTCACATTGGCAAGTACGCGGGAACAAAGCTCTGGGGGGATGGCAGCGATTTCACGCCGAATATTTTCTTGTAGGGCAGTTATGGTACGGGGATTATTGCAAGTACACTTTAGACTTAAGGTAACCCCACAAGCAAAAATCACACGGCGTCAAATCCGGCGATCGAGGTGGCCAGGGTATGTCTCCGTATTTGCTTATTAATTTTCCAGGGAAAATTTCCCTTAACCTCAACATTGAGACCCTGGCAGTGTGTGGAGTTGCCCCATCTTGTTGAAAATGAGTTCCAAGCGTCCGTAAAACACTTGCAATTGCGGTAACAAAAACTCATCAATCATACGGCAGTATACCGAAGTGACAGTTTCTCTCATATTAAAAAAAAAATATGTACCGATTATTCCATGAGCAGAAATCGCGCACCATATTGTCGTTTTAGGGCAGTCTAAACTCTTTTGATGCCGTTCTCTTGGATTGTTGGGGTTCCAGTAACGAATATTTTTTTTATTCACATAATCCCCGATGCGGAAATGAGCTTCATCGCTAAACAATATGTTCCCAAGTGTTCAGGGGGTCCGAAAACGTTCCAACATCGTTCGGGCATACGTTTCTCTTAATACATAATCGCTGTCATTTAGTTTTTGGACGATTTGCATTTTATAGGGATGAAGTTTTAATTTTTTTTTCAAAATCACATGCACAGTTGGCTTCTTAATGCCTGTAGAGGCCGCAATCTTTCTCACCGATTTTCTTGGATTGCGGATGATTTCTTGTCGCACTTGTGCCACACGTTCTGGCGTTGCTGCTGACGTAGACGGTCCTTTTGGTGGCCTATTAACCACTGTCCCTTCTTGTCGGAATCTTTGTACCCACGACCATATAAGCTGCGTGCTCGGACCATCGTTTAACCGCCGAATATCGAAGTGGGAACAGAAAGCACGACGCGCTCGAACCAACGATTCACCACACTTTAAATATTGCTCAACCGCAAACTCGCGGTGTGCTCGCGACCAATGACTCATGGTAACTAACAAATCCGCAAAGATTACGCGACAAACGCTACCCCTCCCGCGCCTCTAGCCCCGCTAATAAATGAATAACGATAATTTAAAGTTGAAAAATTCCCGCTGGACACCCTTTAGATTGGTAGTTGAAAGAAAAGTAGATTACGCAACTTGCTAAAGTGAGTAATGAATGCACTCGTGCTAATTTAGTGCCCTCGCCTGCGTTCGGGCGCTAACATAACACTCATGCATTAATAACTTACTTTGCGCTCGGTGCAACAATCTACTATTTATTCATATCTAGATTATTAAAATCGTTTTTTAATACGCTGGTAATATCGTGACAAACAGATACAAGAGCTAACTCAAACTCGAAGCATTTATTTCGATTGAACCAATAACAGGCCTTTTGGAATAGTCAAGGCTGCTAAAAAGAAGTTCTGAAATAGGTACCGATACAAGGATGCAGTGTTTTTAGAAAAGGTTACACGGGAAACAGCAGATAGTCCTTCCACTTACGAAGTTCATCTTCCATCAACAATATCAGCAGCTATAGTGACTTCTGCGCTGTCACCGACGATGTCGTGGAAGGGGCGAAGTTTTGAGCCAAGCTAATTTAATACACTGTCGTGCCATCAACACGATGAAGAAGAAGATCAATAGTATCTTCTAAAAATTCTGCCTCATTCGCAAGCCTGACTTGGAACTATTGATACTGCTCTTTTCCTAGGTTAGGCAGTCCAGAGTCTAGATTTGTGACCGAATAATGGGAATTGGGTCTACATAACTGATATAATGATGCTTTGTTTCTTGTATATCATAATAATACGTTGCATTCGCAGCTATGCTGAGATAGGAGCCTTTTTGGCTTCGTTGATCAGGCCAGGTCTTTTTTTCTTTTTAAGTGCCAGCGCAAACTGTGCATCTTGTCACTGCCGCAGGATTGTCGTTTGCATCTGCGTCTTGTCTTTGCTGACTAGACGCAGAGCTATCGTTTATATCTGCAACTAGTCGTTACGACAGACGTCGTGAGGAAGCGATCGTTTTCTTTAAGTATCCAAGAGAGTCGGTCGTGTTGTTCATCTTGTAAGTGAATAAGGGGCCTCTAGTTGCACTTGCCTTCATGAGAAGGCGTAGGCGCAGAGTACGACTAATTCATCGCCTGTCCAAGTGTCCATCCACTACTAACCTTTCGCCAAGAACGTGGGCAGTATTCCTGTTTTTTGATGAGCTCAAAAATACTTCAGTGTGAGCATCTTCCGTAGCGCTCACAGCAGGACTAACGCTGACCTGTAGCATGCGACTGTCGTTAAGTGTGTGCGAGCACCATGCGCCTAGTCGCTGCAACTAATAGCGAGAGCATGCGATTCCTCTAGCCGGTCGTTGCGACTCTGCCAAGTGTGCGGAGCTTTGAACAAAATACATGAAAATTGTCGACCGCAGCTTGTCGCTGCGTCTAGTCGCCGAGCTGTCGTAGTCCCATGTCGCATAGTCCGTGCCATGTCTAACCGTTTCTATATATTAAAAAAAAAAAATGTTTATTTCATCAAACTTTTCATAATTTTTACATAGAATATAGCTCATAATCTACTTATAATAAGATTATGTGTGCTATAAGCTTATTTAACTAGTTGCTCACTTTTTATGGCTGAGAACCTACACGCTGACATCCTCCATTCCATACTTCCCCACAGTAAAGTAGGCTTTTAAGATATTTTTAATTTGTTTAGGTTTTTTGTCTTCTAATTTATTGGTAATATTCTTTGGTAGTTCATTTAGAATGGCAGGAAAGGCGTACGTCTAGGTTCTCTTACCATATTCATTATTCATCTTTGGCAGTTTATACGTAGGCAAGTACGACAGGTTACGAACAAAGTTTGGTCTCTTTGTTTTCTGCAGTTTATCGATAAATACAGAGTAATCAGAGGCAACAGCCAGTTTAACTTTGTCGAACACATTTATGATTTTACAATATTTAAACAACATGTCATAATCTGGTTTATATTTATGTTTGATCTTATAGGGTACCAATATTTTTAAAAAACAATATAAAATATGATTAAAATAATAAAAGTTAAAACCTTGTTGAAATTTTAATTATACGTATAATAATGTCAAATACGAAAAACATTATGTCAGTGAAGTTTGTAAAAAAAGATAAAATTAAATTAAAAAATAACTTCGTAATTTGGGAGCAGTTAATAGACATTTACATAGTTTTGCCGTTAATGGGGAAGCCACATGTACAGAAGGAATGAATGCCAAACTTCCTTGTCTTCAACGTAGTCTTTAATCTTATAATATGCTTTTTTGATAAGGGCACGTTTAATATGCGTTTTGAATTTTCCATCACTAAGTTCTGTAACCGATTGTGGCAACTTGTTATAAAAGCGGGTACTGTTTACAAGAAAATTGGTAATGGGGGATTCACTCAATAGGTTAAAATTTTGTAATAAAACTATAATTTTATGTGGAGATTTTAATATGAATATTTTAGATGTTACTCCATTAAGTATTGGACTTCTCAATGTGTTTAGGTCTTATAATTTAATTAACTTGTTTTTGAACCTACTTGGAGGATCTTCGTCGACTTGTCTTGATAATATATTTAGTGATTGTGATGCCAAAATTACATTAGTGTTAATGACTCGACGTCTGTTTACTGTGGTTTGTTAGCTAGCTTCCCTATGCCGTTACATGTAATGCCGCATACAATATTGAATGCAGGCCTTCGTTACAACAAGTTTAAAAATAATACGGCCCATAGAATTACACATAGAACACGAGTTGAGATGTTGTGCAAAAAGAGTACCAATCTACTTACATCTCCGTTGGCTTTAACCAATGGGCTACTCCAGGTATTTATAAAAGCAGAGCGAGACTAATATTTTGTCAGTCTTTCTACACGTTCAGTCCTTTTTTTGTTTTTTGGGTGGGAAATTATCAAATAACTTCTCACGTTCTGGGCTGAGCGAGAGGGCGTGTCAGACCTTTACTGCTAAAACCCACCCGTGTTCCTTCCGTTGCCTGTGTGCCAGGGCCACGATATCCCTTTCGGACAAACTCGCAATCCTGGCAGACACGTGCCGTCCTTGGACCCGTTTTATGCAGAGGACATACAGCGATCTGCGTTTCCAATTTAATAACGCGTTTAGGATACTGATGGGGCTGTCGTGGTGTTGTGGTGCGTCCACAGTGTTTGCGGAGGCACGGACAGACGATTTTTACGCCATAAATAGAAAAAGGACCGCATCCATAGCCCGCCAGCTGCGCGCCACCACCAACAGTCTCCTGAGCGTGTTCTTAGATCGGTGGGACTCCCCTTTGCTGCGCCACTGGGTAAGAATCCATACCAATTGATATTTGATGTATTAATTATTTCCGTATTACTAGCACTAGTTATTAAGTCATTTTGTTTATACTAACATTATGGACTTATGTCTGAAATAAAGAATTTGAATAAACAAGTTACATGGTTTGAAAAAATACCGGTTTGATATTCCCTAGAGTATGTCAAAAATTATCCAACATTATTTAAACATATTTGTGTTTTTGCTAAATCAATAAGTTTAAGCGATACAACTAAAACTTCCAATACTATAGTAATAATGACGTCGGTAACAACTTGAGATTATGGCAGCTGGGGTCTTCAATGAGTTTGTTGCCAACATAAGTTATACTAGCTCCTTAAATTCGTCCCCATCTAAAGCTGAAAATCTTTTGCATAGTAGTGTGCCTAAATGTAGTCGCTTATTTAGCTTCGAACACGTAACTCCTCGTGATGTAGTTAATGTTTTTAACACACTTAAAGGCTCTACGACACTAGTAGTAAAATTACTATGTCGCTAACTTTCGCGCCAGCCGCCTATCGCACGAGTCTGTACGAGCCTTTAGTCTAAAAACACTGATGATTATTGGGACATCTCCATTAAACTATTAAGTAATATAATAGACATCGTAGCCTACTGCCACTAGCTGTTACTTTTAATAAATGTGTTGATTTAGGAACTTTTCCTGACTTCTTATAGAGTAGTAAAGTCATAGGTACCTTTATTTAAATCAGGTAATAAAAATGACGTTGGCAATTTCAGGCCTATTTCTATTTTACCTGCATTTAGAAAAATATTTGAAAAGTTAATATTCAAGCAGTTGCTAAGTTATTTTAATTTAAACAGGCTCCTTCTCAATGAAAAATAGGGATTTACAAAAGGTCGTTTGACTACAGATGCGGGTGTTGCTCTGCTGAAGCTGAAACACATATTTAACGCATGGGAGAACTCGCAGAATGCTATTGGAGTTTTCTGTGATCCCTCCAAAGCCTGTGATTGCGTGCACCATGACACGCTTTTGCGTAAACTACGTCATTACGGTGTCCAAAATGAAGCTTCCAAAATAATTCATTCTTATTACCATAATAGGTTGCAATGTGTAGATGTTAATGGTGTGAACTCATCCGGGCTACCAGTTCAGTTAGGTGAATACTGCTCCATTCTTATTCTTAGTGTATATCAATGACTTATCATTCTATTTAAAGGGTATCGGTGACGTTGTACTGTTTGCAGATGATACCTCTCTTATTTTTAAAGTAGACAGGAATAGTCAAGATTTTGACGATTTAAACAGTGAACTCAATGTTTACGGAGTGGTTTATGACAAATAACTTAGTTCTGAATGCCATGAAAACGAAATGTAAAAAGTTCGACTTACCAGATGTTAGAAATCTAGGACCCCACATCTTAGATAAAGAGATGCTTGAAACTGTATATTCGGTAGTTTTTCTGGGCATAACAGTAGATGCTAAACTTCAGTGGGGCCCACTTATGAGAAGGCTCAGTTCGGCCGCCTACGCCGTCAGGAAATTAAGACAATACACTGACGTTGATACAGCTCAGTTAGTCTATTTTAGTCCATTTCATAGCGTTATGTCTTACGGTATTCAAGCAAAACAAAACATAAACAAGCAGCATAAACGAGCTGTTCAAGCAATTTACCAGCTAGATGCCAGTTTCTTTGAGGGTTTTTTTTTTGTAGCATTACAATTATTCAGCTTCATCAACATCTTAACTATGTACACTAAAAACAATATTAACACCAGAAATAAGGACTAATTACGTGCTCCATTTCACTGGCTTCTTAGGGTTCATAACTCATTTGTTGAGCTTGGTATAAACTTTTTAAAACAAACTACCTTCTTCTTTACTACATTTGCCTTTCAATGATTTTTCCGTTCACTGCCTTTCAATGCGTTTAAAGCTAAAGTAAAGTCCAACCTTTGTACAAAGGCATACTATTCTATCAACGACTACATAAACGATAGAAATTCATAGTTGGTCATATACATCAACTTACCTACTGACGAATTTTAAAATATTGTTTATTTTATTTGACCGTATGTCAATTTATTTTATTAAAATTAAAATTTATTATTGATATAATCTACTCTCAGTGTTTTTTTTTCATGAGTTGTATTGCAATATGTGCTTAGGTTAGGTTAGGTTAGGTTAGGTTATAATTCACAAAATTGTAAAGGAATGTTTAAATTATTAATATCTTTTGAAATACTGAGTGTATAGGATGTTTGATGCTGCCAATATTTAGTAGAAATTTCTACTAAATATTGGTGCTATTTTTATCCAATTTGATTAACTGCTTTAGTAGCTACGAACGTATATTTTCTATAGACCATCAGGATTGAGGAGCCACATAAAATGTGTTGTATCACCGAAATTGTATAGTCTTTCCATTTTATTTTTATACTACAAATTATAACTCATTTACTACTAAATTATACTAAAAATACGTTTTAATCGGTTGATAAGTTTCCGAGAAACAGCGTGGTGAAAATGATGGATTTTTAAGAAAAATCAAAGCATTGTAGCCACCTCAAATTCAGCTGTACAAAACCCATTTTTTTTGTACAGATTACGCATAAACACTACTAAATCCTACCAAATTTTCAAAAACATCCGTTGGCTAGTTTTCGAGTTCTAAGGTGGCTCCTCAATCCAGATGTCTGGATTGAGGAGCCACCTTAAACGTCCTATAACTTTTTAATGGTTTTACTACAAATTCCAGGATCGGGCCTACAAAATCAGCTAATTTACTACTAAATATTGGTACTACCCTCGTTTAAATATGAGACATGGCTCCTCAATCCATACGGACACAGTTTTCGATGACCTTTATGGTCATTTTTTGTGCAATTTGTGGTGCGATTCCTTTTGTTCATTTCGCGGTAACTTATATCGCATTTTATTAGCAAGTAGAGCATAATGGGTTTTTCTCTACAATGTCGGTTCAAAGTAACCTTTCAAGCAAATAAGTTATAGCAAATTTTCATTCATTAGCTTTGTGTAAATAAATAAATAAGATGCTTGATATTCTTTATCATGTATGTTTATCCTTTACTATAATAGAAGTTCTACCTAAAAGTTTCATCCTTAAAAACCAAAATAGTAAAACAATCAAGCAAACAAAATCTTTATTTTTAGCTTTCATAAATTATGTAAACAATGCGGTTATTAGTCTTTGTGGATAAAGATCTTCGTATTATTATATATGTCAAGAGGGTATAGAACTGTCTGAAGGCAAGAAGAATGCTGCGCCGGCGCCACCTGGAAATAGTAGAAAAATAAAACTTGTTATGACTGAAAATAACGTAGGTAATATTCTGCCTCGGCTGCTTCGCTACGAGTTTACCACGCTAATTCATTAATCACAATGGCAATCCAAAGTCCACTGACTATACTTACTGAGTACCACACCAGCTCCTGAGTACAGTGCCACCGAGCAGTGGTCCGTCATGGCGCCGCTCAGTATGTTGGTGCCCGCGAACGCACTCAGCCTAGCCACCATCATGCCTAGACAGGCGATCATACCCCTGGAAACAAGAATCGTGATCAAACTATGTGATAAGGTCATCAGGTCAGTGACCTGGTTGATTATGACTAGCTTATGCGTCTAGGTTTAAAGTTGCACTGAAATGAATTTTCAATGTCATCATTTTAATAACTTATAGCAGATGTAACTAAACGTCTCCCTGAACGCATTGGTCGAGGCAAGCTGCCAGCACGATATTTACCATAGTGCGTTTTCGAACGCACCTTCGCGCATGCGCCTCGCGCCGACCTATAATAGCGTAACCGGCGCGAATACCGGCCACTGATTGACTGATGTTAGGTTGGTAGTAATGAGTATGATTGAACGATATACAATAAGTGTGGCGACATTTTAATTCTAACTCTCGTGTCGTACTGATGTAATTAGTTATATTTTACAGTTTTATTAAAGTTTATGCCAATAACAAAACCGTTTTACTCTAAACTGACTCACCCCGACTACATCTTGGCGCCCAACGTGGGACGCCAAGATGTAGTCGGGGTGAGTCAGTTCAATCATACTCATTTCTACCAACCTAACATCAGCCAATCAATGGCCGGTATTCGCGCCGGTTACGCTATTATAGGTCGGCGCGAGGCGCATGCGCGAAGAGGCGTTCGAAAACGCACTATGGTAAATATCGTGCTGGCAACTTGCCTCGACCAATGCGTTCAGGGAGACGTTTAGTTACATCCGCTATATTTTCTATCTTCTAATTCGTGCCGATGGTAATGTTGTACTGGTCCAAAATTATACTTCGCCACTGCCACATTGGGTGGCAGCGCAAGTGTCGCCTTGAATACAGGCTTTGGGGCAGAGGGCAGGAGAAGAGGTGACACATAGTTTGCAATGCAGTTCTACATCCGCACCATTCAGCTGTTTCGTCGAGATTTACAGTTTACCAAATTGGTGTTACATCTGCCCTTGGGTTTGCAGACGGTGCAAGAACTACCTAAGTTACGAGGTAACGAAACTTGGCTTTATTGCTTTCAAATTGCCGCTGAAATAATTATGTTATGTTTTATTTATTTATCTGGAAAATTTATATTGTGTTTGATACATTACATACATCATAATTAATAATATTAATATAAATTCTAAAAGTAAACATGCAATAATAATAATAATCAAAAACATGCTTTCAAAAATCAATAATCATAAATAGCATTTTTGTTTTTAATAGATAATTGGAATTTTAATATTAGATTATAGTTCGTCCATCGAGTACAAGTTTTTATCTAACAGAAATGCTTTGAGATTAGCCTTAAAAGAGCAACACAACAACATTATTTCAATATATCATCATTTTTTTTTTTTGTATTATTACTTATTATTATTTTATTTTTTTTTACTTTTTGTTTAGCAACATTTTGTGTATACTTATTAATTTTTTAAATTTGCTGTATTTGCCTTGCTAAATGGCTGTTTATAAGGATGTGTATTGTCGCCTATGATTTAACCTGTTTGGTTTAGAACAGAATACAATATTTTTATTTTCAGACAAAGTCTAGGTTAGTAACAATTTTACTTAACATCTAGTGTTAGTAGGTGCAGACACAGATTAACATACTCGTACAATAAAAATAAAAATTCAGCGTGGAGCTGAATCCACTTTAAATAAGTAATTTATTTTTGACATTGTTCTCACATACCTATAGAAGCAACAAAATTAATGTACCCAGGATTTTGTAATATCTTGATTTAAAAGCGTGTCCTTGGAGTTTCTTGCCTGTTCATCTCCATAGAGATCTACTTTTTGGAATGGGCAAATAGTTTCAACTTTCTGACTAACTGACCGACTCTTTGACAATTCAAAAGTGCCTGTAATAGGTTTAATTGAAATAAATGTTTTGAGTTTGATCCCACCAATCTGCGAACACACTGAGGATACTGTCGGTGCTGTCGCGAACAAGCGACATCAGGGATGCCCATCTTTTTATAATAATGACGGCAAAACCATCAAAGTTATAATCCGCAAACATCCCTGACGCACTACAACGTCACAGCATCGGCAGTCGCGCAGAACAGTAAAAAACCGGCCAACTGCGTGTTGGACCAGGCACAATGAAGGGTGCCGTAGTTGTGATGAATGTATCCCAAGAAAGACATGTTCCCTCATACATTCCAACTGCAAATGTAAGTTTGTACGCACAGTATTGAGAGATTTACCATGTTATTTTAAGACCATAGTCTTCTTTCTGGTTTTCCTGTAATCTATAAGTAAAGACCTATTTTCTATTTTTTTTCATAATTTTAAGCTCAGGTGTTCCGGAGATATGGGGTGTGGTCAATTTTCGTCAAATTTCTTAAATAATTTTAACAGAATATATTTTAAAATTATAAAAAAAATATATCTGAATTCCTTACAACAAGCCCTTTCATTTGATACGTAACACGCTATAGTAAGCTAAACTTTTTTCGTTTTTCTAATTTGCCCCCCAAAAGTGACCTCCATATTCAAAATGTATTTACGTTACCTACACATCCGTGTTTGCGTCACAGAAGTTCATGTGTAAAGGCTTCTACAGACAGGTGCGACTCGCGACGCGACACAAAGGCACCGCTCGTCGTGTGACACGCGGAGCCTTTGTGTCACGTCGCGATTCACGCTGGTCTGTAGAAGCCTTAACAAATTGAACTTAATCGTTCCAGTAGATTCGGAGCAAATCGGCTCTGACAGACGGACAGACAGACAGACACACGAGTGATCCTATAAGGGTTCCATTTTTTCTTTTTGAGGTACTTACGGAACCCTAAAAGGTAATAAAATATTTTTAAATAATTAAATGACGCCTGCACATTTTCGCACCAAAACTAGATACCTATCGTGTAGTCATTATTTTATTAACGTAGGTACCTACCTATTATTTAATTTTATTAACGTACGTACCTATTATTTAATTTTGTTAAAACTTTTTTGGAGGTCAGTACGTAAACGAATCTGCGTCTTTCATAAAACTTCTTTCAAAATAAAATTAACAAGCGTAGTGACCCATCTTAGCCCATATGTGCGTCACATTGTAGGTGCCTCGGGTGCACCCTGTAGGTACCTATATTCAGCCTTGCATCTACCTTGCCGAAAGCCTTTTGCCTTTTGACCACGGCCATAAATTCTCTTGTAGCAGTTTTGTTACAGACGCATTGCTAAGGCTAAATGTCACTCAATTTGCATAAAATATTAATATACAGTCCCGCCGAGTTATAAACGTATAGACCAAATCTGTTAAGATAAGATCATTTATTTGTCCAAAAAATTTGTATTAATGGCATGCAAGATGTTACATTAAATTAAATCACAGCCATGTTGTTGTGGCAACATCAAATAAATATAAATTTATTAATTATTCTAAGCAATTTACAATACACATTAGAACTTAAAAACAACGTATACATTGAATAAAGGCTTATATCTTATAGCGCTTACCTGCACGAGCTTTAATTCTTGAAAAAAATAAAATACTTATAAAATGAGTACCTACCCAGATTTTTGTTCTACGAGTAATTACGCTTGCGACTACTAGATCGACTTGTAGCTAGTCGCAAGCACGATTACGGAGCTTGGCCCGATCCGGGCTAAGTGTTATTGTTACGAACTTACGAGCCAAGCAAACATTCTCACTAGGCGCTCAAAGTCTGCACTTTAGCCCTTTTATTAAAAGGTTCTATTACATGGCGAAACATCCCGTGAACATATTTTTTTTTTTGGGCGGTAAATTATCGTATAACTTCTCCCACTCTGGGCGGAGCGGGAGGGCGTGTCAGACCTTTACTGACTAAAACCCACCCGTGTTCCTTCCGTTGCCTGTGTGCCAGGGTATCCCGATGTGCACGATATCCCATTCGGACAAACTGGCAACCCTGGCAGGCATTAGCCCTAATGGACCCCGTCAATTCGTGCTGACATCTCTTTGAGGCACGCGTTGAACACAACGCGCCGTCGACCCGGGCCTGGTCCTTATCGGACGGCGAGCTACCCATCGCTCACCGTCCGCAGGCCCGCGCCTACGGTGGCCGGAAATCGGATTGCGACTCCCGACGCCCGGGACGTCTCCTGTGGCGACTAGGAGCGTGACGGCGCGAACCCTGCCTCTCCCACACGCGTTCCGCCTCCTCCTTCGCGAGAATTACTGCTTCGCAGAAGGACGTGTGTGACGGCCTCCCATGCACTCTCGGTCCGAACCATGGCCTGAACCAGGGCCGGACGCGAGAGATCGCCGCCACCGATTGCCTCCGTGAGGACACGGCGGTGCTCCGCCCAAGCCGGGCAGACCTCCACCGTGTCCTCCGGGCAATCCACACAGTGGTGACACCGGGCGTTTCTTGCCGCTTTATCCTGAACAGGAACCTCCCGAAACATCCATGTCCGGTGAGGACCTGCATCAGTCGAAAGGTGAGGACGCCGTGGCGCCTTTCTAGCCACTCCTCAATGAGGGGACCAAAGATATAACAAAGATATTTCTATGGAGGGGACTTATCGCCACAATTGTGGCGTGCCCAAACATTAACTACTTGGGACTTATATGGTCTGTTTCGTTTTCTTTTATTCTACCAGTTTTGTTCCATTCCACTGCTTCGCGAAGGTCTCCCCAATCGGTTTCCCCTCTTCCCTGTGTGTGTTTATAATGAAATAAATACTATCTTACCTATAAGACGTCGGATACAAATCCACAAAGTACGAGGATATGACTCCGAAAACCATGGCTGTGGTGAGGAATATGTAGAAGAGGATCAGCCCTGAAATAGCGTCACCAGTGTTGTCGATGCCGACGCCGGCAGCTGCTGCTATGATCAGGATTATGATCGTCAGGGGCTGCGGAAGAACAATACATATTATAAATCGAAGTTCTGCGTATCTGTGACCGCATTGTTACTACGCAAAGGATTTTGATGCATTTTTCAACATCAGTTAGAGACTTTATTGAGGAAGGTTTTGTTTGTAATAATACTTTAATGTTTGATTAAGATATAATGAAAAAATTTCATGTTTTGTCAAATCGTAAAATCCGTGCAAAGCATCTAAGTACTCTCAGTGGCTCGCTAGTCTCTAAGTACAAGAAAATGGCAGAAACCCCGGGATGGGAAGTCAGTTAAATCTTTATTTCAAATACACCATTAGGTTCGAATGTCACCTGCTATGCCCTGCTCCGTCTCGTATGGACACAATGGGTTCCTTGTTGTCCACGGATCCCTAGAAAAGATCTGGTGCGTAATACTCGCAACTGGCGCGCGTATATGGCCGGAGGGACTCTCATTCATCATTATAATATAGATATTTTTGACATTACAACATATTAGATAGAAACTAGATTTTGAACATTTTAAACTCTGTACTCAGGTGCTACTCAGATGTACCTACGTGCGCATGTGAATTGAGTTCGCTATAGGTAACTATAGCTCGTCGCGTTTATAAGTTTCTGTCTAAATCCAAAAGAAAAAGGCATAAGTGTAAAATATTTACATAAAAAGTAATAAAATTATATGACATTTTTGCTATTTGTCAATAACTTTGGTGTTTATTATTTGAATTAACAAGTTTTGAGACATACATGCCAAGGAACGTGTGACGATACCAATAAACTATACTAATTTAGGTATACCAAATATGATGAACCGGACTTTGCTCACGTTTCCATATGGAAAGTGAGCAAAGATTTTTTTTTTCTCAAAATCAAACTTAACATTGTAGTTAAAAAACATGTTCTCCTATACTTCGATATAAGTACGTCACGGTCAATTCTCCAACTTCAAATGTAAGTTGATCGACTATTACTCGTTAACTTGTAATGGCCACACAGACGACATGGCGAGAAACTATAAGGGTTCCTTCTTGACTACGGAACCCTAAAAACTAGTTAGCGTGCATCGAGCAGTGAGTGCGCGACGGCGACGAACAGTTACTGGCTGGTTTGCGTCTGTACCACGCATAAAGCCGGGTCTGCTGCGCCCATAGTTGCGTGTTTCAAACAGTTACAAACACGATTTGGGGGCGTGGCCTAAATCAAAATCATACAAATCGTGTTTGAAACACGCAACTATGGGCGCAGCAGACCCGGCTTAAGGCTAAGTGAGTGTTGTAGACATGGGTAGCTCGTGAGCGAGTCGATTGCCTTCGCTCCTCCTCCTTCCTCCTTCGACGCATGTATCTTCATTTCAGCAGAAAGACGTCCACTGCTGGACATTGGCCTCACCCAAAAGGGGGATTTGCCATAATCGCCACGCTTGGCAGGCGGGTTGGCGTTCGCAGTATGGTGTTAAAATGCATAGAGAACGCTGCTGCCCATTCTCTAGTAAGTCCCTTAGTCGCCTTTTACGACATCCACGCGAAGAAATAGGGTAAAGGCTTCTACAGACCGGCGCCACTCGCGACGCGATACAAAGGCACCGCTCGTCGCACGACACGCGGGGCCTTTGTGTCGCGTCGCGTATCGCGCCGGTCTGTAGAAGCCTTAATGCTATTCTTTACGTCCGGCACCACACGGAACGACGCGTGTGTGGTGTGAGTCAAATGAGTTACCGTTCGGCGTCTAAATCACTGAGTTAAAAAAGAGCTAGTGAGCTAGGAGAGTGATATAGCTTTTAGAGTGAATGAGCTAATCGCTCTTTGTCTTTTTAGTTAGCTATTTCGCTCATGTCTTAAGTGTTGTGTCCGAAAAGACAAACGAGTACTTGGCCGGGCGGTGTGAACAGACAGCGATCAACTTATATTAGGTATACCTAATTATGTATCTCTTTTACCTACCCTTTGTACGTTTCTTGAGCAAGAAAATCGTTGATAGCTCTAGTCGTTGATAGTTAGTCGTTGATAGCTAGTCGTTGATAGCTAGTCGTTGATAGCTAGTCGTTGATAGCTAGTCTTTGATAGCTAGTCGTTGATAGCTAGTCGTTGATCGCTAGTCGTTGATCGCTAGTCGTTGGTAGCTAGTCGTTGATAGCTAGTCGTTGATAGGTAGTCGTTGATAGGTAGTCGTTGATAGGTAGTCGTTGATAGCTAGTCGTTGATAGCTAGTCGTTGATAGCTAGTCTTTGATAGCTAGTCGTTGATAGCTAGTCGTTGATCGCTAGTCGTTGATCGCTAGTCGTTGATCGCTAGTCGTTGGTAGCTAGTCGTTGATAGCTAGTCGTTGATAGCTAGTCGTGGATCGCTAGTCGTTGATACCTAGTCGTTGATAGCTAGTCGTTGATAGCTAGTCGTTGATCGCTAGTCGTTGGTAGCTAGTCGTTGATAGCTAGTCGTTGATAGCTAGTCTTTGATAGCTAGTCGTTGGTAGCTAGTCGTTGAAAGCTAGTCGCTTCCTCCTCAGCGGTGGAACAGGTGCCTAAGTAGAATCGCCATCAAATCACTTTGGCCTGACCAGTGCGGTCGCGGCATAACATCGGGAGTGGAATATTTTTCACGACATTTGATTCTCGCGATTCTAGCTTACTCTATTGTTACTAAGATAGGTTTTTTGAATAAATTCAGTTTATGTGTCTATTGTTTCCTTGAGAGCAAAGCAGCTTACAATAATAGCCTACACACGTCACAGTAGTTTTTACTAACATTTTAAAACAATGTATGTGTTGATAAAAACAACATATTAATTCTTCTTAATCATGATTTTTCATAATTAAAGTGTGGCGCATGTTCTTTACTTCGGTTAACGAACATTGTAACGCGTCATCTTCAGGCGCTCCCACGCCGGCGGCATCGCCTGTAATGTAACCTTTACCTGCGACATAGCCGTGTTACTTCTACCTATTTAATTAACATACTTATTATCCGCCCCCCCCTCCCGCCCCCTATTACATGGGACTTAAGACGCAGATATATATCAGTGACCTTGAGTGGTGTTCTGTACTGAGCTCACGCAACGCGTCGTACGTTCAGCCAGTACTAGGTACGTCTATCAAGGAGCGCTGTCCCCAATTTGACGCATTATTAAGTTATTATACACAAAACAAAAAGTATTTAAAAAAAACGCGTATACTAAAAGATTAATAATTTAGTTACCTTTAAATTGGTTAAGGTTTCAGAAACATACGCTTGGTAGATTTTGCGCCATTCTCAGTTTTTTATCCGCGTTAGACATAATTTTACAAATTAATTTCACTACTCGTATGTAATATAAACAAACTCTAAAATATTCACATATTAAGTTATTGAGAAAATGCTCTAATTTAACATATATTTTTTTCAAATCATTAACACTACTCGTTTAGACGTGATCTTCAGTATAATAAAATCATTAAAAGTCTGTTATCGTCGCCTTAACATATCTGGCGAAATGTGGGTATACTATAGGTACACCTCTGCCTAGGCCTTCGGGGATTACAGGCGTGATGTTATGTGTTTATTATAAATCTAAATCAAAATCGAAATATTTTATTTCACATAAACCTACATGGGCACTTATGAAACGTCAGAGCTATAGGTGACGGTTTCAATTGGTCGTTTCGTTTCGTATGGACAAGAGCCGGCATGAAACTACACGGTTACTCTTTTAAAAATAATTGACTTTTACAATGTTTTCAAATTACAGTACTAATGGGTATGGGAGGACAGTGTAGGCCCGAATATGGTTTACAAAGCTAGTCTATTAAGCCTACAACGTTCTCACATTAATAAATTAAAAAATAATCTATAATATTCCCAAACGCACACGTACACACCTCCATACACACACAGCACGATATGATAATAAATTATATTTTTGATGTTTTTTCTAATTTTTTTTTAAATACTTTTCATTTCTGTTAATGTATTTTATTTTATTTTGTTTTTACTTCTTTTAAAATTGTATTTTGTAGCACACATGTTTGTCGATTCTTATGTTGACATTATTATCCAAGCCAAATAATATGGGAGAGGGCGCTGACTCCTGACATACAGGTAAACCTAGTTCAGGAGTCAGAGGCTTCAAACAAATTCTGTACTTAACCTATTATGTCATTAAATAATTATTTATTTATTTAATATTACTAAACTAGATAAAAACATATTTAAACCAAATGACATCATCACATATCCTGTTTGTGTTAATCTTCTCTCTCCACCACCTAGCAGGTGATGGCCTGCGCAGTCTCCTTGCAAAAACCTAGCCGTTACAGTGGAATCTTGGATTGTTACTTTACAGGCGCGTGCTCCCGGTGAGGGAGCGCCTTTAGAAGTTATTTAAGTTATTTAAACGAGATAATCAGACGGAAGGGACGATTGATTAATTCTGAGCATAGTTATAGTTGCCCACTGATAATTAGTGTAAGTATCTCGACTACATAGCCCCGACGACGGATTCTGAATTCTAAAGGCAATTCTGTCAATTTAACTCAAATATTAAGGTGCTACCTTTTTTTTTACTCAGTTAGTTTTCATCATTGTCTGGCAGTTTGAGTACTTTATGCGGCCTACCCAAATGTCCTTTCTTTGGTATTGTTCGTTGAATCGTTGAGCTCCTCAAGTTCTGAGTTGAGCTGCACGACTACTGACAAATACGTGCACTGACTGGACAGGTCCCCTCAATCTGTGTGATTCTTTCATCAAAAGATCATTTCAGGCACCAATCTACATGGTCTTCACATGATCTGACCAAGATTATGTCTGGACTTTAAAAGAGACTGAGACCTCTGAGTTTGTTTCGGCCTTTCTTCTCAGAGTAGTCAGATACGTAACGCTGACCTCATCTAGTTTTTTTATTTTAAAATATGATTGACGTGTAAGTGTTTGTACAAACCTACTTACAGAAAATGAATCATATAACATTTACCGGGAGCATTTGTCTGTAATGCAAAAGACTACTGACGACTCACTTCTAAAAGACGCTTCTTTTAGAAGCAAGTCGTCGTTAGTCCGCAAATACGTAGGTAGGTGTTTGGTTCGGACCTGTAACGAATGTAAAGAATGGCCCCTTTTTTATTTTTTGGGTGGGAAATTATCAAATAACTTCTCCCGCTCTGGGCGGAGCGGGAGGGCGTGTCAGACTTTTACTGACTAAAACCCACCCGTTTCCTTTAGTTGCGTATGTGCCAAGGCCACGGTATCCCTTTCGGACAAACCCGCAACCCTGGCGGAAAGAATGGCCCCCGAATCTCCTTTTTGTGATTTTGAATGTTACAAAGTTCTTATGTAAATTGATTCATAGTACCTACTATGCAATTTGATGGCCATTATTACCTAACTAAATGAGTTGTAAACTTGTTTCAAGGTAAATTACGAATATGGGGTCAGTAGATCTAGCCCCTCGCATGTTGTTAGACTAGATTGCTTAATAATATTAAAGTGGACTACTTAAATTTATTCCAAGACTTGATTTACGTTAGTCAATAATGATGTTTGCGCCATCTGTTTTGAGAAAATCTACAATTTTAATATTAAAAATATAAAGTTAAAGAATATGTACAGTTAATAGTTAAAGTGCACAAGATTTACTTCACATTTTGAATAAGTTAAAATGAACAAGCTGATTATTTATTTAGCTTGCAAATCGCTGTATGACTACTAGGTCCCTAGGGCCCTATCAGAATACCAGCGCTGCGACATTTATTTTTAAGTGCCGCGGCATCATGCTGAGATACGGGCCTTTTGGCCTGGTACAGGACTTTGTTTTTATTTTCTTTTTGTTTTTATTTTTGGTTTTGTTCTTTTTTTTTTTGTTTCTATGAGTGTGTTTTATTTAATTTGTGATCTGTGCGAGTCCCAATAAATGTTTTTTCTTTCTTTCTTTCTTACATTAGCCAACGCAAATTAATCGTACCTAACTAGATACACAACTTGGAGACGACATTACAAGAATAAATGAAAACACTGACAATAGGAGTATTTTAAAACTATCAAATAAACTTACATCGAAAACAAGTGATATTTATATGTATTATTTATAAATTATTATTTTTAGTATATGTGAAACCCGAAACACGTGTCTAGTATTTTTATGTAAAGAATCTATGTACAAAATTTCAGATTATAGAAAGAAGTGTATAATGAAAAATCACAAAGATATAAGATCGTTATGTTACCGGGTTGTCCGTACAAAAACATGCTAACGGCGCCCCCGCGCCTCCAGGGTCGCCTTGCGCTCATTGATAATAATTTGGCAGTAGGTACCTAATCGTACGGCGATTGTATTGTAAGTAATTAAATGGTGATAAAATTTTCCATCACACTTAAATATTTTTGGGAAAAAAACATGGTGTAAAATTATTGAAATCGATTTTCGATAATCGAAGTTCCTTATTCTGAACAAACTATATTCAGGTTTCGCATATACTAAAAATAATATTGTATATACATAAGTAAGGAAATGATTACCTACATACTGTATACCTTTTTTTTTGGGTGGGAAATTGTCAAATAACTTCTCCCTCTGGGCGGAGCGGGAGGACGTGTCAGACTTTTACTGACTAAAACCCACCCGTATTCCTTCATTTGCCTGTGTGCCAGGGCCACGATATCCCTTTCAGACAAACTCGAAAACCTGGCAGGAACTACATACATACCTATCATTTCCATAATTTGAATTTACCCGCGCTCATTCAAGCGCGAGTGATTAATAGAATGACCGTTATAAGATAGATTGTATGAATGTAGGAATGAATGACTGACTGACATGGAGAAGTGACAGTTGGTTGTCATGTTGTCCATGTCATTGTGATTTTGATGTTATAATTGCTACATTATTAACTATTGTGTTAAATAAAATACTTGAAGGATTAAAAGGACACAATATTCGTGAAATTAAAAGCTTTGAATGTTGGTTCTTTATTTACGGGTAAAGTCATATTTTGTAAAGCATTATGTAGATACTTACGTTGTAAAACAACCTTTTGGAATACCTACAATAAAAAAAACTTTATTTACAGAAACGCAATCGAGTTTATTTACGGATGTCGGTTACCTTAAATAAGATATCTTATTTATAGATATTTATTATTTCAAACAAACTAAATAGTAGTGATACGCCGACTATGAGTTTTGCCAATCTTTGACTAGCTATAGTAACTAAACTATTGAATATAATTATTGCTTGAATTTTTGTATGCAGACTGAGACCGTCATCGTTATCCTAACATCCTAACATTTTATATTATAAACTAGCTTATGCGCACGCGTTAATTTAGAATTTGACAATCAATTCGGGTTGTACTCTGCTTCTACTGATATAATTCAATCATGATTCGAAAGACACGTGGCGCCATCTATTATCATAAGAACGTTGTTGTTGTTTTCCTCGGGAACAGTACATTTTTCGGGATAAAAGGTGCCCTATGTCCGTTTCTGTACACCTGACAACGTATATACAAAATTTCAGAATGTTCGGTTCAGTGGTTTAGGCGTGAAAAGGGAAAAAAAAAAACAAACTTACTTTCGCATTTATAATATTAGTTACTTTCACACTAAAACGGCTGAACGGATTTGGATGAAATTTGGCACATGGGAACACCATGACCTGGATTAGAATATAGGATAGTTTTAATCCCGATATTCCCACGAGATCCAGGCCTACGCGGATGAAACTGCGGGTAGCAGCTAGTTATGTATGCGTTCGATTAAATTTAATGTATTATCTTCTTTGAATGTGGAAGCTTGTAACCCTACCTATGCATAAAATGTAAGTTTGTTATTACTCAGTAAGATTCTTTAAATTAAAATAAATAATTACCTTATGTGTGCTCTAACCCCCATATCAATAAACGCGGATAAAAATTATCTTGTGTGTTTGTTAAGTACCGGTATAGCGTTCTATTGATTGTTTGCTGCACCGAACGACGTCATTACGTCAGCGCCGGCTGCAAACCAGCGCTGGGGCTCTGTCTTGCATAGGGTCGCAGTATAATGCTGAGCGATAGCCGTTTTGCGTGGATGTGACGCATGTTTCCCCCAACCTTTTCTTATTTTTGTGTTTATGTTCTTTTTTGCGTCATGTTTACCGCAAATAAACTTATTATCTTTCTTTCTTTCATCTTCTGATTTACTATACATTTTTCGAAGTTTAAGTTTGGCATAACTTTATTAATAAGGGGGAAGGAGTGTATATTAACTGTATATATATTATTATTATACTGTCTTTTAACTGGACGTTAAGGGACTGTATAATATTTTGTAACTATGTAATTAAAAAGAGTGACGAGGAGTTCCTTGCCCATTCTTCGCCATAGGTACTTAATCCGCTTTGAAATAGGCAGCTAATTTCACCTTTGTGATTGGCCAACTCATTTGACAATATAAAAGTAGGCACTTTTGAATGAAGGAGTCGGTTAGTAAATGGTTTGATAAAAATAAATGCTTTGATTTTTGACTGATTATGTACATACCTTCCTCCTGCCGGCACATTGCGAGATCAGCGCGTTAAGAAGGAAGAAGGACATCCCGTGCGCACATCCCGCCCAGATGGTGTTGTCTTCTATGCTGTTCTTGCATTCTGATGGTTCCTGTACCTGTGATAAATGATAAATGATTTATTTTCTGTAAGTAGGTTTGTACAAACACTTTTACACGTCAATCATATTAAACCAAAAAAAAAACTAGATGAGGTCGGTGTTTCGTATCTGACTACTCTGAGAAGAAAGGCCGAAACAAACTCAGAGGTCCCAGTCTCTTTTAAAGTCCAGACATAATCTTGGTCAGATCATGTGAAGACCATGTAGATAGGTGCCTGAAATGATCTTTTGATGAAAGAATCACACAGATTGAGGGGACCTGTCCAGTCAGTGCACGCGTTTGTCAGTAGTCGTGCAGCTCAACTCAGAACTTGAGGAGCTCAACGATTCAACGAACAATACCAAAGAAAGGACATTTGGGTAAACCGCATAAATTACTCAAACTGCCAGACAATAATGAAAACTGAGAAAAAAAAAACCAAAAATAAACAATAACCCACATAGTATTTACATTTACAATACTTAATTAAAACAATATAATACTTAACCATTTCTTCCCGTGGGTGTCGTAAAAGGCGACTAAGGGACTTACTAGAGAATGGGCAGCAGCGTTCTCTATGCATTTTAACACCATACTGCGATCGCCAACCCGCCTGCCAAGCGTGGCGATTATGGTGGACCCCCCCCCTTTGGGGGAGGCTTAGGACGTCTTGAATGAATAACTTAATACTCATGAATACTTAACAAAGTTAATATTCATGTCATTGAGTTGAATTGTTAGTGTTTATGAAGCTAGGTGAATATAAAACAAAATAAAATAGAGGCTCGTGACTTATAAGCATAACAGCCGCACGGGTCCACCGTTCAGGTTAAGCTACACTTGCCACGGTAGGTCCGTGGATGGGTGACCATCTTTACATACCGAGACCCCTCCGTCCTCGGAACGTTGGTCCCGGCAATCATTCGTGGATCTTTGTCAGTCGTTACGGGTCGTCAGAAACCCGATAGTTTGACACCCAGTCTTACCAAAGGTCTTACCCGATCTGACCTCCACAACCCAGTAACTGTACAACCCACAAAGCAGTAACTGAGTCGTGGAAGTTAGATAGGCAGTCGCTCCATGTAAATACTGATACCCAGCTGATTCTGGTTAGACTAGAGTCGACCCCAACATCTTTGGGAAAAGGGTAAGCATATGATGACGTAAATAAGAAACTGTAATAGTACATTACTGCAGCGGCCTGCATCGGGGGCATTGATGGACGAACGTGAAAATGTGGGCTGAGGCGAAGCCGAGACACTCATATGTGCGTCCATCAATGCCTGGTTGCGGCCAAGCCTTGTGCTTTTCTCAAATAATGCACGGAAATTCGAACAAAGTAAATTAATTGTAAATTCCAGATTCAATGACGAACAACGATAATTTTTCACGCGCGTGTAAATTTTTTTTATTTTCAATAAACAGCTTTCTATTTGCAAGCCAGTTTTAAATCTAAATAAAACCTTTGGTAAGTTACATCCTTGGTTGCCATGTTTCGGTGTAAAAGATGGTTCCTTTTTTAAATTACACGATAGATATGAGTTTACTATGTACCTAATTTATTTGGTCTCTAAACAACGACACTTATAGATTTTCATACAACTTTTGGTGGCCGCTGCTCGAATGTATTTGGCCAATACAGCAATTTCGATTTATCTCGAAGAGGGTTGTCAAAATAATGCTCGAATTTCCAAGGATGTTTGAGAAAAATAATTGTAAGTTCAGTGACAGAAGACACACTTTGTTGCGTTTTGCGAGCTAAAGAAAGAAAATGTCTTTATTGGGACTCGCACAGGAGATCGCAAATCGGAAATCGGGAGCTCGAAGTCAACAGATGATGCAGTTTTTTTTTCATTTAGAAGCATAGTTATTTCAATTAAGTTGCATTCTTGCGCTAAAAATTAATCAAGCATCAGAAAGCGCTAGTATTATGTGACGATGCCGGGTATAACTATGTTTGGGCCTCCTCTTTCTATTTTATCCACTGCTGGCTAAGTTGGGTGGGTAAGTTTTTTTTTTACAAAATCATTAACAACCTAATAAAAAAAAGCACGGGCAATTTTCAATTCGTCTGACAAGCATGGCAATTTCATGGTGATTTTCACCAAAGTAGCTCCTACTATTTTTTTACCTGTTTAACTTCCACAGCGGTGGTGTTGGTAAGATGGAAGAGGTCGCAGAAGGAGGCATCGGCAGAGCTGGTGGCGTACGACGTGAAGAAGATGTTGAAGATCGTCGGAAGAATGATGGCGAAGCTGTTGTTACTGTTTGTGGAAGAAAAAAACTTTGATTTAGTAAGGAAGGTGTAGTTGTTATTAAGGGAAACATAATTTTTAAGGGCTCTCGATTGTTTGTTAGCAACGCCAGGCGTAGAAACGTAAAATAATTATATATAATAAAAAACGAAAAAAGAGAGAAAAATAATTTTATTTGTCACAGAAACACGTGCATACGAAAACGTAAACTCGAGTTGGTAAACATTACACAAAACACATCTACAATGTAATCACGAGCACAAAAATAACAAATAGTCGGCAACTGCACGTCATGACTGTGACAAGAAGGTTTGCACTCAGCATGATGCTGTGCTATGGGGGACCCACAGCACAGCGCTGATTAGGCGGTAATAAAGGTTCATTCATGGAATATTTGACATAAAAACACAATTTTCAGAAAATAAAATGGTCAGTTATAAGTATAATATCCCCTTGACAGGCGCATCCACTGATTTATTCTGTGGATGATTTATTCTCTATAGTCTATAGTCTATGAGGACGCTTTCATTACGTTTCTCATGACATTGTATATGTTACCTTGTGGTCATTTGTGGTATGAAAAAATTGTATGGGATTGTGGGGTATTTTAATTGATTAGTGTAAAATAATGTATCTTTATGTTATTAACATAAAGACCAACGTGTAATTTTTATTTTTTGTTTATTTGTTTTTGCGGAAATCTGGGAAAATTCCCATTCCCTGATTTCGCTGATTTTTGATAATATATAATATTTCAAAGCAAAACTGTGCTAATCCATTTTTAAAGTGATAGCTTATTTCATAGAGATTCCAATGACGTACGTCTTATATACAGCTCCCACTCCCATACAAAACTTTAGAGATATCGTCATTTTAATCACACCTTTCCGATTGCGCGAGACCACCCACGACGTAGCCGTTATCTGTCAGTTTTTTGCAAAAAGAGGTCGGCCCGCCAATGGAATATTAGTATTGCATAACACCGCACCTGTAACCATAAACGGAGAATCCGTTTATGTGTAAGCCCCATGTAATGGGGGCGAGCCTATCGCCATCAACCGGGCAAAAATCTAGGCTCCGGGTTGCTATTGAGAAATTCCAGTGGTATTCGTTAAAAAAACGTTGATGTATTAATAGGAATTGCAATTGCAATTAATATGAATGGCTATATTATAAATAATCGAATTTTTAGATTATAAATAATTGAATGTCTATATTATAAATAATTTAATGCCTATTAAAAGTGATGTAAATCGTTATTGTGATAATTGTAATCTGTAATATTATTGAACAAGGAAAATAAATAATAAATAATTGGATAATGTAAATGATTGATTATAGGAAATTTGTTTAAGTATGACTGATATTTAATGATCGAATCCGGAACGAAGTGATCCGGCAGAGAACCAAAGTTGTCGACATAGCCCACAGAATAAGCAAGCTGAAGTGGCAATGGGCCGGCCATATTAGCCGTAGAACCGATGACCGTTGGGGTAGACGTGTTCTTGAGTGGAGACCACGAATTGGCAAACGTAAGGTAGGACGCCCTCAGGCTAGGTGGAGCGACGATCTTCGCAGGGTGGCTGGTGGCAGCTGGATGAGAATTGCCGAGAATCGAGCTGAATGGCGTGCAATTGGAGAGGCCTATGTCCAGAAGTGGACTGCTATGGGCTGATGATGATGGTTATGATGATATTTAATGTATAAGTGTAAAAGTTAAAAGCATTGATTCAGTAATAATAATTGTAAGTACTTAAAATATTTGCACGCCATGAGAAATGGCAGACATGTCGTGAGCCACTCTTATTAAGATCTTGCATGCATGTATTATTTTATTTTAATTTTGTATTTAAACACATGTTCAAGCAAATAAAGTTTCTTTCTTTCTTTCAAAATCGCGTAGCGTATTGGTATCTTTTATGACTGCGTTGTAGTCATAGCAGATCGCGTATAAAGAAAAGAAAGAAAGAAAATACATTTATTTAACACAGACCAAAAGGCACACAACACAACGTATTATTAAACTACAAGTAAAAAAAAGAAACAAAACAAGAAAACAAATAAAAAGTGTAAAACTTAAAGAAGGTAGGCCCAGTTCAGCAAAAATCGGAGACCATGAGTTCCTGACGGTAGTGTTCCATTGGACCTGAAGTGTGAAGTGACCTATGGAGGTGACGGATGTAAATCAGTTACATACTGCATTATGTATACTACTAATAAAAATAAATTTGTGTAAAATAATAATAATAACGAATATTTAAATAGTGTGATTGCAAAACAAAACAAAAACAAACTGATAAATAAATGACGATGACGGGCTACGAAACCGTAGCATTCGTAGCACATCGGCGTAGCAGGAACGTTATTACGTCTGCTGCGTCGTAGCCAACATGATGTAATTTTTTATCCTTGTACCCTAACCATACCATAGATTATCAAGAAAAGTTATGGTTTATCATTTCAAATGTAGCTGCGACAGTTACAAATTTTTGTGGCTATCATCGTTTCTACCGTAATATTACCAAATCGGACCCGCACATGAAGGATTCCGTACCGTATTAAGATCAAGAAAAAAACGCCAAAAAACAGACTTTTCTTGTATGAAGACCCCCTTTAATTCTTAATTTTATTCAATTTGTATTATTTGTTATTACAGCGACAATAGAAATACACAACCTGTGAAAATTTGAACTCTCTACCGGTTCATGAGATACAGCCCGCTGACAGATAGACGGACGGACAGCGGAGGTTTTGCGTTTGGCACCCTACGGGTACAGACACCTAAAAACAAAAATATTATGAAAAAAAAAACTAAGATTGATACACTCACGCAATATAAGTGACGAAAGTGAGGTAGTACAACAGTGCAGTCTTTCCCAAAAGAGGCGGCTTGAACAGAGGAGCTATCTGTGTCCAGAGAGAGTGCAGGGAGAACACTCCCACTTCCTCCTTGTTTCCGTCTTCCAGGTAGATCTGTTTCACCTGAAAGTGAAAGAAGAATAGGTTTAATTTCATAATAATAGCCCGCAAACCACTGCTCCGTTGAAAACATAACCCAACTTAAAGATACTGAACGCCAAAACTAAGTACCCAGAGCAACATTTTCATACAAACGAGGTCATTTCGAAGCCTCGGTTCTCCGTCAGGTAACGATTCGGATGAGACCTGATAGCAGCTTTCTAGAGTACGGATGGAGGAGGTCTAGAGCGCCTAAGGCGCGCCCTACTGACCAAACCGACATTTCATATCGGAGTTGTTCATGAAACAGAAAGCCTCAAAAATAGCATCTTAAGGCGCTGACAAGAGGCAAATGATAAAAGTAGGTTTGTCTTAAACAAAAAAATAGCCAAATCTATATAGTTTGTGGTAGCGGAAAAAATATATGTTATTCTTCATATTTCTCAGAACTTGGTTGTTACTAAAACACGCTTAGGAAAAAAAACTCGATACAAATTAACGGTAAACTAACCCTTTACTTTGAGTTTCAATCCAGAATATCTGTATTAAATATCAACATACGATTGGTATTTAATTAATATCAAGAACCTCTTATTTGTATGCAGAACTGGTTGTTTTTATTTTCGATTACTCAACTCATTTTTGAGTAAATAAATAATTACTTCGTATTTTGCAATAAATTACAAGCGTTGTGTGATCGCGCTTCTCTTTCTTTTGTATGCAGTCTGACAGTGACAGCGGTTTACCTGTTGTCAGCGTCTTCATGCCTATGTAGAAATCCGAACACTCAGAACTCTACACACTATCTGGTGTAAATGGCTTGTCTGATCAGTTGGGCGCCATAGGCGATCTAGACCTCCTCCGACCGTACTCTGGAAAGTTGCTATCAGAAGATCTTATCCGAATCGTTACCTGACGGAGAAACAAGGCTTCGAAATGACCTCGTTTGTATGAAAATGTTGCTGTGGGTACTTAGTTTTGACGGTCAGTGTAGCACACATTTTACGGTAACTAAAAAGATTAAAGAGATCAAAAATTCATTTGATTATCTGAGTGTCTCCAATGTGTGTGGCTAAGAATTCATTACATTGTCTGCAGTCTTTGTTGTTGACCATTTTCTATTTTGTTAAGTACCTGGTACTTTGACGGGCCTACGCTGTCCTCTCATACCTATTAACACTGTAATTTGAAAGCATTGCAAACGCCAATTTAAAAAAAAAAGGGTAACCGTGGAGTTTCTTGCCGGCTCTTCTCCATAGGAAACGACCAATTGGAACCGTGCACCTAGCTTCTAACGTTTCATAAGTGCCCATGTAGGCTTATGTGAAATAAAAATATTTTTGATTTTGATTTGTTACAAGATTGTAGACAATTCGATAAGTAAAGTAAAAATTTACCTATGCCGCCGATTCCAAAACCATTTCGAGATTTTTAGCTTCTAAGACTTATTTTTCTATTAATAGATCTTAAAATTATAAGATCGTATTTATTTTCACAAAAATACTTAAAATCACTTGACTTTTATTTGACCTCTAATTGACGTCACAAAGCAGCGTGAATTGGAAATTTCAGTGCCTCTTGTAATTAAGTTGTTCTTTATGTGTCAAGTGTCATGCCAACGTCAAATTTACATGAAGCACTTATTATTATTCTATTCAGATAAGTAAATATGTAAATAGTGCAGTTTTTCACCAGCGGCGGACAGTACAAGTCAAATCACATCGATGTATCGCCTCAGGAAAACTTAACTTACGTTAAAATGATCTTTACAATAAAACAGTCGCCGCCCAGACTTGTACTAAACATTTACTTCCTCGCACCATTTCCTTTTTAACCGACTTTACAAAAAGGAGGAGGTTCTCAAGTCGTCTGTATTTTTTTTTTTTTTAATGTCTGTTACCTCAGAACTCCGTCGTTTATGAACCGATTTGGACAATTCTTTTTTTATTTGAATGGATATACTTTCAGATTGGTCCCATTTTTATTAAAATCCAGTTCTGATGTTGGGATCTATGAGTAATTGAGGGAACTCCTCAAATATTATAGGCATACACATAGCGATTTTTATATTTTCATCAACAAGTCAATCATTTGCATTCAGAAAGTATAATTTGGTGAAGTGGAACTGATGAAGAAGGCCACAGATGGCCACCGGAACTTCTCAATAATACGTATTTCACGGGTGGCGATGAGATATCTGGATTAAGATAGTTAAGCGAAGCAAATTTAAATAAATAGTTCTGATCAAAATGGTACCATCAAACTGATCTGATGATGAAGCCGGAAAGTAGGCACTGGAACTCCGTAATAAAACAATACATCCTACCCGTGTTTGGTCTCATTGGAATTGTCATGAAATGCACTCTGGCTATAAATGATTTTTAACCGACTTCAAAAAAAGAGGAGGTTCTCAATATATATACATATATATCTATCCATATATCATAAATCTACCTATATATACATGGAAACCGCGACTGATTGGTCTATCAACACAGCTCAAACCACTGAACAGATTGGGCTGAAATTTGGCACGTAGACAAAAAAAAAGCCATCCGCTAAGATGGGGTTTTTGGAAATTTTACCTTTAAAGGCGGGGGGGGGGGCAGGGGGTTTTGTGTGCATGAAAAATCTTATTCCTAGAGTTAATAAACTTGAAACTTGGACGAATACTTAGGTTCCTTATAAGTAGAGTAGGTACTTTTAATCCCGGTTCCCATGAGATTTTTTCTGACATCCACGCGAGTAAAGCCGCGGGCAAAAGCTAGTATTATATATGTTCAGGCATAACTTATTTGTGTATGAACTGATTTTCATAATTATTTTATTTGGTAGAGGAAGCTTGCGCGGTCTCCTATACATTACAGATCTACAGCTAACTCTTCAATAATACATACGAGTATTTAATCCACTCGGTGTATTATACAAAACTTTATTAAAAAACTTCCTGTCACTGTTGTTTTCATAGCAATTAGTGGTATACGAATTGGTGTGGGGTAGGTACCACTAAAAAGTGAAAAATAAAAACCTTTTTACAAAAAAAACAACCTTCTTCCAACAAAAACACTAAAAAGTGAAAAATTACTTTAATTTCGGAAGTCGGTGGCAAAAAACTAAAAAACACATCCAAAGTCACCGACTTCCGAAATTAAAGTTATTTTTCTCTTTTTAGTGTTTTTGCTGGAAGTTGGTTGTTTTTTTTGTAAAAATGTTTTTTTTAAGGTTTCTTTTACTAACAATCAATTTGTGTCGGCTATTTGTTGTGGTGTTTATACTTGACGGTATGAAGAACTTAGCAGAAGTAGTCTTTGAATACATTTATTTTATTATTATGCCATAACTTTAAACTAAAGTACGGAAATCGCTAAAGTATGAAATGTAAACAAATTAATTGTCAAATTTGACAGTTTGACTTTACTGAATTTTGGTTTTAACCCTCTGCGACTGACGTGGTAGTACCACAGATACCGCAAAATCGAAAAATATGTCCTGACTAGCTATTTTTTATATTATGAATCCCGGGTTCTCAGTACCTTCATATCGTGCGGCCATGCGTCAATTAGTGCGCCACGACCAGTTGAGGCAAGTGCATACGCCATTTTACGGGGGAAGGTGTCTACCAGACCACTACGTCAATGTTAAGGTATGTGTTTAATAGACAACCACCTCAGTAAAATTGTTATATTTTTATAGGGTTTCCTAGACAACCCGTCAGTAAAATTGTTTCCTACTTAACATTTTATACACAGTTTTTCAGATGGCTCGCTCAAGTAGCAGCTAATGCCCAAAACAGCTTCGGCTGGAACTTATAAAAGCCGTATTAGCTTGTAGAACAGTGATTGGAAGATGAAAGTGAGCATGAGTTCAGCGATCTGGACTTTGAAGATGACGACCCGCAGTTTGACCAGGAACCGAACACTTGTACTCCGATGAAGTCTCTGATGAAGAGTGTCAGAATCAAGGACCATCCGAATTATATTCTTGCAGTTTCAAAATTCTAGCTAGAGGCTAGTTGCTAGATATAGGTGATATATCAGCTTTGTGATATTATCATCAGACAGTGATAAGAAAATGAGAAGAGGGACATTTATACTGAATTTAGGAAGAGATCTAGTGCTGGATCACTTGAAAACCCGGGTATACAACGAAATATTGCAAAAGAACTGCTTATGACTTTCAGTCGAGTTTTTGGTAAAGACCTTTCCCTTCCACCTCCAAAAACTGATCTCTACCAACAATTGGAAGGAAGTTATGTCGTATATGTCGAACTAAAATAAAAAGAGTAACAAGTGTTACTGTGATTGCCTAAAGCCAATTTGCCTTCAATGCTCAAAGACATTGTGTGATGATTGTCAAAAAAATATGTAATAATTTGAGGGCTAATAACTCTCAATCGAACCAATGAATATTGCCCAAATTTTCATGTCTGATTAACATAAGTGTTGTCTTTGATAAATAAAAAACATTCTCAAGAAAAGTGATATAGTTAATTTGTTTTTTATTTTTTTGTGTGGGTGTAAGTTTATTAGGACTGATTTGGGTTAAGTAAATCAATACTGTTAAGTGGACATAGCTTTTTATTTTAACACTTTTATTTAATCAAAATAACAATATATACTATATATTTTCAAATAAACATCACACCGTTAGGAATTAAAAAGTAATTATAAACTTATGACCAGTCAAAGTAGTGTCTAGTACACTACCACGTCAGTGGCATTGTAAAATTTACGGCACGTAAGTAATATTTAACACATAAGTGTTAAACGTGGCAAAGATCCTAAGCTATTCAGCTACTAGTGACGTCAGTACGAACAATACTTTAAAAAAATATATAAAAATAACTACAGCTTGTAAAAACAAAAAGATGAAATTATGTGTTTCGAATACTCTTATCATTAAAATAAAAATATAAAAAACATACCTGAAAAATACTTTACATACCTAATTAAATGAATTCTTGACGATGAACGCATCTTTTTAAGGCTGACGGTACAAAAATATATGATCTGACAAAATATAATACATAATTTGTAGTTTAGATATATTTAAATCTTATGAAATAATTAATGCATGAATGCATTATGTCATAATAACTTCGCCATAGTGCCTATTGCGCCAAACTTAGCAAAGAAGAAAAACCACATTTTGCTCTGATATTACTACTTGCCCATAAAATCCATACTCACAGGAAACAAGTCCGCATCATGTCCATTAGCCACATACATCCTCTTCAGCACTTTCACCGCCTCCTCACTCCTGCCCACGTTGGCCAGGAACTTGGGGCTCTCGCTGAAGAACCACAGCATCAGCGCCGCCAGCCCCAGGGGCAGTGCCATGATGAGCGTCAGCAGACGCCAGGGTCGGTAGATGATGCCCAGGAAGTAGACCGTGAAGTCGAGCTTCATTATGAGGTAGGCGGTTACTGGGAAAAGTTAAAGAAAAATAAGTTTATTGGGTTTTGTTCGTTTGTCATTTTGATTTCATTATTTTTACAAAGTTGTCTTGTGTTCAGCGTTTCAAAGACAGTGTGTCCCAAATTGGGACATAAGCTTACAATACTAAATATTATTGCTGCCTGAACTCTTTATTGGAGACGTACATTTTCATCATACACACGGTGGGAGATTGCAGCTAAGCTTAAGGCCTCTGCCTCCAATTTTGCGGGCAGCGGGGCGGCGGCGACGGCGGCGCGGGAGCGGCAGGATCTTATGCGTAAAATCAAATGAACCGGTTCTCGAAAACAGCGGCGTGGCAGCGGGCAACGAGCGGTGCACTCCAGTCAAGCCGCGCCGCCGCCGCCGCCCCGCTGCCCGCAAAATTCGAGGCAGAGGCCTAAGAATTAAAGATAGCTTGGTTGTATTTCTATTTGAGAAAACAATGATACGATTATTGCTACGAGCAAAGTTCCCAGTTCACCATACCCAATCGACAGTTTATATGAGGATAGCAATTGTGAAATAACTACTTACTATAATACAATGTAGGTGTGATCATAAGCGCACTGGTGATAAGCAGCATGTACTTCGCTCGTACTTTGGTTCCGCAGCACTCTCCAATCAACGCGTACGTTGCAGACTCGGCTGCACTAGATCTGCAATATTGGATGAGCAATCAGTATGATGACAGATTACTGTTCTTAGGTTTCGTAAATAAGACAGACATTTTTGTGTACGTGAAACTACATTGAACGAATCGTTCGCCGTCCGATAAGGACCCAGGCCCGGGTTGACGGCGCGTTGTGTTCCACGCGCGCCTCGAAGAGATGTCAGCACCAACGGACGGGGTCCGTTAGGACCAATGCCTGCCAGGGTTGCGAGTTTGTCCGAAAGGGATATCGTGGCCCTGGCACACAGGCAACGGAAGGAACATGGGTGGGTTTTAGTCAGTAAAAGTCTGACACGCCTTCCAGCTCCGCCGAGAGCGGGAGAAGGTATTTGATAAATCCCCACCCAAAAAAAGTGTCCAGTTTATCAAGCAGATTTAATATTGAGATCCAGGAAGCCGAAACTTAATACAACATTATCACAAATAATGCCTGAAAATCACTCTATGTTTCCTTGGTCCTCCGAATATGGCGTCAGATAGGCTGGACACTAAAATTAATTGTGTTCAAATGCAAATGTGGTTTTTGTTTTTATCCAATATTCTGAAACTAGTTTTGTAGTTTCACAAAGGGATATAAACTCAAAACTAAATTATGTGTACTTAGTTACTTACAAAGCTGAGCTAATAAATCTCAATGCAGCTAGCACCTGCCAGGTTGGAGACAGGCTGCTGATGGCTGAGCTGATGAAGCTACCACACATGGCCCACATGAGGACCAGCCTCCTGCCCCTGGTGTCAGACAGGTAGCCCCACGGGTAGGACATGACAATAATACCTGGAATTCAGAGACAAAGATGATTTTACTGCTGTTCATTTAACTTTATGAATCTAAGAAGCAATGATGTGATGACGAGATAAAAGATAAGATGGTTTATAGTATATTTTCGAATACTGTCTTTTGTGTTAAAAACCACTTAATTGTCTTTTAGCACGTGAGGCAAAACATTGGACGTTGCGCAAGCAAAGTTGATGTTTGTAGAATTTGCTATAACTATTTTCATGGCGCCTTGTCATTTTCAACGTATGCGTAGGTAGAAAAAAACAAAGACAATACTAGAGCCAATGCCTTTCACAAACCAAGTTAAAAGCCCCATGTGCCTTTATTTTCATCGTACAAGCCGTCTCACAAGAATCTCTAACTTCTACTTACCAGCAAATGACATAGACGACAGTATCCCGATCTGGCTGAGGGTCAGGTCCAGGTCGCAGGTGGAGGCAGTCACGATGATGCCCAGCCCGAAGATATCGATGCCCATCGCGATAATCAACACGAAGCATGTCAGCAACAGACCGTAGTTGTACTTGCCGTGACCTGCAGTGAGGGACTGGTTAGATGGTGGATTACTTGGTCACTGCCATTATCGAAGAGAGGTCTTTTCCCAAAGTTAGGTTGTGATTGATGGCTATGAATAGGCCCTATTACTTAGTATAAAATGTGTAATTTTGAACGTTATAATGTAGGTACACTTTAGTTAATAACCTCTTTTGAGATCACCTGGATAATATAATAGCACCGTAAGTACAAAACACTTATCACGTCGTTTTTACGTAGGGTTTTTATCAAAACATGTTATGCTAAGGTCGTTGCAAAATCTTTGCACAATCCATGTCACAATGAGTATCAACAGAGAAATTGTATTCCCTGAAGTGGCAGGCAGATGTGTATAGTACTAAACCCAGATTTTGCCATGTTATGAGACCCATATGTGGAGAATCTCTAGCCACTATACTGATACTTACTGAGATTTTCCAAATGGGAAACCCAAATAAATTTTTCCCTACCCTACCCAGCGGCCGAGGCAGTCTAAGAACAATCTAGAAGAAAGTATTATGAATTTTAAGTAAAATACTCAATCCGTAGCTGGCTGAAGCCAATCACTGTCACTCCGGCAATCGACTCATCAAATAATGAAGAAGTTCTTAAAAAAAAAAAAAAAAAACGTTTGCCCCACACTAGGAATTACTCCTGTACTGTGGGTGTGTTTACAAACATTTAAACTCACATACACAAACAGCCAGAATACAAACCAGTGCTTGCTAGTATAAACAACAAAGTAACAAGTGTTACTAATTATTTAAACTATTAAGACTAATTGTGACACTGATGAACAAGACGACGATGTCACTGATAAACAGGTTTTGTTTTTTACTTTGTTTAAGTTTCAAGCATAAAGATGTTTTTTTTTTCTTTGGTTTTGCAATTATTACCGTAAAATATAAAAACAATAAAACTAAACAGGTGGCAGAGAACATGGTCACGGATATAGTCGCTAAGCGGTCGCGGTGTACGAAGTCACGTCAACGCCGGCTGTCGCTGAAAACCAGCGCTGGGGCTCTGTCTCGCATAGGGTCGCAGCATTATGCTGAGCGGTGGCCGTTTTGCGTGGATGTGACGCATGTTTTCCCTCAACTTGTTCTTTCGTGTTTGTGTTTTTTTTTCTTTGCGTTATGTTTACCGCAAATAAACGTATTTTCTTTCTTTCTTTAAGTCCGCTATAAGAGGAACACGAGTGGTAATGACGGACATACAGTTGTGATTGCATGGTAGCATGTTGTGGTAATAGATCCACTGGTTCATTAGCTAAAAATTAGAACGATCCACATAGTGTGGGTCCTCAATTTTCATAAAGAAAGAAAGAAAATACATTTATTTAGCACAGACTAAAAGGCACACAAATATACACCAGATAAATATACAGAAAATAAAGAAAATAAAGCAAGTAAAAAGTGTGATGCACAATTATAGCAGAAAATTGTGCCTCACGGCAGCGCCAGAAAGGCCCAGTTGCAACTCAGTTATATACTGTAACGAGTTTAAGCAAACATTAATAAATAAAATAAATATGTGTCAGATAGAATAATAACGAATATGTACTCATACATATTGTGATTTTTAGTAAAAAATTGCAAAATACAAAACTAGAATAGACTTGTGGCGATAAGTCCCCTCTTTGAGAAGTGGCTAGAGAGGCGCCACGGCGTCCTCACCTTCCGCCTGACGCAGGTCCTCACCGGACACGGTTGTTTTGGGAGGTTCCTGTTCGGGATAAAGCGGGACGAAACGCCCGGGTGTCACCACTGTGTGGATCGCCCGGAGGACACGGTGGAGGTCTGCCCAGCTTGGGTGGAGCACCGCCGTGTCCTCACGGAGGCAATCGGCGGCGGCGATCTCTCGCGTCCGGCCCTGGTTCAGGCCATGGTTCGGAGCGAGAGTGCATGGGAGGCCGTCACCTCCTTCTGCAAAGCAGTAATGCTTGCGAAGGAGGAGGCGGAACGCGTGAGGGAGAGGCAAGGTTCGCGCCCTCGCGCCCCTAGTCGCCGCAGGACACGCCCCGGGCGTCGGGAGTCGCAAGCCGATTTCCGGCCACCGTAGGCGCGGGCCTGCGGACGGTGAGCGATGGGTAGCTCACCGTCCGATAAGGACCAGGCCCGGGTCGACGGCGCGTCGTATTCCACCCGCGCCTCAAAGAGTTGTCAGCACCAACTGACGGGGTCCGCTGTGGCCAATGCCTGCCAGGGTTACGAGTTTGTCCGAAAGGGATATCGTGGCCCTGGCACACAGGGAAATGAAGGAATACGGGTGGGTTTTAGTCAGTAAAAGTCTGACACGCCCTCCCGCTCAGCCCAGAGCGGGAGAAGTTATTTGATAATTTCCCACCCCAAAAAAAAAAAAGAATAGACTGATAAATAAATGTGAATATCACATGATAGGCCTTCGTTATTAATATGTAAATAAAATAAATCCTTCGAAGCTAGTCGGAACAAAAACATGTTAAAAAAAAAATAAAAATAAAAAAACCAAGCCTGTCTGGCTTGGTTTTTATTTTATTTTATTTTTTTGTCCCATGTTCCAATACATTGTCTCAATTTATTAATCCGTGCAGTTCATCGCATGATCGCACAATACGCTGCAAGCAGCCGAGCACGACGGTCTATTAAAATACAGCATTGACGTATTTTTCTAGAAATGAAGATCATTTGGACAATAACGAACCTAAAACCAACAGCTACAGGTAAAAAAACAATAAGGAATCGCTCAATTGTCTTCACTATTTATTATAGATTCCAACCTTGACACATTAGGCACGGCGCTTCTTTATTTTACATGTAGATATTTTGAATTACAAAGTAGCTGAAATAAAATATCTTTTTCGTTCAGAAACTAGACAAATGGCTTATACAGGAAAAGTAAAGAATATCTATGTGTATAGAACCGACAAAGTCCTTCAGTTTCAATAAGTATGTACACACGGCTACACATCAAGCTTTATTTCCAGTTTATGCTGATCTCGCATTCGAGGTCAGCGTATACTGGAAATGTATAGCTTGATATGTAGCCGTGTGTACGTCATTTTTGGTAGCCTTCATTAAAACAATCATCATCATCATAATTTCAGCCGAAAGACGTCCACTGCTGGACATAGGCCTCCCCTAAAAAGGGGGGGGATTTGCCATAATCGCCACGCTTGGCAGGCAGATTGGCGATCGCGGTATGGTTTTAAACATGCATAGCGAACGCTGCTGCCCATTCTCTAGTACATCCCTTAGTCGCCTTTTACGACACCCACGGGAAGAAATGGGGTGGTGCTATTCTTTACGTCCGGCACCAAACGGAACCATTAAAACAATGCTTATTACAATTTATGTGTACTCAGATAGAACTAAGTTTTAATTTACATTTTCTAAGTCTTCAGTTTTGGGTTTAGATGTTTTTCCATTTGACGACGACGGGTAGCAAATATATACCAGACTTCCATAAGGTGTAATTTCAGGGTCAATTTTTCAGTGGGGTAATTTCCCATTTCCCCATCTTGAGTAAGGAGGCTTACGACAGACTCCTACCAACAAATCCCCATGGGGTTCTGCTACAACGTGTCGTAAGTACAGGATGTACTCACACAAGCTACATGCCCTCACTTAACACCCAGGGTAAAAGATTTTGTTACTCAGAACATGGTAGCTTTGGGATCTCCGGTAGAACAAAGGTCGTGGTAAACGGCCCTAAATGTACAAGTCACCTCTGTTTGAAACCGAAAAAAAAATAGTCGCTGCTATTAATTATTTGCAGATCTGAGGCGGCAAACAAGTGTGACGGACAAAGTATGATTACTTTTAATAAATAATATTTACAAAACAAGTTTATTCAGGTGATGTGATTGCGCAGGTAGTTTCCCTAATCATAAAGTTATGTACAATTCTCGGGTATAATGATGTTAATGTTTATCTTATTATCGCATTAAGGCTCCTACTGACTCCAAACACGATATTCTGATGCATTTCTCAAGTAACACAAGCACAGAAGTAGCATGAGGTCGTGGGTTCGATCCCCAGGTCGGGCGAAGTGTTATAGGATTTTCCACCAGAAAATTTTCAGTAGCAGCCCGGTTGATTGCAATAGGCTCGCCCCTATTACATAGGACTGGCGAAATGTGGGTGTACTTGAGGTGCAGCTCTGCCTAACTCTAAACAGGAGTGATGTTATGTATTATGTGTTCTCGTACAAACCAGGTGGTCCTGCCAATACGCAAACAGTTTGAATGGTTTGTATGATGTGCCTTGCAATACAATGCAGAAGAGAGAAGAGTTGACGCGGTGTTTTATTAGCCTGAATTTTCTTTAATATTTTAGCAGTTTCCCTAGCTTTAAGCAGTTTAATTTTGGTTCAGTTATTGACTAGAAACGAAGAATGACGATGTCATAAGTATGACGTCACTTTGGTTCAAAGCAGGCAATTTACCTATTTCGAGAAAAAAGATTACGTTCACTGATTTTTCATTCAGAGTTCAATTCACCAGATTACTGTAACCTTCAGAATTTTATACGAATCTTGTTTAACTGTTCTATTATTGGAGCAACAACGATTGTAGCTACGTAGCAGGTGTAGCAAATGTTACCGGCCCTGCGCTTGACATACAAGTGTTACCGGCCCTGCGCTTGACATACAAATGTTACCGGCCCTGCGCTTGACATACAAATGTTACCGGCCCTGCGCTTGACATACAAATGTTACCAGCCCTGCGCTTGACGTACTAATGTTACCGGCCCTGCGTTTGACGTACAAATGTTACCGGCCCTGCGCTTGACATACAAATGTTACCGGCCCTGCGCTTGATGTTCAAATGTTACCGGCCCTGCGCTTGACATACAAATGATACCCGCCCTGCGCTTGACGTACAAATGATACCGGCCCTGCGGTTGACATACAAATGTTACCGGCCCTGCGCTTGACGTACAAAAATACAAGTCATGTTACCGTTTTGTTTTATCTCCTAAATGTTAGAACCTAAAACAAACCAAGTTTTACCAAGGGGTATCCTGGTAGAACTTGCAAGAGGCCCCGCGCTAGTTCAATCCGACACTGAAAACGGCCAAAGGCCAATTCCATTAGTTAAGACCATGTGAGTGGTGTAAAGATGAGAATGTTATCCTAGAATTCACCGAAAATGATTATTATTTGTTTTGTCCATCACTGAGCTCTCATTCAATGTTGTAAATTGTTTATATTAGTTTTTAACGTACATAACTACAGTAGCTACTAGCTATGCCGATTATAGTTTGTTTAATAATTAATAAATATGTATGTGCAAAATTGCCAAAGTCACCAGCCGCTGTGAATGTTAATAAGAATTATGTAAGTGATTGTAATCGTGTCATTTGTGTGTGTTGCCGCATATCGTGACACAACGAAAGAAGAATGTAACACCCCTTCGCGGTCATGCGTAATAAAGAAATTAATGATATAATACTATGATATTAAATTGGTAATCATCATTATCATCATCAGCAGCCTTGAGCAGTCCACTGCTGGACTTAGGCCTATCCCATCGCAAGCCATTCATCTCTATTCTCGGCAAATCTATTACAGATGCAACTGACCACCCTGCGAAGATCGTTGCTTTACTAATTGGGTAATACGTGATGTTAATTTCTAAATCATTAATTTTAATTCCTTAAGGCCGACTGATTTAAACAAGAGTTACGAGAAAAATAAGTTTTCTATAGAAATTTTAAATTCCTCATATCTCGTCTTTATATCATTGTCCTTTAAAAATATACATGTACAATTTGGGAACATAGATATTCTGTAATCCAATCGAAATAAATACCACCAATATCTCTTCAAAGTTAGAGTGAACAGGCTTCTTCTGGGTAAGCTCACTCCATCGTCGACTTTGTCTCTGTCACCTCTGCCCTAGACAAAGGTCAAGAGCAAACCCATCCTAAATAAAAAAAAATAAAAAATACACACTACCTTAAGAATACATGTTTGATTAACAAATTATTTTGGTATTACGTTTGTATGAATTATGCATGCTACGCCGGCCCCAGTCAGATCTTGTGACGGTCTTTTTAATCATTTCGATCTTTTGAAGATTACAAAAGTCAGCTCCCAAAATGCTCTCCCTTGGCCATAATAACACTTTGAAATAGTTAATTCAGACCTGACGCTGACCTTATTTACACTTTTCACTTCCCCAAAGGACTTATAATTCATATCCGTATTACTACTGAGATCGACCACTTAATATATTCTTCAAGGTCTAATGCACTTAAATCGTCACTATAACCTTCAGAAAGGCCGTGAAAAAAGTACTGATTATCCTTTTAATTTCAAACAGTCCGTACAGTTTTATTTTAGTTCCAATTTAAAGTAGGTATAATCGATTTTGTGGCAGCAGCAGAAGTTATTTGATAATTTCCCACCCAAAAAGAAAGGCAGCTAGCTAGCAACAATTTCCCTTCCTGGTTGCTATTCCACCAATTCGCACTAAGCGTCTCCAAATGTCTTTTATAATGCGCACATCAAAAGAGTGGAACTCTTTGCTTGCGTCTGTGTTTCCGAACGCATACAACCCTAATCTCTTCAAAGTTAGAGTGAACAGGCAGGCTTCTTCTGGGTAAGCTCACTCCATCGTCGACTTTGTCTCTGTCACCTCTGCCCTAGACAAGAGCAAAGCCATCCTAAATAAATAAAAAACTTTCAAATAGTGTTGTGAGTGTGCTGAGTAGTCAATTCTTTTACATCATTCTCTAATTGCCGGTGTAAGATGAATGCCTGTTTATCAAATAGTTTGTTCACATAAACAAGACAATTTTATCTTTATCTGTTCTAGTATATTAAACTCCTATATCTTATCTAAGTGTGTCTTAGCCACCTGACCTGTGCAACTGTCTGTCTGTCTGTTATCAATTGAAGTGGATGCTGCTCATAATTTTGATTGAACTCCTTGATCTGGATTTATTGTTATCTAGATTTACTATTGAGAACAATCGTATCAATGTATACTCCTCTAAGGTGATTGTGTAGTAGAGAGGATTCTTTCGGACGTTTATGTTCTATGGTCATCGCATCATTCGATAATAAGTAGGTACTTTGCCAAATATGGGCCTAGCAATTCATTGACAAAGGGGAAGCCAATATCCAGTATGGCAGATATACGGAAGCTGCTGCCCATCCTCTTGCCTCTTGGTGTATATTAGTTGCCGTTGAGACCGCGCTAAAGTATACTGTACTTTTAACGTATCGAACATGTTAAGACACACGAAAAAAATTTTTTCTTATATTACGCCGAATTTTTTTTTGGAACCAGTTTTTTCCATATGCAATGCAATGCTAAATAAAGGTCAAACAGAGAACCCTCCTTTTTTGGCTTCGCCGCAGTCGGGTAAAAACAGACTTCCTGCGTCTGTATGTTGTAAAATAAAAACGTCTTCATTAAAATTAAGAGCTGTATGGAACAGTGAGACTCAGAGAGAGACTCATACAGACCAGGAAAAACGTTCAAACACCCCCCACCGACTTGAGGTGGCCCGCCGGGGTGGGCCTGGACCAGCCGGGAATTGCGGAAGTAATAACAGATCCCAAGATCCCCGGTGCAATTGTGGGAAGGGAACACTGGGGTGGTTTCTAGTCAGTAAGAGTCTGACAGACCCCTTCGCCCGCCCCAGGGCGGAGGACATCCATGAGGATTTTCCACCTCCTGAACAAAAAAAAAGGCCTGCAAGCTAGGTTTTTAAAGCGGGTCTATTAACCTCCATAACACAAAATCCGCATTGAGCAAGCGTGGAGATTGATGCTCGTTTCTTCTCTGGGCGAGAAGAAGCTATTCTTCGATAGTGTGATGATTTACAGGCCGGTAGCCGTTATGGTGAAAGCGTCAGGGTAGCCCGCGAAATTCAAATTTTCTTAAGTTTTTTGCAATTTGCAAGTCGTTATCAGAGTGTATGTTGATCTAAATATGATTCGCACCCGTATTCAATATTTATTTATAGAATTATAATCATAAAAATCATCAATACAATTCTCTAAGTTCATTTAGGGTTACCTATTGAATGACTATTTCATGAAATCGTAACATTTGAGGCCAATTGTAACTAAAGGTAGGTTATGCTGATTTTAATGATTATAATTCTGTAGAGTCATATTTGTTACGATCGCGAATCATTTTTAATCAACATACAACCTGATACTGATCAGCAAATTGCAAATACGTAAGGAAATTTGAATTTTGCAGGCTATCTGAGGCTAGCTATTTCAAATTTCATAATTGGGGGTAATTTACTCTGTTGTCAATAATATTACTATGTAATTACTTACCGGTAATTTCCAGGGCCTCTTCGTAACTGTACCGTAGTTTACTAGGTTTTGTTGGAGTCATTTCTATATCACTTTTTATTTTATTTATATTGTAAGTATTTCTCGAAGGTGCCATTTTTTATTTACAATTATCTTACCTACTTTATCTTTTGCTTTATTTATTGTATTGTCACTGTTTAATTAAGCTTTTATTTAATTTTATTGTTTATCATCTTCTGGTTACTATGTTTGTTTATAAATTATATCAACTGTTTTATAGTCCATACGTTTTAATCCTATTTCTCAAAACACTTTGAAAACACTACCGTGTTATTGAATTTCTTTTAAAAAACTAACTTAGTTCATTGGACACATCTTTAACCAACTTATTATCATAATCACTTTAACACAATTCTGTGGCCTTTTACGGTTGTAACAATGGGATATTTTTCGATATTATTCGATACTTTAAAGAAAATAAGTGTTTATGCCACAGCACCAAACGTTCAACTGATCAGAACTTGGTATCCGCTGGAAGGTCAGCTTATCTTAGCGTTACGATACCGTGTTCTTTTTTACAATAATGTTGCAATTTTATTGTATTTGGTTATTTATAGAGTGTGAGCGTTTATTTAGAAGTAAGTATTTATTGAGAAGAGGATTCATTATACAGATTTAAAATAAAGAGAAATACTTTGGGGGTGTGAGTGAGATAAGAGATTGAAGTATTATTTTGGAGTTTGGAGATTAGCCCTACGACAAGTCTTGGGATCGGAAGATGTTATATATAGGTCAACATCTTCTACTAACCGCTATTTAGTGTTTGTATTAAACTTTCAACTTCTTCGTACGTTTTCGATTTTAGCCACTTCGTTAAAATATTTTTGCAATCGCGATGTGTACGGGAGTAAATACTTTACTTTACTCTTTGTTAAGTAGATTATATAAGCGAGATGATTGACTTGCGTATTGTCTTTTAGCAAATGTCGATTTTATCGTGATGGCTGGGGCAACCTTATTCTTTCTTCTGCCTTTGAGCTTCGAGGGGTCAAAAGTTAAAGATTTATGTTGCTTTAGAATGATATGAAGTACGTACATCTTTCTAGCTGTCAGTGGGTCAGATATTTTATAAAGGCTTTCTGTCGGAAATCTAAAGGGTTTGAAAAGCATGACTTTGAGCAAAGACCTCTGAGCTCTCTCTAGCTCTAGGAATTTAATTTTTGTAGCTCCTCCGCAGACCGGGAGAAAATAAGAAAGAACCGACTGCGCTAGCGAATTGTATGTCTGAAGCAGAAGGCGTTTGGTAGTTACGTATCGCAATGTTTTAAAGGTCCAGATGAGTTTTCTAACCCTCTTCATTAATAATTCTGTGTGAATGTGCCAAGTCAGGCGTTGATCAATCATAACAGCCAGATATTTTTTTAAATTTAACTTTGAAAAAGAAAAAACAGTTGCCTATTTATTTCGTTATATTAGTTTTAAGATAAAAGTTGTTGCAGATCATTTCTAGGCGCATTCAATGATTAAGTGAAACTGCTACCACACCTGCTACTATGTTTACATTCCACCTTATCCTCTACCCTGGCAAACGCGGGCTACACAAGTAAAAAGCTGTTTATCTACTTTTAAAAGGCTAATTCAATATAGAGGTGAATAATTACGAACATCTTTTGGTACTTTTGGACTTCGCAGGTTGATTCCAAGTGGCGAAGTTAAAAAGTACCAGTTCTCTAGTTAAAAAACATGCTGTGTTAAAACAAAAGAAAGTTGGTTTAGGTAGTTATCAGGTGATAAATAGACATAATGGTGTTAGTAGCTCGATCAAGACGAAACGGTCCCATTTCTCCTACGAGGACGCGAATCGGTTTAGTTAGATAACATTCTATCACACACTGACTGTTTTGATTTGATACGTCATCTGTCTTGGCAGAATCCTAGCACAGTAAGTATACTCGTGGTGGATCCGTGTGGTGCCGGACGTAAAGAATAGCACAACCCTATTTCTTCCCGTGGGTGTCGTAAAAGGCGACTAAGGGACTTACTAGAGAATGGGCAGCAGCATTCTCTAAGCATTTTAACACCATACTGCGATCGCCAACCCGGCCTGCCAAGCGTGGCGATTATGGCAAACCCCTCCTTTTGGAGGAGGCTTATGTCCAGCAGTGGACGTCTTTCGGCTGAAATGATGATGATGAATGAGGTATACTCGGTTAGCTCGTTTTCTCTAGAAGTGCCGCGATACTGAACTACGGGATTTAAATTAGGTACAGTCACGAGCATTACACTAAGGCGATTAACACATGGCACCGCGCATCGCTGCGGTAGGCGGTGAAGCGGATCTCAATGTCGCATTGGCCCCTAATAAATCCGTTGCTGCCTAACACACGTACACCGCCCGACCGCGCGGTGGAGCGGTGCTCTCACCATATGCAACCACGGCGGTGCGCGGTGCCGTATGTTAATCGCCTAAGGGTCTGAACACACGTACCACCAAATCGCAGCGACATTAAATGTCAAGGCAAGCAGTGGTTACGTGTGAATTTATAATCTCACTGTATGCTGCACCGGTCGACGTCATCACGTCAACGCCGGCTATCCCTGAAAACCAGCGAAAACCAGGCTCTGTCTCGAATAGGGTCGCAGCATTATGCTGAGAGGTGGCCGTTTTGCGTGGATGTGACACATATTTCCCCCTACTTGTTCTTTTTGTACCTATGTTCTTTCTTTGCGTCATGTTTACCGCAAATAAACGTATTTTTCTTTTCTTTCTTTCAATTCGCTGCAGTTTCTTGCAGTTGCGTTGTGGGAACTACAAAATTTCGATGTGGTTGCGTTGTGGTTAGTTTTTGCAGACAGATCGATCCCGGCTGTGACAGTGTCGTAGCATCGACGCATTGTTGTGGTTGCATTGTGACTGCGACGTCGCCTTTATGTCGTCGGTATCGCCCACACATTTTGACAGCCAAATGTGGTCCGTGTGAATAGACATTCATCGAAATTTAAAACGGCGGTGAGGTCAAACAGATGTTGGCCTCGAAACGTGGTGGTATTACAATTCCAGGACGGATGTTTGGCGTTGAGATCACCCGCTACGATAACGGATTCACTCAGGCCGAAAAGAATCGAAAGATCGCGAGACAGCATTTGAAGACCGTCTGGGCTCGTGGTCGCGGTGGGCGGCATGTAAGCCGAAACTATCGTAATCGGTTGATGACCTGACATTGCTATTTTGCATGCAGACACTTCAAGACACGAGAGAGTTGTCGGAGCATCGAGCGGGATGCAATGGAGAGGAGTCCTATAGTAAATCAGGGTGCCGCCCCTGTGGCATCGAGTCCTGTCATTGCGAACTACGCGATAGTTCGCAATTGACGGGTCTCGATGACAAGGCTTGAGGAAAGTTTCCTGTACTAGGAGAATATCTAACCGATGGTCGCGGAGGAACACAGCGATTTCGTCGCGTTGTTTTCTAATACCGTTGGCATTGAAAAAGCCTAACTTTAGTGATCTGAGTTTAGTTCTCGCGGGGGCCGTATTATACATTATGGTTTCCTATACGCGATGGACTCTAGGGCTTGCGTGATCTCGGGATACGCGTGATAAATTCGCTGGATCTCCGATAGATCGCAGGAGTTACGGGCTACGATTATTTCGCTGGCCATTTTCTTGGCGCGGGGCGAAAGAAAGATGTTGAATGTGCTCGAGATCACATTAAACGCATCGAAGGTGTTAGGTGATGATGCGACCACTGGAGTGGCCGCGGGTTGAGGAGGCGCGCGAGTGTTGAGAGGGGGAGCGGCTTTGGAAGCAGGCTCTGGCACGCGGGCCACTGGGGGCGCGAGAGGCGCGCTCCTACCGGCGGCGGTAGATTGTTGTTGCTGAGCGCTATGAGCGCGAAGTCGAGGGTCCATCAACCGTGGGATAGGTTGAGGGGGGGGAGGAGCCATGTATTGGCCGAAGGCAGGGAAGGCCTGCTGGTGGTTAAAATAGTTCCACGGACTGGACCTTTGGGGGCTCAGTCGTTGCGGAGGTTGGGACAGAGAGGAGGAGAATCCCCCCTGGTTGTCTCTCTGTTGCCTCGCGTCGTAACGCTTGGTCAACTTCGAGGAAGATGATTTTGGTGCCTTAGGGCAGCCACGGTAGTTGGCTGGGTGGCCTTGTTGGCCGCAAAGAACACAACTGGGAGGTTCGGTGCAGAGGGCACGGTCTTTTGGTCGCGAGCATTCAGACGTGCCATGCTCACCCAGGCACTTGACGCACCTGGGTTTCGCGAAGCAGTTCTTCTGCGCGTGACCGTATAGTTGGCAACGATGGCATTGTCCGATAATGCTTGATTTATGGGGCTTCTGGATATCAAAGCCTTTGAGGCTGCAGATCGAAGCGACCTTGAAAATAGGGTGATGCCCTTCAACTTGAGAGCATACGACAAGAACCATGTCGTATGGTGAACCGCCTCTAGAGCGGTGCATCCTGTGGACTTCGAGGACAGGAATAGCCTGTCGCTCTAAGTCCGACTTTATGTCAGCGGTGGCAATCTCACTGGGGATCCTACGGATCACCACACGCGTCTGACGCTCTTCGGGGAGGGTATAAGAGTGGTATGAGATGCCTCTCACCCGAAGTGTCTTGGTTAGTTCCCTAAAATCGTTAGAAGTGGGAACTGTAACTTTTATACCCGGTTGGGTACTGACCGCGCTGGTGAAGTTGATCCGCTGATCAACACACCATTTTGAAATTTCCGTCCATTTACCCTTGTCCTGGATGACAATGGGCGGAGGACGGGATGCCTTCTTAGAGGCAGAAACGAGAGTGAAACCGTCTTGGTCTTGCGTGGAAGACGCCGGGACCGGTGACGGAGTAACGGTAGGAGGGGCCGCGGTAGGGGCCACTGAGGTGGATGCCACGGGGGCAGAAGGGATAGGGGTCGAGGGAGGCTCGTACGCCACTATCTTGGACGCCTGGCCCGACTTACTCTTCGACTTCTTCCTCTTGCCAGGTCCAGAGGTTAGGACCCCTGACTTGGCAGAGGGAGAAGAAGACGAGGAGGAAGAGCTGGACTCTTCGGAGTCTGACGTGCACGGACTTGGCGCGAGATTGTCCGCGGGTGCGGAGGTGTCCATAGACACGATCGGACTAGGGGAGGGACTCTGGAAGTCCTCTTCCGCCTGCTGGTTCGCGAGTACATCGCTGAACTTATCGATGCCAGCAGAAGGCTGGCTCTTTAGTTGAGCGAGCTGTACTCCATATCGTTGCAAGAAGGCTGGGTCCTTAAAAAGGACCTCTCTGAAGAACGCCAAAATAATGGCGTCCTCCATAGCGGTTTTAAGGTGGTTCCTAATAGGGAGGAATTTTGGAGCCGTCTCCACTAAACTTCTACCTATCTTTCCCTATACCTAGCTCCCCGGGTGGATTGGCCCGGGGATGTGTTTCCCTCCCTGTCGGGTGCAGACAGGGAGGATGTGTAGCCTATTGGTGAGCCCTAAGCTTGTGATCCCGTTGCCAATCTTATTGTGCAAGGGGGCCCTTTCCAGTCTAGCGCGAAGGGTGTAGACACACCCTAGAGACACTAGGTGAGTAGCTGCGGAAGGAAAACTGCCACCAGAGCCGACTAGGAGATCCCCCAAGGCCGGTTAACTCTGGGACCCGTCCAATTTACTGCCTCCCCCTGAAGGGGTTCGGCGGGTGCGTTTGGGTCAACACCCCACTCGGTTTCGTTAACACCGTAAGGTTTCCACCGAGGACCACGAAACTGTGGTTTTGCCCAGAAGGGGCCTAATGAAGCTACTCTCTGAACAAACTGTTAAAGAAACGCTTGCCTTGAAAAAGGCACTTTTTTTTGATCTATTGTCTTTCAATTAAATTAATTAATAAATTAATCAATCTAATCAATCGACGATCGGTTGTAGTCGGGGCGACTACGAGAGCGTTACGCGAGCGTAACGTACCGAGCACGAAAGAGCAGCAGCGGGAGAGCGGGGCACAGCGAGAGCAGCGCAACACACGTCCTTCCGCAGCGAGCTTCGAGCGCAGAATGATCGAACGTACGAGAGAGAATGACGAACGTACGAGAGAGAATGGATATTCCTGTGGCTGCCCTAAGGTTTTTAATCTTAAAGCCTCCAGCCAGGGACCCGACGGTTGATGTCGGGACGTTATATATATACTAGTTGCGTGGTAAACTCTGCTTGCGCGATGCAGGATTCGCGTGACGTCAGTGTGACGCGTAGTTCGTATGTGGCGATGTTGATGCCACTACACTACCATATTGGATTTTTTTCTTCCTAAATTCAATGCAATAAACCGAACTACACTTCCCGCGCTCTCTGTCGCACACCGCTCAAATATTAGGTACTATTACATAGAATTTTGTTTCGTAGAAAATGTTTCATATAATATTTGGTCTTTGTATTTTTATTTCGAATAATATCTTTTCAACGACTATTTAGTTGAATGAAACATATTTCACAGAAACACAATGTAATGAATTTTATGGTAACATTTTTTTTTTAGAACAAACTTATCAAATACTAGAATTATTTTTTAACGAATATTGTTTGTTCGGTGTATTTTTTCATGGTAATTTATTTCAACGAAAATGTAAAAATAGACATTATGCTATCCATAATTTTATAAATAAATATCTTATATATATTTAGTAAGTTTAAGAAATATTTTAAGTAAAATAATAATAGAATCAGTGTTTTAATTAACATATCTGCGTCAGATACCACCTACTTTTATTGAACCATTTGGGTTAGGTTAGGTTAGAACAGTGACCATTAACGCGTGAAGGCGAGCGAGCGGAGCGAGCGTGCCGCTGCAGCGGCCGCCGAGCGCCAGATCCCCTCTATTGTTTAGGCGTTTGGTAAAATTAAAATATGGTAATTAAAACAGTGGTTAGCAAAGATACGAACTGAAACGTTTAGAAACTATTAGTCGATAAAATGTTTTTCTTAGTAATAAGTTTGGTATTAACTAAACAATATGAGGATAGAGAATATTTGATTTGTTATTCTATGAAATGAATATTAAAACATAAAATTTTATTTGTAACAAAAATCATTGATTTAAATCTCTTCAAAGTAAGTATTCTGCGTATTGATTATTCTATGAAATGATAATATGAGAAAAAAATTATGTGAAACGAAATTCTATGGAACTATTTTCTATAAAACAACGTACAACCAGTATTCATACTTGGGACTAGTATGAACATTTGGGTGTGGCGCAAGGAGGCGAAACGCCGGCCCATAACTCCGCTGCCGCGAGAAATCACGGCACAGCGGACAGAGCTCCGGCGGTATCTTATGGCGGCATGGAGAGCGCGATTGTCGCTACCCAGCGCTGAGTACGCCACAATTGTGGCGATAAGTCCCCTCTGTGAGGAGTGGCTAGAGAGGCGCCACGGCGTCCTCACCTTCCGCCTGACGCAGTCACCGGACATGGTTGTTTCGGGAGGTTCCTGTTCGGGATAAAGCGGGAGGAAACGCTCGGGTGTCACCACTGTGTGGATCACCTGGAGGACACGGTGGAGCATACGGTGGAGGTCTGCCTGGCTTGGGCGGTGCACCGCCGTGTCCTCACGGAGGCGATCTCTCGCGTCCAGCCCTGGTTTAGGCCATGGTTCGGAGCGAGAGTGCATGGGCGGCCGTAACCTCCTTCTGCGAAGCAGTATTGCTCGCAAAGAAAGAGGCGGAACGCGTGAGGGATAAGCAAGGCGTCGCCGCGGGAGACGCCCCGGGCGTCGGGAGTCGCAGGCTGATTCCCGGCCACCGTAGGCGCGGGCTTGCGGGCGTTGAGCGATGGGTAGCTCGCCGTTCGATAAGCACCAGGCCCAGGCCGACGGCTCATAGTGTTCCACGCGTGCCTCAAATAGATGTCAGCACCTGACGAGGTCCGATGTGGCCAATGCCTGCCAGGGTTGCGAGTTTGACCGAAAGGGATATCGTGGCCCTGGCACACAGGCAACGGAAGCAACATGGGTGGGTTTTAGTCAGTAAAAGTCTGACACGCCCTCCCGCTCCGCCCAGAGCGGGAAAGTTATTTGATAATAACCCATCAAAAAAAAAAAAGCTAGTATTCAAAAGGCTGTGACTAACAAAATATGTAATGTTTTATATTGTTGTAATGACGTCTTTTGCAAAGGTGTTGAGACTTGTTATTATTTGTTGCTTGGAACACACATAATTCTACAGAACGCCACGTGCTACGCTCTCCTAGAATAATGCTGCCTGTCCCCCGGAACGGAGTGAGGCTGCGGAGCGGAGAAACGGAGAAACCAATAAGATTGCAAGTGGACAGAGATTGCAATCATATTGGTTAATATTTGTCCGTTTCTCCACTCGACAGCCTCGTTCCGTTCCGGTGGACAGGCAGCTTAAGTATTAAGTTTACTGGCAAAATGTGGGTGCGCCACTACGTAACCCTTAGAGTACCGCGTGATGTTATGTGTGTGTTATGTAAAAATATAACTGAGTGAGCTTACCTGTAGGGTACCTACTCCGTTTACACCAGCCATTTATAGTTGAATAATCATGAATTGTATACGCCTTTGATTTGAACATGAAAGAAATAATTGTTTTGGTATTGTGTTTATATTTTTAAACGTACAAATAGCGAAGACCTTATTTCTATACATCTAAGTAATTATTTTTTCCGTATATCTGGCGGTAATAGGCATGAAAACGCTGCAGCGACTGTAACAAAAGATAATAATAATTAGGTTCACTCGTAAGTTCCTTGAACCGACGAGTGATGCCGACACTGGTGGCATTTGAAGATTAGATTGATTATGTACAAAGGGCCTAAGATTTCTTACATAAATTAAAGAACATATTCTTGCTGCTAATGAGTTCGTTAGGTGTCAGTGTACTTGTCAGAAGGTTTCAAATCCCTGTTGTTGTCCAGCCTGAGGCAACGGCCCACATAGCAGATCAGTTTGCTGCAATCTTGATTTTTATTTGAATTTAAATTGTCACCTCAATTATGATAAAATAAGTTTATGGCAATATTGCTGCAAGCTTCTTAATTTAAAGATGATGATTGAAGTTTAAAGTAAGTTTGTAGCAGTCTTGCATTTTGCGCTATATAATTCAAAAATTAAAGTATCAAACTTATTTTAAGGTTGGTACAAACTTGCGTTTTCCGCTATCGGCACAGGAAAGTTCTATAGTTATTTGATACAATACATAGAGGTACATTTGTTTCCTAAGTTTTGTCATGATTGTAGAAATTAGTAAGAGATCCAATGGATACGCGTATCTACTTTAAATTGGTTTCTGATACCTCGAAGTATTTTTCCACCTCCAAGCAACCGTTGGAAGGTTATAGCATAATCAGTCTATAATGTTCCCACTGCTGGGACACAGGCCTCCTCTCGGTGAGACGGAGTGGACCGTAATACACCACACGGACCCAGTGCGGGTTGGTAGATGTCACATCTCTTCGATTTTTTGATTCTAGGATATCTAGTTATCCTCATGATGTTATGTTCCTTCACTGTTTTGAGAGCAGAGGTGATAAAATAATTTTCACAAAGTAAAGGCTTCTACTGGCGCGACAAAGGCCCCGCGTGTCGCGCGACGAGCGGTGCCTTTGTGTCGCGTCGCAAGTCACGCTGGTCTGTAGAAGCCTTTAAGCGCCTGTCTGGGTTCGAACGTACGACCTACTCGTAAGTCTTGGCCGTTACCACCACTGCTCCAAATGGAAGGGTATGCTCGAGAAAATGTTCAGGCGTCAACCAAGATAGCTGTTTCAGCATGAAAAATAGGTTGAGAAAATTCTAGCACAGGAGAAAGATTTACACGTTCTGTAATTTGGATATTCCTTTATAAACACTTAACAGCCTATAGTATTTATACAAATAATGTGGTAATTTTCTTATAAAAAAAAGCAGTACTAACCTAGCATCATTCCCCCGCACACGTAGAACATAGATGTACAGTGTGACATGATGAAGGCTCCCAGGACGTTGACCCCGCCCAGAGCGCTGAGCCGGGCTACCATCACACCTATACACGCTGCCATACCCCTGGACAAGGAATTATAATAATAGTCTTTATTCGTCAATCTTATGAAAACACGAATGAAAGTAAACTAAACTACAGTAACTAATTAAACTTAAAACGTTTTTTTTTTTTTAAACGTTACCCCACATTATGAACTTCTCCTGTATTGTGGGTGCGTTTACAAACATTTAAACTCACATACACAAACAGCCAGACCCGCCAGGCCAGATTTGACACCGGTATCGCGATTGTCTTGCGTTTCCGCAAAGGCCTCCCCTAAAGGCTTCTACATACCAGCGCGACTTGTCGCGCGACGCGACACGGCACAAAGGCCCCGCGACTCGCGGGACGAGCGGTGCCTTTGTGTCGCGTAGCCTCGCGCGACAAGTCGCCCGGTATGTAGAAGCCTTAAAACATGCCACCCTTTTCGATTATGGGTCATCCTCATCCAAGTAACACCAGCTATTTTCTTAATATCGTCCTCCCATCTGAGACGTTGCCTCCCTTTCTTTCTTTTATTTTGTCTTGGACACCATTCGGTTACGTCCTTAGCCCATTTAACTTTATTACTCCTCATCATATAACCTGCCCATCTCCATTTTAGTTTTCTTATGGAGTATGTTATATCTTTAATTTTTGTTTGTTTTCGTAATGTTCCTAATTTGATTCTGTCCTTTAACTTGACAAGTTAAAATGGACAAGGAATTAGTCAAAATTTATTCAGCATTGCTTGAAAAAGTTAGAGCAATATGTTGCTTACAAGCAAATGAAATAAACTTTTAAAAATATTATAGCAATGGGACTTTCGTCGATTGGCACAAAAGATGTAATTAAGACCAACACAGTCATGAGCAGAAATAATTTCAAATGGTGAATGTACTCTTCGACATTTAATATTGATGTGATAAGATTTATTTAATGGGTGTGATTATGTCAAAGTCATTCTTCACCTAAGTATGCACGGTGTTTTACTGAATAGACTGACTGCAGTCATGTACTGTTCACTTATAATTATTGATGTTTGTATCCTAAAAGCTTGTTTTGCTAATAAGCCAGGTGTTGAAAAAAAAGAGGTGGTGAATACAAAAGTCTAGCAATTCTTTAACATTTTGAAGGACTTTCCATCAAAAGGTCTCTGAACCCGACAAAATCCGCGCCAAAATCTTTGTTTAAGCACAAGATTGGAATTCTTTAAGAAAAACTCATGAAGAAATTGAGACTTCATAATTTCCGTTAGTGGAGCCAAAATAATGAGTAAAAGTATTTTTTCTTCCATGCCTATCCGACACAATAGTAATATAAATACTTAATAAAAAAAATGCATGTAGAAGTAACACACGTAAGTGCTGATTTGCCCAAACAAAATGAGCAGGCGCGAATATAAACTCCCGTTGAAGGACGCAGAGCTTCAACCAGGAAACTCTTTTTATTTATTTTTTTAAATAATATTTTAATGGCCTGTGGTTGCTGCGACCTTTAAAGGTGGGGGGTGGGGTGGGGTGGGGAACTAAATAAAGACTTGGCTAAAGCCAAGTCGTTATTTAGTTTTGAGTAATAAAAAAATAAAAAATATGAAATGAATTATAATACAATGCATGATAGATGATATCCCTACCCGCCCGCTCCCCTTGAGTTTCAGTAAAGATGTGGCACTTTACTGAGACCTCACGCGGATTTCTTGCGAGAACTTGAAGTAATATTGCACTGTTTTGTTTCATTTGCCTACACTAATGCACGTTCACGAACACTTAATGGTTAATAATCCACCTTTATAACACATTAATATTCGGCTAAACACAAATTATAGAAAATAAAACAAAACTGCTAAACTTGACACTTTACTTTCCCGTCAAGATCCAACCCTGGTCCAGGGAAAAGTCTGGCGACACGTTCGAGGCGCCAATTGAGTGGTGGTGATGTATTGTCTTCTTGAAAAATCCCCAGATCTCCGATATTCAGCTTCTTAGCGTCAGTTTGGCTGTGCCCGACAGGGTCCACAATTGGTATAACTAATGCTTACTTACCACCTAAGTACATTGTGGAATGCCATAAATGATTGAGTATTGAATATAGTTTCAAACACCTATATTTTATACCATATATGGTAATATCGATGGAAGAATAAGAAGGAATGAACACAACTCACCGATAAGACGTTGGATACATATCAACGAAGTACGTATAAATTATTCCTATACACAACTCATTCGTCAGGAGTCCGAAGAACATGATGAAGCTAGTCAGATTATCCTTGATGAGGACGGCTCCAATGGCGGAGAGGGCAGAGAAGGTCATGATGACGATCATCAGCGCCTTCTTCCTGTGAGCCAGCTTGGTGACGACCAGCATGATGATCACGAAGGAGATGCCTTGGGCTAAGCTGGCCCAGACTAGACTGATCTCCATTGTGGATTTGCATTCGAACTGGAACAAAATTATACAATTCTAAAGCTCGACTGTTAAAGGTGGGTTCCTAGTTTCTTTCCCTCTTGGTCAGGTGTTATTTGTGAAATAAACACCTGTTTCCTCAGTGAATATTCTTATTTTCTTTTAAAATTGGTACCTATTGTACTGCACTAGGAGCTATGATATTATCGGATTTTATTTAGCTACTAATTGCTTGAATCAATGTCATATTGCAGAAATAGAAGACTTTGAGTTAACCTTGCGCTACATTACTTGTAACTATTTCTGTTTTTATCTGGCAATCAAATTATTCTTATTTCTTATTCATACTGATTTCAGCTTTTTAAAACTCCTTACGTATTGACCACATTTTATTGCGTACTCCAAAAGTAAAATCATTTGACGAGTTTTATATTGAATTTTAAATCATACGTCTTCTGCAGTCACATTAGTGTTGCCGACGATCATCTTGCACAGTCCCGTCTCGTCATCAGCTTCCATGGCGTTTAGGCCGGCAGAGAACTTCTCAGCCAGGTAGGGGAACCAGATGAAGAAGCTGTTATTTCTGTAACATAAAATTAAATAAATTATGTGTTGCTTTGCTGAATGAGGGGGGATGAAAGGACATGCCCCGTTCCTGCCCTCTGCTTACGGGAAATGTTCAGGATTGTGGGTTTTACAGCATGATTTAAAAATTAAGATTTAAATTACTATGGATTCATTAATGCTGTTAAGCTTGCGGTACAATATATAAAAACCCTTAACCATAGCTGCCGATGTTGTTGACGTTCTATCTCGTAATTGCCTGTAGAGTGTGTGTACACACGGCTACACATCAAGCTATACATTTTCAGTTTACGCTGACTTCTCATTGTAAGGAAATCCTATACAATGCGAGATCAGCTTATACTGGAAATGTATAGCTTGATCTGTAGCCGTGCGTACAACGGTTCACACACTCCACAAGCAATTACGAGATAAACTGTATTTATTTATTTATTTATTATTTATTTATTTAACACTTTAAGCACACAAAATGTACAGAGGCGGACTTAATGCCATAGCCGTGCACCGCCGTGCCGTTTACTTTGGATCAAAGGTACCTAATTATGTGTAAAATACGCCAAGATTAACGTACTATAACACGTGGGTACCACATAATGTGTTTTTTTTATATTAAGTCCTGAAATGGATAATAATATATTCCTGAAAACGACGTAATTATGTTTTGTTTCATATTGGCATTGACAACGTTACTTTTTGTTTTGCTTAAAATAATTACTTATTTCTCTCTTCTAATCCATATTCAGTAGTAACAAATAGTTAAAGATAAATAAAAATGGGTAGGTATTGAGGAATTAAACCAAAATAAGAAACTAAAGATGTCATTTCTAGTAAATATATAATAATGATTACATGTTCCGTGTTAAAATTAAAAAAAACAAAAATCTGTAAAATCTGGTCAGCCCAACAAAATATAAAATGTTTCACTGATCTCAAACAATTAAAAAAGGAGTACCGCCAGTTAGTACCTGTGTGCACTCACAGATGGCGTTGTAGTAAAACAAACATACTATAATCCTATGAGTATAAAACATAATTATTTTGATCAAGTTTCGTAAGTACCTGACTCCTAACTAAAGCTTTTTAATTGACAAACTACAAAATAATAACGGTTATAAAAATATAAAAATCTTTACAGAACATTCATTTTTTAATAGCTAGACAATCGTCCGTTGACCCACTGGACATGTCCTTTAGACTTCAATCTGCTAAAACGACCGCAACGCCCAAGTGAAAAAGGTTGATTTTTCAGGAATATAGATTTGCCAATGTCTTAATAAAAGATTAGCTAATCAGAAAGATTGGTAGCGAAGTGACTGTCACTTTCAATATAAGTTAGTAAATGCCCAATATAATAAATTCAATAAAGTGAAGTGTTTTAATAAATAAACTCACGTGCTAAAAATGACAGCAGTAAAGAAGTACAGCATGATACTCTTCCAGAGCAGAGGAGGCTTGAACAGAGGCACGATCTGCTCGCACAGAGACTGCAGCAGGGATGCATCCTTGCGGCGCTCATTACCTTCCTCGTTCAAAATTATCCTCTTGACCTGAATAAAAAAGAAAGTAAAGAATCTTAATCAATCTAATTAGGCTTAAAGAATCTTAATCATTTTAACACATAAATAAACGTATGTTTAAATTAAATTTCAAAAACATGATCAGACTATTTTACTTAATCTTTACTTTTTAATTATTGATTCCAGAGAGTGTGAAAATCACGTGAAAACATATAAATTGAAACACTAAATCTATTCATCTTCAATTCATCAATCGAGGCAACTAGAGAACTTAGAAAAAATCATAAGACTTACGGGGTACTTTTCCCCTTTCCCATTATTTCTCTTCCACATCTTCCTCAGGTTGTCAACGGCCTCGTCATCCCGTTGGACATTGACTAGGAACTTGGGGCTCTCGTAGAAGAACTGCGTACCGAAGGCTCCGAACCCCAGGGGAAGAGCCAAGGTGAGGGCTAGGAGACGCCAGGGGGTGAACGTGATCATACCAATGTCGTAAGAGAAGTCCAGGTTCAAGATGAAGTAGGCTACGGCTGAAATAATATTTTAAAATTGTCAATTATAATGATTCAAAAACACATCAAATAAGGTTGTGTAGAACTCGATTTATTTGTGGGCTTTGAACTATATATACACTATAATGCTAGTTTAATGATTGTGGCCAATAAAATATTAAGTTCGTCACTTTTTTTTTTGGGCACTGGTATGATAAGACGGGCTTCAAATTCATAATATTATTCACTCCGCGTGATTAAGAATGGCCTGGTGTTGCTTTTGGCAGAACCAGGAATAGATGCGATGGCGGTAGATATAGAAATAGTACAGGAAGATCGAAGAAACGATTTGTTGAATATGTGAAAGATGGTATGGCCAGCTTCGCCAACATATAAATTGAGATATTGTGATAAGATGATCAAGTAACAAATGGCTGATTTCTTACCAACATAGGCCGCTAAGCTGAAGTCCAACACGCTGGTCATGATCAACATGTAGGAGTCTCTCACACTCTCTGCGCAAGATTCTCCCAGGAGTGTATACGAAGCTGACTGCGCGCAGCTGCAACTGGGAATACACGTTTCATTTATTAGATTTATGCAAAATTAATGGTCCTTTGGTCCTAATTAAGTGATAAAAGAATGGTCTTCCTTGAGCAGTTATCTTTTGGTTAGCTATGTTTTGATCAGGAAAATCAAAGTTTGGTTATGTTTTTAGGGTTCCGTACCAAAATGGTAAAAAGGAAACCTTATGGTGAGACTAAGTCTGTCTGTCATATCTCGAACTAGATGAAGAAGAAGAAGAAGAAGAACTACTAATGCTATCAACTTGAAATTTAGTATAGTTTTAGATGACGTTTGCCCAACAATTTTGCAAACAAGAAAGAAATTAAAAAAAAAATACCTTTTTTGCAAAAGGGACTGAAAGTCTTCAAAATTTGAAAAGAGGCTACTAGGGCATGTGGGGTATCATATGAAAGAACGCTGTTTGCACATTCTAAAACATTTTTATCCTTTTTTTTGGCAGCATAGTTTCCGCTTTTGACGAAAATTTTAAAAAAAAAATACCGCCCCCCCTTATTTCCGAACTTTGCATAGATAAATATCTGAAATTATTCTATGTAATAGAAGTGTATATAAAGATTACAGGAAAAATAAAACGATGTCTCTAAATAGCACAGTTTTTTGGAAATCATCAACATCATATATACGTACGGAACCCTCGGCGTGTGAGTCCGACTCGCTCTTGACCGGTTTTTTTGTAGTGTGTATGCACGCGTTTTCTTTATTTTTGTCTTCACGCCGAAGAAATCCTTCTATTAATTATCTGTAATTTTGTCTTGCATTTCATTTGTTTCGACGGTGGTCGTGCTACGTATGATGAGCTATCAATTTATACTGATATCTGCCAACAAGCACAGTTCCTGCGTTTTGGTTGGTATAGGTTCCGTACTTTCACATGCGCCGTTTGTGTTTTGTCTCTGAGATGACTTCGAGGTAGGAAACATTTAGTATGATCACGAACACCTATAGGAGGTATAGGCTGTTCGCGATCATACTAAACGTTTCCTACTATCATATAGATACTCACAGACTAGTACTAATAAATTTGAGGGCGGCCATCACCACCCAGTTGGGGCTGAAGGCGCCGATAGTAGCCACCACGAAGCTAACCCACATGGCGATGAGCAGGCTCCTCCTCCGACCCTGGGTGTCAGAGATGTAGCCCCACGGGTATGCCATCACTATTGGACCTGGAATTGTGTGAATATGGTTTAGTTAAAGTCTCTGGTTAGGTTAGCTTAGGTTAGGTTTCTATTCGGGAGGACACGGCGTGGCATACGCTTGCAGAGTGTGCAGCCTGGGAGGAGCCACGCCGTGCCCTCGTTTCGGAAGTGGGAAGTGACCTGGAGCTGCCGGCTGTGATTCGTTCTATGGCCGGCGGCGTAGCGTCATGAGACGCGGTGATCTCCTTCTGCGAAAATGTCATATCACAGAAGGAGGCAGCGTTAAGGGAGAGGGAGAATTTGAGTGCTCTCCCGGCCCGCAGCAGGCGCACCGGGCGTCGACAGAGAGCAGATAATGCCCTTTTCCGGCCCCCCTAAATGAGTCCAGGGACGGTGGACTCGCCCCCTATCATACATGACCCTGGCGGTGGTGAGTATTGTTCCACGCGCGCCCCTCTTAGACGTCGCGGTCAAACACCTCACTCCCTCCGCTTGATTTGAGCACCGGCTGTCATCTGCTCGGCTGGCATCAGTCGAGGGCTGCCTTGAAGAGTGCTTAAGTGCCCCCGTAGCCCCCGGTGCAAGCGTGAGAGGGAACACGGGGTGGTTTTAGTCAGTAGAAGTCTGACAGATCCTTCCGTCCGCCCCAGGGCGGAGGACATCTATGAGGAATTCGACCACGTAACAAAAAAAAAAAACAGATTTGCATTCTGTAAGTCGGCACTGTCGCAAATAGCCATCAATTAGTTATCTGTTTTGACGTTGCCAACTTTCAGAATAAGGGTGCATTCTGAAACTTGACTTGTTCTAATAATTGGGTTGAAGGAGACTATACTAACACAAAAAAAAAATGCTGTCCTCTGACAAAGCTTTTATGGTTTGGAAGGTTTTACTGTCAGCTGTCAGATATTTTACTGTCAGCTGTCAGATATTTCTAATTATGTTTCTGTTTTGCCTATCTCACATTGAAAGCGTAATCATTATTAAGATTATTGATTGATTATTTTATATGGTCTGAAATCACCAATCCACCTTGAGCAAGCATGGTGACCAATGCTCGTGCCTTCTGTGTATAAGAAGAGGCCTTTGCCCAGCAGTGGGATAACAAAGGTTGTTATTATTATGTCGCGTTAAAACATAATAATTTTATATTGTGACGTTTATAGAGTCCGATGAAAACACACTCATTGTTTGATTTTTTTTTAAATAAATTGGCGAGAACATTTCAATTTTATACGCATTCATGTTCTGTGTTCGCGTGACTTTTAACAGCTGCCTTTGCTACGCCTCTATATTAGATATGCAAATAATATATCACACAAGCATAACATTATAATCAAGTATGACGAATGGAAATTGTTATAATAATTACAAACGAATACAGTTTTTCAGCATTTACAATACAACAGACTTATCATTCATTGTTAACTCTAAAACCTTCATGTTCAATGTTTCCTAATTTTATGTTTAACTAGCTGCTGCCTGCGTCATCGCACGCGTGGTTTCTAAAATAAAAGTAGCCAATGTTAGTCCTTATAACATCAGCTGCAGCATCTGTCAGTGAAAATTCTGTCAAAATCGGTCCAGCCGTTTCAGAGATTAGCCGGAACAAACAATCAGACAAAACAATTTTTTTTTTGGTATAAGTACCGTATGTACTTTCATATGCAATTAGTAAAAACTGTTATTTTGACATTACAAACATGCACTTCAGTTTTATTTATTTGTAGGGATAGATGACCATGATAAGACCTACATATATTATTTATATTTTATTTTTGAATGTATTGGTTTTACCGATTTTTTTAAATTAATCTTGATTTTCTACCTACCTCAGACATTTTTCTATTTAAGATTGTGCATCATCTATACCAGTGCCTGTAATTTGATGTTTTTGTTATTTGAAGATTTAATGATTAATGCACTAAAGTGTTGCCTTGAATGCGTGAAAGTGATTCATACGCAGACATTCTCAGCTGTTACGCCAATTGAGCAGTTAGTGGCAATTGATTCGTGTTGTATATTGATTTGTCTATAGGTATCAATAGCTATACACCAAGACACTGTCGAACCACGGCATACTTGCTGGAGTGTCGGTTAGAGGACATAGTTTTATGACATGATTGAGGGCTTACTGCTAGAGAAATTTTTTATAGTTCACAATATTTCGCATAAGCCATCTTGTACAGAATTCTACTGACACATATCTCACTTATTATTTCTTTACATCACAGACAAATACAAGTAGGTTGGTTATACATATACCTATATACTTAACACCCCACCTCGATTAATAGTGTGTGATAATCTAAAAAAAGTAAAAAAAAACAATACATTCTACATTTTCCAATAACAAAAATAAAATTATGGTGACATTATTTATCCAAGAAATTAAATATCATGATTACCCTACTACATATCATGGTCACCCTACTACATGAAAATCTACCTATTCTTTAGTATAAATATTTAACCACAGACACATTTGTCTGAATCTATCAACTGCTAAAGTCTTTGTAAAAATATCAGCTAAATTTCCAACACATAGAACACTCCTCTGATAGCGTGACTAACGTGGCCACCTACTGGGCTACAGTGCTCACAGCGCAAGTCAGCTTTATATCCCAGCAGTAACGGCGTACCGTGTGGTGCTGGACGTAATCGAATAGCACCATCCTATTTCTTCCCGTGGGTGTCTTAAAAGGCGACTAAGAGACTTACTAGAGAATGCGCAGCAGCGTTCTCTATGCATTTTAACCAGGGACCGTACAACCCCGGTTAAGAGTTAAGCCTTTCGAAGGGGTAACCCTTTCAATGGGTTACCTTTATCATGATGTAACACATTGAAAGAGTTTTATACTAGAAACGCATTGAAAGGGTTACATGATAAGCCATTGAATGGGTTTTATACTTGAACCCCAGTGAAAGGGTTACCTACTTGAAACCCAGTAACAAGAAAAAATCATAATATTATGTTATTTCGATATCCGCCCAGCACGCGTAGCATTACCAATTCTATCGCTATGCTACACAGGGACCATTTTGGTTACCATTTTAGAAAAACCCTATCAAAAACCCTTTCAATGGGTAACCAAAATGGTCCCTGATTTTAACACCATACTGCGATCGCCAACCCTGCCAAGCGTGGCGATCATGGCAAACTTTGGGGGAACCCTTTGGGGGAGGCCTATATCCAGCAGAGGACGTCTTCCGGCTGAAATTATGATGATGATGAGTTAGGGCGTAGTGAAAGTATGAAAGGTTGTCTGTACCATCTATAGGAAAGAAGACGAAGACCGAAACATTAATAATTTATCTTCAAACTCACCCACAAAAGGCATAGACAGTAGTATACTGGTCTGACTGATGCCCAGACCGAAGTCGCAGGTACACCCACTAACTATCACGGAGAACCCGAACATGTCCACCCCCATCGCGAGGGTACAGACGCTCAGTGTTACCAGGAGACCTATACTGTAGCTGCCATTACCTGAAACAGAATCAGGGAAAACCGTTTAATAATAATATCATGCCGAGTGTAGGAAGCCTCCTAGATAAAACACTAATTTACCACTAATTCTCCACTTCTTATCAAGTGAGATAGTATTGAAACGCGGGCCGAACAACAACAATTAAAAATAACCGATGGCCTTAAAACTGTGGTTGGAAAGACTGGCTGCGGTAGGAAATCCTCAATACTCAATACTCAAATCTTTATTGCATTCCACAATGTATATGCTTAGGTGGTAAACAATAGGTTAGAGAACGATCGTGGACCCTGGGGCACAGCAAAAGAAAGATGTGGAGACGAGGGCTCACAGTTTATCTTGTAATCCTGGTATTATGGCGCCACTAAGGAGAGGCCTATGTCCATTGTCCAGCATTAGATTGTGATAGGTTGAACATGATTGAATTGATTTATTGACTGAGGCCAAAGTTAAACTTTACTCGTTGCAATTTGATGCGGATCCACTATAGCTGTAGAACGAACTGACAAGATACCCCCCTCCTTTTAATCTCTTTTGTGGCATTCTCGAGTGGCGTCGTATGTACGTCTGGCGTACCCTGGGCCCAGAAACGCTACCTATCTTGCTGTTTGGTAAATATTTTTATTACGCTATTGACCCCACATGTAATTTATAATTTGTCTGACACGAGACAGGTTCTTGGTTGGTTGATATCCTATTGAATAATTAATTAAGAAGACTTACCAGCTAAATTGATAGCTTCAGCATAAGTGTAAATTCTATCTTCTTTGCTACTATTAGTTATATTTAAAACGCTATTATTTCTAATATGTATACTCTCTCCTTGTCCATTCTGCTTGATACCCGTTTTCATCGTCATTTTCTCTCTAATTTGTACCCTGAAACAATAAACATGTTATATAAAACTTACAAAGTGTATTTTTAACGTAGTCTAATATTTTAATTGATAAGAAAGAGGGAAACAATATGCGTACTACTAATTAATTATGTTAATAGCAAGTTTATATATTTTATTGATATAAATGTAGTGAGAATTTAATTACTAAAGGTTGATGACATTTAATAAAAAAATACATATGGTAAAGTAAACTGTACATAGTCACTTTATTTATGTATTATTTAAAGATAATAATAATAGTTAGGTAAACATAGGTAATACCATAATACGTAGGTAATAATAATAATAGTTAGGTAAACATAATACCATAATACGTAGGTAATAATTATTATATTCCGTGGGACAACTTCCGGCTTCACACGCGTGGAGGCCGGAAGTTATCCCACGGAACGCATTACCGGGATAAAAAGTTCTATGCCCAAACCTAGGATGACCTGGGCTAGGACTTTTTCTCTTTTTTAACTTTTACGGATTTCGATGCGCCAAATTTTATCAAATATCGTTCAGTCGTTACGAGCGTTTACAACGTACGGCATTTCATACAAACTTTCAAGTCCTTTGTTTTTCGAAATGAAATAACCGATTTTAATGAAACTTCATACGCATAAGCAGGATACAGAGATCTAAAAAGTTAGATAAGAACATTTTCGAAATGACTTATTTAAAAACAAATAACTGGAAATGTTTTAAATCGGTCTAATTTGGCTGTAACACTATTAGCTTATTTGTACAGCTGCAGTTAGACTGGAAGCTGACCCCAACAAAGTTAGGAAAAGGCGGGCAGATTGACTAATATTTTGTAACATCATAATTTAAAAGAGGGTTCATGGAGTTTCTTGCCTGTTCTTCTCCATAGGAACCTACTACGCCTTCTACTCAATTAAACCTGTAAATGGTTTAATTTAAATACTAATAATGCATAGCTTATGATAATTTAGGGGTTTATTTATAAAAGTTGCTTAAATCCCATTCGATGCCCAGCAGCTCGGATGTGGGTTGTGGGTACACGAACGAATTACTTTTCGACCCATACGCTGTGTTCTTGGCATCGAATGGCATTTAAGCAACTTGGGTAGAGACGTTTAAACCTCAAAAATGTATGTTTTAAACAGTCACTAATCATTACTTAACTTTAAGCAACGTTTAGAAACAAACCAGTTAATGCTTATCCGATAAGACTTTGTAATCAATGAAACCTGTAAAAATGAGAGCGTTTACTGAGCTTGCAGGTGTATGATATATTTTTTTTAATACCAACGCCTTTTTAGGGTTCTGTACCAAAATGGTAAAAAGGAACCCTTATGGTGAAACTAAGTCTGTCTGTCTGTCTGGCTGTCACACCTGAATATCTCAAAAACTACTAATGCTATCAACTTGAAATTTAGAATAGTTTTAGATGACGTTGGCCCAACTATTTTGCATACAAGAAAGAAATTAAAAAATATATATATCTTTTTTGCAAAAGAGACTGAAAGGGGGTCTTAAAAATTTTAAGTATGGCTACTAGAGCATGTGGGGTATCATATGAAAGAACGCTGTTCGCACATTCTCAAACATATTTTTTTAGCAGCATCGTTTCCGACTTTTGACGAAAAATGTAAAAAAATACCGTTCTCGCCCCTTATCTCCGAAGTTTGCTTATATAAAAAACTGAAATGATTCTATGTGATAGAAGTGTTTATAAAGATTACAGGAAAAATAAAACGATGTCTCTAAATAGTACAGTTTTACGTTTTCCTCTAATAGTACGTACGGAACCCTCGGTGTGCGAGTCCGACTCGCTCTTGACCGGTTTTTTTTAATTCCATAGTAAATTAAAACGTTCCAGATCGCTCTACGTTAGCTACGAGCTAGTTCTTAATCTAGCTCTACCGGCTTCAATTGCGAAGAATGTATGACATTTAACTTAGTAATACAATTTATACACAAGCACAAAATAAATGATTATTAAGAAAAAAAACATGATTAACGACTACGGAATCAGATATTCTTGTTATCTATAAATGTGTTAGAATGTTTTAATTCCCAATAAATATAAATTCTAGAGATCTTTAGTAATAAATTAATTAATTACTGGTTTATGCTGATTTAATATCCTAAGAATGTGAAATAATTGATATTAAATACTCTGAACTTTTATTAATTTATTTTGTATCGTTAACGAATGGTAGATCATTATAAATAAAAAAACAAAATCATAAGAACTATCATTACATGCACATTAAATTTTACAAAAATTCGAGTAATATCAAATAAAAAATTGTATTGTGAATTTCGTCATTTGAAAAGGGAATAGTTTTTGAATTACTGTCAAAAGATGAAAATCAGTCAAGTCGTATTCCTAATAATCCTGCAACGGGTTTGAGGCCAAATCAGTAAAATTTCTGCCATACTTCTGAGCGGAATCAATTCAAAAGAACGTTTATTATGGAGAGAAGACGTCATTTGAGCCTAAAAGAAAGAATTAGAGCCGTGGGAATGTTGGAAGCTGGTTCTCGGCAACGTGCTGTGGGGATCACTCTGTTGGAAGCTGGTTCTCGGCAACGTGCTGTGGGGATCACTCTGGGCACTACGCAGAGTGTATAAGACAACTTTGGACACGTTAACGCATCACAGAGTGGCATGGAGGACGAGCTCTCATCACCAATTCACCACACGCAGATAAAGAAAGAAAGAAAGAAAAAGCATTTATTGGGACTCGCACAGGTCACAAATTAAAAAAAGAAAACACACTCAGAAAAAACATAAAGAACAAAACTAAAATTAAAACAAAGTAAAAATTAAAATACAAACAGAAAGTCATGTACGAGGCCAAAAGGCCCGTATCTCAGCATGATGCTGCGGCACTTAAAAATAAGTGTCGCAGCGCTGGTATTCTGATAGGGCCCGCTGTGATGTCACGGAAAGATCATCCGGAATTAAATAAAATGAAATATTAGATAGTGAAATAACATATTTCTGTGATGTCACGGAAAGATCATCCGGAATTAAATAAAATGAAATATTAGATAGTGAAATAACATATTTAATAAAAATAAATAAACGATAATTATAATAAAATAATTGTATTGTAAACGAACACGAGAACCCGACGTAACTTCAGTTACTTGTCAGTGCTTATTATCATAGCCTGTTATGTCTGTGGTGTTATAACTGTGTGTGACCTCCTTAGGCAATTTTAATCTTTGGTATTAATATTCTGTGGCTGTGACAAGTAAAGAGACGCAGGCGCCGACAATCCGGAAAGAAATAAATACAAAAACATTACGGCTGTTTATTGCTAAAATAAGATCGTTACATACAATTTTCTGCTCGAAGAAATCGTACAATGACCGCGATGATGTTGGTTACGAGGCTTCATAGCTCTTCAGGGATGTTAATAAGCGATCAAACCATAAGAACTCCCTTTCATGGAGTCAACCTCTGTTCCCGATGGCCGCTACGAGCTATTGAGCTATGGAGCCTCGCAATCGCAGAGCCCGTTTACAATGGGCTCGTGAACACAGAAATTGGGCAGAAGAAGACGGCTGCCCCATTTCAAAACCTAGTAAGGGACACTCGTAAATCGTTTTATTGCATAATCTTGCTAACCTGGACCAAGTTTGCAGGATTAATGCAATGAAACGATTTGCCGCAGCCGAAGAGTGGCGTTTTGTGTGTTTTTGTGACGAATCTCGCTTTGGTATGAGGCCAGATACTAGATTTACACGGTATTGGAGGACGGTGGACACCAAGAACTTAACAACTTTTCAAATCATACCAGGAAGTCCATGCATACAGGCGGTGGAACATCATGATATGGCCGGGTATTTGGATCGGTGGCAGAACCGAACTGATTTGAATCAGAGACAATTGAATGCACATATTTACGCTGAACCGATTGTATCCGATGTTGTCATTCCTTTGCATCTGCATTTTGGTGCTTCATTTCTGCATAAGCATGATAATGCACGTCCAAACACTGCCAGAGAGTCGTTGCAAACACACTTGCCGCAGCTAATATCAACGTCCAATCATGGCCTGCTCAATCGCCAGACTTAAATCCCATTGAGAATGCATGGGATACGCTTCAAAGAAAAGCTCTGCCACACCAGAAGATCTTTTTGGCCTGTTACAACGGACGTGGACGGCCATTCCGCAACGTGATTTGGATGCACTCAAATTGAGTACGCATATTGTATATTATAATCACTGTGATTGTGTTATACGCGTTAACGACAGAAATACAGACTACTAATTTATTGTTTATTTGACGCAATAAAAACCTTATAGTTGTATTTTTATCATTCTATCAGATTTTAATGTCAGGATTAACTAAAGTGAAAAATCCAGCATAAGCAAGAATCGTGAAAAGTCTTTATTAATGCAAAAACGTACTTCGTTCTTCGATCTACAATTCTACACAGACGAAAACATTTTATTTAATCAATTTAAATTGATATTTTATTTAATTTCACTAGGGCAATAAAATATATTTAAAAAATACCTTGATCTCTTGACACTTTTGATGTTTGTAAATAGATAATAGTCTGAGACATTTTCTTACAATTTTTAAGAACACCCTACCGGTCTCTTAATCTTAGCAGGCTATGCTTGTGAGCGGGTGCATTGCATTAAGAACATTTTAATATAATTCAGCCTTGTTTAATAATTATTAAAATTAAGTTATACTAATAATTTAAAAAATAATGCATTTATTTTACGTAGTACGTATCTACATCTAATTAAGAAAAATATGAGTTATAGTTACCTGTGTATTGTTATCCTAATAAAAATAAAACCACTTTCTACATAAAATACTAGATTCTATACTTCACAAACGAAACATAAATCGCAGTTTCAAAATTCAGAAATTCATATTTTAATCACAAATAATTTACTAGAACCTACTTTTTTTAATACAAAATAATTCATTAGAACCAAACAAAATAATTATGTGGGGGAACGACTAGCACGCACTGTGTTGTAAGATCGACTGCGCCTACAACAGAAAATTATTATTTATTTAGTTTTGTTCTCCGTAACCGTTTAAATACTGCCAGGTATTTATTATTCAGACTAGGTTTTACATAAATTGTAGATTGTTCATAGTTTTGATAAATAACTCTGCTTTTTAGGTGGATGGCCATTGATGGCTCCAAGTTTCCGAGAGAATTTGGGAACGTTGACCGTCGTTTTTGACGCCTGAAAGTTTGTTTATTGTACAAACTTTTATGTCGTAAATCGTCCGTGTGGTGCCGGACGTAAATAATAGCACCATCCTATTTCTTCCCGTGGGTGTCGTAAAAGGCGACTAAGGGACTTACTAGAGAATAGGCAGCAGCGTTCTGTATGCATTTTAACACCATACTACGATCGCCATCCCAGGCCAAGCATGGCCAATAATAAAATGTATCGCATTAAATACCCAAGGTTCTTCCTCCTCTCTCCTAGTTGATCTATGCTGTGCCCGACAGGGTCCATAATTGTGACTAAAATAATTATTTCCTTACCAACTATATACATTATGGTACGCAATAAAGAATTGAGAATTGGCTGCCAGGGTTGCGAGTTTGTCCGAAAGGGATATCGTGGCCCTGGCACACAGGCAACGGAAGGAACACGGGTGGGTTTTAGTCAGTAAAAGACTGGCACGCCCTCCCGCTCAGCCCAGAGCGGGAGAAGTTATTTGATAATTCCCCACCCAAAAAAAAAAAAAAGGCCAAGTGTGGCGATTATGGCAACTGTTTCGGGGGAGGCCTATGGCCAGCAGTGGATGACTTTCAGCTGAAACGAAACTAACTTTTAAAGCTACTGATAAAGAATAAAGAAGAAAAAAAAACTGATAAAGGTCACCTTTCATCATCATAATCATTCTCCAGCCGTTATCAACATTTATGTGCGGTCAGCGCAACATGTCCCTTTCTTCCATGGGTACTTCTCTATTAGTCGTCATCTCGCTAGTCTCCCCCTTTCCAGCCATTTTTTTTAGTTATACGATACGTTTATTTCGACCAACATAAGGATCATAATTATGCACAAAAAATTACAAAACAAAAATAAAAAATAAACACAATTATACAAACCACTGCCTTAAACAATTACAGACTTCGATTGCTCAGTATGTGAACCATACAGCAATGGTTCAGGTACTGGCAATCGAACCTCTGCGCGAATGTCGTTAGGATGCCGCTGGAGCTAGCCCGAACCCTGCGCACCAGGGATGTACACTGTTTTCGCATGGTAGAATAGAAACAGTCCACATGAGACTCGGTGAACATTCCTGATGCGCTACAGAATCGGGGCAGCCTCATCAGCACCCTGAATGCATTCTTATATTGCACACGCAAGGCATTGTACTATCTGCGCGTCTATGCTACCCACAGGCTGCTCGAGTAGAAAGATGTACAATATGCTCTGAACAATGTTGTTTTCACTTCAGTGGTACAACGAGCAAACCTGCGGGCCATCATATTCGCTCTTACAGAAAATAGTAGTAGTTTTAATTATAGTATTTATGTACCAGGAAATTACGTAGCAATTACTAAGACTTTTTTAGTTTCTTACATATTTTTCGTTCGGTTTGATAAGAGACCAATCAATCGAGTGAGTTGAAAGTGAAACATTACAAATTACATACCTTTTAAAAGAAGATAAAAGTAAAATTATACAATTACAGCGAGTATTGTTTGTTTATCATCTTATCGGTCGCAGATGACGGAAAGATAGTTTTTTTTATCGTAGGTCATGCATGAGCTAATGACCGCGCCAAAACTCATGATTCACCGATGTGAACTTCAAAATATAGATAGCAGCTAGTTATTTTGTAACAACTACTTGCTATCTACTATAAATAATTATAATCTCTTTCTATGAACTGTTTCTTTATTTTATTTGTTAAAGTACAGCATACTAGTGACCCGCCCCGGCTTCGCATGGGTGCAATGTTGATACTAAATATACTACAGAATGTCTTTATATACAACGTTCACACCTTTTTTGTCATTAGACAATACAAACATGTTTTCTTTAGAGGTTACTCTTGTAAGAGTGACATTTGAACGGCCATGTGAAAAGCACTCAACGCTCAAATCTAATTGTGGGTTATCCCTTTTTTTTTTTTTTGGGTGGGAAATTATCAAATAACTTCTCCTGCTCTGGGCGGAGCGGGCAGACGTGTCAGACTTTTACTGACTAAAACTCACCCGTATTCCTTCATTTGCCTGTGTGCCAGGGCCACGATATCCCTTTCGGACATGTGGGTTATCCCTAAGAGACATACACCATCGCGGACGTTTTTTTAGACCTTTTTAAGGCGACGATAACCGACTTTTAATGATTTATACTGACGATCACGTCTAAACGAGTAGTATTAATGATTTGAAAAAAATATATGTTAAATAAGAGCACTTTTTCAATAATTTAATATGTGAATATTGTAGATTATGTTTATATTACATAGTGAAATTAATTTGTAAAGTTATGTCTAACGCGGATAAAAAACTGAGAATGGCGAAAAATCTACCAAGCGTATTGTTCTGAAACCTTCACCAATCTAAAGATAATTTAATTATTGATCTTTTAGTATACGCGTTTTATTAAAATATCCTTTGTTTTGTGTATAATAAATTAATAATGCGTCAAACTGGGGACAGCGCTCCTTGATGGGCGAGTCCTATTACTGGCTGAACGTACGACGCGTTGCGTGAGCTCAGTACAGACCACGCAAGCTAACCACTCAAGGTTACTGGCATATATCTGCATCTTAAGGTGTACAATACTGTAGTATTCAGGCAGCGTTTGTAATGTAAGCGCAAAAAATATGTTTATTTACGACATCACATTAGAAACCTGTAAAATTATCAGTGTTTCTCTACTATATTATGCATGTATTATTCATATAAAAATTTCTCTTGAATCTTTTTCACACAATCTATTAAAAAAAACTGCATCAAAATCCGTTGCGTAGTTTTAAAGATCTAAGCATACATAGGGACAGACAGACAGCGGGAAGGGACTTTGTTTTATACTATGTAGTGATGTAGTGATTATGCGCAAGTTAACGAAAACGGTGTATATGTACATACAATGCGGACTTAATAAATTACATATTTTCTACCTGAGTCACACTTTTGATGTCTTGGAGATAGTTTGATTATAGAAAATGAACTTAACTAAGGTGATCATTGTGAAATCATTAAGCACGTTATCCAGCCAATAATTATTGTCTGCCCTTGTTAAAATCAAGGGTTTTCAAAGGTAAAAAGTATACTTACGCACTGGAAACTTGTATTATTAGGATATATGTCAAAACCTGTTTTTTCTGTTCTGGGGTCAAAACATTGTTATTTTACTAACTAAGCTAACTTGCTTTAACAACTAACTAATTGATGAGATTAAAAACCAGTCAACGGCGATGACATAATTATTGATAAAGCACAATGCGAGCGCACGTGTGACTGAAACAATGAGCTTCATGTATAAATGTCGCAGGTTTTTCATGAAATTAGGTTTTTGATCAAAAACCGGAAGATGACACATTTTAAACTCAATCCGCCTTATTACAAAACGAGATTTATATTTTGACATGGCTTAAACCATGGAGCCACTGTTTGTAATAAGAACGTAACAGTGATTGAAATACCGTTCTTTATACAAAACTGAAAACTTAGTTCGGCACTAAGTTGTCTGTTTTGTGTTTAGGAACTTTATCACAGTCGGAATAAAGTTCGAAATTCAATATTGGCTCCATGTTTTAAACCTGGGTCTGAAGATAAACCTTGTTTTGTAATAAGGGGAAAAGTCATCATAAACCTGTAACAATCCAGACTAGTTCAGGTTTTTGATCAAAAACCTGAACTAGTTTTGGTTTATGATAAAGTTCTTGTCAAAATCACGGGTTTGCTTTGTTTTATGACAAATAAATCAATTTAAATGAAATAAATAAAACAATCCATCATCATTTGCAACTAAACTAAAATCTTCCGGTTTTTCATCAAAAACCTAGGTTTTTGATCAAAAACCTAATTTCATGATAAACCTGAGACATATATATATATGCCGAAGAATAGAAGTTTGAACAAGTGAGTAAAGTAAAATTATATGCCCTTGGTACTTAGGTATGTGTAACAGTAGTTTTTCTGCGGTATCTTCTGAGAAGGCCAAACTTCTCTATACAATTGTGAGTGTGGCTATGATAGACAGCTAGATTAATAGGTAAATTTCTTACTTAGTACCTTTTTATAGGGGATGCATGAAAACTGCGTGATCAGACCCCTCTTTTATGAAAAACCTAAAAATTTTTTTTAATGTGCATCCTTTACAGCACCTCTGCTACCTCTGCTGACTGGCTAGAGGAGGAACAAACCGCGCTACGAGCTAGTTCATATTCATCACAAACTAGGTATACGTGTCAACAAAACCGGCGCTAGTGGGAGTTCTTTAAAACATCATCTCCGTAGTCTTTCCCCAACTATGTTTTCGTCTTTCAGTTCAACCAAATGCAGCTTTTGAGGACAAAAAGGCTTGGGATTGAGCTGCTCCAATTTTTTACATATTGACGTGGTTTTTTTTTATTGTTTGATTTTTTTTTTGCTAACTTTTATTATTTTATATACAGTGACATTTAATTATTATTTTATACACAATGACATGAATATTTATTTGTAAAGTATTATATTATTTTAATTATTGTGAATGTGAAGACTAGTGGGTTATTGCTTTTTTTTTTCCTTTTCTTTTATTCTCAGTTAGTGTTAATCATGGTCTGGCAGTTTGAGTCATATAAGCGGCCTACCAAAATGTCCTTTCTTTGGTATTGATCGTCGCATCGTTGAGCTCCTTAAGTTCTGAGTAGAGCTGCACGATTACTGAAAAATGCGTGCACTGACTGGTCATGTCCACTCAATCTGTGTGGTTCTTCCCTCAAAAGACAATTTCAGACACCAATCTACATGGCCTTCACATGATCTGACCAAGATTATGTCTGGACTTTAAAAGAGACTGTGACCTCTGAGTTTGTTTCGCCCTTTCTTCTCAGAGTAGTCAGATAGGAAACGCCGACCTCATCTAGTTTTTAAAATATGATTGACGTGTAAAAGTGTTTGTACAAACCTACTTACAGAAATAAAAATTATCATCAGTTGATTACCAGTATTTTACATGGAGCGGCTGCCTATCTTACCTCCACAACCCAGTAACTGGATACCACAATAACCTTAGGTAAGACTGGTTGTCAGACATTCGGGCTTCTGACTACCCGTAACGACGTGGAGATTGTTTAAATACTTACACTCCTATATATTTCCTCCACACCTAACACGAGAGTCACTCTACAGAACACAATGCTTGTTATTAAATTGATACTTAAACATGCAACGTTGTGCTCAAGGGCAGCAGTGGCTTTCTTTACAAATATTGCCTACTGACCTAACACGTGTCAGTTTATAACAAGAAGCATACGTAGCCTATAATGTTCCCACTGCTGGGACACAGGCCTTCTCTCTGTGAGAGGGAGTGGGCTGTTATCCACCACGCGGGCCCACTGTGGGTTGGTGGTTGTCACATGCTTTGAATTTATGATTTGAGGACATGTTAATTTCTTCGCCATTTTTACTTTTGTTTTTGAGAGTTCTAAACTTCTAACCCGGAGCCAACAACTCATATGGGCGACGTAATTACCCTATGGACCTTCATTCATGTTTGTACTCTAGGTTATAATTAGAGATCGGTACCCTGAGTGTGAGTTTCTTGCCGTATCACGAAATACGCAACGATCAAGTTAATCGAGCAAACTAATGAGCGATGGTATTTAAGAACGGTGCGAGTGTGAGTTGAAGTTTGTTGTACGATCATCAGCTCGTATCGTCACTTGTCCGATAGTATGCCGAAAGTATTGTTATTTTTTTAAATATTCGGATGCATATTCCCCTAAAATTTGAGAGTTGACTAGTATGGAGTGCGCTTCGGTACGAGAAAAAGTGTCGGTTTCCAGGACTGACATGTTTTTAAGAACTACTCTTATGTACTGTGTATCTTCGAATAAATATATTTCATTTTAGAATAAAAGGTTTTGAAGAAATATTAATAGTGTTTTTTAAACGTGTTATATTTTCCACAAAATTTCTGCCTAGTTCTAAATAGATAAAAAATATTTGTTATACTTAGGAATAAAAAAAATTATACCTTCACACTGTTATTAATGAAACCCCGCGATCCCGGAATAAAAATATATTTTAAGAGGCCGTTTCCATACTTTATATGCTTTGCCGGGAAAAAAACGTTCTTTAGGTAAATATGCATCCGAATATCCTATCTCTAGTTATAATCGTCCCGTTATCTGCATTTCAAAACAATTTATTTGATTTCAAATACCATGTAATAATCATTAAAATAACATCGTTTAAGAGTGGGGAACCTAATAATGAATTTTGATTTATTTTATTTTCCTATTGTCCTTGCCCTACTTTGTTCTCATGAGTCTGTTCTAGTACTTTATTTTAGGATCATACCTACATTATAATTATAGTAACCATGTTCCACAGTTTATGTAGGCACCTAATCATGTCTTGATATTATTAAACACTTTAAAATCCTCGAATACAAATGACAATATTATGTAGGACGAGATAACTATACCCAAAGTCAAGCCGCATTCATCAAAAAATATTATGTTACTATTTATTAATATTTACATAAAATATCATACATAAGTAAATAGAAGAGATTACTTTCCTATTTCGAGCGCTACAAGGATATTTGAATGACATGTTGGTAAACATTTGTGAAATTGTGTCACAAAAATTGTATTGACAAAACAAGATGGCGACATTAGTTCTGACTTTAGCCACGCGCCGAAATAACCTCGTAGCTTTGTAATTTTCAAGCCTTGATGACCTAAACTCCATTTGAAATAAGATTAGACATTTAAATAAACTTGTTTACAGTCCGTTCAACCAATTTTGAGTTCTAAGTATTCCATAGGCATAAGGATGGCATTAAAATAAAAAAAAAGCAAAAACGTAGTTACAATACTAACTGTTTAATACAGCTGCCATTTGTCATGCCTCCAACGCAATAGAAGTCAAAATCGGTTGAACGGACTTTAAAGAAGGTTTATTTAAATGTCTAATCTTATTTGAAACGGAGTATAGGATTGGTACAGTCATGGTAGTTTAGATGTTAACGAGCACTCTGTTCTAGGTTTGATACTTGGCAAAATGCTGACTGGAACTTATGGAGAATATTTACAAAAAGTGTACATACCTGAAGCCATAACCTGAGCTTTATGGAGATGTATGCGTGTGGTTTATATCAGCCATGTATGTCAGCTGTAGTTCTGCACTTATGTGATCTTATGCAGCAATGAAATCCATGTTGGTGTGCTGTAATGAAAGTCATGTAGGTGTGCTGTAATGAAAGTCGTAGGTGTGCTGCTAGAAAGCCATCTAGGTGTGCCGTGAAGGCCTACAAAATGAAGGCTTGACCCCAGATTGAAGATGAAGACTTCACTCCGAGGGAGTCGAAAGTTTCACTCCAGGGACGAGAGGGAGTCGACGGAAATCTTTACCGAGTGATTTAGAAGAAATGCTTAACCGGACCCCCGTACGGATGAAACTTTTAAAGATTATTTTTATGATAAGTTAGCACTCCGTGTGCAATTGATGGCCAAAAGGCTTGATTGTATAACTTATGGAATCGATGATAATATTAATTATTATAAACGTTGCGCAGGCAATACCATGCAAAAAAAAACGGATGGTTTATACAGAATAAAAATAGACCTTCGACTAGTAACCTCAATAGGAAATAAGATCCATCTTATTTTTATTGCCACGAGCGAGGACACAATGAGAATAATTGTCCTAAGCCGATCATTAAATGCGTTAAGTGCGGTAGAGTAGGTCATAATTCGGATAACTGCAATAGAAAACCCTAACTATCCCACGATACTAAAGCCAAGACAATCAGTTCATAAAAAGGTACAATTGAAAGGAAATTCAAAACAGATTATTAATAGTTAGGTAATGTTAGCCAGTTGAGGAGCATCTGTTCAAAAGGTCGTATTTCTATGAGAAACAAACTTTACAAAAACAGAAAAAAATATCTAATTCCTATTATAAAAATTCTAAAATTAAATTAAATTTAGATCATTGTGAAGATTAAGACTACAATATTACATGCATTTTTAAAAATAAAAAAATACACCATAACTTTTTTTTTATTTAATTTTAGTTCAGAAATAAGACTTATTGATCGGAAAAATCAGAAACACGACCTTTTGATTTGTCACTTCTAGAAATATACTTTATAATAACTTCCAAAGTTCAAAATTTTATAGGGTTGCTATTGATAATGATATTCAACGTACAGCCGTCATCTTTTGACTCGATACCGTTATTTACTCGAACGTAACGATTTTTATTAAAGTTGCTAAGTATGGAAAAAAATATGACCTTTTGAACAGAAAAATAAATAAAAGATGCTATTTGTAGAAGAAATATGCCTGTTTTGTTTAAAACAATCCAAGGGAACATTTTAATGCAGAAATACATCCGTTTTGATTGGAATCCAAGTTTTTTGGATTTTATTATATGGGAAATACGCTCCTTTTGAACAAGTTTTTACGCTCATTCGATGGAGTTTTCTGCTATGAGTTAAAAAAAAAAAAAAAAAAAAAAAAAGTAGAAAAGTTAAATACGACCTTTTGAACAGACGCTCCTCAGTTAATGTCGATAGACATCAATCTCGTTTTTAAGAATATTTGTCTCAACGGAACTATGACTGATGCATATATGGATTTCGGTAGGTTTTGGAAGTTCTATTACCAATCCACTATTGAAGTCGAGAGTCGATGATATTGAAACCGTATTATCTATCTGTCTTGGCGATTGGTGATGAGTGTTAATAGGACAGAATTTTATGTACTTACTTTGTGTTACTATTATGAAGTATAATGAGAAATTGCTCTATAAGGTATAGGGCAATTTCTCTTTATAGGCACCCTTTATAAAAATGACCAATATATCAAATGGAACTTTACGTCTAATGTTGAGGAGGACACGCCCATAGTTAGGGGTGGTTTGGTGGCACCGGTACTCCAGGCACTACATGCTCCATATCCGCCCTCCGGATACGGAAGCCATTCAGGCGGAGCTGTACGAGGGGTACAGAGCAGCAAAGACCGCCCATGGGCTCCCCCGCTGACGCAGAGTCCCCGGCCCCAGCTCGTGGAGGACGTGATGAGCGCTCTGTTCGATTCGCGAGGGGAATATACTCCCCCGCCCATAGCTCCGCTTCCTGAAGAGAACAAAAAAATCTGCTGTTCCCTACATTTATGTTAGAATAACTCGTTAAAATGTAGGAAACAGGTGTTTTTTTTCGCGATTTCTGGTTTGGTCCCATAGTAAAAGTTGGTCATACTGATAAGTACAATGACCCCTTAAGAGGTTGTGCGTAAATACCAGGACATGTTGTATAGGAAATGTTTTGCTCAGAATTTTAGTGAGATTGGTTGCACAAATCAAAGTGTAATGAATGTAAGAGTTGCATGAGAAGTGCTGCTTGCTCTGTCTGTACGATTCAACATTGGATACTGGGCTGCGTGCGTGACAGATGCCAGCTGTTTGTGAAAAAAAAAAAACTTTGGGGACTGTCGATAGAAGTGAAAACAGTAGGTATAGGTACATATAGCTCATGGAAAGCGTTCGGTGACGATGACGCGAGTTCTATGATTATTGTTCACACACAAAGTGCTCGACGTGGCTAAAGAAGATTTCACTTCAAAAACTTTGTGTTAAACCCATGCGTTAAATAAAAAAGTACAAGATAAACACGCTTAGTTATTGAAAACAAAAAAGACTAAGTGGCAAATTAGTGAGGCCAACCGTGATGATTTGGGCTATATCGGCTTAACAAAAACCTTTGAACGAATTCAAAGGCAATATTGGTTTCCTAATAACGAAACTAGGAACAAAAATGTAGCTTCTTGTATAGATTGTACACATAGAAAGAAAGAAAAATAATTTTATTTGTCACAGAAACACGTGCTTATGAATACATAATAAACTCGAGTAGGTAAACAAAAAAACAGATCTACAAACTTACATTAGATTCACGAGCACAAAAAAACAAATAGTTGGCAGCTGCACGTCATGACTGTGACAAGAAGGCTTGCACTCAGCAAACAACAAAGATCTTGCCGCATTATCTTTACCGCATACCATAAAAAAATGCAATACCATAATTCCATGCCATAAACTTAGATCATTGGGGGCCGTTAGTACCTACTAGTAGTATCAATTATATTTTAACCATAGTTGATTTACAAAAAAACTCATTGCTAGACCAAAATCAAATCTTCGAATATTTATTCAGTAAGTTTTCGAGCACCGACTAAAATAATTTCACCTCGAAAACGTGATGATGATGAAAACGCCATGCGTGATTCAACCAAACGATTTTTACGGCCTTTTCTACTCAAATTTTTGCAAAAACGAACGCATCTTGGACCATCAACTGGTTAAAGTTCGGCAATGAAAGACGTAGGTACCCAGTAAATGGTAGCTTTATAGTAAGTACTCACAAATGTGCTATGCAATTTTATAATAATAATAGATTGTGGGTGTCGTAAAAGGCGACTAAGGGACTTACTAGAGAATGGGCAGCAGCGTTCTCTATGCCTTTTAACAACATACAGTGACCGCCAACCCGCCTGCTACGCGTGGCGATTATGGGAACCCCCCCCCCTTTGGGGGAGGCTTATGCCCAGCAGTGGACGTCTTTCGGCTGCAATGATGATGATTATAATGAATAGATTGTATTTATATAATGCAAAGATGGTTTTTGAAATCTTCAGCAGCTCCAACAGTATTTCTAAATGCTAATCAATTAGTTTTTGCGCCGTTGTGGAGCAGGACCAGCGTTGAACCAAGCATTTTTTATCAGCGATGTAATCCCCCAACTTATAATATGCCTTGCTGCATAGTGCAATTCAGCGCATACCCTTAAATTAACCCCTTGTACTAAGTAGCCACATATTACATTTTATGAGAGAGACGGGAACAGGCAATGTTGTCCTATTAATACTTGAGCGTTGTGTCATTTATATCAATATCAGTATTGTTTCAGCGTCGTACACACATTATCTTCAGTAGCAGTTGCGTAAATACTTATCATAGTTGACGCAAATATTATTTTCCATAATTAGCACCAAACAAATGCAATGAATGTACAAATAGCGTATAAGATGATAATTGTAGAAACTATAATTTGTGACCGTGTGGTGCCGGACGTAAAGAATAGCAACACCCTATTTCTTCCCGTGGCTGTTGTAAAAGGTGACTAAGGGATTTACTAGACTCTAGATAACACCTTTCTATAACCACTACAGGTACGGCCGCGGTGACTACAACAAAAAAGTGGAAACGTCCGGGGATGACTCACACTCGGCACAACCGGTTTCATTAGTAGATAATAACAGCTCGGGTACACCAATAAGCGGTCAACCTTATTGCCCAAGGTGTAGAGCAAACTCACGCTCACTAGGTACGGCAGTGTTCGGCAGAGCGTTTCATAATATGTTTCAAATGCGGAGAAAAAGGGGTGAAATACCCAGATTGTGCTGTCATCCGCCGAAAAACTAGATAGTGTGGATTGTTGTAATAGTAAATTTAACGACAGGCTCAGTAAAACGGAGTGGGAAGAATGGCTAGCTGTACTTACAGTGGTCTAATAGACTCTAGTAAGTCCCTTAGTCTCTTCTGTAGTAAATAGAGAGTGGGCAGCAGCGTTCTCTATGCATTTTAATCCGCCTGCCAAGCTTGGCGATTATGGCAAACACCACCCCCCCCCCCTCCTTTAGAGGCGGCCTATGTTCAGCAGGGGACGTCTTTCGGCTGAAATGATGATGATGATAATTTGTATGTATATACAGACAATAAAATTAATAGAAATGTGTATGTATATGATACAAACTACCGAGACTGCAAACTACCGAGACTGCAAAAAAAGTATACTAGACTGGATACAACCACTTACGTATGAGGAAACCGAGGAACTTCTGGAATACGTTGTGTAGCCATCGCATCACGTATAATTTACCATAACCTAAAGCACCGCATCCCACACACCACGCACATCACACTACAATACACCACACACCTCAAAAGACAGCACACGAAAACACCTGCCTCACTACTATCCACTCCACACCACACCACACCATACACTATACACACTACATCATACACTATACACACCACACCACAACATATAATATATACCCACATCTTTTTTTAATAATAAGTGTACCCCTAATGTCACAGTACACTTTTTTGTTTTTTGTAACTCATAGTTAGTATAAGCGCGGAGTCAGCACTGTTTTGCTTATAAGAAGGCTCCGAACACGTTTAAATGTATTATGCTAATTGTGACAATAAACTATTTTGTATATTTTAATATTATTATTTTCTCTCAATCAGAGCACCCGCCATCTTATCTCTTCACCACCCTTGGTTGGCTGGTAGAGAATGGCTAAGGCATTAAGTCCGCCTTTGTACCTTATTGTGTGCGAGAAGCTTAAAATTAATTATAGAACTCTTTGTGAAGGAGCGTCCGTGAAAGTGCACCCATCATCACCATCATTACCTAACCTAAACTTTTCCCAACTTGTAGCGATAGGCTTCTAGTCTAATCGAATGTAGCCAAGTCTTACTGCATGTGTTCCGGTTTGCAGGGTATGGGTTGCAAGGTCTACGATTTTGTCCGAAAGGGTAATCGTGGCCCTGGCACGCTGGCAACTGAAGGAACACGGGTGGCTTTAGTCAGTAAAAGCCTGACACGCCCTCCCGCTCCATCCAGAGCGGGAGAAGTTATTTGATAATTTCGCAACCAAAAAAACCGGCCAAGTGCGAGTCGGACTCGCGCACGAAGGGTTCCGTACCATTATCTATAAAAAACCGGCCAAGTGTATGTCGGACCACGCACAATAAAGGGTTCCGTAGTTGGGATGAATTTATCCCAAAAACAAACTTAACATTGTAGTTGAAAAACATGCTCTCCCATACATCTATATACGTTACGGTAAATTCTTCAACTGCAAATTTAAGTTGGTCGAGGATTACTCGTTAACTTGTAAACCCTACTTAGCTGTGATAGTTTTCCTTTTAATTTCGTTATATATACTACTGCCATGAATTTTTTCACATATTCAAAACCAACCATTTAGCTGGCAGGGGGGGGAGATACTTGACTCTAACAAAAAATAGCACTTTGAAGCTTAATATTACGCAAACGGATCTCAGAATTGAAAAATGTTTTTCACAGACTTACAATATTTTTGAACGGCCTATCCAACGATTCCATGTATTAGATGAGAAAAAAAAATTTACGTGCAAAGGAGGTACCCTAAAAAAAAATGATTTTCAAATTACAGCTTTCTAGGACTTAGCGTCTCTGAGCTAAGCCGGGGACAGACGGACGGACGGACAGACAGACAGATGGACATGGCGAAAGTAAAAAAGGGTTTCTTGTTTACTACGGAACCCTAAATATGGCAAAAAAATCAGGTTTGTTGTATGGGAGCCCCCCTTAAATATTTGTTTTATTTTAATTTAATAATTTATTTTTATAGTGAATATATAACTAAATATTCTGTGAATACTTCAACCATCTAACTGTTGCCGTTATCAAGCCTAAAAAATAGGGTATGGATATCGCTGTAAACTGTGTTAATGTGTATAACATGAGATATTTAAGCTTCGTCTCTGAGCTGCCAGCGGATGCTTCAAGCTGATTCACGTTTCTTTTAAATTTCATTTACATCAGAGTGTCACCCGAATAAATTATTTTTATTATTCATAACAAACAGTATAGTGTTTATTGCAATCGTTGTTGTTGTCCATACATATTATGATGTCATTAACGATATTATTTACTGTTCATAACACCTGCTGAAAACTACAACCTTTGTGACAAATTGAACAATGTAAGTAGGTATCATGGTATAATTAGACCCCATTCATGTAAGGAAAACACAACATAATAACTCGCCAGCGTTCCCCGAAGGGATAGGCAGAGGTTTACTTGTAGTACACCCACATTTCGCCAGTTATGTTTAAGTCCCAAGTAACAGGGGTGAGCCTATTGCCATCAACCGGGCAGAAATCCAAACTCCGGGCTGCTACTGAGGAGTTCCAGATGGTAAAAACTAATAACACTTTGCCCAACTTTGCCGCACAAGATGCCATTGGAATCTTTTGTGACCTCTCTAAGGCTTTTGATTGCGATAACCATGAGACACTTCTGCTGAAACTAGATCACTATGGGATTAGGAATACAGCTCTTGAGTTACTTAGATCATACCTGAAAGATAGAAAGGTTAATATGTTCAAGTAAACGGCGTGAACTCATTGGTGTCTGAAATGGCAATGGGCGTTCCTCAAGGTTCGATATTGGGTCCATTCCTCTTATTAGTTTACATTAACGATTTACCCCAATTACTTCAAAATCAACCGAAGATGGTATTATTTGCAGATGACACGTCATTGATCTTTAAAATAGACCGACGGTCACAAAACCTTGACGACGTGAATAATTCTATTCTTCAGGTCCAAGATTGGTTTACGGTAAATAATTTGGTTCTAAATAAAAAAAAAACAAATATATTAAAAGATTAGATTTAAACTACCTAATGTTAGAAGAAGCGAATGTGATATCATATTGAATGGAGAAAAACTGGAATGTATTAATCAAACGGTTTTCCTAGGAACCACTCTAGACGAGAAACTACAATGGGGACCACATATAACATCTCTTGCGGGGTGGTTAAGCTCGGCCGCTTATGCTGTTAGGAAGATAAGACAGTTAACAGATGTAGAAACCGCGCGTTTGGTCTATTTTAGCTACTTCCACAGCATTATGTCGTACGGTATTTTACTGTGGGGTCGGGCTGCTGACATTGAATCCATCTTTATTTTGCAAAAGAGAGCTATCAGAGCCATTTATAATCTACGTCGCCGAGAGTCTCTTAAGGAACCCTTTAAAAGGATTAATATTATGACGGTACCTTGCCAATTCATTTATGAAAATATTATGTACGTAAGAAAAAACCTACATCATTTCAATAAAATAAGTGATAGACATCATTTCAATACTAGAAATAAAGATAAAATAGATCAGCCATGTTTTAGATTATCTAAAGTACATACATCTTTTATGGGGTACTGTGTTAAATATTATAACAAAATACCTAGTGATATATTGCAATTAAATTAAAGAAAATGTAAAAATCATATTAAAAGTACACTTTGTAAACAAGCTTATTACAAATTAGAGGATTATATCCAAGATAAGAATGCTTGGAAACATGCTGGTCCAGCTCCATAGGACAATCCAGAGACTAGACAAAATCTAACTGATTGCTATTTTAACTGTATAATGTATTACTTTTATGACATTTATTTTACATTCTGTGATTACCTTCAACTCACACACTGATATTATACTTTTTTTTTTTAGGAAAACGTTTTATTATTATTTTACAATGTTTGTAAATATGTGAGCACCATGTATCTATCACATAATTAATTTATCTGTCATTGCTTCATTATTAATTCTTTTTACCTATTGTGGTATAGTAATTTTATTCTAGGTGCATCGTCTTCACATATAATGATATAATTGATGTACCTATACAAAATATTGTAAAACATTTTAAAAGAGTAATGGTGGAGTTTCTTGCCCATTCTTCTCCATACGAAGCTACCTTTTGGAAGGGGCGACTAGAATCAATTCTATTTTATTTGTAATTTTTGACTTTCAAAAGTGCCATTTATGTGCCTATTTGAAATAAATAATTTGACTTTTTTTTTACCCAAATCAGGAGTTTGGACCCAGGACCTCATGCTCAACAGTGCTTGCGACCACTGGACCAACAAAGCAGTGAAAAATAAATTAGACAAACACAAATTAAGTGAAAACAAAAAACAATACAATACTACTTATTTATGATTTCAAATTGAAATTCTATATTGCATTCATGTGTACATTTAGTTGTTACAATATAATTAAGTTCCAACATGAAACCCGGTTAGGGCACGGCAACATAATAATAATTTTAACATAATAATATTATGAATATAATTATATACGCGTGCTTTTTTTTGACTCTAATAAAATAATATATAATTATTTATTTAGCTATCATATTTTACTAAATAGTTTGTTCTATTAGGTATTCTGCGACCGAGTAAAAGCACTTTTGTGTTAGATATTCTTTTAATTTTCTGTGGTATATTGAATTTGGTTTCTTCTTTTATTTGTTCCGGTAATTTGTTGAAAATTTTTACTGCCATGTAATATGGGCTATGGTAAAGCATCGATGATCCGAAAAAGCATTTTGATCCGAAAGGGTGGAAGATGTAATCTATTTTTATGGCGTGTGTTTATGTTACGGATATCTTTTGTTTTTGGAAAAATGTTTCATGGCTATACTTCTGGTGCCTCACATAGCGAAAAGACATTCGTGACATCTTTGGCCTACAGCGCATGTGCATACCTAATATTTACTTTGCAATGGGTCGTCTTTTTCAGTCGCGATAACACACGGCAGAAAAAAAAATATTTTAGCAGGAATACTATGTTGTAATGTTCAACTAATGGGTACGGCCAAGCGCACATTACAGCCACAACAGGCCGCAGTGCATTTAGAATCAGAATTCATTTAAGCACAAAAACGTGCGGTGCACCCCCCCCTCTCCCTATAGTGTGCGTTGGTTCATAGAACATGTACCTACGAAAGTGATGAAGGAGGATTTTTGTAATGCATTTCGTTGTAGCGCGGCCTACCCCAATCTACTTAAGAGCCATACCTTACAGGGACGCCGTGGCGGCGCAGGCAGGTCGCGTCCCCAACAAAATGAATGGTTGGCTGCGTAAACCAAGCGGATGAAGGTGACCCACCCAGCATAGAGTTGTATACGTTTGATTGGCAGCGCAACCTGGCGACGTCGCTATGACGTCCTGGTGAAGTATGGCTCTACAGGTAATCCACATTTTACAAAAAGATACAACACTGTGTCAAGACTCTTTTATTATTTTTTTTACTTATCAAGCTATCTTTAACTTATGACTAAAACATACGTAAAATTTGAATTCACCAGATCGGTGGTTGTTTACGAAGCTCACTCAATTTTAAGAATCAGCAAAATCCAGTTGCCGAACAAAGTTTCGTAATAAACACAAATGGCCCATTCACACGTACCACAACCACACGAGTTCATTTTAACATTACATTAACTAAACTAAATGTGTGTTATCGAGATCTTAAACTTCTTTGACTTTTATATCTGGAGGTAACAACATTGCCACTCCGACTCCACCTGCAAATAAAATAAAGATTAATATATCGATGGTTTAAGTTTTGCTGCCACAGCTTGAAGCTAAAAGATATCAAGCTGCAGCAGGTAACGAACTCAATTTTTTACTACAAACCACTTAAAGTTAGGATTCATAAGTTTAGCCGTGCACTGTTGATTATAGGAAATTCCAGATGCACGCCTTTTAAGGCGACGAAAACCGACTTTTAATGATTTTATACTGAAGATCACTCTAAACGAGTAGTGTAAAAATATATGTTAAATTGGAGGATTTTTTCAGTAATTTAGTATGTGAATATTTTAGATTATGTTTATATTACATAGTGAAATTAATTTGTAAAGTTATGTCTAACGCGGATAGAAAACTGAGAATGGCGCAAAATTTACCAAGCGTATTTTTCTGAAACCTTTATTTATTTAAAGATAATTTAATCATTGATCTTTTAGTATACGCGTTTTATTAAAATACCTTTTGTTTTGTGTATAATAAATTAATAATGCGTCAAATTGGGGACAGCGCTCTTTGATGGGCGAGTCCTATTACTGGCTGAACGTACGACGCGTTGCGTGAGCTCAGTACAGAACACGCAAACTAACCACTCAAGGTCACGGGCATATATCTGCGTCTTAATGGTACCAGCTATCCTCCGAAGATCTCTGTTTCACATTTCCTTAGAATTCACACAGAGATGCGGAAAAACATTTCTTCATATTATTATTAATATTTTCTTTCTTCTGGCTTCAACGAGGTCCACATCACTTATAATAAATCGAACCCAATTCAATCAATCACCCAATTTACCCAGTCACTACTATGAAACTTGAGAGATAACTTACTCATCAGATATGCGGTGAAGACGTAGAAGGTCTCAGTGCAGTGTGTCATTACGAAGCTGCCCAGCAAGTTGACTCCAGCCAGCCCACTGATCCGGGCTACCATCACTCCAAGACATGCCGCCATAACACTGAAAAGAGCACAGCATTCGTATGATCATGTTTAGGATAAGAGTAGCGTCTGAATACGTCAACATAATCTACAGCCTGTATAATATATTTTTGTGGTTCAGCCTACTTGCAGTGGAACGAATGAGAAGAAAGTGTAGCGGCATCAACATCGCCACATGCAAACTACGCGTCACACTGACGTCACGCAAAAGCCTGCATCGCGCAAGCAGAGCTTACCGCGCGACTAGCATATAGACAACATCCCGACATCAATCGTTGGGCAGTTGCCCACCAGACACAACACCTGTCGGATTGGAGGATCCTGCCTTTTCTATAGAGGATGAGGGAACTTTACACCCTGTTCCTCATGCCTCTAAAAAAGGATTATTGGTCACTACTTCTGTAGTTCTGTCAAGAACGTGATGTCAACTTTAAACCAATAGGACCAAGTTTTCTCTCAATAATTTCTTTCACGGTTAGCCTAAGAGTTATCAAACTAACATAAACTAAATTACATTGCCTTATGACAGGATTTTATCAGGTTCAAAATTGAATCTAACAAGCCCTAAGCCCCAATGACTTTTTGATAAAAGAACATTCAAGATAACTGTCTTTTCTTACCTGTAAGACGTAGGATACAATTCCACATAATAAGAGAATAGCACTCCCATACAGAGATTTGTCATGGTCATCCCTACAAACAGGATCAAACTTGCGAGGTTATTCTGGTTAAAGATCGCCCCTAAACTGGACAGAGCCGGTATTAGGAGGAACATGATCATCAGCAGTTTCTTCCTGTAGGCTAGTTTTGATACCACCAGGGTGATGCCGGCGAAGACCAGGCCGTGGGTGATTCCAGATAGTAAGGTATGGGATTGGATTGATGATGAGCAGGTAGTCTGAAAAAAAAATTAATTGTCATCACTCGTAAAGGATTTCATGGGTTACAAAATTAAAGATGAAAATCTCAACTGAGATATTATAGTACACAAGAGTGTGTGCGCAGACATAGACCAGGTGCACTCTATTCTCTCACTTTCATAGTCCGATGGCACGGCAATCAGACACGCTCGGAGAGAGATCAGGCGCAGGACCAACGGCTTGACGTGCTTTCCGAGGCACGAGGGTATCACACCGCCAACTTCCAAAGTGGGCTGCTACTAAGAAATTCATAATGAAAAAACCCAACAACACTTTGCCCGGCCAGGGAAACAAACCTAGGACCGTCAGCAGTCGCGCTTGCGACTACAAGCACAGCGAGGCAGTCAAGTCAGCCTAGATGATGCCTTTATCCAATAACTGTTACTAAAGGGGTCGCAGTTAGGGTTAAACCATGATAACATCTTCTGTTTATTGAATCATTTGGGTTGGGTTAGGTTAGAACAGTGACCATTAACGCGAGCGAGCGAAACGAGCGTGCCGCGGCAGCGGCCGCCGAGTGCCAGATCCCCTCTATTGTTGGTCAGTTATAGTGCAAACCATTAGTATTTTAATTTTTTATGAAATTATTACTATAGTGTATATTTGCTTTGTAAATTTGGTTCATGTTTATTAAAGTGTTTTTGGTTCATGTTTGTCAATCAGTCTGCCCAGCCTTTTCCCAACCATGTTGGGGTCGGCTTCCAGTCTAACCAGATGCAGCTAAATACCAGTATTTTACATGGAGCGACTGCCTATATGACCTCCACACCCAGTAACTGGGTAATACGATACACCTTGGTAAGACTGGATGTCAGACTTTTGGGCTTCTGACGACCCCTAACGACTGTCAAAGATCAATGAATGACAGCCGGGACCAACGGCTTAACGTGCTTTCCAAAACACGGAGGAGTCTCAGTATGTAAAGATGGTCACCATTCCACGAACCAACCCTGGTAAGCGTAGCTTAACCTGCGAGCTGACCTGTGCGGCTGATATTACTTTAACACGTTTATTAAAATGATAATATTAAATTATAGATGTATTATTATTTAAAAGTGCTGATATATATACAATTTTATAGCTATTTTCATCAAATTTTAAATGCTATTAAATACTTTCAAAAGTACATAGTATAATTATAATCATGAGATCGAAAATAGTTACTGTCCAGCTGATCTATTCTGCAAAAATCGCTCCTCTCAAGTGAGCTGCCATCCCACCTGATGCTAGAGATTGACACTATTGACAGGTCTCTTCAAGCTCACTTTCAGCCTTTCAAAATTAATTACTTTCAATTTGAATAGCCGAAATTAAAAAAAAATACATAAAAAACGAAAAATTAGTATTTAATGGGAAATCTTAAGGCTCAGCGCATACAGAGAGGAATAATCCCCTCGCGGTCTCGAGCATTTTCTTTACGGATCTCGTATGCGAAAAAATACGAAAATGCAAAAAAATGCGAAAATGCTCGCGCGTATTTTCGAAGACGCGCGAGCATTTTTTGTCAGGTTCAAGCATTTATGCACTTTATTGTAATAATTTTAGTTTAGTAAGTTTATTTTCAAGTGAGTTAATAAAATCCTCTCCGCTGCGCTCCGTTCTGTCTGCGCTAAGCCTAAGAAGTATACCAGGACCAGCCTGGAACATGTCAAGGTGACACGGGGCATTTATGTCTACCCTCATGGAAAAAACCGGCCAAGTGCGTGTCGGACCACGCACAATGAAAGGTTCCGTAGTGGGGACGAATTTATCCCAAAAACAACTTAAGTTGAAAAACATGTTCTTCCATACATCGATATATGCCACGGTCAATTTTACAACTGAAAATGTAAGTTTGTAATAACATTTTTTTTATGTGGTAAAACTACAAATTACCGATTCTCGGACTTTTTCTTTTACTTTAGAGTTGTAAAAAAATCTTTTTTACAAAAAAAACAACCGACTTCCAACAAAAACACTAAAAAGTGAAAAATAACTTTAATTTCGGAAGGACATAACATAATCACGCCTTGTTTCCTCGAAGGGTTGGGCAGAGGTGTACCTGTAGTATACCCACATTTAATATTATATTTAATTTAATTTCGGAAGTCGGTGTCTTTGGCTTTGTAATTTCGTTTATATGGCCACCGACTTCCGAAATCGGCGATTATAAAAGATAAAAAATATTTTTATTTTTCACTTTTTAGTGGTACCTACCCCACACCAATACGTATACTACTTGCTATGAAAACAACTGTGACAGGAAGTTTTATAACATCATCAACATACACCGAGTGGATTAAATACGTATTATTGAAGAGTTAGCTGTAAATCTGTAATGTATAGGAGACCGCGCAAGCTTCCTCTACCAAATAAAAGAATTATAAAAATCGGTTCATAAACAAATAAGTTATGCCTGAACATATATAATACTAGCTTTTGCCTGCGGCTTCACCCGCGTAGATGTCAGAAAAAATCTCACGGGAACCGGGATTAAGAGTACCTATACCCTACATAAAAGGAACCCTAGTGCAAAATTTCACGTCGCTCCCAGTAGTTTGGGTTGTGCGTTGATACGTCAGTCAATCAGTTGGTCAGTTTCTCCATTTATTTATATAATACAAAATAATAATAAATAAGGACTTATTAGTTTTTTTTTTTGTTCTTCGAGTGTAATATTTCAAAATTAATGACCTTTACGTGATCAACGTCCCGACAAACCTTGAAAATGACACCATATTCATTTGTAGACTATTTACCTCATTACACCCCCAGAACGGGCTGTTTTTTAAAAAACATGAAACACGTTTTATTTATTTGTTGATACGAGTAACCCTGCGAATTTTCGAATTGATACAATTCATATGATTTCTCCATACAAGTTGTGAAACCCCGTTACACCCCTTTAGTGGTTGAATTTACAAAAATCTGTTTTAGCGTTTACCTACGTCATAATAACTATCTGTGTGCCAAATTTTAGCCCAATCCATTCAATGATTTGAGTTTTGTGTTGATAGATCAGTCAGTAAGTCAGTCACTGTTTCCTTTTGTATGTATTAAATCTATAGTGTAATTCGACATGTTACGACGACCCCGAATAAATAGGGATTAGGGCAGGAGACTGATGATGAAGAATTCAGGCTAAGTTTCAAGTTAATAGATCAACGAAAGATGATTTTTTCATACAAACTGTATCCATCCCCCCATTACACCCCCAAAGAGGTTAATTTTTAAAGTGGTTTGCGACTTTTCCATTATTTGACTTAAAGGTTATACCAATTTTCGAGTTAATCAAGCCACGTAGTAAAATCCTCTCTGGTAAAATTGATTACCCCTTTTCACCCCGTTATGGGTAGATTTTCGAAAAACCCTTCTTAGCGGATGGCTACGTGCCGAATTTCAGCCCAATCTGTTCAGTGGTTTGAGTTGTGTTGATAGACCAATCAGTCACGGTTTCCTTTTATATGTAGGTACCTATATACGGCTAGATATATATACATTGAGAACCAACTCCTTTTTTGAAGTCGGTTAATAATCATTTATAGCCAGAGTTCTCATGACAATTCCAATAAGACCAAACACGAGTAGGATACCTTGCTTTATAACCGAGTTCCAGTGCCTACCTTTCGGCTTCATCATCAGATCAGTTTCGATCATCAGATCAAATTTGCTTCGCTTAACTATCTTAATCCAGATATATGATCGCCACCAGCTGTGAAATACTTATCATTGAGAAGTTCTTCACCAAATTATACTTTCTGAATGCAAATGATTGACTTGTTGATGAAAATATAAAAATCGCTATATGTATGCCTATAATATTTGAGGAGTTCCCTCAATTACTCATGGATCCCAACATCAGAACTGAATTTTGATAAAAATGGGACCAATCTAGAAGTATATCCTTTCAAATAAAAAAATAATTTTCTAAATCGGTTCATAAACGACGGAGTTCTGAGGTAACAAACATTAAAAAAAAAAAAAAAAAAAAACACACGACTTGAGAACCTCCTCCTTTTTGTGAAGTCTGTTAAAAATGTAAGTTTGAATCGCAATTTTTTTTATGGCGTAATTTTATAAATTAACGATTTTCGGACCTTTTCCTTTACTTGTGCTATGAGACTTTGCTTCATGCCAAACTTCATAATTCTAGGTCAACGGGAAGTACCCAGGTTTTGATTTATTTGCCATTATCAAATATATATGTCGCAAAAATCGCAAATATAAATTTAGATCTATTTATCCAAAAGGATTATTATTTAATAGTGTAGCTCGTCCCGTACACTACATTACTTACAGTGTCATTAGAGTTCGAAACATTCACAGTAGACTTGAGGATGCTGCACAGACTCCTGGAACCGTCACCAGTGGGTGAGTTGTTTCCAGCTGTGAAGGCTTCTATGATGTACGGCATCCACATCACCAGGCTGTTGTTACTGGGGAAAACCAAGAACTTTATTGAATGAATCATGAATAAATTAATCGACAAACAGGATAAAACCATGGATGTATGATAAAACTATGAGAAAAATGGAAAACTGTATTTTCATGTTTTCGGATTTTTCCAATTTTCTCTGTAACCTGAATACTAATGAAGACCTTAGGAGAGTACAATGGAAAATGCATACTAATATTGAGTGTATCAGTCCGAATAATACTCGACATCTCTTCAATGTCCCATATGATGTGGTTTTTACAGAAGATTCGAGTATGACAGTAGGTACTGTATATACCATTAAAACATTTTCAATACAAACCACAAACACAAGTTACTTAGTACCTGTTAGTCAATAAACTTACATAGAATAAATGACGGTAGTCAGGTAGAACAGCTGCAACGTCCTCCAGATAAGCGGAGACTTGAACAGGGGTATGGTCTGCAGCCACAGAGACTTCAATAAGTGGTTGTCTTCGTTTTTAGAACTTCCTTCTTCATTTAATACTACTTTATGTACCTGGAAATTAAGAGTAGAAAGTTTTTGTGAGTTAACAGTGCTGTCGTGTTAAGCAAAAAATTTAATATTAGCTGTCGGAATGTTTTAAATTATGGCCATGCCATTTGTATGGGGCTATGGGTACACCTCTCGCTCTTTTTTAAATATCGCAGCAATATGCACAGATAGGAGCCTTTTTGGCATCGCACAAGTCTTGATTGTTTGATTTTTTTGTATATTGTTAGTTTTAAAATGCGATATTTGTATTTCTTGTGCACGCGTGTCCCAAATAAAAATATTTTTCTTTCTTTCTTTCTTTCTCTGCCTAACCCTTCGGTGAATACAGGCGTCATCTTATGTGTTAAAAAAAGAAGGCTGTCGTAAAAACTCAGTAAAAGTCGTAATGATTTCATGGACTGTAATAATGAAGCACATTCTTTAATCGACATCGCTCTTTTCATAAATCCATCTCTAAAATAGAAGTATATCACCTAGAATAGGTACATACCGGATACTCATTCTTCCCCCCGTTCCTAGTCCAAATCTTGGCAAGATACTCTAAAGCCAGTCCTTCACGACCAACATTCACCAGGAACTTGGGACTCTCATAGTAGAAATGAAGCAGGAAAGCACTGATGCCTAGAGGGGCAGCCATGAGAATGGTTAGCAGCCTCCAGGGTGTGAACATGAGGAGGCCCAGGTTATAAGCGAAGTTTAGCTGGAGTATGAAGTAGGCTGGCACTGTGGGAAAAAAGCGACAATTATCTAAGTTTGTCAAACATTGTTTATTTTAAAACTGACGAAGTTTGTATGGTCTTCACGTAGTTGTTCCGAGTCTGAACATTAAAAGATATAAAAAAATATCTAAATAAAACTTCAAGATAATTGTAAGAGTATCTATCTAGTATATTTTCGATTCCCGTGTTTTAAGTGACTAACTCACGCCAGTATCAGTAGTATGTACCGGTCTATAACATGACTATCTCAAAAAATCAAAAAATCAAACCACCAACTCACCCACATACGATAAAACGAAGAGCATGAGTGCACTCGTCATGATCAACATGTAGGCACCCCTTACTGCGCTCGCGCACGACTCATTGAGAAGCGCGTATGCGCCTGATTGCACCGCACTGCACCTGTTCCCACCAAATTGTTATTGCTACTTATTACAATAGAGTATCTATCTGTCACTGCTAATACTTTAACAGAATTTGTTAATCCCGAGATGTTCTACCATTCCTTTTATATGGAATAAGAAAAAAAAAAAAAAAAAATTAAAGAATAAATAAAAATTAATTTATGGTAAAGCATTTTTAGTAAATATAGCGTCGTGGGCAAGTAGAAATGCAGCAACCCAAATGAATTGGGATAAAAGCAGGACGATGATGATGATTAACGTAATTGACAAACAGACAGGAGACCTTACGCATATAACTGTAGATAAATATGCTAAGGTTTACTCACAAGCTGGAACTGAAGACCTTGAGGACTGCCAGCATGATCCAGTTGGCAGAGAAGGCGCTGATGAAGGAGGATAGGAAGCTTCCCCACAGCGCAATGAGCATGACCTTCCGCCTGCCTTGCGTGTCTGAGACGTAGCCCCATGCTATTGACATTAGGATTGGTCCTGTAACCAATATGTTGTTTACTATAACCAAAAACCACAGAACAAGACTATCAATTTCTTGATGCGTGCGGCTGACAATAGAGAAACTATTATATATACAGTCGATTCTCATTCTATGATCGTCGTTTTGGTCGTGATTAAAAGCGCTATGTAAAATGAGAAACTTATTTATCTTACGAATAATGATGAAAATTCTGCAGCCGTAAAAGAGAAAGAAATAAAGGAGAATTTTAATCATAAGTGGGTAAGACTATTACTACGATCAAAATCACTGAGTTAGTCTTAGTTTCAGTTACAGGTGAATATTTTGCAGAAATGCGGCAAATATTGTATTGAATACTGCTTTAAATACGTACTAGATAACACATAATTATAACTTCTTGGAACACTAACCAATAAAAGGCATGGACAGCATGACGCTCCTCTGCCAGTGCTCCAACTGGAAGTCGCAGGCGCTGCCGGTGACGATGACTGAGAAGCCGAAAATATCAATGCCCATCCCCAGCAGGCCGAGACTGAGGACAGCGAGAAGGCCACAGTTGTAACAGCCATTACCTGACAAGGACAAAGTTACTAGAGTTAAGGTTGACGGTTGTTGTTGTGACTGTCAATTTTAGTAATTGTTTCTAAGTTTAGCATAATTTGTGTGATTATTTCTTAATGATAATCTAAAAACCTTCAACCTATAAATATCTATTGCTATAGACCTATACACACATAATATAACGGCTGTTATCCCCAAAGGGTTAAACAGATGTGTACCTATATATAATACTACACACACATTTCGCCAGTCATGTTTAATTAAGTCTCATGTAATAGGGAGCGAGCCTATTGGCATCAACCGGGCACAAATCCAGACCCCGGGCTGCTACTGAGAAATTCGTCCTTTTCCTGACAGAAAAGCCTTTGCCCACCAGGGTATCGAACCCAAGACCTCACGCTCAGCAGTACTGATTGCGATCACTAGATCAACGATCCAGTTAGCTATGGGCCTATATGATCCCTATATCCAATCATCATCATTTAAGTCCCATGTAATGAGGGGCACACATTATATCTATAAGACAGAAAATCGAAGTCAGTGTCAAAAGACAGTGTACTCCAAGCGTTAATTCGAAGTATCGGCCGAATGTTCGGCCGTTTTATTACTTCCATAGTTTCCTTTTTTGACTTTGAATCAAAGTTAAAGTCACACTTTTGACTTTGGCTTATCGCTTTGACTGTCGTTTTTTTTTTCACCGTAGCCATAGCCGTAGTCAAGCAACGGCCGAACATTCGGCCGATACTTCAGAAAAAGAAAATATTATGAATCTTATAGGCTCTACCTCAAGTTGACAGCTTCTAGAAAACTGTGTGTTGCCTTTCCTTCACTAGTTAGAAGACTTTTAAATAATCAAATACTTATTCTTATTAATTACCTGTTAAGTTAATAGCTTCTTCATAATCATATATTTTATCTTCAGTAGCACCAGCACAACAACTAGGAACCTTCACATCAGTAGCACCACTGTATGGATATTTCTCACTTATTGCACTATCTCCTGCGACGTTTACAATGTATGTGCCACTGTGGACCATTGTGTGACCGTCACTACAATTAGTTTCTGTAAAAGATTAATCAGTTCTAGACTTCAGGTTTGTAAAACATGCACTTGCAGTTGTATTAAATGAAAAACTGCCACTTCAGTATTTCTTAACTACCAAACTACAGTGAAACTTAAAGGAAGGTAATGTGATTGATTATTGAAAATACGTTAATATACGAGTACTAAGATGAGTAAACATAAACAACGACTACTTAGTTACTTTATCACTGAAATGAGTTAGTGAACAGACGACTGGGTACGTTCAATAAGCTTAAAAATATATAATTGGATTGAAAGTGAGCGGAACTATGCAGCGAAGGTTCCGTATTATAGTGTTTACCATGTTTACCATTTTACTATTAATTACGCTAACTTAAATGTAATGTATCTTAAAGGTATTTACAAAGCAGAGGTGACTGGAAACGCCGGGAGGGGACGCCCTAGATGGACATAAACCCCCTTATTACAAAACAAGATTTATATTTTGACGTGGCTTAAACCATGGAGCCAGTTTTTGTAATAAGAACGTAACAGTGATTGAAATACCGTTCTTTATACAAAACTGAAAACTTAGGTCGGTACTAATTTGTCAGTTTTGTGTTTAGGAACTTTACCATCGTCGGAATAAAGTTCGAAATTCAATAATGGCTCCATGTTTTAAACCTGGATCTGAAGACAAACCTTGTTTTGTAATAAGGGGGATAGTGACCAAATTGGTGATGTTTTTCAGAGAGATCAGGTGCGTAGTACTCGCAACCGGCGTGCGTGTATGACTAGATGTATGAACGTTGGCGAAGCAAAAGGAGTATGTAAGGAGCGTAGCAAGTGGCGTTCTATAGTTTCTGCCTACCCCCATGGGAAGAAGGCGTGAGTTTATGTATGTATGTAAATGTAAAAATAACATAGGTCTAGTACAACTCTACATAATGTCTCGAAAACTATAAAAAATAAAACTTTAGTTATATTTGATTCTATGTAGGTATTTGTTTTTAAATGTCAGTGTATATTAGTTGAGACACTGTGGACATATCATCGTTTCTGAGCTCATAAAAAAATATGTACGGAAAAATAGACACCGTTGTTTTTGAAACGGAACCCCAAAACTCAATTAACTTTTAATACTGTGGAAACCAATTTAATGCATAGTAATCTAAGTATTTAAGAGTGATTAAGCTAAGTTAATCTAAATCTTAAAATAACTGTGATAAGTACCTCTATGGAGGTAATCGTTATATAGGTTAGTACTTTTTTTTACAGAAAATGTATTACCTAACGGAAGATTTTCTTATCTTAATCCCAATCGTAATTTTTCCTGTTATGAGAATAAAGATGATCAATGATTACAATCGTCACAGATTCAAAATACGTGAAAAAGAAAGAAAGAGAATCACCTATTTTCTAATTACTTATCTACTAAAGAAATTAAATACAAAGGAAGACAGGAGGTACGAGTATATTTACTAAATAAAATGTACCATAGAGCACATAGTTAGTTTTCAAAATCAGGTACAGAACACAAAAAACTTTGAAAATCTACACTAATATTCTAAAGATGTAGTAAACTAGTAATAATTATTAATTATTAATAATTTATTGAATAAAAAGTTTACAAAAAAAAGTAAATTAAAAAACAAAAAACCTGACTGCGTATATAGCGATAGTGAACTTTAAAAAAGATGGAAACAAGGTTTTACTGTAAATAATCTCATGCAGTCGCCTCTGACTGCATGTGAAAATTAAACATAATTTGTATATATTTTTGTAATCACCTTTTAAAATCCTTCATTTTGATACCCACACTCGATAGGCTTGAGAGATATGTTTTTTATCGAAAACACTATTTGGAGCCAAAAATCCGCCATTTTGATTTTTAATATACCGAAATAAAGACGAATCTAGCGACATATCATTAATTTAAATTGGTTCAGTCGTTAAGTAGTTACGATGGAACATAGGGACAGAGGGACATACATCCAGGTCAAACACATAACCCTCCTTTTTTGGCTTCGCCGCAGTGGGGTAAAAAGTGTAATATAGGAGGTATCTCGGAAACTTACCTCAAAAAATAATTCACTAATAGAAAGCTACACTATTACCGAGTGCCATAAGATATATTTTATATTGTATTTGACTTAACACGCTGCCGAAGTCGCGGGGAGAAGTTAACCAAATATAAAAATGTACCATCCAATCTGCTCATCCCAAACCTTACAACAGGGCCCCAAGTCTGCTATTTTTATAAATTCAGTCATTCCAACACGATCCCATTGTCATTTTGCTAAAAGTTCGTAATCTGCTAAATTCATAATGGTCGATCATTGTTCGGTCAATGTTCTCGTAATAGAATTGTGTTACTTATAATGGCTTTGTCGTATTGCCATTATTATAAAACCATTCGTAGAAATGTCATTCATTTGTCATTTTATACAAGATTACCAATAAATGCAATTTCTTTCAATGTAGTGTCAGTGGCCGACCATTGGAAAGTCATAATGACGCCATTATAATAGTAGATTACCAAACTTGTCAAAATCAACAATTATGAAATCAATGATTGACCATTCTGACACTATTGTAATAGCAGACTTGAGGCCCAGATTTGACGTTTGATTCTCTTTGTGAATGTATGAACATTGTAAGTACTCACTTTATTATTTAAATAAACCACAACCAGTCATTTGTATTGTCTAACCAGTGGTTAACTTTCTGATTGGACTTTAATCTCAATTCATTGGCCTTTTTTGGAGTCACTTTGTTATAACAATAAGTCGTAATCATTTGATAAACAACAGTCCTGAATACTGCTAACCAGAACTGTTGTTTAACGAACGATTACGAACATTATTAAAATTTTAAGAGTACTAATGAAATAAAACAAATTGAATATTTTATATTATTAATAATTTAAAATGAATTTATTCATGGAATCCCACTACCTACGTAATCTCTCTGTCATAAGCTGTATGATCTAACGTATTTTTTTTTTCAATTTTAATTGCATTTGTTTTTATTTATTTATTTAAACTTCTCGCACACAATAAGGTACAAAGGCGGACTTAATGCCTTAGGCATTCTCTACCAGTCAAACGTCAATCGTCTTTCTACTCTCTTTTACGGTAACTATGTACGGAACGTGTACTTAGCTGTGTCCGACTCCGGCATGGCCGGCTTTTGTTTATTAATTTTATTTGACTGAATTAAAAGTAAAAAGTGGGTAGACTAAACTAGATATATCAAAGCAATGTTATACATACCACACAAAATAATTTCCCTTTACTCCTGTTTGTAGACTTAAAAATATTTTTTTATATTCCCTAAAATATCATATCTTCAAAGGTTGATCTAATTCAACAAACTAAGTCACACTGTAATTGAATCTTAATGTTCATAAACATTTATTTAAAAACGAATATTATTACATATTTAAAATTGCACACTTAATAAAATTTTTGTCGGCACTTTATTGATACAAACTATTAAAATTCAAACTTTTAGATCAGCAACAAACAGGTCTATTGCTTACTTAACAGTATTCAGTATGAATCAAACCGACTACATATATTTATATCACGGATGATATAATTGACACAAGTTTTATTTTATAAGGATGAGTTTTCATGCTAAACATAATTTTTTCTCTGATTTATTTTCCGATTCAACAAAGGACTTTCATGATCAGTACGCGGAGAATTTCTACTTAGAAAGATTTAACTATCGTTGGTCCCGCATCCCAATAATTGTGTAGCATCTCTTCCTACCAATTTGTACGCCACGTTATGCGGCTGAACATGTTAGAACTTTTCTGTATCTTTTATTATCTTGCATGCAATGTATCATGATCACCATGTTTATACAAATACAATTTTACTTACTTACTTAACAAACTCTCTTTCAAAATCCGAAGGATTCTGAGGAAATGCCTAATCCATCGCTTTATATGTTTGAAAAATTCGTCAGCTCGACAACGTTAATAACGCAATGAATGTTGTTGCATTGTCGAAATGAAAGGCATTATGATCAATTGCCATTTCATGTGTTTGAGAAATGCGGTGAAACACTAAACTTGTGCACCAATCTAATGAAATTTGGTAATAAGTAGAGGGACTCTTCGCACTACGGTAGGTACATGTAATTCATCCTGCCTCAAATAAAGTCATATTCAGTAGAAGAGTAAATATTTTCAGCCATATTCTAGTATTTTATTTTTTATATATAGTTTTAATTATTTTATTAATATTTTTATTCCGGAGTAGATGGCTCGCAGGAGTCACGCTCTTGCCGCCAATGTTTACAACCAACTCATCCGCTAAAAGTAAAAACTGATTGCGGATTGCAAGAAAAAAAAAAAAAAAATATTCTAGTATTTAAACTTTTCAAACCAATGTCCAAGACCTATGCTGACGATTTGCGATAGATTAATATACAACATGTCCCGGAATTAGCACACAACCTCTTAAGAGGTCATTTTACTCATCATTATGAACAACTTTTACTATGGGACCAAACCTGAAATCGCGAAAAAAAAAATCTGCTGTTCCCTACATTTGACGACATATTCGAACATATTTTATAAATGTAAGGAACAGCTGTTTTTTTTTTCGCGGTTCCTTTTTTCCTTTTGAGGTACGGAACTCTAAAAAAGCAACCATGGCATATTATTTTGGGATAATAATGTGACATCATTTTAGCTAGTGTATACTAAGCTTTACTTTGCCTAGTAGAGTCAACAAAACTTTAGAAACACCCTATACCAATTTTTTTAAAGAACAGGAAAATAAAATAGATATCTACTGGAATTTGTAAGGAAAATTGTGGATATCTTAATCGGTATTCAGGTATAATAAGAGATAACAAGGAAAATCTTTTCAATAAATACATAACTTATTATGATAAGTGCTTATTATGATAGCTATTATATATAAAATAATAATATTGTTTATTGTAGATCAACATCGATTCTTCCGACAGGTATTTATTTGCTGTCGGAAGTGATATAGAACAAGAAATATTATTAAAAAAAAACTAATTTACGCATTATCTGAAGTAAGTAGGTATATATAATTTAGGTAGATATAATATAAAGTTTTCATTGTTTTGACCGCTGCTTACATCCCTAGAAAAGACGTGTATCACTTTAATGTATTCATTGTAATTTCATTCGATTTTTAATGATAAAAATATTTTGATTCCTATTTACTTACTTGATTTATTTTAAATCTTACTCATAATTGATTTATAATAATTATATTAGATTTGAATTTTGAATTTGAAATTATATTTATACAATTTTAGGTGGTTACATTCGTACGTAACACTTAAATTCGTTCTAGACTTTGACTTAAATTATTTGGGTTGATGGAGTACGTGATTCTATTTTATGGCGTGATTCTATTTTTACGTGGTTAGTCTAGCAGATATTGTTTTGTGCGGGCTGCTTCCGGTCTTGAGGCATAGCCCTGGGCAAGGTCCCGTCCTCATGCCCTTGCATGCATGCTATGAGCACCTGCAGCTGCTCCCCTGACAGTATTGTCTCCAGAATGCATTTTCAACTACGTTTTAGAACATGAAAATTATCAATTAACAAGAAATTTTAATTCTTACATAGGCCCATTACATGACCCATTTTAATAAACCAGTCAGCATTTTTTTATTCAAAGATATTCAAATGCCCAAATGAAGTCGAAGTTGATGTTTGCAAAGCCAGTTTAATAGAAATCAGATAAAATGTTATTTAAGTATTAATAAAATAATTGTTTACTGTTTTCGATGTACTTATATTCTATAGTTGCATTTAATGAAATACCCAATAAAAATTATTTATACGTACTCGTACAAGTTTAAATTTTCTACCACAATTATCTATTTACTTATTTACCATTTTCTAGCGTTCCCCATAGTCATAAACACACCTACAATCGGTTTAAAAAAAATCCCTTTCCACACGGATCTGTGAATAGCGTTTTACCTGTCCTTCGGTTCAGAAATCAGGATATCGATTAAGTGCCGTTGTCGGTACGGTAGCGAATCGTACTGTTGTGAATAGCTATGCAGGTGTGCTCTATAGTTTTCTTCCAAAGCAGCTTTCATTTGTATCTTCATCTTGTTCATTTATGGAACAAATGGGGCTGGCAAGTGAAAGCTGATCTCAGATGGCGCCACTACTCTACGAACCTTTGTCATTAAGTGAGATAAACATTTACACGCTTTGGATTTCTTATTTGCGTAGATTTATTCTCAATTTTCCTATTTAGAAGAAGAGTTAAGAAAAAGAGGCGCCTCTTTACGTGGAAGGAAAGCAGACCTAATTGAAAAGTAATTTGTTGTTCCTAAATTCCTTTATATTTTTAACCCACGACGAAAAAAGAGTGGTGTTATAAGTTTGACCGCTATGTGTGTGTGTGTCTGTGTGCCGATTTGAATGTGATTTCATTTTTATTTGAAAGCAGATTTTTTAGCGGTAGTTCTTAGATATGTTTTATGAAAATCGGTTCAGCCGTTTCAAGGTTATCCACTCTTTTGTTAGCTGCGGGAGAGATCTTAGACGCATAATGGGTATTTACTTTACGTACAAACATGTGTGACCTAAAATTTGAAACACCCATGTATGATTTATAACTATGCAAGATTATGGAATTCTTGGTCTGACGCTGCAGCCAGGATATCCAGCACACTAGTATAGTCATGAGAGAGAAAAAAAACAGATATGTTGTGTTTGGATTCGTTTTGATCACTATTTGAGTTTACATACAATTCCATGGTGGCAACACGATGAGCTGATGCTGCAGCCAGGATATCCAACACAAAAATCACTCTTGAAAAAAAAAATTGCAGATATGTAGTGTTTGGATTCGTTTAGGACTTTAGGTTCACGTGAGAGGTGTCAAAAGAACTGTCTCCGCACGGGCTGGCGACCTATGTAGTTAGTGGATTTTATGGTCAAAAAACGTGTTTTTCGACCGAAAAGTATTTAAAAACCAGGAATTACTACTACCAAACAGGACTCAAGCTCGCTGAAAATTTGTACTTATCCTAACATTTTTTGTAACCAAGTTTAAAACAAAAATTAAATTTAAATTTATAAAACCACCAACGCAAAAAAGAAAAGCGAACGTCTAAAAAGTCAAACGAGTCATCAAATTCGATTGAGTAATACTTATATATTATATTTTAATTATAGAAATTGATGTATGGCACGATACGGTTTGCTCATTAAAATGGCGCTATAATGTCGCGGCGGGGTACCGCTAAGTTTAAAGCAATAATTAAAATATGGTGATTGCAAACTCACTTAACAATTTGTAACTAGATGTAATGTAATGTAACTAGATTTGCGACAAAAATTGTATCGTATCGAAGCAAGTTGGTCGGAAATGCTAGTAAATTAATATGTAGATAGTTAATCAAATGAAGGTTCTGACTTACTTAAGCTCCATTAATTTCTATAATTAAACGTATTACTCAATCGAATTTGATGTCTCAAGGATAGGTATTATTTTTACATTTTAAAAGTTCGCTTCTCTTTTTTGCGTTGGGAGTTTTTTAAATTTTTAATTAAATTTTAAAAAATTTAAAAACCCCCAACAATTTTTTTAATTTTTGCCTGATTTAACCCTTACATATCCGAAATCAAGATTATTTTATTTTATTTATTTATTTATAAAACATACATAGGAAATAACATCACGCCTGCATTCCCCGAAGGGTTAGGCAGAGATCTACTTATAGTACCTGCACAATTTGCCAGTTACGTTTAAGTCCGTGAAATAGGGAGCGAGCCTATTGCCATCAACCGGGCACACATCCACACTCTGCTGCTACTGAGAAATTCAAGATGGAATAACCCAAAGACACTTGCCGGACCCAGGAATCAAACCCAGGACCTTATGCTCAGCTGTAGTTCTTACGACCACTAGACCAACAATCATTTTTACTAATTGTTAGTTCGTTTAAAACACTTTAATCCCATTAAGACGATCGCCACTTACAAGAGAAAAATATAAAATATAGGGTTAGGTTTAAAGATATTTATTTCTCATAAGAACTTATGAATAACAGTTCACTTATAATGAGATACAAAGTTTCTTCTTATACAATATTTACCTCTGGGGCGATGGTGACGTTATAGGGTACACACGTGTTTTTTGAGTTTACTCTTAAATAAGTTAATATTATTACACTTCTTTATGTCTTCCGGTAAATCATTGAACAGTTGTGCTCCCTCCACTAATACTGTTTTTTTCCGTAATTAGTCCGTGCACGTGCACTCATTAGTTGGAATTTGTTTTTACTTCTTGTGTTTTAAGTTTTTTTTTTTTATGTAGTTGTATGTTTGATTGCACAGAGTTCGTGGTGATTTAAAATTTAAATATCAGTAATATTATCCCAGTACAAGAAAAATAAATGGTACGTTGGAAGTAATATGCAATAAGTCAGTAGTGTAGTGCTATAGAAATAGGCATTAAGTCCGCCTTTGTACATAATTTTTTTACTTGTGCATAAAGTTTTAATCAATAAATAATATGTGTAATTACAAATAATAAGAAAATAATTATCTCAATTTTCGAAGGAAGATCTAGTAGCAAGATAAGGTTGTTTGAGTTTAAAAAGGGGGAGGAAAATTAAAGCCAAGAGGTTTGTTGTGGATATAATTATTTAATTGATATAAAAATATAACAGTATGACTACGGCGCCTCACGTCGTCGGCCGCTCGGGGCGCGTGCTCTTCGGCAGTATTATACACAGCAATCCACTCGCTGCAACAGACAAATATACACTTAGGAAATAGCCCCAGTTAATCCTACGATCCATCACAGAACAAAAATGCAAATAATTAAAAAAGAAAAACAAAAAAAATCATCATCCTTTCATTCAAAAGACGTAGACAGCTGGACAAGGCTGAGAGGAGAGGATAATAATAAAAGTTAGGAAGAAGAATAATAATGATACAGTAGTGAGTAGAGTCTTGTATTCGTATGAAGTATAAGTATGGAGTTTGGGAGACAAATGAACACGTTTAGAAACTAGCGATAAACGTGATTCCACAGGGACTACAAGTGTGACAAAACCATTTTTATCAGTGAACAAAGTAAAAAAAAAACCAGTTAAGAGCGAGTCGGACTCGCGTGCCGAGGGTTCCGTACGTATATATGATGTTAATGATTTCTAAAAAACTGTGCTATTTAGAGACTCGTTTTATTTTTCCTGTAATCTTTACATTCACTTCTATCACATAGAATAATTTCAGATTTTTATCTATGCAAACTTCGGAGATAAGGGGGGGGAAACGGTATTTTTTTATATTTTTCATCAAAAGTCGGAAACTATGCTGCCTAAAAAAAGAAAAATGTTTGAGAATGTGCAAACAGCGTTATTTTATATGATACCCCACATTCTCTAGTACCCCACTTCAAATTAGTAAGACCCTCTTTCAGTCCCTTTTGCAAAAAAGGTATATTTTTTTCATTTCTCTCTTGTTTGCAAAATAGTTGGGCAAACGTCATCTAACACTATTCTAAATTTCAAGTTGATAGCATTAGCAGTTCTTGAGATATCCAGGTGTGACAGCCAGACAGACAGACTTAGTCTCACCTTAAGGGTTCCTTTTACCATTTTGGTACGGAACCCTAAAAAGACCAAAACACGAACACTTACTTATTAGCAACGTTCCGAACATGTAGATAGGCACCACGCAGTACTCGTCGACCAGAGCGCCAAATATCACATTGCCTACGATGGCACCTATCCTGCCACACATTACGGTCACCGCCATAGCCGTAGCGCTGGAAATAATAAACAAGTTTTTATCATACATTCTATATACAATATGGCATAGTAGAATAAATGCTGTGGAAATGCGATCCTTGCGAAGAATGTGTGGTGGAACTATGAGTTATATACTGGGGAATGATGCGATAAGGCAACGGTTCGGTTTAAAAGAAGATGTAGTGACAAAAAATTCAACTACTATGCTTAGATGTTTTGGTCATGTTGAGAGGATAATTACTGTAAGGCGACTAACAAAAGGTATTGACAAGGCAGGTGTGAGTGAAAAAGCCGGAAGGGGACGCCCTAGAAAGGTATGCGCCGGGCGTCGTAGTCGCAGGCCAATTCCCGGCCACCGTAGCTCGCCGTCCGATAAGAACCTGGCCCGCGTCGACGGCGCATTGTGTTCCACGTGCGCCTCAAAGAGATGTCAGCACTAACTGACGGGGTCCGATAGGGCCAAAGGCGCCAGGGTTGCGAGTTTGTCCAAAAGGGATATCGTGGCCCTGGCACACTAGCAAATGAAAGGACACGGGTGGGTTTTAGTCAGTAAAAGTCTAACACCCCTCCCACTCCGCCCAGAGCGGGAGCAGTTATTTGATAATTTCCCACACAAAAAAAAGCATGGTATGAAATTATCACTAACAAAAGACTTAGGCAGATTAAACAGTGAGTCCCAAACTAGGCACAGCCTGTATCTTGGTAGCACTAACACTACACAGAGTTAATATTTTAATGGGTTCTGCTAGCGCAAGATTGTTAATTATAAGTTTATGAAAAAAAAATGAAAATTAACAAACATCCCATTTAATCATCAGACCTTATCGGTGACATAAGGAAGATTGTTTTAATTGCCACGCTTGGCTGTACGAATGGTGCTTGTTTTTTTTTTGCAGGCAAGTTTGTACTAATTACAAAAACTTTTTTTAACAAGACCATAAGGGAGCAAGGATGGCAAACTTAGTAGTACATGGTCTACAGTTGGCATAATATGAAAAGCTTGACCATATTTGGGAACTTTCTAAATACGATGCAAATGAAGTTTATAGAAGCACGAGGAACAGGGTGTAAAGTTCCTTATCCTCCATAGAAAAGGGAGGATCCTCCGGGTGTTGTGTCTGGTGGGCAACTGCCCGACGGCTGATGTCGGGATTCCGGGAAGTTGTATAAAGCAAGTCGTGCGTCAAACGTTGTGTGATGCGTAGTTCGCCTATGGCGTTGTAGATGCCGCCACAAGTTCAAAGTCCAAAAGAGTACACACCCACCAGACAGAAAATAAACAAACTGCTACTAACAAATCTGGCATTGCATATCATTATCATGATGTGCAGTTCTATAATTGATTCGAGTTTTACGTCAATGGTCACGCATGCGCGTGTCAGTTATTAGCAAAGCCAATTAATCAAATAATGGGACCACCTGATGGATTCTTAGCATTTATTGCTGTCGTTCATGTGTAATTAAGAACTAAATGACGATGTCACACAATTAAATTAAGTATCCTAGTGACGTCAGTCACGTAGTGCAGTGAGTGCATGGGGGCTGGGTTTGGCTGTCAACATGATACCAGCTTCGCCGGCTGACTAAACGTTCTACCACCACGTGAGCTATTTTAGAAGTGTTCCCAGAAAAAGTCAGTAACGCTACGCTGGTGATGTACATAATTAGCCTATAATGTTCTCGTTGCTGGGACACAGGCCTCCTCTTTCTGTGAGAGGGGAGTGGGCCGTAATCCACCACGTGTGCCTAGTGTGGGTTGGTATATGTCACATGTCTTCGATTTTTTTGTTCTAGGACATGCCGGTTTCCCCACGATGTTTTCCTGCACCGTTTTGAGAGCAGTGATGTTGAATTATTTGACCTGTCTGTATTCGAACCCACGACGATCTAAAAGGTAAATATTATTTCAAGCCAAAGGTTTTGCAAAGCATGAATATTATGGAATTAAAGTATACCGCCAAATGAATGAAAAGGAAGTACACGTCTACAGTTGAACGTCAAAGGACTGACTTATTTCTGGGAAAAGTTAAACTAAGTACTATTTTGTTTTTTTTTCATTTTCATCCTCAGCTTAGGTTTTAGCAGAAGCCAAAAAACTGACCAGTTTAGTACACGAGTTTCGTTTCAATTAATAGCTTTGACTAAGTTCAATACAATATAATCTAAAACAGTTTAGAGACCTCACATGTTACGCGCCCAGCGCATAGTGCGCGATAATACTTTAAGACTGAAGATAATAACAAAGAATACTCACGCGACTTTAGTAGGAAAGATCTCACAGATGACACAGAACAGCACCGCTTCCGTGCAACTGACGATAGCTTCAAACACACACGACAGGATGAGGTTCTCTAGCGAGGAGCGCACAAGGTTCAGGCCCAGAGCAGCCAGGCCGGAACTGATCAACATCATTACTGGAAAGAAGAATGGTTTTTATTAGGTAAAGAGACCGTAATGATCTCCTTTAGGTTAGTTTTCATCTGTTACGCGCTTAGAAGTAGGTAGTTTTACCTTTGCTTGCGCGACTTGCCGGAAAAGATCAGTTAGTTAGAGCAAATAAAAGGGTACTAAATTGGTTTTACGTCCAGGACATTTAAAAGGTAGCACAGTATTTCATTTATTAGCAAGTCAAGGTAAAGATAAATAACTAATGCAACATTTAGATTCCGTTATGGTTTATCAGTATGGGTGAGCTAGAGTGCTTAAATTACTTAATTCAGTTATGTTTTTAGGCCTTTAATTTTAGTATTCTATGCGTTAAGTCTTAAATGCAACAGCATCAAAACAACCAAGGGCCATCTAGCCATCTCTATCATGTCAGCTATCAATAGTCACTTACCTAACATGAGCTTCTTGCCCACAATGTTGATGGTGAGACCCACCCACAGCGCCGTGGGGACACAACTTAAAGCTACCACCAGCGTGTGGATGTACACTTTGTCATCCAAGGTCTGCAACTTGCCCTGCAGAGAAAAAAAAGGAATTTAACAAAAATTTTCGGAGACTGCATGTAACTATTCTATACGATTGGCCCGTCGACACAGCTTTCAAAATCAGTATCGATTCAAGCCTATAAGAGTTTGTACACGGAGGTTACAGATTTCAGAGTTTAAACTTTCTCGCAATGTGCAAGAGTCGAAAGAGCTTCAACATTAAACATCACATACTGACTAGATGAGATTGTGCGTATGTTTTCCTGAAATAATCTCCAGTCACGTTCGACAATACCGATAAAATGCCACAAATTGTAAAACTTTTTTTATTTATTTTATACTTTAAGCTCTTTTCAGCCTACGCTATAATATTATAATAGCATAAAGTTCATAGCACAACAATATCGCGCACCATACATTATTAGTATAGCGTATCAATAGTATAGCGTAGTCTGAAAAGAGCTTTAAGCACACAAATGTACAGAGGCGGACTCTATATGTGATAATCCAGGTTATTAACTATGTGTGCCAAATTTCATCCAAATCCATTTATTCGTTTTTTCTGTGGTAGTAATAGCCAAAGAAAAGGTCAATGACCCATGCGCTAGTACCGCGCTTTTCACGCGTAATTTTTAATTTGTTATATATTTTAAAGTATTTAAATGATATAATGTCAAGGCATATCTTAATCTAAATTAAATGTCCAATTTAAATAACATATTTCATTGGATAGGGTTTAATAATATACCGATCAAAATAGCTTCGGAAATAACAACGAAATTTTTATCTAATTCTGAAAGATAAAAATGGTTACTGTGGGTCATCATTAGAGGATAGACATATGCTATCGCGGACTTTTTGTTAAACATTTTAAGATTGAAAATCCTGTGGAATATAAATTTGATGAATCTCTTACGGTTTACGTGGCCCACGCCAGTAAAGCTCCAAGTCGGCATGCTTTTTCCGACATCTTCAACAATAATTCTCATATAACGGCCAATTTACATGAAACCCTAATGGATTATACAACTAAACCTTCCTCATGAACCACTCCGTCCATTGATGAAACCCATATGAAAATCCGTTCAGTATTTAGTGAAGTTTATTGCGTTCAGACAGACAGACGCGTTGGGGGGACTTTGTTTCATATTTTTAGTGAAGATTAGCGACCCGCCCTTGTTTCACACGGTTTTTACGACTTGACATTGAAATTTCTTTATTATTATATTATTTTAGGTCAAATGTTTTATGCACATGAACCTTCCGGGATACCTACATTCTCTAAATTATGGTAAAAACGGCATAAAAATCTGTAGCTTAGTTTAGAAGATCAAAGCGGTCAACGAACCACAGACACGAAAAGCGACTTTAATTTATAATATGTTTAGATACGTATATAGAAGATATAGATATGGAACGTTCTCGTTTCTCCGGATAATTAGGATAAGAGGTTGATGTAATGCTCACAGTCAACTCAGCAGTATCGTTGGCGAGTGCCAGCGAGACCTCGCACACGCCGGCAGACACGTCGGGATACAGCGATGAGAACTGACTGAACCTCTCAAACAGGTCCGGGAACCACATCATCAGTGTGTAGTAACTGGAACAAGACAAAGATTGAAGTAAGATTTTATTGATTTATTTTTACTTTAATTAACAGCACATACCCATAGAAAAGAAAATATACAATTTTAAAATTCTGGTAAAAACATAAAAACTGTTTTATCTTTTAAAGTATTCGTTTAAATGATAAAATGTCAAGGCATATTTTAATCTAAATTAAATGCCCAATTTAAATAATATATTTCATTTGATAAGGTTTAATGATATACCGATCAAAATCAATTACAGTTAAACCAATTACATTAATTAAAGGCAGAGACACATTCACATAGAAAAGAAAATATTAAATTTTAAAATTCTGGTAAAAAAATAAAAACAATAAAAAATACAATGCTTTCATGAATCCTTCTCACAGTATTTCAGGCATAAAATCTTCGTCCAAGATTCCAGTTAATAAACTGGGTATAGGTAAGTTCAAGTCAGTAAATTTCTTCTGCAGAACAATGATTAACAAGCTTAGATGGATTTACTGACTGACATTGAATTATCTTACAGGGGGTGTTAGTAGATATTGATGAATAAATGTCACTGAGACCAAAATCTGAAATTACCAATTAATTCTGACTCAAAGTTATCAGTCAAAGGTATTAGTTGTTATAACCACAAATAAACCATCCGTTGAGCTATCAAGAGCCTTTATTAAGTGTAGCATATAGATAAAACGGTTTTACGTCCCATCAAAATAGTTGAACTGGGCGAAGAGAGCCAAAAGACATTAATTTGCGGGAGCAATACAAATCCAAGTATATTATGGTGAACAATAAAGAGTGGTCTCGATAGTGTTTCTGGGTATAACAGTAGATGCCAGACTTCAGTGGGGACCACATATATCAAGCCTAGCGGAAAGGCTCAGTTCGGCTGCTTACGCCGTCAGGAAAGTAAGACAATACACTGACGTTGATACAGCCCGTTTAGTCTATTTTAGTTATTTTCATAGCGTTATGTCCTACTGTATTCTGCTGTCGGGTAAAGCCGCTGACATTCAAAATATATTTGTACTTCAAAAACGAGCTGTTCGAGCAATTTACCAGCTGGGTGCCAGAGTTTCTCTAAGAGATTTTTTTTTTGATTCTCACGGTGGCATCACAATTCATCTTCGCCAACATCTTATATGTTAGGCAAAATATACACTTATACACTAAAAACAGTAATCTCCACAATATTAATACCAGAAATAAGGACAAATTACGTGCTCCATTTCACCGGCTTCATAAGATTCATAACTCATTTGTTGGACTTGGTATAACTTTTTATAACAAGCTACCCTCTTCCTTGCTAGATTTGCCTTTTAATGCGTTTAAAGTTAAAGTTAAATCTAGTCTTTGTTCAAAGGCATACTATTCTATCAACGACTACTTAAACTATAAGAATAGTTGGTCGCTGTGATTAACTCAAGACAATGTTCATGTTCTTTCTCCAGATATAGATTACCTACTGACAGGTTATATGAGTTCCTATATTTGTTTATTTTATTTGACTGTCTAAGTCAATTTATTTTAATTTATTAGTGACAAAATCTACTCTTTTATGAGTTGCATTGCAATAAGTGGTTAGCTAGCGACCTCAACAAATAGATCACTTTATTCTTGCCTAAGCAACCGGCAGCAAGTTCGTCATGCTCCCTTAGATGTCACTGCTTGCGGTAGCGTCGGGGGTCGGGTTGCCTCCTTCCCTCAAATATGGCGCGGGGGGTGATGGCTGATCTTTGCGTTATGCTCGTGAACGGGTGCTGCTTGTGGTGACTGGTCGTCTTGCTGACCATGGTTTTGTTATTGTTATTAATAATTAACTGTTTTTTTATTTTACTTCGATGGTGCTAGTTTATCATTTGTGACTTCGAGTTATAGATATAGCTTTATTTAAGCGGGCACGCCCATTATGCCTGGAGGATTTTATTTAGATACGTTTTGTTTACGTTATTTGTGCTTGAGTATAATTTTAGACGATTGTTATATAAACTATTTTTTTTTATAGTGGTGTGTGCTAGCTAACATAAGGCAAATAATTTAATTTAATGTTTTGTGTTGCATTTTACATTTTATTGTATAGATTCAAGTTTTTAAATGAACAGACAGCTGTGCTGCTGGAGTTTGTTGCGCCACTTCTTCTTCCCAGCTAAAGCACTAGGAAGTGGTGAAGGGTGGGCGTTTTTGGGGGACTGTCTCATGTAATTTTGACGTTCGAAAAGTGCAGATTCTCAGCCTAGTTTGAATAAATGACTTTTGATTTTTATTTTTGATTTTGAGTCGTATCTACCTATCTCAGAAGTAATGTATTACCTGAACATAAGTCCAAAATCAACGAAACAGCAGAGCACCAACAACCCGATGTAAGGCGGCATGACCAGCATCTTCTTTCTGACCCAGAAGGCGTCCCATCTTTGTGCCCAGGTCAGTGGCGTCTTGGTCTCGTTACCATTGTTGTCTGCTGACACCACCTCTTCTTCCTCGCCTTCATAGGCACTTATCATAGACTCTACCTGGAAATAGATAGTTTGGTTATATTAAAATTCTACACAGTCGTTCAAAGGATTATGTTCAGAGTTTTTTTTTTTCAACTTTTAATTTCAATGCTTGAACTTTCCATTGCATTTGCATTGTTAATGTCCACTTTTGCATGAAGAATGCACAATTTTGAAAATTCCAAGCTAAACTGACTTTGAACATCAAACTCGGTTAGGTTAAGGTTTCGAGCTCTAGAATAATCCCTTAAACTCAACAAATTAATAGGACAGTCGCGATCGTTAATAACTACTCAGTTTTAAAAGGCGGCTAGGCATCAACATCATAATCTGAGCCAAAAGACGTTCGCTTCCCCCAAGCGTCGCCGCATAAGACCGCGATTATCCTTTAACAATAAATAAATAAAATTGAACTCACCGGAAAATCTTTCTCACTAAGTTTAGTATTAACAACAAATATCCTCTGCAGGACCTGCAGCGCCTGTTCAGCCCTGTTCGCGTACAGCAGGTATCTGGGGCTCTCGGGGAATGGGATGAGAAGCAGCACCACCAGCAGACTGGGGATCCCGCAAGCTGCCACGAAGACTCGCCAGGATGTGTACTGGAAGTCGGCGCCAGCAGCCGTGAGGTTGAACCGGGGGTCAGGGATGATGAGGAATGCGATACCTGGGAAATAAAGAGGTACCTAGTAATTAAAGTGCACATGTATATAATCGGTTGGATTAAGAAATGCATCAGTGTTCTTAAATATTTTGGTGGCAATTTATTTATATTATGCTAAAGATTACGTTTATTTTTACATAAAGAAGTGAAATTATAACCATTTTTAATGCAGTGTCTTGAAATACTAAACTCCTAATTTTCACCCTTTTCACCTTTTATATTCGGCGGGTTTGATGCAAGCATCGCAAATGGACTCATAGATTTTCTTTCAACTACCAATCTACCTACCGTGATAATAGTTATTTATGATATTAGGGCGGTAAGTTGGTCTTTACAAACGAGTAGACGAATGTAAGCCCGAGACGAAGTCGAGGGCTTACCATAGTCACGAGTTTGTAAATACCAATTTCCGCGCGTGTGTCATACAACGTTTTTCAACACATTTGCGAGAAAACAATACGATAGGTAATATAATAAGCCATCAAAACATTTTAAGAGAATGATTGAGTATTACTTCGAGTCTTCCATGATATAAAAATATTGTAAATCATTAAATAGCACTCACGATTTTGGCGGCTCATTCAAGATATCAGGTGCAGTAGATTCCATGTTAATATCGGATTCCTCGCTTGAACCCATTATTATTATTTTGTAAATACCAGTTGGAAAGTCGTAACAATCTTTGACATTTCTAATATGAAAATGGCGCGAATTTGCAAATGGCACCACGTGCACATGGTGAAAATTAGTAAGTACTACATATTTCGTCTCATTTTCTCTTTAAATAATAAAGTGAGATAAACGTATTGAGCAAAAGCGCTTCCAAGGAGGTTCAATCATTCAGCTTATTTGTCCTCGTAATTTGAAACTCCTTGGTGGAATTCTTATATAAATTTTATGGTAATAAAAAAAAAACCGTAAAGGATACGCACGGCGCTATACAACGAAGGGGGCAGTAAAACATGTACTTAGGTGAGAGTACCTATTTTACCGCCCGTTCCTTTGTATGGTGCGTAATTTTTAACTTTCGAACAATGTATACAGGCTTCGTAAATGCATTTTTTGAGCAAATGTGTTGAAAAATATATATCTACTCAAAATAAAAACTCAAGCTAATGAAAACAAAGTTTTGCACCAAGTCGGTTTTATTCAGCCGATTTTTATTTTCAGCCAGTATCTTTTTGATCCAATGCATATATTTTATATTAAAGTTAATGGGAGACATTATACCTCTCTGTGGTAAATTTATATCTAAATAAAATATGAAAACAGTGCAGAAATGTTGTAAGAAATCTCATTGTTGCACTGGTTTTCAATGCAACAATGAGATTTCTTACAACATTTCTGCACTGTTTTGGTTCTAAGCAAAAAATACGTGCTTTGTGATCGGTTTTCTAGTGATTAATGATAACATTACTACGTAGTTGAAAGAAAATTCGTTTATTTCGCTCGATTTCGTTTATGTATTCCAAGACTTCATTTGGCTATAATATTGCAACAGAGATATTATTTGATCATTTGGCTGTACTATTTCCATTGTAATTAAGAGGACCATAATAAGTCCTTAAGTTTCAATACACTCTCTTAGTCATTGTTTGTGCTGGGCTATGGCTGCTTATGAACCGTTTGTGGAGGAATCAAACTACAGAGTTTTATTGTAGGTACTTCACGTGTTTTGTATTTTTTTAATGCGGTTTTGGCCATCTATTGACCTCAATTTCGTCTGATGGAAAGCGATGGATGAGGTCTATGATGGAACGAGCAAGTCCAGAAGATGGCTGTGTACTCTTGCTTTGAAGGCTGACTTTTTCTTCGTCGTATCGATCACTCCATTTCTACAGGATGATCAAATTAAGTCAGGCCTCTCCCAGGCTGCGCCACAACACCCTGTCCTCCACCTTCCGTATCCAGTCTGTCCCAGCCACCTTTTTAAGGTCGTCGGTCCATCTAGCGGGGGGGCGTCCCACACTACGCTTGCCGATACGCGGTCTCCACTCCAGGACTCTTCTGCTCCATCGGCCGTCGGTCCTTTGAAAAACATGACCAGCCCACTGCCACTTCAGCTTGCTTACTTTGCAGGCTATGTCGGTAACTCCGGTTCTCTTCCGGATAACTGCATTTCTGTTCTTATCCTTCAAAGAAACTCCAAGCATAGCCCGCTCCATAGCACGCTGAATGACCTTGAATTTGTGGACCAGCCCAACTGTCAGTGTCCACGTTTCGGCACCGTATGTCATAACGGGCAGGACGCACTGGTTGAAGACTTTACCTGACCTTAGTTGAGGCCTATGTCCAGCAGTGGACTGCTATAGGCTGAGTTGATTGAATGGTTAAAATTAAATTAGCTAGCAAAACTCCGCAGATGACACAAACACAGATTTTGTAAACTGGTTGTCCAGCAGTGGACTGCTATAGGCTGAGTTGATTGAATGGTTAAAATTAAATTAGCTAGCAAAACTCCGCAGATGACACAAATACAGATTTTGTAAACTGGTATTTCAAGTGACTACACTACCGGCGGTTGATGAGTCTAAAAAATAAACTCATCAAATTAATTTATAAACCAAAAATAAATTAATTTGATGAGTTTATTTTTTAGACTCATCAACCGCCGGTAGTGTAGTCACTTGAAATACCAGTTTACAAAATCTGTTTTTGTGTAAACTTCACAGACGTGATAGTCGTCGATAAATAAACACAATAAAAAAGAACAGATTTCCTCTGAACTCATATTTCCAGTAACACAATGTACCAGTGATAGCAGACCTCAAAAAAAATTAAACACCAAAACTTTTCTGTTTTTCTGCGGAGTTTCGCTAGCTAATTTAATGTGACCCTGTATTTTAAATAAAAAAAAATATATAAGAGCGTAATAAGTCATTGAATGCAGACATTACGAATATTGAATTAGTTAAATTCGTTCAAACGACGCGCGACGTTTATACATGCATTTCATCTGCCTAAAATTTTTAATATCGGTTTTTGTCAACTGCTCGTGAAATACTTGATATTTATATTTCCTAAATCAGTTTATATTAATGCAGTAGCGTCCACAAACACTCTGGTATTTAATCGGTTGCCATCACAATTGGCAGCCGAAGGCATCCCTCCCGTGCCAGAGCCAATATCATTCCGGTTGACCTTAGCCGCGGCGCTGACATTCAAATTCTAGCTCGTGTGATATGCACGATCATCAATTTTGGCTATTATTGGCGCGTTACTAAAAGTGTTGTATCTTATTTCCCTTTTGTTATCATTTAATTATTAAATGACTTCATATTGTGCAAACCATACTTCCATTTCACAACCATGTAAAAAACAAACCTCTTTGGGCTCCACCGTCGGATAATAGAAGGTTATCACAAAAATCTTGACCGTCAGCATAAAATTGAATTTTTGGAACATCTATAACATTCTCTACAACAATGAAGAAGCTGTCTTACCTGGCAGCAGAATGGTGCCAAATGTCCAGAATACTTCAAGCCTGCACAGCATGACATCACGATGCCTGAGGGACAGGAAGTCCCCAAAGTAGGGGAAGATGAGCCCAGTGGCCCCGATGATGCCAAACCCAGAGAAGAACCTGCAAGAGGCACAAGTCTACAACGAATAGTTACGCCAAGATTGGTACAAATCAGGTAAACAGTGATTGTCTGTTTGGTATCAAATAATAATCATAATCATAAATCTTCATTTATCTCAATACGCACCCACCCGCCCTTTTACGAATCGCTGAGATTCACGTTTGGAAAAGAACTGTTCGTAGTGTCAATGGCTACTAAGTACCTTTAATATAAAAAATAGAGACCGTTGCAACAGGTCTTCGAAATATTCTATATACATAAAAGTTAAATAGGTTATGATATTCCGACAGTAGTAACTATGATGAGATGTAAATTGTATAAAATAGCCTATTCCTAAGAATTTCCAGTGATACAATAATCGACGGTAAAAATAGGATTGATTGAAAATCCGTACATGTTTTAGCAAAGAAAATTAGTCCTTCCAGTCGCAAAATTCTAAATTATTATAAGAACTAAAATGTCCATATCTACGCTTCAAATAAAATAATAAAAGAGCAAATAATTTCTAGATACCTGCAGGCTAAGAACGCTGGGAATGACTGCACCACACTGGACAGGAAGGCTGCCATTGCGTCCAGCAGTAAGGCACCGATGATGGCTTTCTTGCGTCCTCTCGCGTCTGCCAGGTTTCCCCAGAAGTAGGAGCCTACGCACATACCTGGAAAAAGATGCAAGAATATTAGTTCAAAATCTTTCGGAAATGTTAGCTACTTTGAGGTAAGCTGTCTTGATATCTTTACTTTCTCAAAATTTTACTACTTACGGTTGGACCAAGAACCACTGTAGAATATTTATCTCTCTATTGACCAGGTAAATAAACTAAATTGGTTAATTGAACTGAAGGTGGTAAAACAGTTCTTAAGAAACTATGTGTAATAATAGATAACCCAATCGGTATTCGCATAGTTCGAGGTTTTTGGCATCGTGGACAATCTACACGCTATAATATGGTACACACTATCCTACGGTATTTCAGAGGGTTTTGTCAGTATACAGGGTGTTAAAGAAACTGTGTGCCATAGCTTAAGGGTAGGTTCAGTAGCGATAAACGAACCCAGGAAATAAATAATAATAATAAAAAAAAACATAAAAAAAATATTGTAAGTTCAACTTAATTCAGTACCTGCTAACGATTGCTATTTTAAGTTAGTAGATACTAAATAAGGTTGATCTTGCAATATTTTTTTAATGTCTTTATTTTGATTTTTTTTTAAGATTTTTTTTTAAATAAATAAAATAGTTTTAATTCTAAACGATTGCTATTTTAAGTTAGTAGGTACTAAATAAGGTTAATCTTGCAATATTTTTTTTATTTTATTATTTTGTTTTTTTTTTCCTGGGTTCCTTTATCTATACTGAACCTACCCCTAAGCTTTGGCACGCAGTTTCTTTAACACACTGTATAGTCACCTGAAACACAATTATTATGAAACTATCTGGTAAGGATACTTACCAATAAGTGGCGTGGCAGTGAGTCTGCCCTTATCACTGGAGGACAGGTGGAAGTCGTACTCGGCAGCCGGCAGCACGAAGCTGAGGGTGGTGGTGCTGAGCGCGCACACCGCGTAGATCGCGCCGCAGGACATGAGCAGCAGCCATTGAAAGCAGCCGTAACCTGGAATGAAGACGATAAAGGTTGTTGTTAATGCAGGTGCCAATAAAGATATTACCTATTGAGATAGGAAATAAAATTTAAAAAACTGCAGTACATTAAAATTCCAAATATTTTATTTTACATAAACCTACATAGGTACTTATGAAAGATCAGAAAACGTCAGGCTATTGTTTCAGCTCATAAAGGTGTGATTTAACTAAGAAGTGCCATCGATGTGAGACAATCTCAATGAAAATCTGAAGGAACCGCTATGATCAGACAGTCTTCAATGATATCAGTTCAGGAAACGAGGGTGTTCACGATTCCAATAAAATAAATAAAGACTAATTTAGATGACAGTGTTTTCATGGGCAATAATTACGGGAAAAGCCTAAGTAGCACGTGGTGTAGAGAAAAATCGTGGTAACGAGGAAATAGTGGGCTAGCTATAATTGGTCTCATTTTAACCCAATCACAATTGCAGCAGTCTATTTATTCATAGCATCTACTTATAAAGTCAGAAATCAAGGACAAAGCAGCCATACATATCTGTCACCGTCTTTTTTAAAATCGATTCTAGACATTAGCTGTGAATTGAATCGATATTGAGCTCACTTGAACTAATGGGTTTCAATAGACGCGGATGCATAACATTTACATACTGATGTACATTATTGATCGACATATTTACTTGTACGTCGTGGTGGCGCTAACTTGTCAAACAAATATTTCAAAGATTTGTAAAATTTGGGTACATTTCTATTCAGTAGGTTCGCCATATCCATGAGCAGTGGTGACCCGGTGGTAATCGGTAACCCGTTAGTACGAGTAGTTTTAGGTCTTGAGTTCGAACCCAGGCAGGCGAGCTATGGTTTGTGTAATTTATTTAATCACCACTACTCTCACTATCGCCCTAGATGGTCTGAACTGAGTGCGTAGTACTCGCAACCGGCGTGCGTGTATGAACGTAGGCGAAGAAAAAGGAGTAGGTAAGGAGCGTAGCCAGTGGCGTTCTATAGTTTCTGCCTACCCCCATGGGAAGAAGGCGTGAGGTTATGTATGTATGTATGTAGTACGTACCATTACTCTTAAAACGGCGATCTACAAGAAAACATAGTAAGGGAACCGGCATGTAGAACCAAAAAATCGAAGACAAGGCCCAACCCGCACTGGGCCCGCGTGGTGGAGTACGGCCCGTTCCCTCTCACAGAGAGGAGGCCTGTGCCCAAGAAGAAGGATCGTTTTATGATATGGATAAGTGTATGAACTATAATATTCAGTGTCGATGCTAGTATGTTCGATCATCCAGTGAAATCACTCCAAAATCAGTAATATTGAACAGTTCATTATCATTTTATTTTATAGATTCAAGTTTTATAAATGTGAACAGACAGCTGTGCTGCTGGGGAGTTTGTTGCGCCACTTCTTCTTCCCAGCTAAAACACTAGGAAGTGGTGGAGGGTGGGCGTTTTTGGGGGACTGTCTCATGTAATTTTTGACGTTCGAAAAGTGCTGATTCTCAGCCTAGTTTGAATAAATGACTTCTGATTTATGATTATGAGTTTCTTTAAAATTTAAAATTACGATACGAAAACGATTATGGATGACTGTACTTTTATTTATAGATTTTCCTTCTAATAATATATTTTCACGTACCCTAGCTAGAACGAAGCAGATTTTATTTACACAAGAGAAGAAAATATGTTACCTATATAAAATGTTTCCTTAATAAAGACGTCATTAGCACCACTTGTAACTAAGGCTCTCTTGAAAGACCTATTGTTTTTCTAACATTATTAATTTAATTTACACTTTTCTTTTCAGTTCCTGTTCTCGAAGGCCCTCAGTGTTGTATATTTAGCAGTTGTCAAATACTGAATGCGTATGACACTATTGATTACGGACCACCCCCGTCTCATGATGTACTTTAATTATGCATTATATTAATTTTAAGTTCGTTCATACCAGGAAACTAGATAATGTAAAAAAAAACAACTCGATAACTGTAGAAGTTTGTATTATTAAAGTTCTGATATAAATGACATAGTAATTATCAACTAATTCACTAACGACGAAATCTCTTACATAAACAGTTAGTTCGCTAAGCCGGTAAGTACGCTAGCTAAGCACGGTAACAAATTAGATTTGTGTCCGACGAAACCGAATCCAATTAATCGGACAGGCGACGAGAGAGGGCGGGGCGTTACCGTTGAGCTATGGAGCATTCGCATTTTATTGATACACACAGAATTTAAAAAGCTACCTAGTTTACTTGTACTGCCATAACGAGGTAGTAATAATAATAATACCAGCCTATTATTGTCCCATTGCTGAGAAAAAGCCTCTTCTTATACACAGAAGGCACGATCACCACGCTTGCTCAAGACGGGTTGGCGATTTCAGACTAAAGGCTTCTACATACTGGCGCGACACGCGACGCGAAGGCACCGCGTGTCGCGTGACGAGCGGTGCCTTTGTGTCGCGTCGCGAGTCGCACTGGTCTGTAGAAGCCTTTAAGTATATTAACTATAACTTCCGGTTTCCTCACGATGTTTTTTGCTTCATTGATTATTAATAATAATTACAATAATTTCCAAGATAAACTCAGAATGCAATAAAGGAAGCAATGTGTGCGAATATTCTGTAAGTCCAAGGAAGAGAACATAAGTCACAGTCGAAGGATGAGCAGTTAAGGCGACGATAACCGACTTTTAATGATTTTATACTGAAGATCATGTCTAAACGAGTAGAGTTAATGATTTAAAAAAAAATATATGATAAATTAGAGCATTTTCTCAATAACATTAAAATGTGAATATTTTAGATTATGTTTATATTACATCGTGAAATTAATTTGTAAAGTTATGTCTAACGCGGATAAAAAACTGAGAATGGCGCAAAATCTACCAAGCGTATTTTTCTGAAACCTTCACCAATTTAAAGATAATTTAATTATTGATCTTTTAATATACGCGTTTTATTAAAATACCTTTTGTTTTGTGTATATTAAATTAATAATGCGTCAAATTGGGGACAGCGCTCCTTGATGGGCGAGTCCTATTACTGGCTGAAAGTACGACGCATTGCGTGAGCTCAGTACAGAACCCGCAAGCTAACCACTCAAGGTCACTGGCATATATCTGCATCTTAAGAGCAACAATGGCCACGCTTCATACCCCAGAGGCCTGCAACCGTTACCAAATGGCGACAGTGAACTTGAGGGCTTGAAAGAACCGCTTTGCTGAATGGCAATGTCAGAAGGCTAAAAACCTTCTTCGATCTTCTACATGTTAAGCAGTATAGACATAATGATAGCGACGAAATAGTAGCTAATATTCTAAAGGCTTGAAATACTCAAGCCATAATGTGTGTGGAAATGCTGGGAAGGACTAAGTTAATAATATTTAAAAGCTAATTCTATTGATCATTTCATATTATTCCAAAGCTAGTATTTTAAAGTAGCAAAACAGAAATTTTGTCAAACTCAATTACCTAAATGTAAAAAAAAAAGGGAGTTTCTGTTCAAAATCTCGATTATGATTGTTAATGTTATCCTTGGTCCATCCCTAGCATCAGGTGGGATGACACTGACAGTTCACTCCACGCTCACTTCACATAAGTTTTAACGGTGAGATGGTTACAGAATAGCACTGGAGATGTATGAACGTAGGGGAAGCAAAAGGAGTATGTAAAAGCGTATCAGGTGGCGTTATATAGTTTCTGCCTACCCCCATGGGAAGAAGGCGTGAGGGTGTAAGGGACAGCCCTCCGCAGACTAATGGGGTGAATTCAGTATATCATACTCAGATGACCGGTACATGAAATTATTTCAGGAACCTTATGGGAATCCAATGAACCTGATTTGTCGCGGCGGGGTGGACGGCCGCGCTCCTTGATTTCAGGCGTCGTTTTCGTTAGAGAATTTCAACATCCATTGCTGTTTTTTTATTTTTGTTGTGTTATACATTAATGGAGTACTGCGTACAGAGAATGTAATTTTACATTGAAATAAAGGAATAGTAACTGAAATTGCGATGAAAAAAATGACAATTTTCCTGAGAAAATTTTCTGTGGAATATGATTCAAAATAAGGAGCTCAATGCACCCTGTTAATTTGCGGAGGGCTGTCCCTTACACCCTGTATATGTAACCTTGCAACGCGTTATCATTGAAAACAACTGTAGCCTTGAGCACTCCATTAAATGTATGTATGTAATACACAGGCAGCTACCTACCCACTTTCACTTTCAAGTACGTACGAAATACCTATCAAAACATAGCAGTACGTAACCGATACGTTACCCTGCCAAGGTCACAGTGTAAAAAATGTCCATCAATGACAATTGACTTACTCGGAAAACTGTTACAATAGTATACTGTATTTTTTATTTATACTGTGGATAAAAATTGTTGCGATAATTTTGCGGTTAAACTTGGAGTATCTATTTGTAAATTAAACTGGTAATATACACGTATATGCGTAGTTATCTATGCAAATAGGTATTGTGGCTGAATGGAGTAAGTGTGGGACTATCAATGGTTGGTAACAAGGGAAAAGTAATATGCAGTTAAAAGGGAAAACGCGTAAATACTTGAGTATGGATAAAAAGTTGAAGATGAGATTGGAAATATATCGCTCTATCTAACGTGGATGGTGGTCTCAATCTAAAACATTAAGGAAGTGGTAGATTACTGCCTTTTATCCTTCATTAAAGTGAATTAATAAATTGTCTCTCGCAGTTCACTGTTGGACATAAGCCTCTCCCCCGTTGCGCCACAACGGTTCTCCGCCTTCTGCATCCAGTCTGTCCCACCCGTTGAGGTCGATGGCGGTGGTTGTGGTTTCATCAATTGGTTTATACTATTAGTTTAATTGCTTCTTCCATAAAACCCAAAATAGTTTTTCGTAACGACCCCAAAGCGTAGGTCAATAGAATGTTCCCGATATTTCGGGAATTTTCGTGATTATAACCGCTGAATTGTCATTGGACCGTGGAATGAAATAGTTAATAAAGAGTTGTGTCTACGTCAGAGTTCTATTAATGTCATCTCGATGTGACAAGGGACTGTGCACTTTGGACATCGCCCTTCTACGCTATTTTAAGGCGTAAACATCAGCTCTAAAAATAGTTTAATTAATGATTTTTTGTTTTGTAATGTTGATTGGAGGATTCATGAAGATTGTGGATATTTTCAGGTTCATTTTTTATATGAACATTAACATAACGTAACATCGCGCCTGTAATCCGCGAAGGGTTGGGCAGCGGTGTGCCCACCAGTAGAGTACACCCACATTTCAAAAGTTATATTTAAGTCCCATTTAACAGGGGGTGAGCCTAATGCCATCAACGGACACAAATCCAGATATCGGGCTACAACTGAGAAATTTCTGTGCAGATATGAAGGGATATTTATCACTACAAAGATGGATGCTACTGCCAATAGATGTGATAAAGTGGTTGTTATTTGCAGGAAATCTCTCATATTAGCCATGGCCTAGTTGAATGTCAGCACCTAAAGTAAATTCCTGGCACAGGTTTCCGTACTGATATCTCACTCTTAGTTCCTAGACACGTACTTCAGATGGCCTCTCACTTTTTTTCTAGTTATATCACGAGTTCGCTGGCACTGTTCAATGCCAAGTGCTAAAGGTGATGGATGAACTTATTATTATTTACATCGTAATAAAGAAGTATGTCATACTTGACATGAGTTACTTGCTGATGGTCACATAATTTCCATAGATGTATCATGATGAGCATGGTCTACCTAGATATTTTTTTTTACATCATGTCGCTATGAGAATTTTCTTTATGAATACTTTATTAAAGAGCACTTTTGACATTGGGATCTTAAATAATATAGCCTCTCATCATCATCATCATTTTAGCCGAAAGACGTCCACTGCTGGACATAGGCCTCCACCAAAGGGGCGGTTTGCCATAATCGCCACGCTTGGCAGGCGGGTTGGCGATCGCAGTATGGTGTTAAAATGCATAGAGAACGCTGCTGCCCATTCTCTAGTAATTAGTCCCTTAGTCGCCTTTTACGACACCCATGGGAAGAAATGGGTTAGTGCTATTCTTTACGTCCGGCACCACACGGACAATCTAGCTTCTAGTTAAGATTGATTTTCGAGTTGAGTTAGGAGACCCGCTGAATTAAACTTTTTGAACACCTATTATCACCAATTATATTGCAGCTATGACTATCTATATGTAAGCACAGCATGCATAATCTCTAAGATATTGTTCAAACAATGCTGCTTTTAAACAAAAGACAAAAAATCATATCGACGCGGTCACGTATCTTGGTAGTTACTAAACTAAACTCAATTCTTTACAAATACTTTGTTAGGACCCTACAGATTCTCAAAGATTACAATAGGTACCAAATATTAAGTAATTGGTTGGCATAAATAGGAAATTATGGGCCTCCTTTGTCCGTCCGAAAGAAACTTAGGCAAGCTTGGGGAGACTAAGTCCGTTATTACAAAACAAGATTTATATTTTGACATGGCTTAAACCATGGAGCCAGTTTTTGTAATAAGAACGTAACAGTGATTGAAATACCGTTCTAGGTATTTAAAAAACTGAAAACTTAGTTCGGTACTAAGTTGTCAGTTTTGTGTTGAACTTTACTATAGTCGGAATAAAGTTCAAAATTCAATAATGGCTCCATGTTTTAAACCTGGATCAGAAGATAAACCTTGTTTTGTAATAAGGAGGATACAGTTTAGTAAAATAAATCATAAAAAAGAAACAAAAGAAGCGATCACAAAAATAAAATAAGATAATATTACACAATATGTAGTCACACTTTATTAATCCCAACAAGAATCATTGCTATGCATACTATATATGTACTTTCAGACACGTGAACATTTTATCAATGTATCTAATAACAAGCAATGCAATACATCATCTTATCCCTTGGAGTTTCAGCCGGTGTATCTGTAAAAGCTTGAAGAGCTTGAACTGACCTGTCTGGAGCTATCACTCTACTTAATCCTAGACACTATTGACAGCACACATGAAGCTCACTTCACCTTATGTTTACTGTGTGATTTTCACAGAATTGATCAGCAGTTCTATAAGAAGCGTAACTACTCAAACTCATACCCCCTTATTACAAAACAAAGTTTATCTTCAGACCCAGGTTTAAAACATGGAGCCATTATTGAATTTCGAACTTTATTCCGACTATGGTAAAGTTCCTAAACACAAAACAGACAACTTAGTACCGAACTAAGTTTTCAGGTTTATATAAAGAACGGTATTTCAATCACTGTTACGTTCTTATTACAAAAACTGGCTCCATGGTTTAAGCCATGTCAAAATATAAATCTTGTTTTGTAATAAGGCGGAAAGCATTTATTTCAATTAAACCATTTACAGGCACTTTTGAACTGTCAAGAAGTCGGTCAGTTACAAATATAAAGCTAGTCGCCCATTCCAAATAGTAGGTTCCTATGGAGAAGAACGGGCAAGAAACTCCACGGACACTCTTTTAAATTAAAATATTGATACAAAGTATTGGTTACATCATTCATGATGAAATTATACATGTGAGAACGATGCAAAACGCAGAAGCGTCATTATTTTCGATATTTTTACATCATGTCGCTATGAGAATTTTCTTTATGAATACTTTATTAAAGAGCACTTTTGACATTGGGATCTTAAATAATATAGCCTCTCATCATCATCATCATTTTAGCCGAAAGACGTCCACTGCTGGACATAGGCCTCCACCAAAGGGGCGGTTTGCCATAATCGCCACGCTTGGCAGGCGGGTTGGCGATCGCAGTATGGTGTTAAAATGCATAGAGAACGCTGCTGCCCATTCTCTAGTAATTAGTCCCTTAGTCGCCTTTTACGACACCCATGGGAAGAAATGGGTTAGTGCTATTCTTTACGTCCGGCAAAACACGGACAATCTAGCTTCTAGTTAAGATTGATTTTCGAGTTGAGTTAGGAGACCCGCTGAATTAAACTTTTTGAACACCTATTATCACCAATTATATTGCAGCTATGACTATCTATATGTAAGCACAGCATGCATAATCTCTAAGATATTGTTCAAACAATGCTGCTTTTAAACAAAAGACAAAAAATCATATCGACGCGGTCACGTATCTTGGTAGTTACTAAACTAAACTCAATTCTTTACAAATACTTTGTTAGGACCCTACAGATTCTCAAAGATTACAATAGGTACCAAATATTAAGTAATTGGTTGGCATAAATAGGAAATTATGGGCCTCCTTTGTCCGTCCGAAAGAAACTTAGGCAAGCTTGGGGAGACTAAGTCCGTTATTACAAAACAAGATTTATATTTTGACATGGCTTAAACCATGGAGCCAGTTTTTGTAATAAGAACGTAACAGTGATTGAAATACCGTTCTAGGTATTTAAAAAACTGAAAACTTAGTTCGGTACTAAGTTGTCAGTTTTGTGTTGAACTTTACTATAGTCGGAATAAAGTTCAAAATTCAATAATGGCTCCATGTTTTAAACCTGGATCAGAAGATAAACCTTGTTTTGTAATAAGGAGGATACAGTTTAGTAAAATAAATCATAAAAAAGAAACAAAAGAAGCGATCACAAAAATAAAATAAGATAATATTACACAATATGTAGTCACACTTTATTAATCCCAACAAGAATCATTGCTATGCATACTATATATGTACTTTCAGACACGTGAACATTTTATCAATGTATCTAATAACAAGCAATGCAATACATCATCTTATCCCTTGGAGTTTCAGCCGGTGTATCTGTAAAAGCTTGAAGAGCTTGAACTGACCTGTCTGGAGCTATCACTCTACTTAATCCTAGACACTATTGACAGCACACATGAAGCTCACTTCACCTTATGTTTACTGTGTGATTTTCACAGAATTGATCAGCAGTTCTATAAGAAGCGTAACTACTCAAACTCATACCCCCTTATTACAAAACAAAGTTTATCTTCAGACCCAGGTTTAAAACATGGAGCCATTATTGAATTTCGAACTTTATTCCGACTATGGTAAAGTTCCTAAACACAAAACAGACAACTTAGTACCGAACTAAGTTTTCAGGTTTATATAAAGAACGGTATTTCAATCACTGTTACGTTCTTATTACAAAAACTGGCTCCATGGTTTAAGCCATGTCAAAATATAAATCTTGTTTTGTAATAAGGCGGAAAGCATTTATTTCAATTAAACCATTTACAGGCACTTTTGAACTGTCAAGAAGTCGGTCAGTTACAAATATAAAGCTAGTCGCCCATTCCAAATAGTAGGTTCCTATGGAGAAGAACGGGCAAGAAACTCCACGGACACTCTTTTAAATTAAAATATTGATACAAAGTATTGGTTACATCATTCATATTGAAATTATACATGTGAGAACGATGCAAAACGCAGAAGCGTCCGTGATAAAAAGATAAACCAAGCACAATCATTCACACACACACACTAACACAATACCACACACTCACACATACACACAAAACACAACAAAAATACACACACACGCGCACACAAACTACTCAAGAGCATGCATGCACTAAATTCATTAATTTATAATTTTAATTTTACGTTAATTTAATTTTTGTTTTTGCATACTATTGTTATTGTTCCAAAAACAGGAGAAGACACTGACTCCTGTAACCCAGGTACCACCTAGCTCAGGAGTCAGGGCTTCAAATTAAAATGTAACTCCTTAATTAATGTCAATAAAAACAGTTTTATTTTTATTTATAAACAAAAAAAAAACAATTCAAAACTAAAATAATTAAAAATAAGCCGTGTCAGCTAAGAGATGACCAGTCCCAACTGACAGCGCCCGTTCACGAACATGACGCATGGATCAGCACCATTCAGCTCAACCATTTTGAAGGGAGCTAAATGATCCAACACACACGCCACCATCAGCGAGACATCTGAGTGAGCATGACATACTGTCAGCCGCCAGGGCACATTTAAGTCAATGAAAGACATAATTACCCGGTAAATGGTAGCTCTATTGTACATAGTACTCACACCTGTGATATGCAATTATATAATACAAAGGAGATTGAGTTTATACAATGAAAAGATAATCTTACAATCTTTAGCAGCTCCAACAGTATTTTCAAATGTTAATCAATTAGTTGTGGTTGTGGAGCTGGACCAGCATTTCCCACTTTCCATCACATGGTCTTTCATAGAATTGGTCTGTTTAAAAAAATATGTATCAATCGCTAGCGTGCGTTGAACCACAATCAGACGTCTTAGCAATAAACATTATCCAAAAATATTTGACATTCTACATAAACAACTACATTTGTCTAGACTTTAAAAAATAATCTCCAAGAGACATAAACATTGAACAATTTAATTTATTCACTCATCCTAAATACTTTGTGAATCCCGACGATGCATACGGAAATAGCCGAGCGTTGAAATGACCAAGACTAGGTCGTATCTGATAGATACGGGGTTTGGCACACTGTCAACTGTTATGATGGAGAATGAGACCAAAACGTTATATAAAAAGTAAATAATGAAGATCATTACTAGATTGTTTGTTCTTTACATTCGCAAGAGAAATCTGTTGTGTCTGGATTTTTGTCATTGAAGTTTTTAATGATTCATAAAGAGTGGATGTTGCTCTACTTATTTTTAATTATTTGGTACATTGAAGAGTAGAGTATATTCTCGAATACAAAACTGCTCCCATATTAAAAGCTGTTTGTACTAATAATTGCTTTCACCCCTTAATTTTTTTTTCACCGTTTGGCTTTACTCTTGTACCCTCAAGTTAAACAAATATTCATCACCCGGAAACCGAATCTACGACCCTGAAACACACGCGGTACCACTGCACCGAAAGGTAAACCTAACCTGGAAATTCTATTCACAGACTTTCTTCCTTCAATCTTGATCTGGAAACATTTCAGATTCCGTCAGCAAATATCGATGCATATTATAAATTATTAAACTCAATTTTCGTGTCTGTCTGTGTGACGGCGTTGTTTTCCTAAACCACGCAATGGAATTTGATATGGTTTTCACCATCATTCAGATTTTTTGGAAGGTTTATGTGATAATGCATTAATATTAAAAGAAAACTTACCTATATAATAGAATAGAATAGAATATTCTTAATTTTGTACACCATAAAAATTACAGATAAAATGTTGAAATTGTACATAATGTGACACAATGGGCTTGGTATTATCGCTATAAGCGATATTTTACAGACAACCTTTGAATGGATTAAAGGGAGAAGGAGGGACAATACTGCAGGTAGTCAGTAGTGTACCATTTAAATATACAATAAATACATGCATTAAGCATACAATTATCTATATAAATATATATACATATACAATATGAAACAAGAGCAAGGAACTGTATTATGTACTGATGATGTTTAAGGTAAGAGGAAGTGCTTTTTTACTAGAATTTAAAACGTGGACAAAGATTGATTGCCTTATCGACACGGGCAAGGTATTCAATAACCGTACTGCTTGAACTGTAAAAGACTTGTCGTAAAAGACTTGTCATAAAATCAAGTTTTCCGATGACCTCACATATCTATTATGTGTGTCATGAAGGAAAGAAAGAAATCTCGATGTTTAATCAAGTCGTGCAAACCGTGTGAAGCAAGGGCGGGTCGCTAGTGAAGATATAAATTAAGGATAGGTATAAAGTAATAAAGTGAAGTCCATAAATTCGTGAAGTAAATAGAGCTCTCCATAGGACAGTTAACGGAGTCGTTAAAATCAACAAAGTCATAAAGTGGGTTTATGATCTTATACAAATGACAATGTGCACCATCGGGACGTATTTACTTGTTTGTGTTAGCAGGTTTTAATGGGGTATGTAGAGATATTTGAGATATTCAGACTCTTCTTCAATTTCCAAGAACCATGAAAAACATTTTCATATAATTTAAGTGCTTCTATTCAATGCAGACATGCTTTATTTGATTAGCAACCAACGTGTGGAGGCTACGCAAACGGTTGAAAGCTAGACGATTGAGACCATAATTATCAATGTCAATAACTAGACTTGTCAAATCCCCACTCAGTGTGGGATGAAGAAATCATCATTTAAGTCCTTAATAAGTTCCCTAAAGATATGAGCAGTGGCGGCCCAGTGGTAACGGCCCCTATTTATCGAGTTGTAGGTCGTTGGTTCGAATCAGGATAGTTGCGAACATCAGCATCAGCATCAGGATCCGCGGAACTTCAGCATCATTTTCAACATCGGCATCAGCATCAGCATCCGCATTGATCGATGCTGATTATTAATGCTGAAGTTCGAGTCGAGACATGACCGCAAAGGGGGCGGGGCTTATAGCACGTGTTGTTTTCGTTTACAAGTTCTGACCAATAATGCAATGGACTTGCTCTTTGGAAGTTTTCCATTCATTTAACATTGTCTCGTATTTCCCGGCAATAACATCACATTGCCCGGAAATACAGGAAACCGGTGCAAGGAAAACTGTGCAACTTTTAGGTATAAATTCATAATGGTCACTACTTTTTCCCTGCTTTTTTAAGAAAATAATTAAAATCAGCATCCGCTGATGTGAACAAAATATGCATCAGCTACAACCCTGGTTCGAATCCAGTCAGGCGCTTTACTTTGTGTAAATTATTTCATCACCACTGCTCTCAAATCGGTGAAGGAAAACATCATCAACATTATATTATTTTACTTTATCTATGATGTACCGGCACAGCGTCCTATTGATTGTTTGCTGCACCGTACGACGTCATTACGTCAGCGCCGGCCGTCGCTGAAAACCAGCGCTGGGGCTCTGTCTTGCATAGGGTCGCAGTATAATGCTGAGCGATAGCCGTTTTGCGTGGATGTGACGCATGTTTCCCCCAACCTGTTCTTATTTTTGTGTTTATGTTCTTTTTTGCGTCATGTTTACCGCAAATAAACGTACTTTCTTTCTTCTTTCTTTATCGTGAGGAAATCGGCATATCCTAGAACTAAAACATCGAAGGTATGTGACATCTACCAACCCGCACTAGGCCCGCGTGGTGGATTACAGCCCACTCTCGAAGAAAGGAGGCCTGTGTCCCAGCAATGGGAACATTATAAACTGACAAAGTTGTATTTGTGTTGTAAGTTCCCTAATACAGCCAGCAGATTTCGATCTGTTTTAGAGTTCCCATGTTTAAGACGCAGATATATGCCAGTGACCTTGAGTGGTAAGCTTGCGTGTTCTGTACTGAGCTCACGCAACGCGTCATACGTTCAGCCAGTAATAGGATTCGCCCATCAAGGAGCGCTGTCCCCAATTTGACGCGTTATTAATTTAATATACACAAAAATAAAGGTATTTTAATAAAACGCGTATACTAAAAGATCAATAATTAAATTATGTTTAAATTGGTGAAGGTTTCAGAAAAATACGCTTGGTAGAGTTTTTTATCCGCGTTAGACATAACTTTACAAATTAATTTCACTATGTAATACAAACATAATCTAAAATATTCACATATTAACTTATAGAGAAAATGCTCTAATTTATCATATATTTTTTTCAAATCATTAACACTACTCGTTTAGACGTGATTTTCAGTATAAAATCATTAAAAGTTGGTTATAATCGCCTTAAGAGCACGAATACCCAGCTCTGAAACAATATACAACATGTCCCAGAATTAACGCACAACCTCTTAAGGGGTTATTGTACTCACCATTATGAACAACTTTTACTATAGGACCAAACATCAAATCGCGAAAAAAAATCATAGCCTACATTTTGACGAGTTATTCGAACATAAATGTAGGGAACAGATAATTGTTTTTTCGCGATTTCAGGTTGGTCCCATAGTAAAAGTTGGAGGTCCCATAATGATGAGTACAATGACCCCTTAAGAGGTTGTGCGTTAATTCAGGGACATGTTGTATATGTAGACCACGCAAATATCTGGTTACCATTGGATTGTAAGATTAAACCCACTCTTGAACCCTTGCACAGAAAGAATTTGACTCGAAACAGAGACGAAGATATAAACGAGCAGACACAAAATCAAGGCAAGTATAAACTGTACGGTGTTGGTAGATCTCAAGCTCATCTTCTGTCGATGGGTACAACAACCTTTTACCCCATTCTAGGATTTATTTACCGAGAGTGACGGCAACTGAAACATTTCAGACTGTCCATTACATTCCATTATTTATTTATCCGATTCCCCTTGATCTGCGGACGCACGTATAAATTTTTTAAAAACAAAATACATTTTCTATTATTCGTGAAGTTGGTACGTTTAATTTGCGTAAAACTGGGGTATATTTATAAAGAAAATTTCTCAAATAATTTATTATGATGAATTTGGCAGCGAATTTCGTTGTTTTTCGTCAATGTCTTTGAATAGGTCAGGTTTAATGAACATTTTTACTTTCACGTGCAAACGTTTGAAGAATGTCAATTTATTATTATACATAAGGATGATGCCTAATGAGACACACCGATGCCACATGTATATTTGTGCATTTTGTTTTGCCTAACTTAGTCAAGAATTGGTAGGACCATCACAAAAGTAATTTAAGTTAACCAATAGATTAGGGCTAGATGAAAAAAATCTATAATGTTACAAGAAACATTCCTCGTAATCGGTGACCAACAAATGTGCGGAATAACTTCCAATAATTATGATAAAAATATAAGCTTATTTGCCACAGATAATTATTGTTTAAACCTATTTATGTTATCTCTATAAGTGAATTTGTAATTATTTTAAGAAATAAATATCTTTAACCGTAAGCTTGGTCGCCTCTGTAAGCCGTAAGCATTAAAAGTTGTCAATATTTTGACAGAATGTATAAACCATATTGACATTCATTGAATTCCGGGCCAATAATCAATCCCATACGTTCAAATGTTTGCCACTCCTGGCTTTCTTTGACTTCTGTTTACAAGTACTAACTGCTAGCAAATTCGCGAAAAACAGGTTAGTTTTATTTTTAGAGTAATTCAGGTCGAGCCTAGACGAACGGATGCAATTAAATAAAGAAATGTAGTAATTATTACTGCTGAGTTAAGCGATACAAAATAAACACTGCAGAGATTTATAATGATACCTAAACTTGTAAATGAATTGAGTAGACGAGGGTGTTATTAATTAGGTTTTAATTAAATTAGGATATTTTGTTTTACAACCCATCTGATTATAGCCTATAAAGGCTGATTGCAGATAAACGAAAATTATAAAAAAAAAGGATATTTTGTTTTGTAAATGGATACATATAAATAGTTAGTTCATCCTTCATAATTTATTTGCTCTCCTGCACATCACACATTTTACAATAAATTACTGTCGGTTTTAGTACATGAACCCTGTCAGGGCACTGCAAAACATAATGTTGGTTTGCTGTTGAGTTACATTAATTAGTAGGTAGGTACATAACATAAATTTAGTAAAAACTTATATACACATACAATACAATACAACAAATGAATTAAAAACAGTCTTTAAGTCAGATAGTATTAGTAGGTAGGTAGTCAAAAAAAAAGATAAGAGATAGGTTTCAGCCGAAAGACGTCCACTGCTGGACATAGGCCTCCCTCAAAGCTTGGGGCTTGCCATAATCGCCACGCTTGGCAGGCGGGTTTTCGATCGCAGTATGGTGTCAAAACGTATAGAGAACGCTGCTGCCCATTCTCCAGTAATTAGTCCCTTAGTCGCCTTTTATGACACCCACGGGAAGAAATGGGTTAGTGCTATTCTTTACGTCCGGCACCACACGGACGAATAGTTAGTTATAATTAATTAATTGAGTACAGTTTACGCAATTCATATAATAGTAGATTACTATTAATTAATACTACATGGTTCACTAAATGGAAGAGCTTTAAGGCGCTGACAAGAGGCAAATGATAAAAGTAGGCTTGTCTTCAACAAAAAAATTGCCAAATCTTTATGTATAGTTTGTGCTACGGAAAAAATATAAATGTTATTCTTGAACATATTTTTCAAAACTAGGTTGTTACCAAAACACGTTTAGATATAAAAATCTCGATACAAATTAACGGTAAACTAACCCTTTACTTTGAGTTTCAATCCAAAATATCTGTATTAAATATCAACGTACGGTTGGTATTTCATTAATAACAAGAACGTCTTATTTGTGCGCAGAACTTGGTTGTTTTTTATTTTCGATTGATCATCATCATTCATCATTTCAGCCGAAAGACGTCCACTGCTGGACTTAAGCCTCCCACAAAAAGGGGGATTTGCCACAATCGCCACGCTTGGCAAGCGGGTTGGCGATCGCAGTATGGTTTTAAAAATGTATAGAGAACGCTGCTGCCCATTCTCTAGTAAGTCCCTTAGTCGCCTTTTATGACACCCATGGGAAGAAATGGGATGGTGGTATTCTTTACGTCCAGCACCAAACGGAACCGTTTTCGATTACTCAACTAATTTTTTGTGTAAATAGATAATTTCTTCATACTTTGCAATAAATTACAAGCGATGTGTAATCGCGCTTCTCTTTCTTTTGTTTGCAGTCTGACAGTGACCGCGGTTTAGCTGTTCTCAGCGTCTTAAGAGGAAATACGGGCGGAGAGACTTTTAGAGTAAAAAGTCATAAATCGAGGTTCGGCTCTCGCCTATTTCCTCCTCCAATATTGAACCAATTTAAAAGATATTTCTTATACTGAATAAGAAGGATATATACTGTGTCCCTATGTTTTCTTTTTTGATGATACATTATCTTTATAAGAGCTGGAACCCTCTGAAAATGCTCAAAATTGCCTGTTTAGACCACTGACAACAGAGGGCTATTGTACAAGTTTGTCAACTATTAATAAAAAAAGAAAAACATAGGGACACAGTATATATCCTTCTTATTCAGTATAAGAAATATCTTTTAAATTGGTTCAATATTGGAGGAGGAAATAGGCGAGAGCCGAACCTCGATTTATGACTTTTTACTCTAAAAGTCTCTCCGCCCGCATTTCCTCTTAACGAACAGAAAGACGTTGCGTTTCATTCATCAATCTGCCCGCCTTTTCCCAACTAAGTGGCGGTCAGCTTCCAGTCTAGCCGAATGCAGCATACCAGTGTTTTACATGGAGTGACTGCCGATCTGACCTCAACAACCCAGTAACTGGGTAATACGATACCCCTTGGTAAGACTGGTTGTCAGACTGTCGGGCTTCTGACGAGCCCGACGTTGCCATTCATTATATCTATAAAAATGACCTTGTATTTTGTGTGCCTCAATTTAAGCCAATTCTTCTAATTCTCATGCAAAACTAGCGGAAGTCGTTGTTATAATTATTATTAAGACACTGCTAACACTGTCTGCAATGTGTCCGAAAATATGAAAAGTATCAATTAACATATATATGACTGCTCCAATTAGTCATCGTCACTCCTAGGAAATGTAAAGAAAAATGGTTTAAGGAAATAATTCAATGAGCTTCTTTTTCCATAGAATGAAAAAAAATGAATGCTGGCAACGAGCAAATTTTAAAGAATTTTCAGAGCTATAGGTATTTCTGTTAACAATCACTTCCATCATGTTATGCTTTTGTCTGGTAAATAATACTAATGTGTGAGGTAATTTTGGAGTATAATAGATATCGTATACGACTTACAGCTTTTGTCTGAAACTTCAGTCAATTTTTTTTGTTATCAACTTTGAATGCGCCAATCAACGTCGTATCAGGTCCTTCATAAGTCACTGAGAGCTAAAAAAATCTGCTGTTTCCTACAAGAGTGCAATACCTACGCGGTCAAAATGTATTACCTAAACAGCATTTTTTTTTTATTACCGACGAAAAATTTCAACGGGAGTCCAGAATCATGTACCTACTGAAAAAGGTAACGCGTTGCGCGTCGATCTTTTGCCACCCTGTATAACGAAGGTGAGCACTAAGTAAAGGTTTTTGAAAATTCATAACCTAAAGGGGTTAAAAATAAGGGATGAAAATATGTATGAAAGTTCGTAATTTTTTCCGATGGGGAACCTCATTGGGCACACACATGGCTTTTGTATGTATAGTTTTCTACCTATCAATGTAAGTAAAAAATTCACTTTTTATAATTCCGTACCCGAAGGGTGCTTTAAGGAACCCTATTAGGAGTACTAAGCCTCCACTGTCCGTCCGTGTATCTGTCGGCGGGCTGTATCTCATGAACCGTAATAGGTAGACAGTTAAAAGTTTCACAGATTGTGTATTTCTATTGCTGCTATAACAAATAATCAAATAAAGTTAATAATAAAAGTGGGTTCCGATACAAAAATCGTGTTTTTTACTCGATCTTAATACGATACGAGTCGTGCGCAAGTCCAACTCGCACTTGGCTGGTTTTAGGGTTCCGTACCAAAATGGTAAAAAGGAACCCTTATGGTGAGACTTATTCTGTCTGTCACACCTGGATGTCTCAAGAACTACTAATGCTATCAACTTGAAATTTAGAACAGTTTTAGAGGACGTTTGCCCAACTATTTTGCAAACAAGAAACAAATTTAAAAAAATATTTCTTTTTCGCAAAAGGGACTGAAAGGGGGTATTCAAATTTTGAAGTGGGGCATGCTACTTACTACACCATTTCCACTATCATATGAAAGAACGCTGTTTGCACATTCTCAAACATTTTTTTTTTAGGCAACATAGTTTCCGACTTTTGATGAAAAATGTAAAAAAAAATGCCGTCCCCCCCCTTATCTCCGAAGTTTGCAAAGATAAAACACTGAAATTATTCTATAATTATGATAGAAGCTTATGTAAAGATTATAGGAAAAATAAAACAATGTCTCTAAATAAAAGAACGGCACGGTAAGCGCAGTTAGTTAAGCGATTGACAGCTGCACTGCGTGTCGCGGGTTCGATTCCCGCACGGAACAAATATTTGTATGACCTACAAGTAGGTTTTCCGGGTCTGGCTGTTTGTGTATGTGAATTTAAATGTTGCACCCACAATACAGAAGAACTTCCTAGTGTGGGGCAACGTTTTAAAAAAAATAAACAAATCATCGCCCATACATAGGCTGTTAGCTGCTATTAACATTCTATCTGCAGACTATGCCCGTGAGCCCGGGCACTATGCCCGTGTGCTCGGGCACTAATGACAGGTAGCACGATGAACCAAAATATTTACAAAACCAAATATGACTTCAAAAAAATACTGTTGTTTTAATGATCAAAATGTTTCACTACAAATGCATTCATGAAGCAATGAGTCTTCACGGTTGGATACATCGATTTATTTGCCTAAAGAAAGGTGAAATCATTGAACAGGTAACTGAACCCAGCTCCTAGTGTAAACTTTATTTTAGACTAGCTATTCGTCTGCGTGTATTTTGTACTTCATGATTTTTTTTATACCTTGGATGAAAAGAAGCCGGTTTGTTGCCAGTTTAGTTTAAACTAATCGTTATGAAATTTGACAGATAGGTATTAAGCTTGAAACCTGAAGATGGACACAGGGTACTTTTCATCCAAGGTATTAAACAAAATCTTTAGCCAAATAAATCGATGTATCCAACCGTGAAGACTCATTGCTTCCAGGGACCATTTTGGTTACCCATTAAAATGGTTTTCGATAGGGTGTTTCTAAGCAATTAAACAAAAACCCATATGATATGGGTAACCCATAAGAACGGCTTAAATTAAATTTTGGTAACCCATTGAAAGGGTTTTCGATAAAAACCCATACGGTATGGGTAACCCTTTTGAACGGCTTAATTTAAGCCATACAAAATTACCCACACACACCGGGTTTTTGATTAACTGCTTAGAAAAACCCTATCGAAAACCCTTTCCATTGAAAGGGTTTTCGATAGGGTTTTGCTAAAATGCTAACCACAATGGTCCCTGGGTAGAATAGAGATAGAATTGGTCATGCTACGCGTGCTGGGCGGATATCGAAATAACATATTAATATGATTTTTTCATGTTACTGGTTTTCAAGTAGATAGAGAACCCATTGAATGGGTTATCATGTAACCCTTTCACTGGGGTTCAAGTATAAACCCATTCAATTGGTTATCATGTAACCCTTTCAATGGGTTTCTAGTATAAAACCCTGTCAATGGGTTAGCCCATCGAAAGGCTTAACTCACAACCGGGGTTATACGGTCCCTGATTGCTTCATGAATTAGGCGAGGAAAGGAACAGAGAAACAGAGTTACTTTCGCATTTGTTGTTGTTTTAAGTCTCGATGACGTGGGAATATCGGGATAAAAGTATCCTATTTCCTACCTCAGGTCATGTTCTACCCATGTGCCAAATTTCATTCAAATCCGTTCAGCCGTTTTTGCTTGAAAGCGTAACAAACAAACTTCTTTCGCATTTATAATTAGTTAGGATTATAGAATAGAATTTTCTTTATTCGAGTAACCAAGACTCAACAAGATTTATTAGCAAAACATATGTGAGTAAGCAGAGACACTAAACAAAAACAATACAAGAAATAATCATTAGTTACAGTTGCGACATTCCATGAGAGACGGCACTACAGTGACCCACATAAACACAGTCTAGGCGATTCGCGACCATACTTAAGGCGACGATAACCGACTTTTAATGATTTTATACTGAAGTTTTTAACTGACTAAAGGAGTAGTGTTAATATAATAATAATTTGTAAAAAAATATGTTAAATTAGAGCATTTTCTCAATAGCTTAATATTTAAATATTTAAGATTATGTTTATATTACATAGTGAAATTAATTTGTAAAGTTACGTCTAATGCGGATAAAAAACTGAGAATGGCGCAAAATCTACCAAGCGTATTTTTCTAAAACCTTCACCAATTTAAAGATAATTTAATTATTGATCTTTTAGTATACGCGTTTTATTAAAATATCTTTTGGTTTGTGTATAATAAATTAATAATGCGTCAAATTGGGGACAACGCTCCTTGATGGGCGAGTCCTATTACTGGCTGAAGGTACGATGCGTTGCGTGAGCTCAGTACAGAACACGCAAGCTAACCACTCAAGGTCACTGGCATATATCTCCGTCTTAAGACACTGTTGGAGCTGCCCCGCACCAGGGAAGCGCACCTTTTACGCATTGTTGCATAAAAGCAATCTAAATGCGCATCTGCAAACATGCATGCATTATGAATTCTTATATTGCAGCTTATAGTATTTGTATTGATGTCTAAACTTGCACTAAATACAACCAGTAAACTACTGGGACAGTCATATCTAATTATAGCTATAACTATAGCAGTAGTCAGTCATACGTCGTAAACGGAGCCATCTAACGTAAATTGAACACTCTAGGAAATTTCCGTAGGGAGGAAAACGTTTCTGTTTTCAGTTCGTTCTTACTAATAGTTTTGACTTCATAAATATATTTGTTGATGTTTGTAGCATGACCGTAGCCTTGCTTCTTTTATAACCACACCTAAACATAATTATGAGCTTTCTAAGAGTGTAAGTGAAGCACATAAAAAATAGGGACTACAAGGCGTAAATTAACATAAAACTTTTAATGATAATTAGGTTTACACACCTCGGAGATATCGTTTGACGGTAGGTCTTAGCTTTTAGCACATAGATATACTTCATAAAGTCGTAATAAAGTAGAAAGTCTCGATCAATCTGGTTACTTAGAGAAAATTCAAGTTTAGAGTATACTTCAAAATCACAATATTCCATTCCTATGAAAACTTGTTGGTTTTTTATTCATTTCCTGACCATTTTATGGCTATGCAGTAAATAAATGTCATCATGATCATTTCAGCCGAAAGACGTCCACTGCTGGACGTAGGCATCGATATTTCATTCCATCATTTTATTTTATTTCATTACAATTAGTGAAAATTGTTTATCACTACAACAAATTTACCATGTTGTCTTAGAATAAAGGCTTCTACAGACCACCGCGACTCGCGACGCGACACAAAGGCACCGTCGCGTCTCTTGTCGCGCGACTCGCGGGGCCTTTATGTCGCGTCACGTGTCGCGCCAGTATGTAGAAGCCTTTATAAGTTATTGTAAGGTTATAGCCATGTTAAACAACTGCCAAAGAATGACAACTTATTAAGGCTTCTACATACTGGCGCGACACGTGACGCGACACAAAGGCACCGTCGCGTCACTCGTAGCGCGACACGCGGGGCCTTTGTGTCGCGTCACGTGTCGCGCCAGTATGTAGAAGCCTTAATAAGTTATTCTAAGGTTATAGCCATGTTAAACAACTGCCAAAGAATGACAGTAACTGTGATTTGAAGTTGTGCTCTAACGTATCATAAGTGCCCAGGTTTATGTGTAATAAAATATTTTGATTTTGAATATACGTTCAATTTGATTTCCTTACTACCATCTTAACATAATATTATCCCACGGCTACGACGCGCGACAATAAAAGGTTGATATTTACTAAAATATCATCTCAATATATCATTATCATCATTTCAGCTGAAATACGTCCACTGCTGGACATAGGCCACAAAAATACGCTGAGGTTACTGAAATATACTGACGAAAAAAAAATAACCGTCTTCCAAAGAAACACTACAAAGTGAAAAATAACTTTAAGTTTAGAAGTCGGTGTCTTTTTTGGGTGGGAAATTATCAAATAACTTCTCCCGCTCTGGGCTGAGCTGGGGCGTGTCAGACTTTTACTGACTAAAACCCACCCGTATTCCTTCATTTGCCTGTGTGCCAGGGCCACGATATCCCTTTCGGACAAACTCGAAACCCTGGCAGGAAGTCGGTGTCTTTGGATCCGTATTTTATTTTTTTGCCACCGACTTCCAAAATTAAAGTTATTTTTCACTATGCAGTGTTTTTTGGAAGTCGGTTTTTTTTTTACAAAAAGTTTTTTTATTTTTCACTTTTTAGTGGGTCAGTTTTTAATTTATCTAAGTTACAATAGCCTAAAGTCAACTGCTCATCACCTTTTACAAAATATTGCTTTTCCCGATGCTGGGACGTTAATTGTTGAGGAGTTCTCCTGGTAAGAACAAGGAGAACTGCCACTCACCATATGCATTGTGACGAGCATAAATTGCTTAGCAACCACATTAAAGTACCTAATCGAATCGCAACCCGTTAAATACTTATTATTATGTTGTTCCGGTGGCCATCTGTGGTCTCCATCATCAGTTCCACTTCACTAAATGGTGATTTTCGGGAGCAAATGCACGAGTTAATATAAAAAATACCCAAATCGTTATAGGTGTGCTCGATTTCCATGAGATCCCCTCTTCAAATTCTGATTTGGTAGCAATGGGACCACCTCGGGAGCATACCCTTTCAAACAAACAAAAATATTTTCAAAATCTGTCCATAATTGACGGAGATATCGGTGAACAACCATAAAAAAAAACAAACAAACATACAGCCGAACATAGGTTATATGTTCGGCTGTATGTTTGACTTTTTTTTTCCCTTCCTGCTTGCTTTCCTTCTTGCCTTCTTTTTGGAAGTCGGTTAAAAATAGAAATCCAGCCCAAAATATCCAGGAAGCTACTTTCGTACGTAAGCACAAAAAGTCTGGCTATCGTACGCCTGTTATCATCAACTGTATTGTCGATACTACAATTATCTGATATCTGTCAGACAGTAAAGCTATCCATATATACTTAGTTAGGTAATCTATTTTTATGTCGACAAACTGTTGTCATGACTTCATACAATTGTAAATTAGGTAATAGGGGTTGATGATCAGATGTTTGAAATTTCGGTCATTACATTTTTTGGGAAAATTAATAGAGATTACCATTTTGAATGTTCTAGAATGTTAAAATAACTTTCTTCTCAGCTATGAACTATGTTAGGTTAAGGCATTAATACCTATTTGCACGCCTGAAACAAAAGCAGATGCTGAGAATAAGAGATCTATTTAATAGTAGAACGTTGCACCGAGCGCAAGGTGAGTTATTAATGCACGAGTGTTATGTTGGTGCCCGAGCGTATGCGAGGGCACTAAATTAGCACGAGTGCATTAGTTACTCACTTTAGCAACGTGCGTAATCTACTTTTCTTTCAACTACCAATCTACCTACCGTGATAAAATATACCTACTCAAAATAAAAACTCAAGTTAATGAAAACAAAGTTTTTCACAAAGTAGGTTCTATTCTGCCGATTTTTATTTTCAGCTAGTATCTTTTTTATCTAATGCATACATTTTATATTAAACTTAATGGGAGACATTAAACCTCTGTGGTAAATTTATATCTAAATAAAAAATAAAAACAGTGCGGAAATGTTGTATGAAATCTCATTGTTGCACTGAAAACTAGTGCAACAATGAGATTTCATTCAACATTTCTGCACTATTTTGGTTCCAAGCAAAAGATACGTGCTTAGTGATCGGTTTTCTAGTGTTTAATGATAGCATTACTACGTAGTTGAAAGAAAATATCTTTAAGAACTTTCAATAGACTATATTTACGCAAATGCAAATAAATGATTTTGATCGTAGACCTAGTGTGATTGATGTAGAACGCTAAAATCTCTCCAAATATTGTCAGCCCAAATGCGAACATTTGCAATTTATCCACTACAGTGAGTATCGCTACATTCATCACGATCAACAGGTTGTATTGTATTGGTCACTTACATTATTTTTTTCTTTATTAATCGTAATGTCATTTTAATTGTAATGCTTTGTAAATTGCTACGTCCTTACAGGGTTCTTGTCAGGTGCTGGACCCCTTGAATGTAACATCTACTTACCACAATACAATCAAATGTTTGAGCTTGTATTTCTAGGAGGCAGATAATGCTTACTCAGTTTTGATTTTTGTCAAATAAAATTATAATTATTGTATTTCTCTTCTATGACACTTCCGACCGATTTATCAATCGTTACACCTCATCCACGATTTAGGTACCGACTACCGACTGGCCTGTCCACCCATAATCATTATTTAGAATGTGCTGTCACGCGATACTCAATCTTTGTAGGAAAGGTACAAACTGAACCATGGTTGGGTGTGTCTAATTGCCTTTATAATAATGGTGGACGTTAGAAATATTGCTACATCCATCACTTTATAAGTACTCATAAGTACTCATACTGGTGGCCATTATGTACAGTGGTGTGAGCCATCATGGCTCATCTTAGTCTACTAGAAGGAAAATATACAGCGTTTGGTGCGTTTTTATAATTTTGAAAGATTGATTGGTTGACGACCCAGGATTGTAGGTTTTATAGGAGGAAATAAGATTCGAAACTCTTCCCGATATTTATAACTACTAGAGATCGGATATTTGGATGCATATTCACCTAAAGTTTGAGAGTTGACTAGTATGTAGTGCGCTTCGGTACGGGAAAAAGTGTCGATTTCCAGGACTGACGATTTCTTAAGAACAACTCTTTTGTACTGTGGATCCCCGAATAAATATATTTCATTTTAGAATAAAAGGTTTTGAAGAAATATTAATAGTGTTTTTTAAAAGTGTTATATTTTCCACAAAATTATTGCCTAGTTCTAAATAGATAAGAAATATCTATTATACTTAGCAATACAAAATTGTTTACCTACACACTGTTATTACTGAAACCTCGCGATCCCGGATTAAAAATATATTTTAAGAAGCCGTTTCCATACTTTGAATCCTTTGCCGGGAAAAAAACGTACTTTAGGTAATTATGCATCCGAATATCCGATCTCTAAATTAACTACTCGTTAAAAGAAAATTCTCGTCAAGAGTAAGTGATAACCCCATTACAAAGTTACATTATTTCTATCCTATTTCTGCCACCAATAAAACCAACAGGTGACAATCCAATTTTTTTTTTATTAGCACTTGTCGTGAAAATGTGTTAATTTGTAACTTTTTTGACAAATATTAAAATAATGGGAAAGTTTTTGCGATTTCTGACTTTTCTAGTACTCAAACCTTAATTGGTCATACAGAGTTTTTTTGATCCTTATATGAAACAGGAACTACTGGCATCAATTATTTTTTGTGAAAATTGCCCATTTTATTGCTGACTGTATTTTTTTTTCGAAATCTGTTTATTAAATATCAAAATGTCTCAAAAAGTTAAGAACGGCCTCTTAACACCGTTTTCGTGTAGCTACAACGCGGCGGTTAAGGTACCTTCCCATACTGGCCCATTTCAAAAATCCATCCTGTGTAAAGACAGCACTTTTCAACCATAAAAGTCTATCTGCCTACATAAAACATAATGAGGGCAACTTTCACGTAAGTACGTAGGCAGCTATCTACACACGTCATATATGTGTTACCCTAATTTTTGACAAGCTTTTATTACCCTAACGTTGTCAGGGCTCATTCAAGTTTCATTTTCATGAAAAGAATTCAAGTAAAACCTGGCTTCGAACGTGCCATGATTGAGGCCATAGTAACACTCGTCCTGTAAAATTAACAACTGGCTACTTATTAGGTATGGTTATAAAGATACCGGTCTGTGAAAGACAGACAGACAGAGAAAGACAGACCGACAGACGGATGGCAAAGGCTAAGTAATAGGGTCATATTGGCTTACGGAACCCTGAAAAGGAGCTATAAATTGAACTATATAATTTAAACGCAACTCTATAAGTAACGTTTAAAAAAACCTAATTAACTACTAAAACAATCCGATCACTTATCTACGTCATAGTAATAACCACCAAAAACCCGGGACTTTCCAAAAGAATCTTCAAAGGAAACAGTTAAATAAAAGTTCCACTTTGATCGCCATGACAGCGTTTGTTTTGGCGGCAAAATTTATTTTCGGAGACGACCATTTTGAATTGCAAACATTCAGCCTGACTACAACAGAGTATCTATAGAGCCTTGACATTTGAGTATTTAAAAGATATACGCGGTTTTAGGTTTCAGACATTTTCAGAGTATCGCACTTTTCAGGTAAATTGCATACATGCAGTAAAAATCTACATCCAAAACTCAGTTATTCTAATGAAAGCAGAATCAGCGCAAGTCCGTCTGTCCCCAGCTTAGCTCGGAGACGCTTAGTCCTAGAAAGCTGTAATTTGGCATGGGTGTACCATCGCAAACACTGCCGCCTGACCACTTTTCAACCTTATGCTCCTAGTAATAAGGTCAAAAAGTGGTCAGGCACCAGTCGGTCCGCGAAAATACATAATAATATTAATCACGCCGAAAAAGTCGTACAATATAACCATGACAAACATTTTTTTTAGGGTACCTGCCTTGCACGTAAAACGGGGATGATATTATTTTTTTCTCATCCAATACATGGTGTGGGTTATCGTTGGATAGGCCGTTTAAAAATATTGTGGCTCTGTGAAAGCCATTTTAATTTCTGAGATCCGTTTGCGTAACATTAATCTTTAAAGTGCTATTTTTTGTTGGAGGCAAGTGTGTGTGTGTGTCCCTTGCCAGCTAAATGGTTGGTTTTGGATATGTGAAAAAAATCGTGGCAGTAGTATATAGTATAAAGAAATGAAAAGGTAAACTATCACATCTAAGTAGGGTTTACAAGTTAACGAGTAATAGTCGACCAACTTAAATTTGCAGTTGAAGAATTGACCGTAACGTATATCGATGTATGGGAGAGCATGTTTATTAACTGCAATGTTAAGTTTGTTTTTGGGATGAATTCATCCTAACTACGGAACCCTTCATTGTGCGTGGTCCGACACGCACTTGGCCGGTTTTTTTTTCTAACAAAACTTTACGAGTATAAAAATAGTATAAGTTTGTGATTGGTTAAACGGAGAACCTACGAAAAGCTGGGATTCTTTCTTGTACTTAGAATCTCAGAAATCAATCAAATCCACAATTTAGACAGCATTGATTTTTGCTTCTAGTCGATCAACACACTTTCAGCCTCCAACCTGACCTTATAAACCACCCCATAAAAAGACACCCACCATCTATATTTATCAACCGAGCTACATTAATAGCCCCGGCCTTGCCCCACAACCTTGATGACGTCACCGTGTCCCACCCCTAGTTAACTAAAAGCTTACGGCTAATGTAATGACGCTTGTTATGACCACCTCCAGCTAATGATGGTAGATGATTGAAGGTTGGGACCTTGAGGAGAAGGTTCTACCTGACATCTGATGCGAGTTTGTTAAGAGACACTTCAGTTGAATGAAGTAGTTATCAATTTAATATGTTACAGGGTTATTAATATTACAAGCCTTGTGCTATTTAGCTCCCGGGATACATTTTCAAAAATCCTTTCTTAGTGCTCACTTTTCGCAATTTTTTTTTTTAATATTGTTCATGAAAATATTTTTTTTTTATTTCACTCTCGTGAAAATTTGTATGCTGCTAGACCCAGTTGTTTGTGGATTTTCTGTGAGGGAGTGAATGAATTAATAATTGGAATTAAGATTGTTATGCTGTTTACTGTTTTAACAGATTTCCTCCATCAGTGGTCCTAGCAGGAATACGCCAAATAAACTAAACGATAGTTTGAAAGACGTTCTAATTATAAATAGGTACTCGTTTCGCACATAATATTTATTTAATTTGAAGACTTGGATAGTTGTAAAAATATTGGTCCCACCTTTTTTTTTTTTTTTGGGTGGGAAATTATCAAATAACTTCTCCCGCTCTGGGCTGAGCGGGAGGGCGTGTCAGACTTTTACTGACTAAAACCCACCCGTGTGCCGGGGCCACGATATCCCTTTCGGACAATCTCGCAACCCCGGCAGGCATTGGCCCTAACGGACCCCGTCAGTTGGTGCTGACATCTCTTTAAGGCGCGCGTGAAACACAATGCGCCGTCGACCCGGGCCTGGTCCTTATCGGACGGTGAGCTACCCATCGCTCACCATCCGCAGGCCCGCGCTTACGGTGGCCGGAAATCAGCTTGTGACTCCCGACGCCCGGGGCGTCTCCTGCGGCAGCTAAGGGCGTGAGGGCGCGAACCCTGCCTTACCCTCACGCGTTCCGCCTCCTCCTTTGCGAGCATTACTGCTTCGCAGAAGGAGGTGACGGCCTCCCATGCACTCTCACTCCGAACCATGGCCTGAACCAGGGCCGGACGCGAGAGATCGCTGCCGCCGAACACCCGGGCGTTTCCTCCCGCTTTATCCTGAGCAGGAACCTCCCGAAACAACCACGTCCGGTGAGGACCTGCGTCAGGCGGAAGGTGAGGACGCCGTGGCGCCTCTCTAGCCAGTCCTCAAAGAGAGGACTTATTGCCACAATTGTGGCGTGCCCTATATTGGTCCCACCTGCATGTAGTGTTTGGTTAGATATTGGTCCCACCTGCAATTTGCGTTGGTGAGATATTGGTCCCATCTGCTAGTTGTGTTGGTTCGATATTGGTCCCACGTTGTTTTGTATTGGTCCCACATGCTAGTTGTGTTGATTCGATATTGGTCCTGCTAGATGTGTTGGTTAGATATTGGTCCCACCTGCTAGTTGTGTTGATTCGATATTGGTCCCACATGCTAGTTGTGTTTAATTTTTCTGAAAAGTTTTGCTTTCAACTACAAAAATAATGACGTTATTAATCAATTCAGTTTTATGAACACATAAAAGCTTCAAAAATGCACCCTAACAGGGTGCATTTTTTAAACTTTTATTCTTATTCCAACCTCTACAACATGTTTTCAATAAACTGAATGTTTTTTTTTTCTTTGGCCGTTTACTTTGCAACAAAGACATACATAATATTTCGGCATTTCAAAATTATAAGGTAGATTGTAGAGAGGTATGTTGTACAGATACTTTTTTGATGTTCACCAACTTCGTTTGTTAACCACATGCAGCAACAATAAACAATATTCTATTTTCTATGTAATCGCCAACGCCAGTCTCTACTCAAACCGATCTGATAAAAACTACCCTAGTAACAACCCTTAAATAACTTCCTATAGATTTCGCCATAGCAGCGCGCTGTCACGCACGGGTTTCCCAAACACCACACTATGGGTGGAAAATCCCATCGGTTGCGGCAATCATTACTTATGGTACGTTGGCGCCCCCTGCTGGGTCGAACCGTTGGCGACATTGTGGAATTCATGTTTGCTGAGTAAAGGGACACGTTGTAATGTGACTTTAGTGCTTCTTATTTTAATCTTGCAGTCTGCGAATATTGTTTGATGGATTTTTTATGCTCAATATTTTTTTTTTTTTTATCGTTGCCACACTAGGAATTTCTCCTGTATCGTGGGTTTACAAACATTTAAACTCACATACACAAACAGCCAGACCCGGAACAACTACTTGTAGGTCATACAAAAATTTGTTCCGTACGGGAATCGAACCCGCGACACGCAGCGCATCAGTCAATTGCTTAACCACTGCACCAACCGTGCTGTAAAATTAAGACTGAGATTCGGCAAGTTTTAAATCGGGAACGATATTTTCCCGAAGGAGAATGTTTGGAGTAGGTCCTTCAGTAAGTAATTGGAGAGGCATCAAAAGATGAAATAGATAAAAAACTTTTTTACAAAAAAAACAACCGACTTCCAACTAAAACACTAAAAAGTGCAAAATAACTTTAATTTCGGAAGCACATAACATAATCACGTCTTGTTTCCTCGAAGGGTTGGGCAGAGGTGTACCTGTAGTATACCCACATTTAATATTATATTTAATTTAATTTCGGTGTCGGTGTCTTTGGTTTTGTATTTTCGTTTATATGGCCACCGACTTCCGAAATTAAATTAAATATAATATTAAATGTATTTAATTTTGTAATCGAGGGACTGGGCTGTAATCTACCACGCGGGCCCAGTGCGGGTGGTAGATGTCACATGTCTTTGAATTGTTGGTTCTAGGACATGCCGGTTTCCTCACGATGTTTTCCTTCACCGTTTTGAGAGCAGTGGTGCTGAAGTTATTTACACAAAGTAAAGCGCCTGCCTGGGTTTGAACCCACGACCTATGACTCGTAAGTCGGGGCCGTTACCACTGGGCCACCACTGCTCTGGACATAGGCCTCCCCCAAAAAGGTGGGATTTGCCATAATCGAAACGCTTGGCAAGCGGGTTGGCGATCGCAGTATGGTTTTAAAAATGCATAGAGAACGCTGCTGCCCATTCTCTAGTAAGTCCCTTAGTCGCCTTTTATGACACCCACGGGAAGAAATGGGATGGTGCTATTCTTTACGTCCGGCACCAAACGGAAACCCAGTTTTATAGACAAAAATATAAGTATCCTTTTCCTTATCCATGGCGTCACGAATTTAATAGTTAGTAACATCCAAACGATTACCCCACAGATCCATTCTCGGTTTAACTCCAGACAATATAGCGGCCACAACAGAACGGTTAAAAAGATTTACAATGAGAATAACAAAAGAAATATAAACAGTTGCTGAATGACTGACAGTAGCGGGTGTAGGCTGCGTAGTATCAACGTTTATAACTTAGATTTATGTACTATTAAATGCGGATAACTGGGGAATTTTATTTGTGAGGTTGAAATTAAATATATCAATTTATTTATTTATTTTTTTCTTAAAAAAGTTGTACAGTCTGTAACAAAGTAGGATGACAACTTAGGAATAGTTAATATCTGAGATGAGTAGGTAACAATACAATTTTACGATCTGATGTCCTAGCTAGGGCTAAAATTAGATCCTGAAGTGCTTTATTTCTACAAGAACCCTACCTAGCTGAGTTGTGATAATATTTCTACAAGAACCCTACCTAGCTGAGTTGTGATAATATTTCTACAAGAACCCTACCTAGCTGAGTTGTGATAATATTTCTACAAGAACCCTACCTAGCTGAGTTGTGATAATATTTCTACAAGAACCCTACCTAGCTGAGTTGTGATAATATTTCTACAAGAACCCTACCTAGCTGAGTTGTGATAATATTTCTACAAGAACCCTACCTAGCTGAGTTGTGATAATATTTCTACAAGAACCCTACCTAGCTGAGTTGTGATAATATTTCTACAAGAACCCTACCTAGCTGAGTTGTGATAATATTTCTACAAGAACCCTACCTAGCTGAGTTGTGATAATATTTCTACAAGAACCCTACCTAGCTGAGTTGTGATAATATTTCTACAAGAACCCTACCTAGCTGAGTTGTGATAATATTTCTACAAGAACCCTACCTAGCTGAGTTGTGATAATATTTCTACAAGAACCCTACCTAGCTGAGTTGTGATAATATTTCTACAAGAACCCTACCTAGCTGAGTTGTGATAATATTTCTACAAGAACCCTACCTAGCTGAGTTGTGATAATATTTCTACAAGAACCCTACCTAGCTGAGTTGTGATAATAATTTTCAGGCATCAAATTATGTTAATAGATAGAGAATTACACCACTTTTGCAGGCTTTCTTGTTAAATTAATCTAGGTGTTATGTTAACTTTGACTGTCTCGTTGGTCTAGTAGTCGCAAGCGCTACTGCCCAGCACGAGGTCCGAGGTTCGATTCCCAAGTCGGGCAAAGTGTTATTAGGTTTTTGCACCTGGAATTTCTCAGCAGCAGCCCGGAGTCTGGCTTTATACCCGGTTGATAGCAGTAGGGTCACCCCCTATTACCAACTGGCGAAACGTGGGTGTACTATAGGTGCACCTCTGCCTAACCCTTCGAGGAATACAGGCGTGATGTTATGTTATGTTAACACTGACGTCTATATATTTCACACTATGTTAACTTTGCATAAGCTAACACTCTTATTATTTTTCGAAAGATCTTTATAAGGAAAAAAACGTAGTCTTTTTTAGGGTTCCGTACCCAAAGGGTAAAACGGGAACCCTATTTACTAAGGCTCCGCCGTCTGTCTGTCCGTCTGTCACCAGGCTGTATCTCATGAACCGTGATAGTTAGACAGTTGAAATTTTCACAGATGATGTATTTCTGTTACCGCTATAACAACAAATACTAAAAAGCGGAATAAAATAAATATTTAAGGGGGCTCTCATACAAAAAAACATAATTTTTTTGCTCGTTTTTGCTCTATATTGATAACGGCAACAGGTAGACGCTTGAAACATTCACAGGATATTTAGTTAAATATTAACTGTAAAAATAACGAATTAAATTAAAATAAAACAAATATTTAAGGGGGCTCCCATACAACATACGTGATTTTTTGCCATTTTATAGACAATGGTACCCTTCGTGCGCGAGTCCGACTCTCACTTGGCCGGTTTTTTTTTCATAAAAAGAGAAACTAGAGTTATTAAAGCTCTGGTAAACTTCCGAGAGGCACTCTTTAGTATAGTTATGAAGTGAAGGACAGAGTTCGGGACATCCGTCGCTGAAATACTATCTATTCCCAGATCCCAGGTACCTACTAATGATTACAAAACTATTAAGTAACAGAACGAACTCATTACGCACGGTTCAGTCTTGACCGAATTCTTTATATAGCGCACATAACAATCGCACGCACGTAAAGCGCGCAAAATGTGTGTTTATATGTGTGCCGCTTTGTTCGAAACACGAGTCTCATGTAATTATAAAATTAAACGGTTTGTAGATTCTAATTTATGATACAGCTTGTTTTATGGTTCTGAAGTCAACAAGGAACCCTTATAGTTTCGCTTCGTCCGTCTGTCTGTCTGTCCCCCGGCTTAGCTCAGAGACTCTTAAGTATTAGAAAGCTGTAATTTAGTTAGGGAATAGTACATTTTGATACAAGTGGAGAATGTTTGTTATTGCAATCGAGGCGGAATTAACACCCGAGCCGTAGGCGAGGTTGTTTTTGAGCCGAGAAAATATCCACGTGTATCAAACGACGTTTTTCAATACACTTTTGAAGAAATAAAATATAAATAATGAAAAATATTTTTGTCATGAATTATTAGGAAACTATGATTTAATTTTCTTTTTTTTCGCGCTTTGCTTTCGCCAGGGTGAAGGAGAAGCAGAGGTATAAAGCCGATAAACAGCCAAATAAGAAAAATAGAAAATTCTAATATTTTTGAGTTTAGAACACAAATAAATGTTAATTATTATTTGTTCATAAACTTTTTTTATCGTAATAATCATATGGTTCTCAAATCATCATGGTATTCTATTTATAAACATTATTTAAATATCCCAAAAATATTAACTCCGTAAAGACGCATCATAACAGAGATAAAAAAAAATCCTCCGAATAGAGAGGACCGTCTCTGGCGCAAGATGGTGTGAATAGAGGCATTGAACCAATTTGGACTAAGTAGGTATACGTTATCTGTGGCAGTTTTTATTCCCGCACACGTGTTGGAAAATAAAAAATCGCACGCGTGTGAAATACAATTCATTGTTAACCTAATCGTAGTACAATATGAACCAGTTTTCGAGGAAGTGTATTGAAAATATGTTTTTATAAAGGTTACGTTGAGTGAAGACTAATCCCATACCACAAAAATTAAATTTCGCAATCCTATTTTGCAACTTACATTTTGAATTCCATCATTCATTATTCTTTGCTAGAACATAAACTTGTTAATAAATGCAATTATTTTTGGTAAAAGAATATAATTCAATATAATTAGATTTTTTTATTTTACTGTAATATTATTGATTAATTTGATTTTATTGTTATTATAAATTTATTTTATTTTATTATTATTATTAACTTATTTGATTTTATAATTATCTTTATGTCTGATAGGAAAACTATGTAAACGCTATGCACGCCTTTAAGCGATAAGTTCACTGTAGTAATTTTGAAATAAGATTTAGTTATATGTAAATGCTTTTGTAAATTAGTCGTTAGAGTGCCATAATAAATAAATAACCTTCTTACTGAAAAGCAAACGACCAGGGCTCAGAAACCGGCTAATTTTCTATGTAACCTTAACCGTTATTATAAAGGTTTTCGAACATATTTCGTAAACTATTTAATATTTTGTTACAAAATCAGTGCTGAACTTAATGTGAGGAAACAATGTTTGAAGCTAATATTAATTGTATCCAAAATAATTTGTATCTTCGTAAATAAAAATTAACCGGTTTCAAGCCCTGCAAACGACTCTTCTCGTTCCGAGAAGAAACGCCACCGCGCAAGTTCTGCAGCTATTAAAGATTCATATAATTCCAAGTCCACTTTTCATTCCATTTTGTTTTCATTTAGCCGCAAAGTATTTACATGCGTCACGTACCCTTAAACCCACCTCTGTTTACCTGTAAGTCTGCTCACCCACAAACCGTGACAGTGCTGGTACAATCGAAACAAGGTTAATTACGGAGGCGAGCGACCGATTTAGATACAGACAGACAAACAGAACGCCTGGCGAAATGCGTTGGAGCTTGTGGAAAGTTCGGAAAACAGATGAAAAGTTTTTGAGAAAAAGGGGAATTTTTGATTGTTATATTTTTTAATTGATATCAATGTCACCTTAATATAGATTCTATCCCTCTTATTACAAAACAAGGTTTATCTTCAGACCCAGGATTAAAACATGCAGCCATTATTGAATTTCGAACTTTATTCCGTCTGTAGTAAAGTTCAAACACAACACTGACAACTTAGTACCGAACTAACTTTTCAGTTTTGTATAAAGAACGGTATTTCAATCACAGTAACGTTCTTATTACAAAAACTGGCTCCATGGTTTAAGCCATGTCAAAATATAAACCTTGTTTTGTAATAAGGCCGTATAAGTCTGATTGTCTGAGGTAAACTATTTCTTCGTATTATGGCAATTAATATTCCAGCTAAAATATACTTATCTATTATTTAATGTAATTTAATATTGATAATATTGGTTGTTTTTTAATAATTTGATAATAATGAATAATTTGTAATTTTTATTCTCGAGTTTTATAAGGGTGTACGCCTGAATTAAAAATGATTTGTTTTTTTTTTATGATTGCTCATAATTATGACGGTGGACGGAGCGTTAGCAGACCAGAGACCAACAGCTAGGTGGGAGAAAGACCTGGATGTGACTCGCACAGACCAGGGAAGCATGGCACAAAAGGGAGGACGCCACTCAGCAGTGAGTGGAACTAGGTGCCAATGATGATAAACTGCTTGGGGAAAGAGTTCTTCATACACAGAAAAGGAAACAGCTTACTCAAAGCATGTCGGCCAATTCAGGACAAGCACTTCATGGTTCTCTGCTGAAAAATCCCGATAAACTAAGATTCTAAACATTATTGATCTGCAAAAACACAATATTGCCACTAATGACAAAAAAAAAGAAATAAAAAAAAGGCTCCAGAAATAAGAGCGGGGCGCATCTTTAGTTTAATAAAAATAAGCTAAAAATATTTTATTCATTAACGAAAAATGCCAAATCATATCTTTTGAGGTTCCCTTTGTAATTTTGTATATGCGCAGGAGTCCCGCGCAATTTTGTCGTGTGCGTGGGTGCAGGTCAATGAACCCGATCAGCTCCAGATATAAAGTAAAGTGAGAAATGCGCTGACAGTGTTATTGTGAACTGAAAATAATTTATATTTCAGTAAAAAAAATAAGTTTTTATTTTATAACATTAGTCGCTGATGTTTTTATTTAGTGGAGACAATTTGGCCTATTTTATTTTGAAAGGAATTACAGTGTTTTCGAAACTTTTCAAGAAACTGTGAAACATCTGTTACCCCACTTTAGTATCCATTTTGTAAACATATTTATAAAATTCACTACTGAATCCGTAGTGAATCAATCCAGCGGTATTTCGTTAGTAGATAGAAGGGGTCCACGACGTAGCGACGTATAGTCACGACCATAAATATGTTACACTTACGCAAGACAAAAGTGATTTTCTCAAAAAGTAAAAAAAACTGGTGTTGCACATAACATTTTTGAACACATACTACTTATTATGAAATAGTGCTATTCATAAAGTACCAATAGTTATTTCACGAGTAAATCGCTTTTGAATTTTGCGCAAGTGTAAGATTTTTATGCTCTATGCGCTGACTACTTCGCTGAGGCACAAACTAAAATGATAATAACTGTCTCTTTATGGGACTTTGCCTTGCAGGAAAACAAAGTCAAAGTCAAATTGTTTATTTCAAATAGGCACATATAAGGCACTTTGGAACGTCAATATTTATAAAAAAATAGAATTGATTCTAGTCGCCCTTTCCAAAAGGTAGTTTCGTATGGAAAAGAATAGGAAAGAAACTCCACCAGTACTCTTTTAAAATTTTACACAATAATTTTTACTGGTACATTAATTATACAATTATATGTGAAGACCTAGAATAAAATTACTACCTATACAACAATAGGTAAAAAGGGTTAAGGCTTCTACATACCAGCGCGACTTGTCGCGCGACGCGACACGGCACAAAGGCCCCGCCTGTCGCGGGACGAGCGGTGCCTTTGTGTCGCCTCGCGTCGCGCGACAAGTCGCCCCGGTATGTAGAAGCCTTTAAGAATAAAGCAATGACAGATAAATTAATTATGTGAAAGATAATATTAACAGTGTGAGTTAAGGTAACCACAGAATTTAAAATAAATGTCATAAAAATAATAAATTATACAATTAAAATAGCAACCTGTTTGATTTTGTCTAGACTCTAGATTGTCTTATGGAGCTGGACCAGCATGTTTCCAAGCCTTCTTATCTTGGATATAATCCTCTAATTTAACACTTACAAGTTCAATAAAACAACCCACTTAGCTTTAAAAAAAACTGTCAGTCGAAGGACTGCACGTCAGAAGTGAAAACTTCTTAGCTTCACAAATTTGTAACTTTGTAAGAATCTGTATACATGTATCTGAGCGTGATGTCACGCGAGTTCACTGTCTCCATCCCAAACGTGCCCAACGTGCCCAAAGAAGTTTTCACTTTAAAACTATGCTTTTGTCTAAGACAAAATGTTTCTTTCAATAATGGTGCTGATCCACGCGCCATGCTCGTAAACGGGCGCCGTCAGTTGTGACTGGTCTTCTCCTATCTGCCAGGGCTTATTTGTAATATTTTATATTGTTTTTTAAATAATTTATATTTTTACATTGTTCTATATAGAAGCGACAAGAATAATGTACCCAGGATTTTGTAATATCTTGATTTAAAAGAGTGTCCTTGGAGTTTCTTGCCTATTCTTCTCCATAGAGATCTACGTTTTGGAATGGGCAAATAGCTTCAACTTTCTGACTTACTGACCGACTCTTTGACAATTCAAAAGTGCCTGTAATTGGTTTTATTGAAATAAATGCTTTGAGTTTGAGTTGACTTTGAGTTCGTTCTCATAAAACATCAAACACAAATCGAATAGTAACTAATGCGCAGCCAGACTGCTGGCTGGGCCACCTCACAAGCCGAAGATATCGCAGACATAAACAAAAGACGAATTTGTGAGACTTTGGACTTTGTAGTTTTTATTAGACGTTGTTTATCAACATGACGATAGTCTCGCGTCTGCCCCGCCTTGATCGCTTCTTACGTGTTGCTATTGGCAGGAATTATGAGTAAATTGCAAAATTGTGCTGAACACTGACATCTATGCTGTATTTGATGATTTGAGATCCTAAATAGCCCATATACAGGGCAAATTAAATTAGCTAGTGAAACTTCGCAGGCGTGATTCGATATCTAAGAGAAAAATTAAAACCTCTCAGAGCCTGGCCTGTTAAACCGGATATAGTCTGATAGAGTGCTCCCCCTTAACGTCAGCCCCGTTGACAGGTGACAGTTGACAGTTGCTTTGACATTTATACATGCTGTCCTGTCGTATCAATAAAACAATGTTATCGATAAAACGATGTTTCAATTTCAAAATAAAAAATTTGTACCAAGATTCCTCAAAAAAAACACAAAAACCGCTATATCTTGTGAAGGAAGCGAGATAGAGCAAAAATAACACTTTTTGGGGGCTTCGTAAAGGGGTTTCACTAATCAAGAAACATCGATCGAGAGGTTCGCAAACCTGAAAAACCTATTTCATATTTTTAAATCACATCATCGATAACATCCATCGATACGAGTGGACAGCATTTAATTACGTCAAGTCAACTGCCAACTGTCAGTTTCGTCAACTGACAGCTGTCAACGGCACTTTCCGTTAAGGGTGAGCGTTTTTTCGGGAAACTACTTCCGGCACCTTTTAGGTGCCAGTAGGGTCTGACCGGTTAAATTAAAGTTTTAATGGTTTTTTTGGGGTCAACGACTCCTGTTAGTGTTGTAACTGGAAGTATGAGTTGAGCTAATCTGTTTATTTTGATTTTATCGTGTTTAGTTATCGATACCCTACACTTTTGTTAAGTATTCACAAAAAAAGTGTTTTTTTATCGATATTTAAAGTGAATACGGTAGTAATAGACACAAAAAAAAACTCATCAATTTTTTTTTTAATATCATGTTTATATATCGATACCCATCAAGTCTGCGGAGTTTCGCTAGCTAATTTAATTTGACCCTGTATATTGTCCAGTGCTGCTGATTCAGCGATCAGTCTTAAGAAATTATCTTTTCACCACTCTTAACAAAGCAGACGGAGATGACTGTTGCCTATCCTATTGATAACACCATTTCTTTTCGTTATTATCATCATGCTTCTCAGCCGGAGTTTACCGAGTGCTGGACATAAGCATGTGCCACTATTTGCCTTTGCCTTATTAAAAATCTTAAATTCATTCATTAATTCATTCACTGACATACCTACAATGCACACTGCACAGCCTTTTAGGGGTTTTGCACAAGAGTTCTTTATACTTACAACAACGAATTTTTGGAAATTCATCCCCTAATGCTGTTGAATAGAAAATTAAAGTATTTTTTTTTTTTGGATGGGTTTGCTCTTGACTAGGGCAGAGGTGACAGAGACAAAGTCGACAATGGAGTGAGCTTACCCAGAAGATGCCTGTTTACTCTATCTTTGAAGAGATTAGGGTTGTATGCGTTCGGAAACACAGACGCAGGGCCCCAAGTCTGCTATTTTTGTAAATTCAGTCATTCAACCACAACGGAGTGGGGTAAAAAGTGTAAGTTTGTATATAGGAGGTATCTCGGAAACTTATCTCAAAAAACAAATTCATTATTAGAAAGCTACACTATTCCCGAGTGCCATAAGATATATTTTATATTGTATTTGACTGAACACGCTGCCGAAGTCGCGGGGAGAAGTTAACCACATATAAAAACGTACCATCCAATCTGCTCATCCCAAACCTTACAACAGGGCCCCAAGTCTGGTAATTTTATAAATTCAGTCATTCCAACACGATCCCATTGTCATTTTGCTAAAAGTTCGCAATCTGCTAAATTCATAATGGTCGATCATTGGTCGGCCAATGTTCTCGTAATAGAATTGCGTTTCTTATAATGGCATTGTCGTATTGCCATTATTACAAAACCCATTAGTAGAAATGTCATTCATTTGTCATTATGTACGTGATTACCAATAAATGCAGACCATTGGAAAGTCATAATGACGCCATTATAATACTAGATTACCAAACTTGTCAAAATCAACAATTATGAAATCAATGATTGACCATTCTGACATTATTGTAATAGCAGAGTTGAGGCCCAGGTAGAGAGTTCCACTCTTTTGCAGTGCGCGTTATAAAAGTCAAATTAAAAAGATAAAATAAATGTATATAATGTTTAGAGAGAAGTTCGTAGTTTTTCCCGATGCGAAGTCCCTTGGTGTCATAATGTTATAACTTAAAAGTCACCAGCGTTGTACAGTCACGGGTGCGTACCTAACCACCGCCGTATGGACTATTCCAGCTAGTTACTAAAGCAGCCGCGCGGTAGCACTCGGCCGCTAACCCGCTGTAGTAACGCTTACCTACGCTCATCAACCAATAGCATCGCCGCATCAGATTTTTGCTGAGCCCCTTGTTTTGATAAATGAAAGAAAATACCTTTAAACACCCCGGGTAACGGGTGGTCAGACATCTGTGATCATAGTAACAGAGCCTGAGACATTTATTTAAACAAAAGATTTTTTATTGGTCGACTCTAAAAGGTTAACAGATGTGGTCGTCGTCTCCATCTGACTTTGTTTTCACGGTGGCCAGTACACGCACCCGTGACTATACATAAACTACTTTTACATTATTTATATTCTCTCTTTTCAATTCTACATTGCTTTATTTAAATATTTATGGCTTATAACACTTCAAAGCTAGGTCCCCTACTGCGTAGACAGGAAAATTCCGACGCTAATGGGTTCAATCGATCCCTTGCCTCGTCTCCATCGACGTTGTGCGTCTGGTCCGGGAAACTAATATCCGAGCCATTTGTTGCCTTTAGGCATCGCATTATTTTTGTGACAAATGTTTGAGATTATGTGAACAGATGTATGTCACGGAAATGGAGTGAGAACTCCAACAGAGACTAAGTTGTTGCTAGGTAGACGACGTGCGGAGGATTCTAATTCCTAATTACTAAGGAATAAGACATATTTTACGATAATATTAATATATTAGAAAGAAAACTCTTGTTGTTTCTGAGTATACATTTTATGAATTTAAGTTAAAAAAGAAACAATTCTAAAATGTAACTTTTTCTTTGTCTTTCATTTAGCATACGCGATTTGGTGTTAATATACTATAAGCTAATTTTGTATTTTAAATAAATAAGAACGTTTAAAAAATCGCAGATAAAACATGGAATAATGTGTCGACGGAAGTTTCCTCGAACACGAAGTGTTTACATATTTATATTTTTTTCCTTTTTGTGGCGTGTGGTGCCGGACGTTAAGAATAGCACCATCCTGTTTCTTCCCGTGGGTGTCGTAAAAGGCGACTAAGAGACTAGAGACTGACCAGCAGCGTTCTCTATGCATTTTAACACCATACTGCGATCACCCGCCTGCCAAGCGTGGCGAATATGGAAAACCCCCCCTCTTTGGGGGAGGTCTATGTCCAGCAGTGGACGAGTTTCGGCTGAAATGATAATGATCTTTTTTCTTAGCCATATGTCTTAATATCATTTGCATCACCTATGTTATCCCAATATATTTGCGGTCGGCCGAACGTGCCTTCTTCTCCCACACTTCTCCATCAGACATTATTTCAAAATTCATACTCTTTCTATTTTAATTCAAAACATTGGGACATAATAGTGGGTATATTATGTCCCAATGTTTAGCAACGTCAGTGATGAAGTAAATCCAGTCAAAATTATTATTCACACATATTTTGAACTTCAGAAATCTTACATAAACTCACGCCTTCTTCCCATGGGGGTAGACAGAAGCTATGAAACCCCACCTGACATAAACCTACATGGGCACTTATGAAACGTCAGAAGCTAGGTGCATGGTTCGCGGTGTTCATACATAAACTCACGCCTTCTTCCCATGGGGGTAGACAGAAGCTATGAAACCCCACCTGACATAAACCTACATGGGCACTTATGAAACGTCAGAAGCTAGGTGCATGGTTCGCGGTGTTCATACATAAACTCACGCCTTCTTCCCATGGGGGTAGACAGAAGCTATGAAACCCCACCTGACATAAACCTACATGGGCACTTATGAAACGTCAGAAGCTAGGTGCATGGTTCGCGGTGTTCATACATAAACTCACGCCTTCTTCCCATGGGGGTAGACAGAAGCTATGAAACCCCACCTGACATAAACCTACATGGGCACTTATGAAACGTCAGAAGCTAGGTGCATGGTTCGCGGTGTTCATACATAAACTCACGCCTTCTTCCCATGGGGGTAGACAGAAGCTATGAAACCCCACCTGACATAAACCTACATGGGCACTTATGAAACGTCAGAAGCTAGGTGCATGGTTCGCGGTGTTCATACATAAACTCACGCCTTCTTCCCATGGGAGTAGACAGAAACTATGGAACGCCACCTGCTACACAATTTTCCTGCTATTTCAGAAATCTTGAAAGTAAAGTAAAACTAATATAGTAAATGATTGTTTTGGTCACTCACCGGCATGATGCAGAGCGGTCTCGAAGGGCGCCCTCTGCACTCGCTCCTTGGTCTCTGCCAACAAAGTATAAATACATGAGATTGTGTGCCAACAGCTGATCGTCAACACAACGCTCCGACACTAGCGTGAGCGCGGATAAGGAAAATTTTCATTTGGAAATATTATTTAAAACACTCTGAATTTAAGGCTCGTTTGTATTGTACGTTAAAACTAAACAAAAATACTGTGGGTACTGAAATTAAGCAGGTGTCTACATCTCTTTATCTACTTTCCTATCGTAGCAACGTATTTTTCTGTTCTTTTCTTCTTGTCTGTTTACACAGGGCTAAATTAAATTAACTAGCGATACTCCACAGATTATAGGTATCGATATCTAAACATTATAAAACTATTTTTTTTTTTTTGTCGGGTCATGGACCGCAGTTTGTGTGGTCACTTGAAGTATGGTTTTTTTTTGTAAACTTCACAGACGGGATAGGTTCTATCTCAACATGATAAAACAAAAGAAAACAGATTTTCTCAACTTATACTTCAAGTAACAACAATACCAGCGGTCGTTGACCCCAAAAAAAAATCCATCAAATCTTTTTTATTATTATTTTATTGTGTTTAAATATCGATAACCAGAGTTTCTCTAGCTAGAGAAACATCTTAATCGTCTTACAACGGCAGCCCACTTCATGTATCCAATGACTACTAATCATTCATAAAATAAAAAAAATTGATTAACATTTAAATGATAAAAAAAAAAACATTATGACGCTTGACGTAGTTTGAAACACACTGTTACGCTCCTTGCGTTCCAAGGGCGGCGCGGAATGGAGTGCAAGGCTCGCACCGCGCGCATAAAAGGGTGTTTCAAACATGCGTCGGAATGAATAATTTTTTTTTTTTTAATTATTCAAATGTAAATATTTTTTTTTTCGTTTATGAATGATTATTAGTCATTGGATACATTAAGTGGCCTGCCGTTGTAAGGCGATTAAAATGCCACGGTGTATACAGGGCCAAATCATCCGTAGCCAAATCAATAAGTTATTAATTCATTATTATATAAATTAATTATTTAACCAGTTATATACACACATATTAATAAATATGTGTACATAACTGCTTAAATAAATAAATAAACCTCACTCAAAGTATTAATATTGTGTTTTATTCGTCGTTACGCAAGCAGCCCTAAATAATAATGATGATCTAGGAATATTCTTTCAGAACTTTAAGAGAAGTGTGTTGTGTAAATTTCGATGCAGACAACTAATTTCATTTAAGCTGATTTACAGCTCACAGTATATCTGTAAAACAATTAAGTATATTTGTGTTCAACATTGAGTGATGTCTTATTTTTAAGTGTAAAGCACATCAGGCGCTCTCCCAAAATGGGTTCTCGGTGTCCATGAATGCACTCACCAATACGTAACAAAACGCATTTGTACCAAAACACATCTGTAGGTAAACATAATAAAATATTATCACAACGTTATCGACTAGAACAGTAAAACAGTAAAATACGGGCAAAAACTATTTTTCTTTCCTTTTTAAACGAAATCTTATAAAATAAACGCTTTGGCAGAATCATAATAATTATGATCTGCGTACAATTCATACATCCCGCAATTCATATGTTTAACAGCTGCTATTTGACATTAGACTTCAATAAATCAATTCTTATTTTGTGGACCATTTTACGAAACTCCATACAAAACTGTCAAACAGATGAATTGCGGGATATGAATTGTACGCAGATCATATTATGATTCTGCCAAAGCATCCATTTTAGGCCCCCTGAACGAAAATAAGGTAGACGTTTGTTAGGGTTCCGTACCCAAAGGGTAAAACGGGAACTCTATTACGAAGGCTCCGCCGTCTGTCTGTCTGTCCGTCTGTCACCAGGCTGTATCTCATGAACCGTGATAGCTAGACAGTTGAAATTTTCACAGACTATGTATTTCTGTTGCCGCTATAACAACAAATACTAAAAAAATAGGATAAAACGAATATTTAAGGGGGGCTCCCATACAACAAGCGTGTTTTTTGCCATTTTTATAGACAATGGTACGGAACCCTTCGTGCGCGAGACTGAGTCGCACTTGGCCGGTTTTTTTTAACTAGCTTTTGCCCGCGGCATTGCCCGCGTGGATGTTGGAAAATATCCCACGAGAATGTACTACCGGTATTAAAAGGAAGCGAAGCGATGATCGCATACCGAATATGCCTTGCACCGCCGTCAACCATAACTATTTTGTTACGTGTAATTTTAAATCTGTGATAACGTTTAAACTATTCATTTAATTAAATGATATGATGTACAGGCATATTTTTTTCTAAATGCCCGATTTAAATAACATATTTTTTTGGAGAAGCCGTGTGTGTCTGTCTGCGTGGTGCCGGATGCAAAGAATTTTTTTCAATTCCACCCCATTTCTTCCCGTATTTGTCGTAAAAGGCGACTAAGGGTCTTACTAGAGAATGGGCAGCAGCGTTCTCTATGCATTTTAACACCATACTGCGATCGCCAACCCGCCTGCCAAGCGTGGCGATTATGGCAACCCTCCCTTTGGGGGAGGCCTATGTCCAGCAGTGGACGTCTTTCTGCTGTGATGATGATGATGATGATGATTGGAGAAGGATTACTATAATACCGGATAAAATAGCTTCGAAAATAACAATATTTTTTTTATCAAATTCTGAAAGATAAAAATGGTTACAGTGGGTCATCCCACGGAGGGGTCATCCTTAGAAGATAGACATATGCTATCGTGGATTGTTTAGTTGAACTTTTGAAAAGATGCACAATCCACATAAATTCCACCTTTGCACGATGGCATAACCGTTATTTAAGTACATTACCTCGTACAATAAACTGCACAACACATTAAACATCCATTGTTTGAACAAATTCCAATGCAAACAAAAAATGAAGAAGTATCTAAAATTGTTGTTCTCAAGTGATGCGCTTACTGACGAACAGCATTTATTGTTTATTACTTGGACTAATTTCTTAGTTTTCCATAAAATAATTCACCAAGTGGTGACTGACTTCTAGCCAATCGCCTATAAATCTAAATAACCCACTTCTTTCTCGAAAACTGTACGGTTTCCTTAAATTTGTGAGAGTTCAAGAAACTCTCAAAAGTAATTTATTTATAAATCCCTGCTTTTTCTCGGCGGTAGAGAATTTTTTTTCAAAATGCGTAAGTTGTTTCCATGTCGAACTAGGAGAGGTAAACAAATAGTGTTTATTTAACCAATTATTGAATGATACAAAGCTGTTGACGTTCACCACCGTACTTGATAATCACCTTTTCATCCCTTATTTTCGCGGAATCTATGATCCACAATAAATTATTTGAATTTGAATGGGGTTGCCATAATCGCCACGCTTGGCAGGCGGGTTGGCGGTCGCAGTATGGTGTTAAAATGCATAGAGAACACTGCAGCCCTTTCTCTAGTAAGTCCCTTAGTCGCCTTTTACGACACCCACGGGAAGAAATTGGGTGGTGCTATTCTTTACGTCCGGCACCACACGGAATAAACAGTTACAAACAGTCACGCAGAACACCAAAAGGACATAAGGGGCATCAAATGAGAGCGATTTAATTTAAAAATAGTAGCTTGACATTTTTTATTTTTTATTTTTAATATCTCTCGGCAATCATCACATTTCCGAATACAAACGAATGCTAACTTCCATGTCCATCAATTATTAGATTTATCGTGTATAATAATTTGAACTCAGAACTAAGTACTATAATGTTGTTTTGTTTTGATTTCCGTGTGAACTATAGAAAACCGACGACTGACGAAACACGAAGTTTACCGAGAAGCACTGTACAGTACGATTCACGAAAGATGACCACAAATGGCGGCCGTCTGCGCTCGCTACACTCATGAAGAAAAGACTTAAGACAAAATAATATTTTAAGGTGGTTGCGCACCAATGGCGTCGCTCCGGTCTTGACGCATTCCGCCCGCGCCTCACCTCGCACCTCCAAAGGGACCTAAATATGCATTCTGCGCGTGGTCATCTTTCGTGAATCTTACTGTACACTGTACATAATTATGCATCGGCTACCGTAGTTTGTTTGTTTCAGAATTATTAAACATTTTCAGTGAGCAGACTTACGATTTGTAGGTCGTGGGTTCGAACCCAGGCAGAGGCTTTACTTTGTGTAAATAATTTCATCACACACTGCTCTCAAAACGGTGAAGGAAAACATCGTGAGGAAACCGGACGAACCAAAAATTCGAACACATGTGGCATCTACCAACCCGCACTTTAGATTACAGCCCACTCCCTCTTGAAGAGAGCAGTCGGAACAGAAGAGTCCCAGCAGTGGCAACATCATAGGCTAAATATGATGCTTTTCTGAAACATTTTCCCAATTATATTTTAATTAATATAATTTAATTAATAAATATAAATTATTTATTATAATATTATACATTATTTATTATAATATTATAAATATATTATTTATTATAATATTTACTAATTACTGCAAGGCACAATGAGAAGTTGTCTATAATTGGGAAGGTTACAAGAACTTTAGAAGCCACTCAAGTCGCAAATAATTAGTAAGTATTAAATTGCTCAATATTGTGAAACAATGGTAACATTCAGTTAATTAGTGATCATGTTTACGTATTATTTCTGTATTATAGTTCCAATGTTTTGGTTTGACACCTGATAAGTATCGGTTCACAGTCAATAGCCTCGCAAAGAAAGTACCTACCTACAAACTCATTTAATGACATGTCACAGAGAAATAATAAGTATTATTCAATCTGCTATTTTGATAGTCAGTTTCGAGCTACTCAGATGCGACTGAAAATATGCGGTACGGTGCAAGATAGCTCCCATCGATCCTGAGTTCCTGACACTTGCATCTGTTTTAATGACATGCATCAAAAACAAGGATTTTACACAGATCCATTCGTTTTCTGGCGCAATGACGTCTTATACCCAAAATTTAAAAAAGTGGTGCAGAATTACTTTAGTATCTATTCTGCGGTATCTGAGAGACTATTTTCCACCGCAGGTCTTATTCAAACAGATTTGCGAAATTACCTTTCTCCGCAAAACTTAAGAATACTTTGTTTTTTTAACAAAAATCTAATCAATATTCATTTTAATTACTAAAACTATTAACTAATCTCAACCTGTCTATATGTTTTATACCTAATAATTAAAAAAAATTACCTGACTTGTGTTTTATTTATTTTACCTTCATTTTTGAATTCAATAAGATCTACGATAAATATTCAGCAGTGAACAATTTTGGTCTGAAATTAATGTTTTTGTTAAGGTCATGATGCTTGCCTGACGCATACGAACAGATAGTTTTCTTAGGTAAGATATCCAACAAAGGATTCATAGACATAGATCATGCTTACGGAATAATAATAAACTTTTTATAAAAAAAAATATCCGTCTTCCAAAAAAACACTACAAAGTGAAAAATAACTAATTTCTATATAATAAAAAAGTTTTTTTTTTAACTTTTAGTGGGTCATGTTTTTATTTATCTAAGTTACCAATGTCAACTGCTCATCACCTTTTACAAAATATTGCTTTTACCGATGCTGGGACGTTAATTGTTGAGGAGTTCCGCCACTCACCAACTCACTCCAACCTCCTTCTTTTTGGAAGTTGGTTAAAAATAGTGTCGAATGCACAATGGTGGTGAACTTGAGGAGCCCTAGCTAGTACGGATATCTAATGGAATGAAAGGCCAGCCGATAGGTATACTGATTTTCTTACCATTGACACATGCGCTCTACTATAATCTTTCATAAACTTATTATGTAACTCATTATTAAACCTTTGTTGTTACGTATGTACGTAAGTTGCTAAGTAAAAATAATGATAAGAACACAATAAAACTCAGAAAGGAAATACTTAATTAGAAAACAATATTTTACGATTATTTGCAATTTTATAGTTATAAAATAGGTAGGTACACTAGTTAGCGATTCCGCGAAATTCAAATTTTCTTAAGTTTTTTGCAATTTGCGGGTCTGTGCGAGGATGTATTATAAGTTGAACTAAATATGATTCGCGGCCGTAACAAAGGGTTATTCCGATCCCCGAGGCCCCCGTCCCGGAGAACCCTGATTTATTTTTATCTTGATAAACTCAATTAAAAGTCAGTTTAGCTTAAAAGTACCGTCAGCAGATGATATGAAATAAAATTTTATTACTTACTAAAATAATAAAACTTAACTTTAAGGATCAGGAAAAAACGATAATGTCTTGCTTGGTTGAAGTAAATATTATAAATAGAGAATAGTTTAGTAATTAACGTTTTAAAAATCAAAATATTAACATGATCACTCAGTCTTTTCAAAACATGCAAAATCAGTGTAATGTCAAATTGTTCTTCTCACAATAATTCGATAATTATAAATAATTACCATAAGATTTTTTTTTTATTTAAAACAAAATATTAGCAATTTTAGTCAGTTTTATTAGGCGTTATGTGCACGATTTTACTGAGTTCTTCTAAAAACTTAGTTAATGCAATATTTATTGTCTTTCTTCATAGTTCTTTGCCAGTGTTGCGATAGCTTTTACGTTGACTTCTGCGCTTCTTTTTGGTGATGGGTTTCGCTTTGAACCGCAATCTGTCTTGTGCCGTATCGTAGCTTGCTATATCAATCATAATTGTTCATTATCATTTGTAAAAATAATAACAAAGTGGGTTTGAACCTAAATGGCATTTCAATCTGTTATTCCATGCGTATACTAAGTAAGTAAGTAAGTAAGTTTATTTATTTGTGTAAACATGGTGTACATACATTGCATGCAAGATATTAAATACAGAAAGAAATGTTCGATCATGTACTAAATTAGTGCTCCTGTCATTTAAGCACCTTTTATGTCGACCGTACAAGTTGAAAACAATAGAAAAAAAATATACATCACATTTATCGTATTCGGGGTCCTCCGGGACGAGGGCCTCGGGGATCGGGGTACTCAGGGAATAACCCAACTAATATGGCTTTACAAAATTATAATCATTAGTATCTGCAATACTACTCTCTAAGTTCGACGAAGAGAGTTAGTTGTATTGCTGGTTCTAATGGCCGCGAATTATATTTAGATCAACATACAACCTGATACAGACCTGCAACTTTTCGCATCCTCCCAAACATGAATCTGTCATCTTCAAACAACTCTTAATAACAGAACGATGTTTCTTGACTAAGGTGCTAGCTGGACTTGATAAACGCAAAAACGAACTGAATAATACTTGGCATTGGGTCCATCAAATCACGCGTCAGATTCCAAATTAGTATATTTAGGGTTCCGTATGTCCAAATGAAATAACGGAACCCTTATAGGGTCACTCGTGTCTCCATCAGTCACAGCCAATTTGCTACGAATCTAATGGATCGATGCAGTTGAAATTTGGTAAACATACCAATTTCTGTGACCCAAACACAGACGTATTACGTAAATAAAAGAAAATCGAATATAGGGGACACTTTTAGGAAGCAAATGAGAAAATTGAAAAAAAGTTTGCGCACTGTACCGTGTGACATAACTATATCAAATGACTCCCTTTCGAATATCCCTTCTTTCTCAAGTATATTTTTACTGTTAGGGTCTCAAGTATGTATTTGGTTTTATAATTTTAAAATAAAAGCTTTTAATATGGATGTTTTTTTTTCCGTAATAAATAAATTGAATTTGAATTTTAAGAAAGAAAAGAAAAAAGAAAGAAAAATAATTTTATTCGTCACAGAAACACGTGCTTAGGAAAACATAAACTCGAGCAAGTAAACATTTAAAAAAAAAACCTATCTACATTATAATCACGAGCACAAAAATAACAAATAGTCGGCAACTGCACGTCATGACTGACAAAAAGGCTTGCACTCAGCATGATGCTGTGCTATGGGGACCCACAACACAGCGCTGATTTTCAGTGTTTACCCGAAAAATACGTACGGAACTCAAATCAGGTTTAATGAGTTGAACAACAAAATAAAATAAAATAAACAGTATTCATAATATAATGCCTATACAACCAATTATAAGAATAAATATGATTCAATTACATGAAAAAATATCCGCATGCATAAATAAAGTAGGTACCTATTTAGAGTTATTTAAGAAAATAGATGAAAAATTTACCATCCTCTCCCCTAATCTCTGAAACTAATGAGCCTACAATTTTGAAAAAATACAGAAAATAGTTTTATACATATTGATTGCAGAAAAGTCTATAAGAAGTCTATGGTTTTAAAATAACATGGTAAATCTCTCAATATTGTGCGTACAAACTTTCATTTGGAGTTGGAATGTATGGGAGAACATGTTTTTCAACTACAATGTTAAGTTTGTTCTTGGGATAAATTCATCCAAGTACGGAACCCTTCATTGTGCGTGGCCCAACACGCACTTGGTCGGTTTTCTTAATGCACTTGTTTCTGTAAAAAGTAAAAAAAACTTTTGCCTATATGTAGGTATATTTTATTTGGGATGCTGACATATAATGAGGTTCAAACCTCAGACATAACAGACGACAGCCACGTGTGCTTCTTTCAGAATAAACTTTAATGTTTATTCAGATGGTAGAACGCATTTGCATAGGTACTTACGGCATAGTATCATTTCCGAATCCCGAAATTAATACAATCGCAGACAGAGACACGAGCAGAACTAGCTATACTTTTGTCTCATACAGCATGGTTCATTGCTCACTGTTATTACCTACTAGGTACTAAATAACATGAAACAATGCCATTGCCCATTCATAACATCTTATCAGAGAGCATGTAATCAATGCTGTGTGAGTGTACAGTGGTAAGGTAACTATATAATGTATTATACAATATTAGTTTTATTATATGCGAAACCCGAAACACGTGTCTAGTATTTTTATGTAAAGAATCTATGTACAAAATTTCAAAACTGTATCATGAAAAATCACAAAGTTATAAGATTGTTATGTTACCGGGTTGTCCGTACAAAAACATGCTAACGGCGCCCCCGCGTGTCCAGGGTCGTCTTGCACACATTGATAATAATTTGTCAGTATGTACCTAACCGTACGGCGATTGTATTGTAAGTAATTAAATGGTGATAACATTTTCCATCACACTTAAATATTTTTAGTACAAAATTTATCATAGTGTAAAAAACTATATTCAGGTTTCGCATATACTAAAAATAATGTTATATTATACGTATGTAAGTTTCGCCTGAGGCTACTCGCGGGTCATGTTTTATCTGGGGTGTTGCTAACCTGACTGGGTCATTATTAGAGAGGTCGCTCCCGTTATGAAACTCTGGAATTTTTGAGACACATTACATTATCTACACAGTCGTATTTTTTTTCCTTCTGGTATAGACTGCAAGATCTTAGGAAACTAGGTAAACAACTCTGGGAAACTTAAAAAGCTTCCCTTATCCAACATAACATCACGACTGTAATCCCCGAAGGGATAGGCAGAAGTGCACCTACAGTACACCCACATTTCGCAAGTTATGTTTAAGTCCCATGTAATAGGGGGCGAGCCTATTGCCATCAACCGGGTACAAATCCTAACTCCGGGCTGCTACTGACAAATTCCTGGTGGAAAACCCCAATTACACTTTGCCCGACCTGGGAATCAAACCCCGGACCTCATGCTCAACAATAACGCTTGCGACCACTAGACCAACGAAAATAAGGTAAAATATTCATTACCAATATTATCAGCTGTCATATCAATTGCAACCAGGGACCATACAACCCCGGTTAAGAGTTAAGCATTTCGAACGGGTAACCCATTCAATGGGTTACCTTTATCATGATGTAACCCACTGAAAAGGTTTTATACTAGAAACCCATTGAAAGGGTTACATGATAACCCATTGAATGGGTTTTATACTTGAAACCCAGTGAAAGGGTTACATGATAACCCATTCAATGGGTTCTATACCTACTTGAAACCCAGTAACATGAAAAAATCATAATATTATGTTATTTCGATATCCGCCCAGCACGCGTAGCATGACAATTCTATCTCTATTCTACCCAGGGACCATTTTGGTTACCATTTTAGAAAAACCCTTTCAATAGAAAGAGCTTCAATAGAAAGGGTTTTCGATAGGGTTTTTCTAAGCAGTTAATCAAAAACCCATACGGTGTGGGTAATTTTGAATGGCTTAAATTAAGCCGTTCAAAAGGCTTACCCACACCGTATGGGTTTTTATCGAAAACCCTTTCAATGGGTTACCAAAATTTAATTTAAGCCGTTCATAAGGGTTACCCATATCGTATGGATTTTTGTTTAACCGCTTAGAAAAACTCAATTGAAAACCCTTTCAAAGGGTAACCAAAATGGTCCCTGATTGCTACTAATATTAACCAACTCCTAAACCTTCAAGGATTACAGATGTGACGCAAAACAGCGTTATCAATGTTATCATTAATCCCGACTTCACTAACAAGGCGCAGCTCCAAGTACCAAATCATCCCGCCATAAAGCTCTTATGAAACAAAACATAAATTAGAAACAAACCAGTTAAATTAAATGTTTGCTCTACAAAGTCAAATGTTTGTCCAGAGCGGCATCCGTTTAATCTTCAATTAATCCTGTGACAAACATATCAACACCAATCATCTTTAATTGTAATCTATCTATACTGCACTACTTGCACCACCAACGAACAAAAAAAATCCGGTCGAACCGGTCAAATCCAGATTCGCCTGGTTCAAAGTGGTTCCAGCAAGATTGTGTGTGCGCAAGTTGCTTTTATGTTTGATTGATTGATAAACAGATGATGATTGGTGATATCTGGTAATGATTAAATGTTGTCAGAATGAATTGGTGCTGTCTGTCCGTTATGGGAAGTGATAATATTGCTAATAGCTCAATTAACTGACGGGAAAAAGTGCAATGTTGTTAAAGAGTTGCGTAAGACATAGGATACAAATAAAACATAGGGTGAAACATGAACCAACAAAAAAAAATCTGTAATGGAGTATACGAGTCAAACTGGGAATTTAGTCAATAAATATCAATCCATCGGGCTACGATGCACTGCGTTCATTAAGACCTCCTATTTTATATAAATGAGCCATGTCCTTCGGCAATCTCAACATCCGTCCGTACACTTTCAGGTCCAGTTGAAAACCAGCGTCAGGCACTAGTTGTCTGGCATTTTTTGCTGAACTGGGCCTTTTTGGCGCAGCCGTGAGGCACACTTTACTGCTAATTTCTTACATGGCATTTTACACTTTTTACTAGTTTGATTTTTTTTATTTTTTTTTATTTATTTATTCAAAATCTGTATTAACAATAACATACATACAGTCTGCCAAACTACAAAACAGTTTGTCGGCAGTAGTTCTAGTCTACCAATTAGATTACAAATTTTGAAAATGAATATGCTATAACTTAATTGTGCTAAGTAAATTATAAAATAAATACCTACAGTTAAAATCAAAAATCTCACATTTTACAACAAACGAAAAAAACACAAATATTTTCTATGGACACAATGAGAGATAATGTTTTTGCAGAACTCTTTTAAGTTGAGCCTTAGACTTGACATGCGATATAAGTTTGGGGGGTAGCTCATTCGCTAACGTTGGTACTACGTACTTTCTTATGCGCTTACCAAAGTAGTTAGTTACATTTGGAACTGCAAGTTAGTTACTTTTCATCTGCTTTATAATATATTGTGTGCCTTTTAGGCTGTGCTAAATAAATGTATTTTCTTTCTTTTCTTTCATTCTCATCAAAACACAATAGCATGAGCATAATCAGCCTACAACGTTCCCGCTGCTGGGACACAGGCCTCCTGTCTGTGAGTGGGACACAAAACAACACATAACTCAAGTACTAATAAGAATCAATTCTTTGCAATGCAGAAAACAAAGAAACAATTAATAAATCTTTCCACTTTGTCTAGCCAGAAATTGTAGCAAAAACTTATGATGCAGTAACAGTTTATATTGCGTAATAACCTGCACACTGCACAGTTCCGTGAGTAAATGATTGACTGGCAAGGCACAGCCGCTATTATACAAATATATTGTTGTAATTAATATTAACAACTCTAAAATTTTTAATCAAATTTATTGGTATAGATCTCTACCTATCGATTATTTATTTATCTATAGTTATGTCACTATGTCAAATAAGGCGTTTGAAACTTATGATTTATTCTATTATAGCAAATTATGTTCAAATTATGTTCCATATCCTAATGCATGAAATTAGTTTAAATTAGTTTAATGGAAATCGCAATTTTTTTTTTTAATATTTGCACTGTAACAAAGTTTGCATGAAATAAAGAGGCTTTTTTTATTATTGTAAGATGTTATAAAAGAAGAATTTTGACAAGAAACAAAATGTGTGTATGATGCGAAGAGTCTGTTAGTTCATGGCTCAAATTTAATCCATTACTGTGTGTATTTTTTATTATATAATCAGGGTATGATGGGACTGTCATACGCATTGCGATTATAAAAGTCCCTAAATAAATAAGAATAAAAAATAAAAAATGTGTGTAAATTTACTCTAAAAACAATTCTTTTGACTGCCTCATTGATCCAGTGGTCGCGAGCATTACTGAAAAGTGGGGTCTAGAGTTCTACCCCAGGATCTGGCCAAGTGTTGTCGATTGGACAATTTTCAGTAGCACGGAATCTAATGACAATAAGATCGCCTACAAGTGATTTCCATAATTTTTGACAAAATGTAAGTGTACTGAACAGCCTACGCCTTCAGGAAAAATAGGTGCGATGTTATATTATGTCCAAACATATAGGATACGATATGGTGAGAAAAAATTCAAGCCCAGTTCTGTCTGCATTAAACCAGTATTTAGAAAGATATCACGTCGTATCGTGAGGCGGTCGAGTGGCCACGTTATTAACTGATAAGTATGGGTCTACATACTGTGGCAATCACCTTGATACTGCCGTCATTAACGCACTATTATGGTTTTACTTCCCTATATCCCGAAATGAATGAATTTCAAACAATGGTGCATTAACTGCAGTGGGTTAATTTAATCCCAATCGTGGATCAGTCGGTTTTGCGCGCCATGCGAAAACAAAGGACAATTTATATACACCAGTATAACCTATAACTAAAAAAACCGGTCAATAGCGAGTCGGACTCGCGCACCGATGGTTCCGTACGTATATATGATGTTGATGATTTCTGAAATACTGTGATATTTAGAGACATCGTTTTATTTTCCCTGTAATCTTTACATGAATTTCTACCACATAGAATAATTTCAGATTTTTATCTATGCAAACTTCGGAAATACGGGGGGGGTGGTATTTTTTTTAAATTTTTGATCAAAAGTCGGAAACTATACAGTCTAAAAAAAAATTAAATAATGTTTGAAAATGTGCGAACCGCGCTCTTTCATATGATATCCCACATACCCTAGTAGCCCCACTTAAAATTTTTAAGACCCTCTTTCAAAAAAGGTATCTTTTTTTTAATTTCTTTCTTGTTTGTAAAATAGTTGGGCAAACGTCATCTAAAACTATTCTAAATTTCCAAGTTGATAGCATTAGTAGTTCTTGAGATATCCAGGTGTGACAGACAGACTTAAGGCTTCTACATACCGGCGCGACTTGTCGCGCGACGCGATGCGGCACAAAGGCCCCGCGTGCCCGAGCGGTGCCTTTGTGTCGCGTCGCGTCGCGCGACAAGTCGCCCCGGTATGTAGAAGCCTTGAGTCTCACCATAAGGGTTCCTTTTTACCATTTTGGTACGGAACCCTAAAAAGGGTTACCTTTTAACCAGAATATCCTCATGCACCCAAGCTGAAAAGTTGTTACCACTGCCCATAGATTTTTCTTCCATCTCAATAATGCTCAATTTATTGACAAAACAAAGATCCTTTTGATTACGCCTGTAATTTCACTAGTACAGAAATATAGTTTTTAAATTTCGATTGTTTTGCTGTCAACAAGGGGCAATTTAGCTGGGCAAGGGTAAAGGGCTTATTGGGCAATTTGGGCACTTTGCAGTATTCAATTAGATCACTCAGCTTACCTCTCTACCAATCTTTTACCGCCCGACCTTTTCATTATGTCAACCGGTGAATAAACTTAAAGGTTACACAAACATTACCTATTTGTTTATTTGTTCGGTGTCAACGTTCGGGGCACTTTCAGATAGACAGATGGTTCAATGACACGGTTATTAGTAGGTATTATGTTATAATTAAGTTATGAGGTCAGTAGACATCGGTGTTTTTGGTTCGTTTCAATCAGCAGTTTTGGGAATTCATCATAATAACACGTCTAGGCTCATATTTTATATTAATAGTTTATTGTCGACACAATCACTACACTGACTGGAGAGGTCCACTCAAACCTGTGTGGTTCTTTCCTCAAAATACCATTTCAGACCCTAATCTACATGGTCCTCACCTCACATTACCTGATCAAGATTATGAGAGATTTTGAGCTCTAAGTTTGTTTCAATATTTCTTGTCAGAGTAGTCGGCTAGGAAACATCGAACTCATCTAGTTTGTTTTTAAATATTATTGACGTGTTTTGTCTAAATGATACAAACTTATAGAAATAAAATGAATTTATCATTTACTACAAAAAAATATCGAAGGGAAAATTACCATGGTGTCACACTTGGCAGATGAATTTGTGATCATACCTAAATGGGGTAATCGATACCAACCAACGCTCTAAGGGGCCTCTGCGAGTTGGCGTCAGCCCCTCGTACGCCTTCGAAGGTCCGGAACCCAAAGGTGCCGAGATAGGTCTAAATAGTAATATAGTAATGATAAATAAATATAGCTATAGTAATATTATGTTAGGTATGGTATGCACTTATTGGGAAGATAAAACACTAAAAATACCTGCTGCAGAAAGGGGTCCTCTATGCTAGGTTAGGATCTAAATGACTACACATTTGGTGATTTTTAGGGCTCCGTACCTCAAAAGGAAAAAACGGAACCCTTATAGGATCACTCGTGTGTCTGTCTGTCTGTCCGTCTGTCACAGCCGATTTACTCCGCATCTACTGGACCGATTAAATTGAAATTTGGTACACATAATTATGAACTTCTATGACCCAAACACGGGCGTGTAACGTAAATAAAAGTTACATATGGAGGTCACTTTTGGGGGGCAAATTAGAAAATTAAAAAAAACGTTTTGAAATTGTATCGTATGACATATCAAATTTCTTATTGTAGGGATTTAGTATATATTGTTATTATAATTTTTAAATAAATACTTTTAAAATATTTAAGAAAATTTATGAAAATTGACCATTTAAGTTCAGTAGATACGGAGATAAGGGGGAGGCCCTTATCTCCGTAACTACTGAGCTTAACATTTTGAAAAAATCATCAGAAAATAGTTCTTTACTGATAGATTACAGGAAAACCTTTAAGAAATCTATGATCTTAAAATAACACGGTAAATCACTCAATATTGTGCGTACAAACTAACATTTGCAGTTGGAATGTATGGGGGATCATGTTTTTCAATAACAATGTTAAGTTGGTTTTTGGGATAAATTCATCCCAACTACGGAACCCTTAATTGTGCGTGGTCCGAGACGGACTTGGACGGTTTTTTACACTGTGATTTCTATAAGGATGGAAAAACTGACACCAGTAAATTAAGATGTCTCCCGTCAGTTTCATAAGACAGCAACTCCTAGATCTAAAGGTCGGGTTCAAAGAACATCACCGCTTGAATCCATCAACAAATGAATCGCCAACAGAACGGCTGTGAAACTGGGCCGTCTGTTGGCACCTTCACTAGACGAAAACCGGCTGATACCGTCTATTTTTATTCCCATTTCCGTAACAGCATGAAAACAATCAATTATAATCTCCTAGCATAGGTAACCTTTTGGACAAAAAATCTAAAAACCTTCTTTATTGTACGATGAATAGTAAAGAAGGTTTTTAGATTTTTAGTTCAATAGGTTGCCATGCGATGTTAAAGTTTGATGTGTAGCTTGAGTACTGAAATTCCCTTAGCTCAAATAAAACTTTTCTATGGCACTATGGGCTGGCTCCGTTATTACTTCAGTAACTTATGTTTTTCTGTTTGATACGTTGCATAATGTATCTGGTTAATGGTTTGATAAAAAAATTAAGTAATCATAAAGCCAATGATACAAAATGCTAGTTAACCAACAAATTGAGAAAATAAAGCAAATACACAAGTAATTTAGAATTAAAATAATATGTTCAACTTATACCTAATTAATTTATAAAAATAACAAAATTATATCCTAACTAAACTAAAACTATGAACAAACTAAAATATGGCGTCAAAAAATTCCTCCGCATCGCTGTCGACTGGTAATGTACCCAAGAAAATGGCGGCATTGCCAAGTTGTATGGCAATGCTTAGCCTCTGGCCAAGGTACTAACCAGCCCTTGGGTCACGGGAAGTGTCAACCAGCCGCTTGGAGATTTCTTTGAACAAAACATGAGCACGAAGGGTTTCAACCTCAATCACACAGTGTTGTTTGTAAACTATCCTATGATTTTACTGACCGTTTACTGAAGCGTTTGTTGTAATTTCACGTACATGCGTACAGTAGTTTTGACTAACGAAGCGACGCGCGCTTGACTTGTGATCACCAAGTGTACAAACACGCTGTGAATGTATGCAAGATGACGAATAGCATCAGCATATAATTCTCACACACTACTACCGAGAGCTCCTGCGCTTACACACACAGTTGCAGCCGTAGTTTTAAGCTGATAGAACTTCATCCCCTGAACAACTGTTTCGCAAGAAGCCCTTTTACTATTACTGGCGTAATTTAGCCACCGCATGTTTTAAAATTAAAAACCAGATATATTTTAATACTTTTTACTTGCTCGAGCCAGTTGCAAAATTTCCTATGACATGATATGATTATGTTATATTTTTACCCCAATCCCCAGAACAGCGTGAAAACAATCAATTAACAGGACGGTTCAATAAAGAAAGCGGTGCGGCGGCCATGACAGGGTGATATCTATTTATAACTAACGACTAACAAGGGGGGTTCACACGTGTGTTTTTACTTGGATGATATTATGCTTTTGTATCTGTTGGAATTAGGAATGTGTGTTTAGCTAAACTTGCAGAATGTAGATTCATGGTTGATAATTATTTGGTTATGGCTAAAGAAACTCGATCGAAAAAGATCTCGCGAGATCTCGAGCCTTTTTTCCATATACCAAATTTCGTTGAAAGACAAATGCGTTATTGAAATCTCGAAAAAAGAGATCTTCGGGTGAGATCTCAAATGGCCAATCTCGACACCAGACTTAGCACACGTGATCTCGAGTTACTAATCTCGACTCAATATTGCATTCCCTAGTTATGGCTCTGCTGGGATTAGCTGTTGAATAAAGACAAGCATTTACCGTAAGCAATTTTATTTCAATATAGAAAGTTCTTTTTGGAGAGCAGGAAACAAAAACTAAGAAAGCAAGAACAGGAGGATAGGAAACGGCTTGTCTCTATAACCTAAAATAATCTGCAAACTAAAAGCAAAGGGAATCAGAAGCTTAGCCAAACAGTAGAAAAGTAATTAAATGTGTATAAATTCAAGCATTTTCCCTGGCAACCATTTACACTGCGATGAGTAAAGTAGGTACCTTTTGTTTTCACTATGTGATACTGCTAGTTTTAAATTCAATTTAAAAAAGCCTTTGTCTACAATTAATTAAAAAGTATATTTTTACACTGAAAAAATATAATAAGTAGAAAGTATAAATATCTTAAAACATTTCTGCAATTACAAAGTCAAAGTAAAATTTTTCTTCAGACACCTAAGAGGCAGTTTTGAACGGCAAATTTACAAACAAATTGAATTGATTCTACTCGCCCCTTCTAAAAGGTAGTTTCGTACGGAGAAGAATGGGCAAGAAACTCCACGGTTACTCCTTTAAAAATGTTTTACAATATTTTGTTTAAGTACAAAATGTATAATTATGTGAAGACGTTTCGTTTGGTGCCGGACGTAAAGAATAGCACCATCCCATTTCTTCCCGTGGGTGTCGTAAAAGGCGACTAAGGGGCATACTAGAGAATGGGCGGCAGCGTTCTTTATGCATTTTAAAACCATACTGCGATCGCCAACCCGCTTGCCAAGCGTGGCGATTATGGCAACCCCCCCCTTTAGGGGAGGCCTATGTCCAGCAGTGGACGTCTTTCGGCTGAAATGATGATGATGATGTGAAGACGATGCACCTAGAATAAAATTACTATACCACAATAGGTAAAAAGAATTAAAAATGAAGCAATGAAAATAACTTAAATATGAGATAGATACATGGTGCTCACATATTTACAAACATCGTACACATATTATATGCTTTCCTAAAAAATTTAATTCATAATAAGTCAGTGTGTGAGTTAAGGTAATCACAGAATGTAAAATCAATGTCATAAAAATAACAAATTATACAATTAAAATAGCAACCAGTTTGATTTTGTCTAGACTCTAGATTGTCCCATGGAGCTGGACCAGCATGTTTCCAAGCATTCCTATCCTGGATATAATCCTCTAATATAAAATATTCTTGTTCACAAAGTGTACTTTTAATATAATTATGTTTTACATTTTCTTTCATTTAATTGCAATTACTAAATTCATTAATATACCTACATTCATGTTATCGTCACGGTAGGCATGGAGGGGCCTGGGGCTAAGTAAGTCCATCCAAGGCTATGCTACACTTGTTGAGGTCGGTTCGTAGATGGGTGACCATCCATTACATAACGAGACCATTCCGTCCCTCCGACTGTCATTAGTAGTTGTTTGACAGTCATTTCGGGTAGTCAGAAGGCAAAATGTCTGACAACCTGCAGTCTTACCGGGAGTATCGCGTTACGTCAGATAGGCAGTCGCTTCATGTAAAATACTGGTATTCTACTGCATTCGGTTAGACTGGAAGCTGACCCCAAAATAGTTGGGAAAAGACTGGGCAGATTGATTGATTTTATACATTCTATCTTCTTTTTGCCAACTATTCATGTTTGCGAAATGTTCATTGTTCAAAAATCTGAACCACCAAAGACCACATTCCCACGTACGCAGGATCATTTCCTGTCTCAGCATAAATATTTGTATGATCTACTAATATGTATTTCCTATTCACAATTTGTTTGTGTACGTTGGCACTGGATACAGGTAGGTAACCCTTTACTATGAAGCGTTTATGTATTTATGTAGAGTATCAATCTGTCTTGAAGTGACGTCACTAAGAAACTATAAAGACTTGGGGTATGCTGTTTTGCCTCGATTGTAGTAGTTACTAATTGATTTGTGGGTATTTTATTATCTTCATTTTGTTCGAAGGGATCTTTTATCACAAAAAATTTGAACAATGAATCGTTCTTGCATATACCTACCTATATATTTCACCATGGATAAATGGATATGCATTAATTCAGCCTGTAAAATACCACAATATCTAATTAGGTATTAGAGGGGCAATTAAGTCCGCCTGTGTACGTGACATGTTGCATAAAGTTTAAAAAATGAATTCCCGTATCTTTAAGAACGAAAAAATCTCTAATGTAAGTTACATTTCTAACACGTATTTGACATTGACTGTCGCTAGGATGAGCTCGTGACTTGAATTTTAACCTTTTTATGTACAAGATACTTAGGATACAACATTATTTTTAATATTATGCGAAACCTGAATATAGTTTGTTCAGAATAAGAACTGAATCGATTTCAATAATTTTTACACCATGTTATATTTTGCCCCAAAAATATTTAAGTGTGATGGAAAATGTTATCACCATTTAATTACTTACAATACAATCGCCGTACGGTTAGGTACCTACTGCCAAATTATTATCAATGAGCGCAAGACGACCCTGGAGGCGCGGGGGCGCCGTTAGGATGTTTTTGTACGGACAACCCGGTAACATAACTCAATACTCAATACTTTATTGCATTCCATAATGTGTACCAACCTCATAACTTTCTGATTTTTCATGATACAGTTTAAAAATTTAGTACATAGATTTTTTACATAAAAATACTAGACACGGGTTTCGGGTTTCGCATATACTATAACTAATATTGTATATTACTTATATCCCTTTAGATACTTCTACATGCTTATATTGACATTTACAGGCTGAAATGCTTGAACAAATAGTTCTATGTCATAATGAAAATCTTTGCTACAACATGCTTTTACCGAATGTGTCCGGACAAAAGGGATCGATGACTGAACTGTCAACTGCAAACGGATCTTATGAGCTATGCAGTGACGAAACTCTTGCGACAAAGTGATAAGCTGTTTTCGAGCTAAGAAGTAGCAGACAAACAAAACATTTCTTTGTTTATTTGTTACAAAATATCATAATTAGTTTACTTAATTAAATCATGTGATTCATACTACTGTGGACTATATTGAGGTGGTGGAGGATGATAGATTTATTCCAAGTTTTTCAGGTTTACAACTGCGCAAGGCGAGAATGTAGAGGGCCGCTCTCGGTTTCGCCCGGTCTCGGCACATATCCTGGCGAAACCAGCCACGTGTAGTTTTGTCGAGGATGTGGAGCAGGCTTTACAATATCAATATCACCCATGATTGCCAATGTCAGGCTACTGATTGCCCACATTTTGTCGATGCGATGTGGTGTGGTGGTGGTACGTGTGTTCGGGCCCTGTCGCACGTACACCCGTCCGTGTCGCTTGTATACTCGCAAGTATGACGAGTAGTATACTCGTCTAGCTCTGGGGTTCATTGTTACCCCACAAAAAAATCATCAAATTATTTTGTTTTGTTTTACCTATCATGTTTAGATATCAATACCCATCACGTCTGCGGAGTTTCGCTAGCTAATATAAACTCAAACTCAAAGCATTTATTTCAAATAAACCTATAACAGGCACTTTTGAATTTTCAAGGGGTCGTCGGTCAGTCAGAGAGATGAAGCTAGTTGTATATCTACAGATTACTCAAATTGTAATCAATATGTATAGATTACTCACATCGTAATCAATATGTATAGATTACTCAAACTGTAATCATTAGGTATAGATTACTCAAATAATAAATAAATCTAATTGTATCGATCAACAACATGAATGATACGTAATGCTTTCTAAATTATTGAACGATGAAGAAGCAAGGCGTATTATTCTGTTAATGAATACCTATCTTAATGACAAATTAAAATTATATTTATTTAATTTTATGTGTCTGTATAATTAAAATGTTGCTAATGAAATTCTTTATTGATATTTATTCAATTTTGTTATTGTATACGAAATTGTGAATATTTACTACTTACCTATTTGTTTATGTTGACATTATTATTATTAACTATTAGTCTATATTTATCTATCAACAAAATGAAACTTTGACATGTACTGACTTTATTTTTTTTATGTTGTTAATGTGTCAATCTAATTACCTTAACTATTTTGTAGCCCTTCTGGCGGGACGTAATATGGACCAAAATTTCAATAATTAACATTTATGTATAATTTTACCCTATGTGTATTCACAAAATGAATAAGTAAATTAAATTGAATTGGAAAAATATTTCTTTACCCCAAAACTTTGCATGTTTGCTATTTAGTTGCAATTTTAGAAAGTTACACCTAGCATTGTAGAAGTTACATCGTTGTCTAGTGGTCGCAAGCGCAATAGCTGAGGGGCAATTCTACTAATTTTAAGAACGTTCACAGTCTGATCTCAGTCTCAATCTGTCAAAAATACCTCTTATTTCCCTACATTTTGACAATTTTTTGACGTTTGTTTGTCGCCAAGATGAGATTGCGACTAGATTTTGAACGTTTTAAATTACGAGAATTGGCCTTCTGAGCATTAACTCATCAAGTCCTGTATTCGATTCCCGGATTGGGCAAAGTGTTATTGGATTTTTCCATTGGGAATTTCTCAGTAGCAGCCCGGAGTCTGGATATATGCCCGTTTGATGGCAATAGGCTCGCCCCCTGTTACATGGGGCACATAACTGGAGAAACGTGGATGTACTATAGGTACACCTCTGCCTAACCCTTCGGGGATTACAGGCGTGATGTTATGATTGTTTTGTTTAAATATTTAAAAAAAATATTCAAATAAAACATTTATTTCCAGCATCGCAATAACAACCATAAGAATAACAAATACATACAAAAAAAAAAACATAAAAATCGCTATATGTATGCCTACAATATTTGAGGAGTTCACTCAATTACTCATGGATCCCAACATCAGAACTGGATTTTAATAAAAATAGGACATTCTGGAAGTATATCCTTTCAAATAAAAAAAGAATTTTCCAAATCGGTTCATAAACGACGGAGTTCTGAGGTAACAAACATTAAAAAAAAAAAAAAAATACAGACGACTTGAGAACCTCCTCCTTTTTGTGAATTCGGTTAAAACATAAGATCTCATGTCTTACGTACAAATATTATGGTTGTTAGAGAGTACTGGTTGTTGGCCAAATGTGTGTTACTAAATATTTTATCTAAGAACTTCATGTACAGACGCCAGCACATCAAGCTACTACAATCTGTCAAATTTCCTTAATCGATTTTTAACTTTATCCCTACAGCATAAGGTTCAAGGTTGATTGGGAAAATTTGACAGTTTCGGGTAGCTTGACCTGCTGACGTCTGTACCTACCATATTTGATGCAATAAATAAATGAATTTGAATTTTTAATTCACACTGACCTCCGTACTAGTGAAAACTGTATCACGGTAGGTCAGTCTTCCTCGTTCTCCAACAATCACACACTGAACAGCACTTTATATTGAACATAATATTTCGAGACATTTAGCAGGTGTTCGGTGTTAATTAATAAATTCGTGAGGTGGATAAAACTAAAAATTATTACCTATGTATATGCAAAATAATTAGACAAAATATTGTTATAAACAAGTTGTTGTATTGATGTTTGCATGATAAATGGATGTTTATAGAACACAAAATACAAGGATATGAGTTTTACCATAGGAACATAAATTATAGCATACTTATACCTCATGGCCTTCAAGAAATATCATAACGGACCGTCACGCCATAAGTTTTCATTTGCCCGTAGCAAATAAATTTGAAAATTAATTTATAACAGTGAAATAAAGATAGGAAAGCAGTTTTTCATCTGCAATAGACATTCTTTATTTTATTAATTACGTAGAAAAAGGAAAGACTCATAATAGTAAATTAATATTAGGTAGGTACTACCTACTTGAGAAATATGTATATAAAATATTGTAGATATATGGTATTTATCTGACAAATTCTTGCAACCAGTGCGCACGCATATACTACAGTTCAACTAGCTATTTGATATACCCGGCTACTTGATGTACATACTAACTTGCAACTATTACTTACTTTTAATCAATAAATTATATTTAATTTCTGTAAATTGGTTAAAAAAATCACTTTTACACGTCAAAAACTAATAATAATATTTTAAAACTAGACGAGGTCGGTGCTTCCTAAAACCCTAACCGAATACTCTGAATAGAAACGCCAAAACAAACTCATGTCTCTTCTAAATTCCAGACATTATCTTGGTCAGATCATGGGAGGACCATGCAGATTAGTGTCTAAGATAGTATTTTGGGAAAATACCGACACAGGTTTAAGTGAACCAGTTAGTGCACGCATGATAAGTAAGTAATTGTGTAGCTGAACTTATAACCAATGTTATGAGTTTAGTCATCACGCCAACGACTGTCGCTGAAAGCCAGCGCCGCGCGCCGTGGCTCTGTCTCGCATAGGGTCACAGCATGATGCTGAGCGATAGACGTTTCGCGTGAATGTGTCGCATATTTTCCTCCAACTTTATATTTTTGAGATTTGTGTTTTTCTTTGCGTCATCTTAACGCAAATAAACGTATTTTCTTTTTGCGTCGTAGCTACATTTTATAAAAATCAATTTGGTGGAATGGATGGATTCATTATAATAATACCTATCATTCGTTTAACTTTAACTATACCTTACTTTTTCACCCACTAACTAAGTCTGAAGCAGCGGGCTAATTGCGTAACACACTATCAGTAGGAATCGGTTTCAATTTGATAGTTCAACAACATTCATTGCGTTATTTACGTTGTTGAGCAGACAAATGTTTCTACCATAAGAAGCAATAGATTAGCAAAATACTTCAAAATCATTCCGATTCTGATTCAAACTGTTTTACGCAATTACGGTGCTGGACAAGACATTTTATGTAGATCAGTCTTCAATGTATGTATTTGTTTGAAATGTATGATTTATTTAATGTTGTCTTATCTCGAGCTTTCATGAAAGTTCGTAACATCCTACAGATTGTCTTTCTTGCTACCACAAAAGCACGTGCGTTTTAGTATTAAAAAAGCGGTCAAGTGCGAGTCGGACTCGCACTCGAAGGGTTCCGTATGACCGTACGATATTTAACACTAGCTTTTGCCTGCGGCTTCGCTGACGTTAATTTAGAATTTGACAATCGATTCGGGTTACTCGGTTAACACGGGTAACACAATAATATAACTTAATCATGATTCGAAAGACACGTGGCGCCATCTATTATCATATTATATTGCTATTGTCCTCGGGAATAGTACTTTTTTCGGGATGAAAGGTACCCTGTGTCCGTTTCTGTACACCTGACTACGTATATGCAAAATTTCAGGATGATCGGTTCAGTGGTTTAGGCGGGAAAAGGTAACAAACAAACAAACTTACTTTCGCATTTATAATATTAGTTAGGATTAGGATTACATATATTTTTAAACACTAGTAAAAAAAAACACGTTTTTTAATTTAATTTTTATAAAATTTATCATTGTAATTGAATAATACTCACTTAATAAAAACACTAATAGTTTTATTAGAATTAAAATATTAAGTACATAAATAACAACTTATAACTAATTAATTTATAAAAATAACAAAATTATATACTAACTAAACTAAAACTATAAAACATTAAAATATAGCGTCGAAAAATTCCTCCGCATCGCTGTGGACTGGTAATGTACCCAAGAGACTGGCGGCATTGCCACGTTGTATGGCAATGCTTAACCTCTGGCCAAGGTAAAAGCCAGCCCTTGGGTCACGGGAAGTGTCAACCAGCCGTTTGGAGATATCTTTGAACAAATCATGAGCACTCGGACCCCACGGCCCGAGGGTTTCAACCCCAAACGGCTCGAAAATATAATTACCAATAAGGTTAATATACTTTCGCCGCTTGAGATTTTCCGCAGACGCAGCAGCAGCGCCAGCACAGCACGCGGAGTCAGGAAGATGGGATGGCGCAAGAGTATCGACACACGTTGCGTCCCACACTAAAGGCCTACCCACCTTCCATGGAAATAAAGACATGCCGTCCGGTCTCTTGCCATCGTCACGTGCCAAGCCATTAGGTTCTAATACAGCTGGAACGCCGACGGTGACAAGAGCTCGTCGGATAATGTCATTAATATTCGCGTGCCGCGCTAAGCGACCTGCACTACGGCTGCAAGACAGGCCGTGGTGTCCGAGGCTGTTGACAACTTCGCCACAGTGACAGCGATGAGGAGAACAACAAGGAGCTCCTAGTCGGAGGGAAGCAGCGAGGCGGAAAGTAGTGTCGTCGAACAAAGTACCTATGTTCGACGATGGTAGTGCATGAAGCCACAGACCCGACTCCCATTTACCCACAGCCAGCAAGCGCGCACGCTCCGCAGTAGTAGCAGACGTGTCAAGTAAATTATTCTGTACTACTCTCCAGAGCTGCTCATCCCACCGTCTCTGGGAAGATGGATTGTCGGGTGCATCTGAGTTCGGGCAAGCGAGTCTCCAGGCATCCATAGCACCGGAGAACCACGGCACATCAAAATCAATCAGTGTGGGGGCTAGGATTTTCCTGATTAATTTCTCAGTGCCGTGGACCGAGGAAATGAAAGCCGGTAAACTAATACTTGTAATTTTGCGGACGCCGAGGCCTCCCATACGAATGGGAAGAGTAGCTTGTGCCCAAGCTCGGTCGTCCATGGCCACATTTAAGATCGAAGATATTGTATGCCGGATAATTTGGTCCATTTTGTCTAATAGGTGAGTGTGCTTCCATAAATGGGAAGCGCGAAGGAAATATGTTAATTTAGGGCCGAAACAGCAGTAACGGATTAAGGTTATAGCCGAATGCATGTTAATTTAGAACAATCTTTCCGAAACGTCACTGAAATTTTGTATTTTTTCCTCAATAAAATCGAGAAAGGAATTCTCAAAGATTGGAGACCCAAGAAGTCTCTTCTTATCTTCGTCTCCACAAAGAGAGGTTTTTTCAATAATTTTGATTTCTGGGGCTATTGCGTTAAATTTAGGAAGTGTCAGATGTCTGTCAGTACTGTCCGCTAAATAAAGTTCACATTTAGAAAGGTTGAGATTAAGGCCAATGGAAAATAGTTTATGTTTTAAGAATTGAAAGTCTTTTAAAACCGTTTCTACATCCCCTCCCAAAGCTCCATTATCAAGATACCAAACGTTAAATTTGGAATTTAGCTGTCGAATAATTGGGTGAATTGCTAAACTAAAAATCACTGGCCCGAGAGGGTCACCTTGTTGACAGCCAACAGCAGATTCCAGAAGGTTGTCCCGATAAAGTAATTTAGAAGAGTGTCTGTAACATTGCCAAAGGAAACTATAAATTTGAGGTATTTCTCTTTTAGTTTCTGCCAGCAAGGTGTCCCTATTAACAGAATTGAAGGCATTCTTTATGTCAACCTTCAGGATGACCTCTCCTTTGCCAGAATTTAGGTAGGTCGACAAAGCGTGTACGGCAGCCTCACAGCCCCCTTTCGAGCCGTAACCTAGCTGCAGGGGCTGAAATTTTTCCGAAACAACCTCACCAAAAAATTTACAGCAAATCTTGGCTGCCATACGACGGTATGTAGTTCCCACGGCAATAGGACGAATGCCGCCATCCCTCTTACGCAGGGCGCATAGATTGGCCCCGTACAGAACGCCGATGACGGCCTCGTTCACCTTGCCGGAGAGCATAAGGTTAATAACAACAAATAATAATTTTTATTATTTGTTGTTATAGCCGCCATAGACATATATTTGTTGTTATAGCGGCCATAGACATAGTATATTCACAGTGTTGTACTACACCACACCGTGAATATTTCAAGTGTGTACCTGTTACGGTTCAAAATATACAGCCCTGCGTGTGATAGACGGACGGACGGTCAGCGGACCCTTAGTAATAGAATAGGGTACCGTTGGCACCCTTCCTTTGGCACCCCACAAAGTAGTACGTCCTTAGTAGTGTGTCCTTCTTTCTTGCTCATACTTTTTACCAAACACATTCTAAGCTAAGCATCGTTATTTTGCATTGGTTTAAAGGATATAGGTGTCAAAACTCAAAGCATTTATTTAAATTAAACCAATTACAGGCACTTTTGAATTGTCAAAGAGTCGGTCAGTTAGTCAGAAAGTTGAAGCTATTTGCCCATTCCAAAACGTAGATCTCTATGGAGAAGAATAGGCAAGAAACCACAAGGACACTCTTTTAAATCAAGATATTACAAAATCCGTACATTATTCTTGTCGCTTCTTATTATGTGAGAACAATGTAAAAAAATAAATTATTTAAGACAATTCAAAATATAAGATTAAAAGATTACAAATAAGCCCTGGCAGTTATGGAATGACCAGTCTCTACGGACAATAGACTTTCACCTATTAGGTTATCCACTATAAGACGGTCATAGGCTCCCCAATATCACTTCAATTAACATTCAGAGATCATCATCATCACCAGCCCATAGCAGTCCACTTCTGGACACAGGCCTCTCCAATTGCACGCCATTCAGCTCGATTCTCGGCAACTCTCATCCAGCTGCCATTACATTACATTTATAACATTCAGAGATGAATTACTCATATTCATTACACACCTACTTCCTTATAGTAATCAATACATTAGTATATAATGGATTACCATACCATCCATACTATAATATGCAAAAATATTATAAATGCCTAAGTAACTCTACCATTATGTCCGTCTGTTACCTTTTTACGTCTAAATGGCTGAACAGATTTCAATGAAATTCGGCACACATGTAAACCATGAACTGGGTTAAGAGTTAGGACAAGGAAACCTTTTTACTCCGCTAGTATTCATATTCATATTCATTTATTTGCGTTCCACAAGGTAAAAAAGGTGTTAACAAAAGGCTTATAGCTAAGATCCGTTGTAGACCCTGTCAGGGCACAGCAAAATTTATATAGCTAAAATCAAAATATCAAAACATAATTAAAAAAATCAAAATATCAAAATATAATTAAAAATATCAAAATAAAATAAAGAAGTCAACATAAAATTAAAAGTAAACAAAATTTAAAAAAAATTAAATTAAATAAAATAAAAATTAAAACAAATTTAAAAATCAAAATTTAAGATAATCAAAATAAAACTATACATGAAAACATCAATTACATTCACATAGAATTAAATAACAATAACATAAATAAGTCTAATATTGGAAAACGGTAGGTATTTGATTAATAATAATAAGTTTAGGTAGCATTATATTATTTAGGTAGTTAATATTATTACAAATTATTAAAGAGAGATCATATTTTTAGGCACAAGTTATTAATAATAAGATAAGTTTAACATGTTATATCACAATTTGAGATAAATTGTGTATTTAGTAGTCATGTTATGTTCCATTAAATATTCTTCTTGATAAAATTACACACATGTTTATATTTAAGAATGTATTTATTACAATTAAAGTCTTTCATTCAAGTATTCATTCACATTATAATGGCTTTTGTTTAATAGAAATATTTTTAATTTATTAATAAAGATTTTGTATTTATTTATATTTCTTATTTCATCCGGTAACTTATTATAAATTATTATCGACATGACATAGGTACTTGAGGAGTGCATTTTTAATCGGGATGTAGGTATGTTTAATCTATTTTTATGTCTCAAAGTTATTTTAGTTTGTATGTCTTCTCTTTTTGTGTAGAATTTCGGGTATCTACGTACAAATTTACATATTTCAAAGATGTAAAGGCACGGTAGGGTTAAAATTTTATGTTCCTGGAAGTGGGGCTTACAGCTATCCGTTTGTTCAATATTAACTAAAATTCTAATAAGTTTTTTTTGTAGGGTGAATAGTGTGGGTGAATCTGTACTATTACCCCATAATATGACACCATATTTAAGCCATGCATAGGCATATGCGTAATATGTTACCAATGCAGTATTTATATCTGTAGTTTTTTTGATTTCCCGAAGTGCGTAAGAAAATTTAGATAATTTTGTTTTTAATTTTTGGATATGTGAAGTAGTAGGTACGTTCATGTAGGATAATTTCCGACCTCCAAGCGGGCGAGCCCACGGGCTAAACCTAGTCTTCTCTTTTTATCAATTTTTTGCCTAAGCTAACCCTACATAGACATTTGTCTCACATTTTTACGATGCCCATGGATAGAGTGAGGGTCAGGGGTGGTTTCTTTGCCTGGTTATATCATGGGCCAAATATACATCCTACTAATATTATAAACGCGAAACTTTGTAAGTATGGATGGACGGATGGATGGTTGGATGCATGTTTGTTACACTTTCACGTAAAAACGGCAGGACCAATTTTGATAAAATTTTGTATCGAGGTAGCTGACACCCTAGATTAACATATAGGCTACTTTTTATCCCTATATTCCCACGGGGTCGAGACTTACGCGGGTAAAACCGCGGGGCGCAGCTAGTATTTAATAATCAGACATATTAACATCCATCAGAAACGAATAACATTATTATTACGAATGATCATAGTCTCCTAATGCTAACGTGCCAAAGGTTAATATTACTTGGATGTCTGCCCACCCCACCAGGAAAAAAACAGCGCGCGATAAATAAACAACAAACAATGAGAGAATAAAATAATGATGAAGAAATTTAAAAATAATGCATCAAATTGATAAAAATGTTGCGATAATAGCAGAAACTGTGAGAATTTTTATTTATTATTGTGTTCATTAGTGCTTGAGTTACTTGATAAGAGTTTTATTAAAACAAAGACTGCATCTGTAGTGCATTTTGCAAGTATAGAAATAACTCTATTATGAAAACATCCAAAAGTGGACACTACATAATTATAATATTAGCTCGCAAGCGTCTTCGAGAACAAAACAAAATACAGTAGAACATTCTAGAAAATGATTAATTTTTTTAAAGTATTAAAAACATTAAAAAGTGCAGTAATTTAGGAGTCTCAACATACACACACTCACAATCAGTAATAATTACCTATAATGACAGTTTTTCGATAATTTATTTGATAAAAAAACTGGTAAATAAGGCAAACTGCAAGCCATACTAAAGATATACCGTAAATATTGACCTATATAACTATTAAGACAAAAGGCTATTACACTGAAAGATTGGTAAGGGAGTGTCCTTTGGACTCATTAATCAATCTACTAATCCATGACGTCAGACTTCTGCAGCCATTTTCAAGACGTTTGGCCTGATCAATCTAAAATGTTTATATATTTCAGGGAGACCAAGTGCGGAATAAACTCCAGTGACTAATGAAATACTTCAATATTTTTCGGGTAAAAAACAACTAATAACGCTATTTTTCTGCCAAAAAATTACGCCTCGTATTTGGAAAACAAATCGTACAGTTTTAGAGGCTGCAACGGGTTCAAAGTGATTTCAATATTAAAAGTAAAATTCTAAAAATAGCTATGAATGAAAAAAAAAATCTGGAAAAAAATGTAAACTCACCCCCGTTCTCCTCCATAATTAAAGCTATCCACTAACACTAAGACAAAGTTTCTAAAACTAATATCACACGAAACAAAAATCGTTTATCGACAAGTTCACCGACTGCACCACTTATAGTTTGTACTGATCACCACTCTTTATAATAATCACCAGTTTTTGAATTTATCCCATTTGTTTGAGGGATAATTTAGTTTTTTAGTACTGGATTTTTAATTTGACTCGCGTGCGGTAGTTCGGCGGCATTTGTTTGCGTGCGACTATACTCTTCTGCGTTCAGGGCGGTACTGACTTACTGACAGTGTGATGTGAGTCTACTGCCCACTGAACATTGGTTGAAACAAACCGGTCAGTGCTGAACGTGTTGAGACAGCGCGCCTGAGTCAAGTTCAACTGGTCTACCCCGAACGTAAATCCGAAGTATCGGCCGAATGCTCGGCCGGTGTTTGACTACGGCTAACTATGGCTGACTACGCCGGAGAAAAAAAAAACGACAGTCACAGAGATAAGCCAAAGTCATAAATGTGACTTTAAGCCGGGTAAGGGTTCAAAGTCAAAAAAACCGGTCAAGAGCGAGTAGGACTCGCGCACCGAGGGTTCCGGTGCGTATATATGATGTTAATGATTTATGAAAAACTGTGCTATTTAGAGACATTGTTTTATTTTTCCTGTAATCTTCACATACACTTCTATCACATAGAATAATTTCAGATTTTTATCAATGCAAACTTCGGAGATAAGGGGAGGGGAACGGTATTTTTTTTACATTTATCATCAAAAGTCGGAAAATATGCTGCCTAAAATAAAAATAAAAAATGTTTGAGAATGTGCAAACAGCGTTCTTTCATATGATACCCCACATGCCTTAGTAGCCCTACTTAAAAATTTTAAGACCCCCTTTCAGTCCCTTTTGCAAAAAAGATTTTTTTTTTTCTTGTTTGCAAAATAGTTGGACAAACGTCATCTAAAACCATCCTAAATTTCAAGTTGATAGCATTAGTAGTTCTTGAGATATCTAGGTGTGACAGACAGACAGACAGACTTAGTCTCACCATAAGAGTTTTACCATTTTGGTACGGAACCCTAAAAAGGAAACAATGGAAGTTATAAAACGGCCGAACAGTTGGCCGATACTTCGGATTCACGCTTCGGAGTAGAACCCCCAGAGTCGACTCGATGGTAAACTCCTGAAACTGATGCGCTTTACTCGTTGTTTGTGAAGTTATGAATTTGTGTTGATTTTAAGTAGACCCTGCATATTTTAAGTTTGTTATTCCAATTTTAATAATTGAATTGTAAATGTCTTTACATGGTTCGAAGTAGATTCTGGAACAAAAACCAGCGAGGTTCAGACACATGATCCATATACTTGATTTTCTTTACGGTCATATTTTTTTATTGAATAACTTTAAAAAAATCAGCCTAGCTTTTTCCCAATCAATGTTGGAGTCGGCTTCCAGTCTAATTTGATGGAGCTGAATACCACTATTTTACACGGAGCGACTGCCTATCTGACTTCCATAACCCAGTTACTGGGTAACACGATACCCTTTAATAAGACTATACTCCATTTGAAATAAGATTAGAAATTTAAATAAACTTTTTTACAGTCCGTTCAACCGATTTTGACTTCCATTGTATGGGCATAAGGATGGTATTAAAAGCAAAAACTTGGCTACAATACCAGCTGTTTATTACAGCTGCCATTTGTCATGCCACCAACGCAATAGAAGTCAAAATCGGTTGCAGGGACTGTAAAAAAGGTTTATTTAAATGTCTATTCTTATTTCAAATGGAGTATAGTTGTCAGACTTTTGGACTTCGGACTACCCGTAACGACTGTGTGAATAACTTCTACTGTTACTGGAATATTATAGTGAACCCCCCGTTCCTGAAAGTCCAATCAAGCTTCAAAAACTTGGGGTAGGAGGTCTTTCTTATCAGTAAATCTATTGTTAAATGTTTTACCTAATCCTGTCCAAAACGACGCAGTTAAAGTAAAAAAAAAACCGACCAAGTGCGTGTCGGACAACACAGAATGAAGGGTTCTGTAGTTGGGATGAATTTATCTCATGAACAAACTTAACATTGTAGTTGAAAGACATGTTCCCTCAAACATTCCAACTGCAAATGTACTCGTAAGTTTGGACGCACAATATTGAGTGATTTACCATGTTACTTTAAGAGCGTTTACGACGTACGGCATTTCATACAAACTTTCAAGCTCTTGTTTTTCAAAATGACAGAACCGATTTTAATGAAACCTCATACGCATAAGCAGGATACAAAGGTCTATAAAGTTAGTTAAGAACATTTTCGAAAAATAGTGTAACAGCCAAATTAGACCGATTAACTTTTTAGACCTTTGTATCCTGCTTATGCGTATGAGGTTTCATTAACATCGGTTCAGTCATTTCAAAAAACAAGGGCTTGAAAGTTTGTATGAAATGCCGTACGTCGTAAACGCTCTTAAGACTTCTAGGCTTTCCCATAATCTATAAGTAAAGAACTATTTTCTGTATTTTCTCCACATTTTAGGCCCATTAGTTTCGGAGATAAGGGGAAATGGTCAACTTTCATCGATTTTCTTAAACAACTTTAAAAGTATTTACTTATCTAAAAAAAAAAAAATCTGTTAATTGTAGGATTTTTTTAAAATTTGGTCTAGCATCCAGCCCTTTTATTTGATATGTTACATGGTACCAGTTGCATTTTTGTTTTAATTATCTAATTTGTGACCCCAAAAGTGACCCCGATATTCAAAATTAATTTATGTACGTTACACATCCGAGTATGAGTCACAGAAATTCATATGTGTATCAAGTTTCAACTTAATCGGTCCAGTAGATTCGGAGCAAATCGGCTGTGACAGACGGACTGACAGACAGACAGACACACGAGTTATCCTTTAACGGTTCCGTTTTTTCGTATGGAAACTGTTAGGGACAATTGAAATTGAATCTTGTTCTCTTTCAATTGAATTGAATATTCCGTAGATTATGATGTTTGAACCATTACTATGAAAACGATTTTCTTTAATTACCGTACTTTCTGCAGACGTTAGGTACACGTATCCTAAAAACAAGACGACCTCAGCTCACTAATTATTATGCGACCTTCACCTATTTAGCAATCAGTAGATAATAACTACCTGCGCTAAATATTTTCAGTACTGTTGTTAAGAGAACATGTAAATGAAACAGTTCTGTTACTAAATAATTACCTGACGGACTGATATCGCACACTTTATATCCCTACAAAATTCCAAACATACATTCTTGAATGGTTTATTTTTTTAATTAATATACACGTGTTGCCGACTGTACAATTGTCGACAACGGCACTAATTGCCATGAAGAATAAAAGTAGAAAAATTCATGACACCACTATATATCACAAAACTAGTTATAGATAGAACCTGTTAAATAGACGCACTAAGAAAGACACGATTTCATGAAATTGCTCAACGAATCAAAAAGAGCGTTGAAATTTGTATGCAAATAACCCTAGTAATAAAATAAACACTTTTCCTATACTTTCAAAGGACGACCGGCCTTCATAACTTGTTCTAGTTAACAAAATGCAACATGACAACATCGATTCGAAAAGAAGAAGAAGCTATTGTTTAATGAAACGCTTTTTCAGTACGAATTGTTCTTGCACACGTACTAACTTGGTAAATAGCAATATATAACGAACTATTTAATTAGGTACTCAATGTAATATCAGTATAGACTTCTTGTAGACAACCTTTTGGTTGAGAAGCTCGAAGAGAACTAACTTCGCAAACTAGGTGACGCACCAATATTCAAAATTCAATTTCAAAATTCAAATTTCCATTCCATTCTGTTAAAAAACCTTATTATAATACTTTTGCGGTAAGTGTCAAATGAAATACTTTTAAACTTCATGACTACGCTGATCCAAATCACATACTTTCAACTTTATATACTTACCTATTAATATTTGGGAATCCTGACACATGGATACTTCTTTTATTCAAGTTCACCTGTTGCAACCACAACAACCATCGCAGAACGAGCTTTGAGCTCTCTGAAATGCTGGCAGGTTGCCAACTAGTAACGTAGTGAGGAAATATTTAATCTATTACCCTTAGTTGACCGTCTCAACTTGTTGCTTTATACCTTGTATTATTTACCTTCTTAATTTCAGCTTGATAGCTTCAATCGCGGAAAATGGGCCTTTAATAACTGTTACAATAAAAGTCCACCTTACAAGATCTTTCTTAGTTTGCCACATAACACCTGTATTCCTGCTCCTTCTATTATCGAACATCTAGACGCACTGCAGGTTACCATCCCTTCCTTGTTGCTATTCCACCAATTCGCATTAAACGTTTCCAAATTACTTTTATAATGCGCACTGCAAAAGAGTGGAACTCTCTGCCTGCGTCTATGTTTCCGAACGCATACAACCCTAATCTCTTCAAGTTAGAGTAAACAGGCATCTTCTGGGTAAGCTCACTTCATCGTCGACTTTGTCTCAGTCACCTCTGCCCTAGACTAAGGTCAAGAGCAAACCCATGCTAAATAAAAAATAAAAAAAACATCCTCATAGGGATAAGCAGAGGTGTACCTATAGCTGTGCACTAATTCAGACCCAGGGCTACTACTAACAAATTGCTGGCGCATCCAGACTCCTCGAACCAGGCTAAGAGATTCCTTACTTTTCAATAAGATCACCGCAGTTACCAGACGGATCAGTGATTACATCATTTACATTATGTAATCCTTAGCATAAACCAATACTGTGTTTTCGAAAAGTAATCTAATCTAATTAATTTCCCGTAACTACCTAATCATGATAACTATAACCTTTATGTTCCATCCTATAAACCTTTCTATAGTGATCTATATCGGTATACCACGACCAAAGCCAAGGCCACTCGACTGGTGCCTGGTGATGGCGGGGCGAGGGCGGGTGGGGAGACTCAAGTCAACAGTCAGAGCTATGTCATCTGACCTCACCGCCCCCTGGGGTTGCTACATGAAGCATATTTCCTTCAAATGAACGTAGGATAAAAATGATTGTGACATTTCTAGAAAATGGAATTTGTAGTTCTTCTTGGGGTAAGGTTACCAATTGAAATCCACTGATATATGCATACTTATGGCTTATCTTTACATGATATACAGTATGTAACAAAAACCCTGTTGTTCCTTTTAGGGACGTATACATTTGCCTACAAGCACAACATTGGTGGAATTATAATTAAACAAATTAAGCATTGGCTAGTCGAGAAGTCAAAATCAAAGAATTAAAGAGGTAAGAAATCCGAGAGATATCATATTGAAATGGTTTAGTCTTTGAGGATAACTAGTGTCTCGATGGCAACTAGAACATCTGAATCGCAGGTACCTGGTGAAGGCCTTCTGTATACGTTCTATCCTATTGACATGGACGCGATATGTAGGATTCCATGCCGGAGAAGCGTAATCCAGTATACTTCTAAAAAGCGTGCTGAAAAGAAGTTTTAGGGTCGGTATATATCGAAACTCCGAGCAAATTCTCTTCACAAAACCTGCCATTTTTGTCGCTTTGGATACGATTAGGTGATTAGGTCGATGTGGTTAATGAATGAAAGTTTACTGCCGAACTGGACTCCCAAATCACGGATGGTGTCAATCTTTTGCAGTGAAACTCCATTTAATCTATAATTCGAAGGTACTATATTTTTGTTACGCGTAAACGTCATGTGATAACACTTACTTACGTTAAGTGTCATCATGTTTAGCCGACACCATTCATGTATCGCATATATGACTTGCTTTATTACGTATGTATACCGATTCTTAAAACGTAGGTAGAAGGAACAACAGGGTTTTTGTTACATATTGTATAATGTATATATGTTTATTTCATAATCAACAGGTTTTAACAACTGTTTCCTGTAACAGAAGACCTCTTTTCAGAACACAATTATACAATTGGTCTGTGTGGTGCCGGACGTAAAGAATAGCACCGCCCTATTTCTTCCCGTGGGTGTCGTAAAAGGCGACTAACTTACTAGAGACTACTAAAGGGGACTTACTAGAGAGTGGGCAGCAGCGTTCTCTATGCATTTTAACACCATACTGCGATCGCAAACCCGCCTGCCAAGCGTGGCGTTTATGGCAAACTCTCCCTTTGGGGGAGGCCTATGTCCAGCAGTGGATGTCTTTCGGCTGAAATGATGATGATGATATAAGGACACGGATTTGACAACCTATACAGGTGAACCATAACATTACTAATGGCAGATTATGAAAAGTAGGACTGAGATGGAGATAGGATTGTAAACACACTACAATATATTTTTTATGGTGTTGTACCTATTATCTCAATAAAAGGCAGAAAAAAACTCAAATTTCTACCAAGTTAGTGGTTATTTTATACCACATCCTGGTCACCCTACCCACCCCCCAGCACCGAGCCTCTGTTTGTCTAGATCGTTTGGGTGGCGAAGCCATCCACCACCACAGATCTTTACGACCACCACCAGCGACCTTCCCAGAATATCTTCCTAACTGGGTCTAGGTTTATTAGTTAGTAATAATGATATGTTGTCAAACCTACCATAACGAGTCATTTGCTTGGTTGTTTCTGTTCGTAAAATCAACTTGAATTTTTCAGCAGATTATTTCAGCATGCATGTCGGACCACGCACAATGAAAGGTTCCGTAGTTGGGATGAATCTATCCCAAAACAAACTTAACATTGTAGTTGAAAAACATGCTCTCCCAAACATATATACGTTACGGTCAATTCGCCAACTGCAAATTTAAGTAGGTCGACTATTACTCGTTAACTTGTAAAGCCTACATAGCTGTGATAGTTTTCCTTTTAATTTCGTTATACATAGGATAGACGAGAAAAAAAATCTTCTCTAAAAATTTTTAAAGGTTTTATTTTACGACTTTGTCGGCGTGATTAATATGTATACCCATGGCTAATAACAGCTTTCTAGTACTAAGAGTCTCAGAGCTAAGCTGGGGGGACAGACGGACGGACAGACAAACAGACGGACATGGCAAAACTATAAGGGTTTCTTGTTGACTACGGAACCCTAAAAAGGGTAAACTTTTTGTATTAGTTTAGTGCAGTGTGAGTGAACGTAAACTGCAGTGCAAGTGCTATTTAATAAAGGACACGTGGAGGCACAGATTGTTGCCCGTGGCCCCAGCCCCAGCGATGCGACGACCGCTCGACTCCCAACCCCAAGTCGAACCGCGCGTCGCGTCGCTCGAGCCCAGGGCCTCAAGTCTGCTATTACAATAGTGACAGAATGGTCGATCATTGATTTCATAATTGTTGATTTTGACAAGTTTGGTAATCTACTATTATAATGGCGTCATTATGACTTTCCAATGGTCGGCCACTGACACTACATTGAAAGAAATTGCATTTATTGGTAATCTCGTACATAATGACAAATTAATGATATTTCTACTAATGGGTTTTATAATAATAGCAATACGACAATGCCATTATAATAACACTATTCTATTACGAGAACATTGACCGACCAATGATCGTCCATTATGAATTTAGCAGATTACGAACTTTTAGCAAAATGACAATGGCATGACAATGGGATCATGTTGGAATGACTGAATTTATAAAAATAGCAGACTTGGGCCCCAGTTTTATGTACGCTCAATGCTCTCTCGTAAATTAAGTGTACCCCTTAACATAAAGTGACTGAGAACGACGTTATTGGAAAATTTCTTAATTTTATAGTTACTTAGCAGTTTAAGTTATATTTAAACAAGCTGCGCTCCGAAGTTTTGCCCGCCTAAGTCTCGATCCCGTGGGAATATCGGGATAAAAAGTATCCTATACATGTACCAAAGTTTCATCCAATCGCATTTGTAATATTAGTTAGGATTACATACTACAAGCTAATAAGCTAGATTTTGATGTGAATAAAGTTTTACCGACTGCGATACTTCTTGCAGAAAAAAAAGATTATGTACTCTACCTACAAAGTTGTTGAAACACCCCAGCTGGAGTATTTGCTACCCTACTGGGGGCCTATAATAGACGCTTTGGCAGAATCATAATATGATCTGCGTACAATTCATATCCCGCAATTCATCTGTTTGACAGTTTTGTATGGAGTTTCGTAAAATGGTCCACAAATTATGAATTGCTATAATAAGGGTCTAATGTCAAATAGCAGCTGTCAAACAGATGAATTGCGGGATGTATGAATTGTACGGAGATCATATCATGATTCTGCCAAAGCGTCCATTTTAGGCCCGCTGATATTTTATTACAATGGATGTCAGATACCAAATAGTTGTAGCTCGCTTGCTTTTACTAAGAACAATTCAATGTCAGCTAGCCTGTGAAATCACACGCAGTGGGATTTTACCATCAGGATACTGAATTTGATATAAATAAAAATCTATTCTTCCGCTCTAAACATAGTAATCTGTTTGTTTGTTGTCCAAACAAGAACATGAAGACGGTTGAACACTCTAACTTTGTTTACACAATTACTTTGCACAATACTCAATGGTTACATTTTGTATAATCACGACTTTTGATTTACGATACATAAAACAGCAGGTTCCTACATAAAGTTACAAAATGTTTATGATGTGACTACTTTGTTTGAGGGAAATTTTGAAAAAAACGATCTTAAAATTGGTACTCTTAATCAGCCTATAACGTTCAACTGCAGCTCTCTGTGAGAGGGAGTGGACCATAACACACTGTTCTTTGAAATTTTGATTCTAGGACATGCCAGTTTCCTCACGATGTTTTCCTTCACCGTTTTTAGAGTGGTGATGAAATTAAATACACAAAGTGCTTGTCTAGGTTTGAACGATCACGACCTACAACTCATAAGTCGGGGTAGATACTACTGGGCCAGCACTGCTCTCGTCCACCACTGCGGAGTTGCCACTTCGGGTTCAGTCTAATATCGGTAACTCGTAATCATATCACCATTATCATCCACTTCATCCATTGCTGAACATAGGCTTCTCTTTTATTATTGTATATTATGTATATTGTGTGTGTATTGCCGTGTTTATTTTTTTTTGTTTATTATTGTATATGTCGGATCCGACTACCAAGAGATTGAGCGCAGAGCCCAGTTAACATGGAATAAGTGCTGGAGCCTCAAGGAAATATTTAAGAGCAACATGCCAATCAAACTGAAGACAAAGGTTATGAACTCTTGCCATATACAATGCCTGACCTATGCTTGTTCACATGGAAGTTTAACAAAAATATTAAAAATTAAATTATAACGTGCCAACGAGGAATGGAGCGGAGTATGCTGAACATAAAAAGAATAAATCAAATAAGGCATACAAAAATACACAACATCACAAAAGCAACAGACGGCCTAGCACAAGCTCTTGCATTAAAATGGAAGTGGGACAGACACATAGCACGCCTGCAAGATCAAAGGTGGACAATAAGAGTGACAGAATGGGGGGGGCAGTGGGCAAAAGAAAGAAAGGGAGACCTTCCATCAAATGGGAGGACGAAATCAAACGCGTAGCAGGTCCAAACTGGACACAAACAGCAAAATACAGAGAGGACTGGCTTAATTTGGAGGAGGGTTCTTACAGAATAATTTTATAATAATAAATACTAACACATCCAAAATTCTATATAAAAAAAGGAAAAAAAAAAAAAAACTTTATAATATCGAAACTTGTAAACTACTTGTAATTTGTAAACTAACTTGTAATTTGTAAACCAGCATCTTCTGGAAGAAATAAAAGGCTTTTTTATTTTTATTTAATAAGTCGGATCCGGTCATTAGTACGGACACGAAACAAATCGCAAGCGCTCCACTGGCGACATCACGTGATCTACCCACACCTAAAGCGCGCTACTACAGAGTCGTGATGTTTTGAGCCCATGGCGAGGAGGACATTCAGTGTCTGATCGCATCGGAGTTAAAACATCGCGGAATTGTACTCTATTCGTTGTGCTCAGTTATTGTGGAAATTATAATTTGTAGTAATTCTGTCAATTTGTGATTTCAATAAACGCTGTGTATCGCACCCAGTGTGTTTTCATTACACGAAACCCATCTTCTGCTTACATGATGTCTATAAATGACATGATGATGTATGTAAATATATATTTATATAGATAATTGTATGCTTTATGTATGTATTGCATATGTAAATGGTACACCACAGAATACCTGCAGTGTTGTCTCTCCTTCCTCCTTTAATCCATCCAAAGGTTGTCTTTAAAATCTCGAATTTAGCGATAAGACCGCCCATTATGTCACCCTATGTAAAATGGCAGCATTTATATCTGTAACTTTTACGGTGTTTATAATAAAGAGTATTCTATTCTATTCTCTTTTCTTGAGCAAGTCCCTACGCTCCTGTGCCATCCTCATGCAGGTTCTACCAATTTTTTTTTTATTTGGGTGGGAAATTATCAAATAACTTCTCCCGCTCTGGGCGGAGTGGGCGGGCGGGAGTGTCAGACTTTTACTGACTAAAACCCACCCGTATTCCTTCATTTGCCTGTGTGCCAAGGCCACGATATCCCTTTCGGACAAACTCGCAACCCTGGCAGGCATTGGCCCTAGCGGACCCCGTCAGTTGGTGCTGACAACTCTTTGAGGCGCGCGTGGAATACGACGCGCCGTCGACCCGGGCCTGGTCGTTATCGGATGGTGAGCTACCCATCGCTCACCGTCCGCAGGCCCACGCCTACGGTGGCCGGAAATCGGCTTGCGACTCCCGACGCCCGGGGCGTCTCCTGCGGCGACTAGGGGCGCGAGGGCGCGAACCTTGCCTCTGCCTCACGCGTTCCGCCTCCTCCTTCGCAAGCATTACTATTACTAATTCGCAGAAGGAGGTGACGGCCTCCCATGCACTCTCGCTCCGAACCATGGCCTGAACCAGGGCCGGACGCGAGAGATCGCCGCCGAGGACACGGCGGTGCTCCGCCCAAGCTGGACAGACCTCCACCGTATGCTCCACCGTGTCCTCCTGGCGATCCACACAGTGGTGACACCCGGGCGTTTCCTCCCGCTTTATCCTGAACAGGAACCTCCCAAAACAACCATGTCCGGTGAGGACCTGTGTCAGGCGGAAGGTGAGGACGCCGTGGCGCCTCTCTAGCCACTCCTCAAAGAGGGGACTTATCGCCACAATTGTGGCGTGCCCAGCGCTGGGTTGCGACAATCGCACTCTCCATGCCGCCATAAGATCCCGCCGGAGCTCTGTCCGCTGTGCCGTGATTTCTCGCGGTAGCGGAGTTTCACCCCGGCGTTTCGCCTCCTCGCGCCACTCCCAGACGTGCGCGAGGACTTTTGCCTCCAGATCCCATGGCGGTAGTCCGGCAAGGAGGCTCGCCGCCTCACGGGAGACCGTGCGGTATCCTCGGACCAGCCTGATGGCCATGACCCTTTGGGACGCGTTCAATCGCTGGGCTGGTCGCAGACTTATAGAACGCGCCCACACCGGTGCCCCGTAAAGGGCCATGGACCGCACGACCCCCGCGTAGAACCTCCGGCAGGAGGCATTTGGACCCCCCAGATTGGGCAGGAGCCGCTTTAAGGCAGCCTCGGCCCGCTCCAGTCTGGGAGCCAAACGTCGAAAATGCTCCACGAAGTTCCACCGGCTGTCGAGGACGAGTGCCAGGTACTTCATCGTCGACTCGACGCCGATGTGAACCCCTCCTGCCATTATCTGGGAACCCGACAGTGGCGCGTTCCGAGGACCACAAAAACACATGGCCTCGGACTTGTGCAAGGCCACCTCGAGTCCCAATTGCCGGATCCTATCGACGATTGTCGCAACCGCACGTGCCGCCAGTTCGGCCGCCGCCTGATGCGACCTCCCCTGCGCCAGAACCAGCGTGTCGTCAGCGTAGCAGACTACGCTGACGCCGCTAGGGAGGTCGGCGCGCAGCACCCAGTCGTAACCGATGTCCCACAGATGCGGCCCCAGGACCGATCCCTGTGGGACACCGCACGACATCATGCAGGTTCTACCTGCGATGGTAACAATGTCGTCCGCCCATCCGCCCAACCTATAATATGAGTACCTAACTACCTACTTATTTTTTAAAGCCAAGTAGATTTAAAAGAGTGTCCGTGGAGTTTCTTGCCCGTTCTTCTCCATAGGTACCTACTACGCTTTAGAATGGGCAACTAGCTTCTTATTTCTGTCTGAACACCCCTTGACAATACAAGTGTCTGTAAATTATTGGTGTATTTGAAATATACGAGTACAAGGTTATTTTTAAAACGTCAATAACCTCTTAAGGGGTCATTGTACTCATCATTATGAACAACTTTTAGTATGGGACAAAACCTGAAATCGCGAAAAAAAAATCAGTTGCTCCCTCCCTACATTTTAACGAATTATTCAAACATAAATGTAGGGAACAGATGGTTTTTTTTCGCGATTTCAGTTTTGGTCCCATAGTAAAAGTTGTTCATAATAATGAGTCCAATGACCCCTTAAGAGGTTATTGACGTTTTAAAAATAACCCTGTATATGCTTTGGGTTTGAGTCTAGATGCTCCAAACACAAATATCCAGTCGCCAGAATATAGGCTTTTAGCAAACAACATAACATCACGCCTGTAATCCGCGAAGGGTTAGACAGAGTTGTACCCATAGTACACCCACATTTCGCCAGTTATGTTAAAGTCCCATGTAATAGGGGGCGAGCCTATTGCCATCAACCCGGCACAAATTCAGACTCCGGGCTGCTACTGAGAAATTCCTAATGGAAAAACCCAATAACACTTTACCCGACTTGGGAATCGAACCCAGGACCTCATGCTCAGCAATAGCGACCACTAGACCAACGAGGCAGGCAAAGTAACATAATAATTATGTCAAATATACTACCTTATACACTAGCTGTGAAAGGTGCCCCAAAATTTTCCAAAATTAATATTTTTAAGTAACAATAAGTTCATAATTTCAGCTGAAAGACGTCCACTGCTGGACATAGACCAAAAGGGGGGGGGGGATTTGCCATAATCGCCACGCTTGGCAGGCGGGTTGGCGATCGCAGTATGGTTTTATAAATGCATAGAGAACGCTGCTGCCCATTCTCTAGTAAGTCCCTTAGTCGCCTTTTACGACACCCACGGGAAGAAATGGGATGGTGCTATTCTTAACGTCCGGCACCAAACGGTACAACAAAAGTTAAGAAAAATTTTGGGGCACGTTATCCTTATATCCTTTTCTCGTCCCGGGGTATTACATGAGTCTTAAACATAACTGACGAAATGTGGCTCGACCTCTGGCTATCCCTTCGGAGAATACAGGTATGATGTTATGTTATCCTTTTCAAAGTGCCAACCTATGGTGCCAACCTACTTCTTCACCGGTCTTCGTTCAAACTAAGAAGTTTAGACGTCCAATAGTCGTTGTGACAAGCAGTCAGTCTGATTGATACACTTTCACATTTATAGAAATATTGCACTTTATTCTCAATCATTTGATTGAAATCAAATGGCCATAAGTACTTACTAACATTTTGAATAACAACCCATTGTTTGGACATAGCCATAACACCATGGTGTTATTAGTGGATGTATTTAGCATGCAGACGCCACTTCCAAAGGTATAATCGTAATAGATATTTCGACCTAATAGATTGATTAACCAAGAGACGAACCTTTGAGGTAGGGCCATAAGACAATATCACAATACATTTTTAATGTTCTCAAAGCAAATAAAATTATAACGTGTATTCGAGGTTGAATGTTAAGTGATGTTAATGAGAACTAGTTATTTTAGATAGAGCCGTTCTTCAGGAAAAATCTGTAAGAATACATCAATGTATCAGTGTTCTCACATTAGGTAGTATATGCAGGAACGCAGGCGTTCATGAATTCTCTAAAAACGAAAAACTTCGCCAGCAATGGGGAAATGCTGGTGAATTGCTGGTGAATTAACGTCGACCTCAGGACTGCCTGCTTCTCACACGGACAACTGTACGTCACTTGCTCCTGCGTCACCAGTCCTGGGGTCTATTCCGAAGCGTGAATTCGAAGTATCGGCCGAATGTTCGGCCGTTTAATAACTCTCATAGTTTCCTTTTTAGGGTTCCGTACCAAAATGGTAAAAAGGAACCCTTATGGTGAGACTAAGTCTGTCTGTCTGTCTGTCACACCTGAATATCTCGAGAACTACTAATGCTATCAACTTGAAATTTAGAACAGTTTTAGATGACGTTAGCCCAACGACTTTGCAAACAAGAAAGAAATTAAAAAAAAATATATTTTTTTTGCAAAAGGGACTGAAAGAAGGTCTTAAAAATTTGAAGTGGGGCTACTAGAGCATGTGGGGTATCATATGAAAGTACGCTGTTTGCACATTCTCAAACATTTTTTTATTTTATTTTAGGCAGCACAGTTTTCGACTTTTGATGAAAAATGTAAAAAAAATACCGTTCCCCCCCCTTATATCCGAAGTTAGCATAGATAAAAATGTGAAATTATTCTATGTCATAGAAGTTTATGTAAAGATTACAGGAAAAATAAAACGATGTCTCTAAATAGCACAGTTTTTCAGAAATCATCAACATCATATATACGTATGGAACCCTCGATGCGCGAGTCCGACTCGCTCTTGACGGCTTTTTTTACTTTGAATCCTCTTTGAGTGCCGTTTTTGTTTTTAACTGCCGAACATTCGGCCGATACTTCGGATTTATGTTCGGAGTAGGTAGACCCCCTGAGTCTTTCAATATTTTGGCTGCTAAGACCAAAACTACAAACATACAGGAAGGTTTTATATAAATAACATAACATCACGGCTGTATTCCCCGAAGGGTTGGATAAAGGTGTACCTTTAGTACATCCACATTTCGCCAGTAATGTTTAGGTCCCATTTAATAGGACTAGCCTATTGCCATCAACCGGGCACAAACACAGACTTCGGACTATTACTGAGAAATTTCAAATGCCCAATAACACTTTGTCAACCCGGGATTTGAACCCAGGTCCTCATGCACAACAGTAGACAAACGGGGCCCTTTTTTTATAAAAACGTGGCTGTTATTTTAATATATTTTGGTATTATACGACGTCCACGCGAAACAAGTCGCGGGTAGAAGCTAGTGTTTTATTGGATATAACTTCCTGATGAGCCTGTTATTTCCAAACTTTCAATGGATATGCATATTAATAACAGATTGATGATTGAAGCGCCTACTAACCTTTTCTTAGCAACCTGTGTCCTACAATCTCACAACCTAATTGAATCATCATTTGAATTCCTGTATGACTACGGAGTAAATATATTAGACCAGCTTCCCGCGGCTTCGTCTGCGTGGAGGTCGGAAATGATCCAATGGGAACGTACTAACGGGATTGGGATAAGTCCACCCAGGCCATGGTCTATCGGTATGCAAAGTTTCATTGGTATCCGTTCAGCCGTCAAGGCGTGAAAAGGTGACGGACAGACAAGTTACATTCGCATCTATGTTCACTACAGAAGTATCGATGTAGACATCTCGTATCCTTATTTCAGCCAGCAAACCCCCTTTACTCCAGCCAAAGGGATTAACGTCATCCTCTTTTGGTCAGTACCTATTTTGGGCTTAATGACCCTGATATTTCTCTTTAATTGGATAAAAGGCTTTCAAGCATGAAAGACATATTTTATTATACAACATCTTACAATAATAAGTAGTCAACGATATCAAATCCTAATTAATACTAAACAAGTTTAAAGGAACAGCATGCAGGAATGAAGCAGGAATGTGTTCAAAGTAGGTGTAACATTATTGTTCAAACACGTGTGGCGGTAGCGTCAGCATGTGCGCGTCGCGTGGAACTAACAATCAACTTTGTTCGGCTTCTCTGTCACAAATGTCTATAGTGATTTGTTGTACGGTCAGCAGATTTAACATCAAATAAAATAAATTAAAATATCGTATTTATCTCGCGAACGCAGTAATCGCTTTTAATGTAAAGGTTCAGATTTTCAGTCGGCTCTCTAATAAATAAATGCTAATGTAGTATTTTTTTCTGGTTCTTATTAATGACGAAATTCACTTAATGTTAATCTAGTCCAGTGGCAGTAATTTATCATTAACCTTAAGTTTTTTGTATTACTTATATTATATTTCCCTTTTTATGTTTGAAGAACCGACAATCAACCGTCTGACCGACCGACCGACTTTGACTTTGTCGCCATCCAACTATAATTCAGTTATATGATTTGGTTAATAATTTCAAACTCCTACATTTAACAAAAAAACTATCAAGAAAGGGCTTGAGGAGTCGATTCCAAAAATATACCACACCGAAAGAAAAAACAACTAACTTCCAAAAAACACTACAAAGTGTAAAATAACTTTAATTTCGGAAGTCAATGTCTTTTGATCTGTATTTTAGTTTTTGCCACTGATTTCTGAAATTACAACAAACATACAAACGGACATAATAATTATAACCTCCTCCTTTTGGGAGTCGGCTAAAAAGAACTGCAACTATAAACTTCAAAACAAGATCACCTTTCAAGAATAGAATAGATAATTTGTTCAAAACACAAGTATACACACACATGGCGCAAGATGTTACATAAAAATTATAGCACAATAAAAAATAAAAAAAATTGCCAGTCAAAAAGTCAAACTAATTAGGAATATAAAATCTAAATAATATTTCACACGAGTCAGATTGATTTAATTGAGTATTATACATAACACCAACAGTGAACAAAAAATAAAATAATAATAATACAAATTTTAATGTTAAAATAAAAAGTAAATTAAAACAAAACAAATTTACTAAATCAAATACTTTGTCTGTTATAAACTGAAGCAGTCTGATGCAGTTGGTGGCAGTTATTTAAGTTTAATCTCAGACCCGAAATCCTGTTTGCCGTCGCGCACTCGGCTAACGGATCAGAAAAATTCAATACTTAGCTTTAGTAAACTATTTACGATAAAACTTTTTTGCTGCCCTTCCCGATGGACTCTAACCGCGAGTCCAAAGGTTGTCACAGCGATGTGTTTATTGAAGGGCGAAGTCCAAGGAGACCGCAACCCCTATCATTATGGTTTCACTACTTGATGGCAGTTCCGTTCAATACCGTTTGCATTCGTGTCTAATAATAGATTACTCAGGAACTTTGGTTTTTACAAAAAGGTTGTCATTAAAATAATTATTATAATATCATATATATATATATATATATGATATTATAATATGGTCTGGGTCATCAATCAATTCAATGGAAACTAACCTGTTCATATTATGTGTAGTACTGGAATATTATAATATCATATATATATATATATATATATATATGATATTATAATATTATTATTTATTATTTTATTTTATTGATTGATTGATTGATATTATAATATGGTCTGGATGCTGGAGGTCATCAATCAATTCAATGGAAACTAACCTGTTCATATTATGTGTAGTACTGGAATATTATAATATCATATATATATATGATATATAATATCATATATAACCATCCTCGTTGTGACCGAAGGGAAAGTACGTTTCAGTCGTCATAATCAAGTACCTATTATACTGGTTGTTAAAGAAACTACGAGCCATAGCTTAGGGGTAGGTTCAGTCTCGATAAAGGATCCCAGGAAAAATAAAAAATAAATAAAACATTAAAAAAATATTTCAAGATCAACCTAGTAGTACCTACTAACGATTGCTATTTTAAGTTAGTAGGTACTAAATAAGGTTGATCATGCAATCATTTTTTTATGTTTTTATTTTGATTTTTTTTAAGATTTTTTTTTATAAAGAAAATAATTTGAATTCTAAACGATTGCTATTTTAAGTTAGTAGGTAGGTACTAAATTATTTTCTTGTTTTTTTTTTTATTTTTCCTTGGTTCTTTTATCGATACTGAATCTACCCCTGAGCTATGGCACGCAGTTTCTTTAACACCCTGTATAGCAAGTTTAGTCTCCAAAAGACATGAGATAAACAAAGGAAAAACCGTTTTACCCGACAGTAAAGACAAGGTATGTTTTTCATGCGTTTATGTTTGTTATATTTGTATCCGTGTGATACTTTATACCCTTGGAACACCCGAACAGCTGGATTGATTTTAATACATGAGGTGTCTATCGACTTACCTGGGTCGCGCGAAGGTTATATGCTAGGTTTTGTTTTTTTTAAAGAAAAATGGCGGATTTTAGACGTCAATAAGTAATATCTTGAAAAAAAACGAGCGAGCCTAATAATAGTCGCTTAAGATGTGTAACATCTAACATCTCACCTCGGTAATAAGCAACTGAGCAGTGGCAGAACTTAACCTCAAAATTGTAAAAGCTAAATACTGAAATATTTATTCGAATAATTATTCATTACTAGTGTTCGCCCATTGGTCGAAATTCGACCCCCTCTACTTACAATCTATATAGTACTTAATAATTCCAAGAGCACACTAATTCCATGCTATTATAAAGTACTTATTAATTCCATGCTATTAAGAAAGAAAGAAAGAAAAAAACGTGCGAAAAAAGTAATTACTTATTCCATGCTGACACTTCCTGTTACATACTTCCGTCCCTTTTCACGAAATCACTCCCACAGAAAGCAAGAGGAAATAATATGTTACATATCAAAAAGTATTTAGTACCATGATCATGTGGTGTATCAAAATAGGAGGCGATTCCAAAATATAACACACTAAAAGGATAAAAAAATATACAGAAGCAAACACCATTACCTACTTAGAGCTAGCATTAAGCATAGTATACAGGGTGTTAAAGTAACTGCGTGCCATAGCTTATGGGTAGGTTCAGTGTCGATAAAGATACCCAGGAACAAAAATAAATAAATAAAAAAATGAAAACAAAAAAAATATTGCAAGATGAACCTAATTTAGTACCTACTAACTTAAAATAGCAATCGTTTAGAATTAAAATTATTTTATTTGACGGACCTATGCCCGTTAAAGTACAAAGAGACTTATTTCTATTAATTTTTTATTTTTAATTAAATTTTTTGTTACTTTTTTTTTCCTGGGTTCCTTTATCGATTCTGAACCTACCCCAGCTCAGAATCGATTCTGAACTGGGGTAGGTTCAGAATCGAATAAAAACTAACAAAAAAATTAATTAAACATAAAAATTTTATAGAAATAAGTCTCTCTCAAGCTAGGGCACGCAGTTACTTTAACATCATGTATATAAAATACTTACAATACTAAAAATAAAATACTTTATGTCACACCATGGTGTCCATTTTGTTAGTAACAATGTTCTTACAGACTAGTTAGTGAATACTTAAAACGTACCCACAACAAAACATAAAACCAAATATTATATCTTTTATCTTGGCAAAACATGTCTGCTCTATTTTGTGTACTGTAAGAACTTTTTCTATCATGTTTTACGCAAATAAATATAAAAGAAAGTAAACACAACAACCACTCCATGACAAATGGCACAGCAATGATTGATGTAACTACAGTCCAGCCGACTAGCGATCATGCTAAGGATGCTGTTGGCGCTGCCACGTACTCTACGCACCAGGGGGTCTACTCCGAAGATAAATCCGAAGTATCGGCTGATTGTTCGGTCGCTTTTTGACTACGGCTGTCTATGGCAGACTACCGTACGGCGAAAGAAATAAAACGACGATCAAAAAGATAAGTCAAAGTCAAAAACGTCACTTAAAGTCGGGTAAGGATTCAAAGTCAAATAAGGAAAATTTGGAAGTCAAGAAAGGACCGAACATTCGGCCGGTACTTCGGATTATCGCATCATAGCGTAAAAGGTCTACGCGACGTTCAACAAATTCTGAATAATAATCCAAAGGAACTTTCCTTAAAAGCACTGTACAAAACTCTTTCAGAACCTCATATTGAACTCCATACAAACAACGTAATACGGTGACATTGTAAAATGTTAAAAATAGGCGGTCATTATCCGTTGTTGTTTGTGTGGTGCGTCTGCGCAGCACGTGGGTATGTGTGTAGTATGTACTTATCTGTGTGATGCATGAATTCAAATTCTAATTCTTTATTACGAACTAAGTGTACAGGATTTTGAAGGTGATAGCGTGTGAAGATGTTAAGTGATGGTGTTAACGAAGGTGTTGGTAGGAAAAGAGGAAATAAGAAAGAACATGGGTTTGGGGTGGTAGGAGTAGGTAAGGTGGTATGAAAGATGGTAATCGCCCTTTTCGGATATCTGGTCTACGATTTTTATGGGCTAGGTCTCAATGTCGCGGGTGATAAGGAGCTGAAGGGGTAAGTTTGACCTCTTCCAATAAGACTAGTCTCTAGGAGTGTTAGATGGAGAGGACTTGAAAGAAGGTAGAGACATGTGCCCTGTTGTCCCATTTTAGACTATTAATAATGATATGATAAGGTGCAGTGAGTGACTGAAGTCTCACGTCGCTATGTACCACCATTGGGCATTCCGTCTAATTCACAAAAAAAATTGTCAAAAAAAAATATTGTCAACTGGAACATGACGCAATGCTTCTTGTGAGGTGAAATTAATGTCCACTATTAGTGCAACTACTTTTTTGCTTCAATTTCCATATTTTCTAAAGAATTATTCCGAATATAAGCTGACCTTGAAATAAACTGTTTACAGTCACAAATCACCCAGAAACATCCAGACTTGATACAAATATCTGAAGGTACAGGCCTCACATATTTTTGTCGTGACGTGGGAATCGAGCCCACGACCCTGACAACAAAGTCGCTTCTGCAAAGATAAATGATGAAATTTTCATGTTCTTATGGCATGATTTTTCGTGTATCTGTATATACTCAAATAATGAACAAACATTTTTAGATGGTTCCGTGGCATATTTTTGTCTATGTTATTTATTTCATCCCAATCCATTTGCATCCCATTGATAATATTGTAACAACTGCCATGCTGTAAAGTTACTTTCAGGAATAATATTTATTTAGCTTAGTAGAAAATCAAATTTTCTTACATTTTTTGTAATTTCAGCAGGTCAGTGTCTGTTGGTGTTTCATCATTTCAGCCGAAAGTCGTCCACTGCTGGACATAGGCCTCCCCCAAAAGGGGGGATTTGCCATAATCGCCACGCTTGGCAGGCGGGTTGGCGATCACAGTATAGTGTTAAAATGCATAGAGAATGCTGCTGCCCATTCTCTAGTAAGTCCCTTAGTCGCCTACGGGAAGAAATAGAGTGGTGCTATTCTTTACGTCCGGCACCACACGGCCACACGGTTGGTATTTACTCGATTTTAATGTGCAAAAATGAATCGATTCTTACTTTCTGATAATGGCAACACTGTCACTCAATGTTAAATATAAAACCGACAACTGTCCTCAGTTAGTTCCTCTTTTTATTTTTGCTGCGATAGGAGATAGACATAAAGCCTTCCCTTTGAACCGTTCAATATAATGACCATTATTTAAATTCAAAGTGGGTACTGCTTTTAAATTCACGCCCTTAACCTAATTTCCTACAGTGTCAGGATGTATCTTGATCAAAATTTGATTCACGTCCATAGCACTATATGGATTTACAGAATTATAATGATTATAATCACCCCTCTTAATTCTTATGGAAAAGTCCTTATGGAACAAATCTAACTGCAGATCCACCTTATTTATTGTTCTGCCATCTTGGGAACGGGGCCTCAAGTCTGCTATTACAATAGTGTCAGAATGGTCGATCATTGATTTCATAATTGTTGATTTTGACAAGTTTGGTAATCTACTATTATAATGGCATGACTTTCCAATGGTCGGCCACTGACACTACATTGAAAGAAATTGCATTTATCGGTAATCTCATAATGACAAATTAATGACATTTCTACTAATGGGTTTTATATAATGGCAATACGACAATGCCATTAGAATTACAATGGGATCGTGTTGGAATGACTGAATTTATAAAAATAGCAGACTTGGGGCCTGTTCCGTTGTTATTTAGGTGGTTATGTAAAAAAAATATAACTTGACATTTGACATCATTTTTACATGATATTAAATAATGCAAATGATTATTTCCATCACACAGCAATACCTATTTGCTCGTATATGATGTCAAAAATTATCAGAGTATATAAGGCTACTACAATTTTGTAGTTAAGTAGATACTTACACCAAATAGAATAAAAAAGTTCTAAACTCTGATTTTTAGTTTGCTACAAACGAAACGATAGCTGCGATCGACCTTTTTTTTTATTAATAACACGATAAATAGTTAATATATAGAGTAGACCCTTGTATCCTGCTTATGCGTATGAAGTTTCTTTAGAATCGGTTCAGACATTTCGAAAAACAAGGACTTGAAAGTTTGTATGAAATGCCGTGAGTCGTAAACGCTCTTAATATTTATTATCTTAGAATCGGGATTCAAGCATGGATCTCCCACCCAAGTCGAGATTTCGGTTCGTGTCGTGTCGTACTTTAAGGATGCTCTGGCCAACCCTGAATGTGATGTGTTTGCGGACGAATGGAGTAAAAATGTCTGATGTTCTGTGAGGGACGTACACGAGGGTGTCCACTGTTCCATGTTAGTAAGTAGCAAATATTTGTTTATGACACAATTGTCTGCATTGCATAGTTTTGTTGTCTTTCTATGTTATTAATGTAATTGGTATTGTACCGTGTTATTTAGCTATAAATAAATTAATCTAAATTCTGTTCTCAAAGCTATTAAAATTATAAGGAGTATTCGTACGAAATTCGAAGTTTAAAAAATTTCGCCCAGTCTTCGTTGTAGCGGCCAGTCTACAATATGTCGTAGCCATCAGCTCTTCATGAAATGATCAATTCTAAGATCTAGCCACGACATAATATATAAATGTAAGCTCAGAAATCTTGTGTGTTTACAATCTACTGTTATATTATTTTAGTAACTGTACGTCTCGCTTGCATCCGCGTCACCAGTCCTGATCCATCATAATAATGATCTGCGTATAATTCATACATCCCGCAATTCGTCTGTTTGACAGCTGCTATTTGCCATTAGACTGCAATATAGCAATTCATAATTTGTGGACCATTTTACGAAACTCCATACAAAACTGTCAAACAGATGAATTGTACGCAGATCTTATTATGATTCTGCCAAAGCATCCAGTTGAGGCCCCCTGAGTCTTTGTTTTTTGGCCGCTGAGATCTAATCTAGAAACGCAGATTACAGGGAAGTTTTATAAAAATAACATAACGTCTCGCCATTATTCCCCGAAGGGTTAGGCAGACGTGTATCTATAGTATTCGCACATTTCACCAATAATGTTTAGGACCTAGGGGCGAGCCTATTGCCATTAACCGGGCACAAATCCAGACTTCGGACTGTTACTGAGAAAATTCAGATGAAAACCCTAATCATACTTTGCCTGACCCGGGACTCCACCACTAGACCAACAAAGTAGTTTTCTATAGAAATATGGCAGTTATTTTAGTATTTTGTGGTGTCTTACGACTTCCACATGAACGAAGTCACGGGCGAAAGCTGGTTAAATATATTTATAAGAGGTACTTTACCTAGTACCGACTGTTCTTGGTTATGATAAGTCAGTCTCATGTATTGGCTGCTTCCACTTTCATTTTGTTTATATTTTCCGACATTGCTACGTCATTAACGCGTCTTGTTTTGTTCAGCATCACATTTTTTAGTATTGGAGTTGCCTCGCGTTCAACGTATGTGACGGAAACCATAAGCTAGTTTACCAAACCGAAAAAGAGTTACGAAAAAGAGTTGCTCCTAAATCTTAGGCCAGTAGGTGTAGGTAGTATTTGAAGAAGGATTGCTAGCTGTCCCATCGTTTTGCATGATTAGTTGCCTCAATACAGAGCTAAGAAACAGCCGCGTTATTTTATTCAATAAAATCTTCCAAAAATATGTACAACGCATAATCAATCTAACGTCGTCACCATATGGTCCTTCGAGCCGGATATACCGCCCACCAAAAGGACCATATGGTGTCGACGTTACAAAGCAAAGCAAAGTTCGATGCTCAACCCATAGCTCGCCAGTCTTAACTGTTGGTCTCTTGAGGTTTTGTGACTCTGAATACCCCTTCAAATCCGCCAATAAAAATGGCAAGAATCCTTTCACAATCCAAGGGCTACCAAACTACAACATATAAACCAATTATAAACAGCCAAAGTCGAAGATAAAATCTAGTTTTATCGCCAAACATACATATTAACTAAGAAACTGTTAGCATAACGAGATATACCCTGCTACTATATTTGTTAAACACACGGTGCAAATCCTTTGCAAACTCTCTGAAACATAATATATATAACACTATCATTTTAATATTACCTCATTCCTCTAAGAATGGTATTTTGGAACAGTCATAATTTTAATATCTACCGACAATTAGACATACGGTATATTAAGATAGTTATTATTTAAAATAATTAAAAAAATATTAAAATGGTGACGGCCAAGAGTGAAGCGGGGGTGACGAGGGCTGCTGAAGAGATTCCTCATGATCATCTCTTCAAGGTGACAGGATTATCTTCTACGAATTTGGAGAAGTTGGCTCAAGGTAAATCTTGTTTTATTTTGGGACTACTAACGTCATCCTGATAATTTCGTGTTTTTGGTGCACGTAGTCAATATGCGGATTAATACCAAATTAGCAGTGTTTTGATTGCACAAAACAATGCAATTTTTTTTCTTTGTTCGGGGTTGGAAAATCCTCATGGGTCCGGGCGGAGGGGCCTGTCAGATTCTTACTGTCTAAAAACTGCCTCGGTGTTCCCTTCCCACACTTGCACCGGGAATCATGGGATTTTGCGCGACTTCCGCGATCCCTGGCTGGTGCCGCCTTTGCCTTGGGCCACCTCAAGTCTGTGAGGGGGTGCGGTGTTTGAACCCCTCCGCGACGTCTAAGAGGGTCGCATGTGGAACACTACGTGCCACCACCTCGGGTCCTGCTGTGCTGGAGGCGACGAACGTCCCCGTGTCCGTCCCCTCTGGACCCATTTAGGGGGCTGGGAAAGGGCGTTTTCTGCCCTACGCCGACGCCCGGTGCGGGAGGGTGAGTGGGAGAGATCACCCGCGCCCTTTCCGCAGCCTCTTTCTGTGATATGACTGTTTCGCAGAAGGATACCACCGCGTCCCAGGACTCCTCGCTGCCGACCATCGAGTTGACCACGGCAGGCAGCGACAGGTCACTGCCTACTCCTGAGATGAGGATACGGGGCGGCCTCTCCCAAGTGGCACACTCTGCCAGCGTATGCCACGCCGTGTCCATGATCATTACCCCTTTTTTTTGTTTCCGGTGTGGAATTTTTCCTCTTGGGGGGTCTATCAAACTCTTACTGACTAAAAACCACCCCGGTGTTCCCTACCCACACTTGCACCGGGGATCTTGGGATCTTATGCGACTTCCGCGATCCCCGGATGATCATTGACCCCTACATTAACTTAAGGAAAAAGCTATTATAGAGACATATTAAAGCAGGAAAAGTTATTTTGGTGAGTGCTTCATTGCTAAACGTATCCTGGGCATTCCCAGGTCAAGCTAAGTGTTATTGGTGTTTTACTTCAGGAATTTCTTAGTTATACGCCAATCAGTATTAGTGCCCGGTTCATGGCTTAAGGCTCTGCCCTATTACATAATGATAAGACCTAAGCATTCCTAAAATATATTCTGCAGTCGATTCTGAACAAACATCTTTCAGGACTTTATTCTGTTACGCATTGCTTATCCTACATCAATTGGAAACTTATTTGCAAAGACCTTCAGTACCTGAAACTGTCTCATAAATAGTGTCATAATATATTAAAATTAGCCAGCAGTAATAAACCTGAAGTGAGTGACATTTATTAGTTAAAGACGAAGAGACCAGGGGTACTGGCAGAGTTCCAAGCATTCGGGTTATAACCAGACCGGTTCGAGACGATTTTGTTTTGATCGTCACATATCTTTGGCATATTTAAGCGAGAGGTATTTTGTTTTTGTACGGAACTTTAAATACGGGATTTCTAATGTTTGGGTTTAGTTTGGCAAAGAAAAGCAACCAATAAGAAAACTCATCTATTGGTGTCGTAAAAGGTAAAAGAAATTTTGCCATCCACCTTCCTTTAAGGATAATGACGCTGACAACAATGAATTCTGATCAAAAATCTATCTACCAAGCTTAGGAATGGGACCATGAACGTCTTCCGATTATAGCAATATAGTGTATAGTTTATTGGAAGAATTCTGTTTGTCTCCCAATAACATAATCAGAGAATTGCGTCAAATCTATTTTACCCCTGATTATTTATATATATATATATATATTTATGATTATATATATAGATAAAGGCTCGTATAGACCGATGCAATATTGCGGGCGCGACGCGACACTAGTAGCAAAATTTCTATGTCGCTGCCGGTCACGCCCGCTATATCGCGTGAGGCTGTAAGAGCCCTTAAATGTATGTAGGTGCCTATATCTGGCGGCGCACCTTTGGCAGCCAGCTCCGCTAACTTGCTGACTTGCAAAAGTTACGATATGAAAAAGAAGCGAAAGCTACTGAGCAGAAGCTACCATTTTCTCTTTGTAAGATAGTAAGGGTCGAAAAAAGTGGCTTAGGTAGTCCACTGTACCAAAACATGGCAGTAGCAATATCCTGCGTGTCAAAATACTAATTTCAACTTCACAAAATCCGTTTTACTAAAGGCCTCTTCATCATTCTTCCAGAACCTGAGCCCTCCGACTTCGAGGAGGCAATAGCAGCGACAGGCTACGGCAGGTTCAACATAGCGCTGATGCTGTGCACCATCCCAGCCTTCTGGAGCGCCGTCTCAGTTACCAGTTCCATCAGTTACATCTTCACAAGGGCACAATGTGATATGGGGCTGAGCATGTTGGATATGGGGACTATCACAGCCATGACTTATGGAGGTAAGTTCACCGACATAAATAACTCCAGCGATCGCTTTGTGGTAATCGCATTAGGACTCATACCGCCATATTACAAAACAAGGTTTATCTTCAGAGCCAGGTTTAAACCATGGAGCCATTATTGAATTTCGAACTTTATTCCGTCTATGGTAAAGTTCCTAATACAAAACTGACAACTTAGTACCGAACTAAGTTTTCGGTTTTGTATAAAGAACGGTATTTCGATCACTGTTACGTTCTTATTACAAAAACTGGCTCCATGGTTTAAGACATGTCAATATATAAATCTTGTTTTGTAATACGACGGTTAGTGATTTAGGTAGTAGAATCTATGATATTTCTTTATCTCGCTGACATCACTAAGTCTCTATCTAAATATGGTACTTTTAATGGGGTCAGTAAACCACTTTTTTTAAACTAGGTTACCGCCGCTGACACCTACAACTCCAAGGACTTGGTGACCAAATTGACAAGTCTTTCAAGCTGGGCACATATTTTATATAGCCGGCTTTAATGCTATTCATTGTTCAACATTCGGGTCATCAAACTTCCGGAGGTGTGTCAGTATGTTTAAGAATGGTAATCACGACACACCTTCTTCGTTACGACTCGTAATAAATCTAATCTTATCACAATAATTACATTTAAATACTTACACAAGAGGTTTTCACGTAATTTCGTCAACAAGATGGTCAGTAGTAGCAGTTGAAACAAAACATGCGTAGATTATAATAAGTATTATTTGCTAGGAAGTTTAAGTGGTCACTAAAATGTCGACTGATGGAGACGTATGAGACAAATAAGGCCGATACTTCGCTGACCCTAAATATAGGAATAAGCAAACGAGAATGACATAGTTCTGTGTAATTAATCCAAACAATATTATGTCCCACAAACTGTTCTATTTTATGCGTCTTTAAAATAACCTCTTATGACCTAGCACAATGATATCAGTCACTAACTGAATAGACAAAACATCACCTTTTATTGTATATTTGTCGACTTTTTGTCTATTTGTCGAAAACACAAAATACCGTGAATTCTCTCGGCAAATATTTAGTTTTCCATTGAAACAAAGAAATGTACCAATAACATGTTCCCATAAATCTTTTGCATACAAGATGGTATAATTTACAACAAATAAATATGTACAGTAGGATCATTCTTGTCAACCTCCGTTCAAATTCAAATTCTTTATTGCGAACTAAGTGTACAGGAGTTTGAACATGTTAACAATAGGTAGGTTCTAAACTTAGTTGCCTTTTAAGGTATTGCAATTTATAAATATATATTTTTTTTATTTAGTTCATGCTTAAGCATGATGATTCCAAAACAGAAACACATCAAATTTAAAAATAAAAGAAATTGGCTTTTAGCTTTTTAGTGTCGACAATTTGGGGAAAGAATAAGACTTTTTCAATTGTTTGGTACTTAACCTTATCAAGGAAGTCGACTGCCGACGATTTGATTGCATTTTGCTTTGCGGGTAGATCGCATCAAAAAGCTAGTCCGCATATAGTTTAGAATAAGGCATGAATTCAAATTCATTGCTTTAGCATCTTTTTATACATAAACTTCCGGTTTCCTTACAAAGGAATCTTCATTATGCAACAAACTAAAAATGATTTTACTAAGAAAGAAAGAAAGAAAAATAATTTTATCGGTCACAGAAAAAACTACTACACTGTTTACTTGTAACTATAGTTCTAGTTTGCCTTCTGCACATTTTTCTACGTTGTAACTGCTTGATAAACATCGTCTATGTTTATTGTTTTTTATGTAAACACTGTGTGATGTGGCGATGTGCTGTGCGTGGCTAACGTCATAACATAGATGCTTTTGGACAGAATTTGGTTGCGCGGGCGCACGAGAAAACCAGTTTATAAATTATAACTTCCGTGGCGTTTTCCTTTCCTAACGAGATGCAAAAATACTAACTATACTAATTAGGAATTTAGTTATTTTTGAGCAGACAGAAATCATAAAACGATTAAGACGCGCACGTTTGCCAGTTTCAAATAGTTTATTAATTACACTATTAATCATTATAGTCAGCAAAATTAATTACTCTCGTCGATCTTCACAGTATCCCAAAGTCTCAAATAAAAACCAGTCAAGTGTGTGTCGGACCACGCACAATGAAGGGTTCTGTTGATATGAATTTATCCCAAGAATAAACTTAACGTTGTAGTTGAAAAAGATGTTCTTCCATACATTCGAACTGAACATGTAAGTTTGTTCCTTTTTTATTTATGTTGGGTTTGTTCTTGACCTTAGTCTAGGGCAGAGGTGACAGAGACAAAGTCGACGATGGAGTGAGCTTACCCAGAAGAAGCCTGTTCACTCTAACTTTGAAGAGATTAGGGTTGTATGCGTTCGGAAATACAGACGCAGGCAGAGAGTTCCACTCTTTTGCTGTGCGCATTATAAAAGACATTTGGAAACGCTTAGTGCGAATTGGTTATTGCTTATTGGTTCTAAAATCACAAGGTAAATCTCTCAATATTGTGCGAACAATATTTAGAGTTTACCTTGTTATTTTAAGACCGTAGACTTCCTAAAGGTTTTCCTGTAATCTATATGAATAGAACTATTATTTGTAATGTTTTAAAAATTTTAACCTCAGTCATTTCGAAGATAAGGTTGAAGGGATTGTAAATTTTCATCTAATGCCTTAAATAACTTTAAAAACATTTAATGATGGTCTGCAAAACTTTAATTTAGAATTTTCTTATTTGCCTTCCAAAACTGAGCCCCATCATCAAAATGCATTTATTTACGTTACACAACTGTGTTTGGGTTACAGAAATTCATGTGTACCAAACACAACCTTTAGATTGGGAGCAATTTTTTATTTTTTTTATTAAACACTAGGAATTTCTCCTGTATTGTGGGTGCGTTTACGTTTACAAACATTTAAAACTCACATACACAAACAGCCAGACCCGGAACAACTACTTGTAGGTCATACAAATATTTGTTCCGTGCGGGAAACGAACCCGTGACACGCAGCGCAGCAGTCAATCGCTTAACCACTGCGCCAATCGTGTCTGTAAATTGGCTGTGACAAATGGACAGAGAGAAACACGAGCGATCCTATAAGGGTTCCATTTTCTCATTCGGACGTATGGAACCCTTGTAAAGTACTTAAATATATAATTTTTGAGGCAGTGAAAAACTTATGACTTTGACAGATGGACACAAGGGCCAATTCGGAAAACCTTTGTTATAATAATTTCACGTCGTCCTTAGTATTCGTCAGGTGACCGAATCTAAACCTAGTTTATTGCGCCAACAACTCACAACAAACAAACATATCATCAGCATTTCAATTCCTAGACATTATGTACTGATAATAAATATGTACCAACATCACCTGTTCAGATCCCTATCACAGAGTTGAACAAACAACGTGAAACTGTACAGTTTCCACTCAAATATTTAATTAATGACGACAGCTGTTATGTAAAATTACTTTGTGATTAATTCTTGTTGGTATTACTAATTCGATACTATTTTCATGATACGATGGTGGGTACAGTGTTAGGGGAAACACGTTATGTTTTGTATCGACCCGGAAAGGTATTATTTCTTTGGTATTTTCGACTGAAAACGGACTTATTCTTTCTGACTGCTTTTGTTTGATGTATGAACGTAAACGAAGCGTAAGGATCAAAGCAGATGGAAGAACGGCGTGAGTTTATGTATATATGTTATAACCATACAGAGTAACTTAATAATGTACACAACATAGCCAAAAATGGACAAAGTTATTTTGACAATAAAATGTAGGCAACTGCCTACATTTTATTGTCAAAATAACTTTGTACAACAACAGTTCGAGAATGTGAAATGGTGAATTGTAATAATGGTTTGGTTGCCTTTGGTTGTGTTTTGTTGTTTGTATGTATTTTAGAGATTCATTGTGAAATTGGAATCCCGTAGATTAGTGTAAGTCTGTGATCAAATACAAAAGCTTAATGGTCCATACACTCCTTAAAGTCGGATCTTTAGCAAAAGTTAAGGGATTTTTTTTGAAAATATCTATTACATTTTTCAATAATAATAACCCCACCGCCGTATCTTTACGTTAAAGTCGTGGTGGGGCATGCGCACACCGAACTCTAGGTCTGTGTCGGTAGAGTTTACTTTGCCGGAACAGATCTAGGATAAGGAGCCAGACCAAGAGATATACAGAAACCCGCAGGACAGCAATTGGCGAGTTGTTGTGCAGTAGCAACCCCACGGACCCTATCTCTTGTGAGAAGTCTTATTCCTCATCTCTGGCTTGCCTTTATTAGCCGGCTGGAGTGAACACTGACGATGAACGGAGCTCCCACCGCATTCTTGCCTTTATTGGCCGGCTTGAGTGGAGATTCGCAAGAGCAAACTTGCTTGGAGGTAGGAAGTATTCCAGTAAGTGTTGATAGGAATCTTGGTCATCTTCCTGGCTCTGGGATTGTTCTGATAGCCGTGGAATACCTCTCCACTCCTCAAGCACTTCAGAAAGTATTGCCTCCTTGTCGCTACGTCACTATGTGCTAGCGACCGTTTTAGGGTGCCCATTATTCAGTGTGCAAGTCACCCTTTGCCATTTTATCCGTGTATTACATAACATTGATCAGGCAGGACCGATGGCCTGTGGAGACCGCGTATCGGCAAGCGTAGTGTGCGACGCTCCCCAGCTAGATGGACCGACGACCTTAAAAAGGTGGCTGGGACAGACTGGATGCGGAAGGCGGAGGACAGGGTGTTGTGGCGCAGCCTAGGAGAGGCCTATGTCCAGCAATGAACTGCCATAGGCTGATTTAATTGATCAGGCAGAGGACATAGTTCTTCCGCAGCTCCTTTGCCACAAAGGACGGCACGTCGTCAGAGTCAGTCTCCATAAACACCTGAAACATGTCTTGAAGACTCCTACCTCCCTTTTCGTCCCTCCCGCGGAACGGCATTCGGTCGGCTAAGACGAGCGACGTTTACAGTGTCGTTCTTGCACGGCGTATCTCGTCTTCGGTGTAGCTTGAGGTGCAGATTTGCATGAGGCTTACTTCATCCATGACCTCCAGTTGATATTGCAGGAACGCCAGGAGCTATGAAATATGAGTTTTTTTGGAACCCATGACAGCGACGGTTAATGCAACGCTAAGCTCGAATTAAAATCATCAAGGTCGTTCATCTCTCGACTTAATATAATATCTAATAATAAATCAAGTAATTTCGAAAATCAGTCTGTGTATCTGGAAAAATTATTCAGTTAAGTCGTGGGCACTACTCATAAAACCGACTGCTGAAATCAAACATTTTGTATGGTTTCACTAAACCCCAAGTCCTAAAGTAGGCGCCAAACGGAAACATACTCGTAATACCAAAAATAATATATAATTTTATCAAAAACAAATTATTCTCATGTTTACGAATTATCCCCTGATTATGGCCTGTTTTTCTACATGACTCACAAGTTCTTGCACAATGAGAGCCAAAAGATACACAGAATCGCTCTCAAAAACAAAGCTGAAGTAAATAACATGTTTTGTTAGCATGCATTACGCACTCTGCTCTACAATATGGGCAGAGAGCCAGTAGAAGTAATTGTGTTGTCAATCCAAGAGAAATGGGGCATATAAATCGAGTTTATTATTTTAAAGCGCTGACAACAGGTAAACCACTGTCACTGTCAGACTGCATACAAAAGAAAGAGAAGCGCAATGACACAACGCTTGTAATTTTGTGCAAAATATGAAGCAATTATTTATTTACTCAAAAATGAGTTGAGTAATCGAAAATAAAAAAACAACCAAGTTCTGCATACAAATAAGACGTTCTTGTTATGAACGTACGTTGATATTTAATACAGATTATTTTGGATTGAAACTCAAAGTAAATGGTTAGTTTACCGTTAATTTGTATCAAGATTTTTTTTCTAAACGTGTTTTGGCGCTACCACAAACTATATAAATTTGGCAACGTTTTTTGTTTAAGACAAACCTACTTTTATCATTTGCCTCTTGTCAGCGCCTTAATAATATTTTATATCGTTTTTTTTTTACACTGGCCTCTCATACCTATTAACACTGTAATTTGAAAACATTGTAAAAGCCAATTATTTTTAAAAAAGAGACCGTTTAGTTTCTTGCCGGCTCTCCTCCATAGGAAACGACCAATTGGAACCGTGCAGCTAGCTTCTGACGTTTCATAAGCCATGTAGGCATACGTGAAATAAAGTCATTGAATTAAATGTACTGAATAATATGCTACGACGTAGCGGTGACGTAGCTGCTACGTCATGGGTCGTGTTGCTACGTCGTAGCTTGTCGTAGCTCGTAGCAACCGCGTAGCAGCTCTAGTTACGCTGGGGTTCTTACCTGACTACCTACTCGTCTGACATCATTTGGTGTTGACAGTGAGCGACAAAAGTTGATAAATATTTCAGTTTTTTTGTCTTAATTACGTAGCTAAATTATTTAATTAAAGATTAAAATCGAAACAAATAAAATGAACTCTTAGAAATACTGAAATACAATATAACGAATATTTTTTGTCAATTTAGATGATGTGTAAAAGTAAGAGTTTACTTCGGGAAAGTCCACTACTATCTGCCTACAAGTAATACTGCTATGTTTCAGTTGTATCATTGGTATGAAAGCCTATGAAAATAAAAGCAAAACACTTCTACCTCTTCAGGAATCAATAACATTGGTAATGTAAGCTTGTCCTCAAATAAATCAACGGCTACATTTTACGACTTCGCGTATCCAAATTTCGACTATTTGTAATCAGTAAGTCGTTAATTAAAAGTAACGTTGCATCCTGTCCTCTTCCAGGTATGATCTCCTCAGCAATGCTGTGGGGTTTCCTGTCGGACACCCTGGGGCGGAGACAGATCATGGTTTGGGGGTTCTTCTGCTCTGGCTTGGTGGAGATGACGGCGGCCATGAGCCAGAACTTCGCCATGCTGCTGGTCATGAGGTTCGCCAGTGGGTTCCTGTGAGTATACATTGAAAGAACGATTGAATGATTATTTTATTGTATAGCTGATTACTGCCTTACTGAAAAGTCAGGCTGTTTGCTGTGCCTACACGTCGCATCGTTGCATGTGCTAAGTTCCCAGTACCTCGCACTCTGGCCGTGGATTCTAATCCAACAATCGATCTGTTTGCGGATGAATGGACGAAGATTTTATCGGCATATCAGAAGTACTGTCCGGTCTGTACAGTCTTTGTTAAAAGTCATGACCTTCAAACCGTACCGGTTCCCTACAAAAGCCCTTTATGAGACTTGTCAAGTACTTACAGTGAGACAACTATACCATCTCAATCTCATATTGAAACAGCATGAAACCACACCGGTACATCACGCAACCACACATAAGAACTATCACTACTGTATGTCGCTCAGTCAAATGTAAGACAGCATCCGCTCGACGGCAACGCCTTTACCTAGCTACTTATATTTATAATAAAGTAAACAAAATTCTCAACATCAACCCACTTACAAAAAATAAAACTAAGATTAAACTAAATACATGGCTTCAAACACTGGATTATCCACAGACAGAAAACTTAATTAAATAACAATACTCGTGATAATTAAGGCTTCTACATACCGGGGCGACTTGTCGCGCGACGCGACGCGACACAAAGGCACCGCTCGTGCCGCGACGCGCGGGGCCTTTGTGCCGTGTCGCGTCGCGCGACAAGTCGCGCTGGTATGTAGAAGCCTTTATGATAATAATAATATAATTAGTAATGTAGCAAATGGACTCTCAGATATTATAACCCAAAGTCCACCCACCAAGCACAAACACTCACACACACACACACACACACTAACACAATACCACACACTCACACATACACACAAAACACAACAAAAATACACACACACGCGCACACTAACTACTCAAGAGCATGCATGCACTAAATTCATTAATTTATAATTTTAATTTTACGTTAATTTAATTTTTGTTTTTGCGTACTATTGTTATTGTTCCAAAAACAGGGGAAGACACTGGTAGTCACACGGGAAGTCAGGGCTTCAAATTAAAATGTAACACCTTAATTAATGTCATTAAAAACATTTTTATTTATTTTATTATTATTACTGTGAGAGGGATTTATGAAAATATTGTGACCTTTTTTATTTTTTAACTTCAACTTTATGACTTTCTTATTTCTGTTTTATGTGTTTATTACTGTATCTTTCATTAATGTTATTGGTGTTTAAAAGCGTTTACGACGTACGGCAATTCATACAAACTTTCAAGCCCTTGTTTTTCGAAATGACTGAACCGATTTTAATGAACCTTTATACGCTTAAACAGGATACAAAGGTCTAAAAAGTTAGTTAACCATTTACTAATATACAATATTAGTTTTAGTATATGCGAAACCCGAAACACGTGTCTAGTATTTTTATGTAAAGAATCTATGTACAAAATATCAAAACTGTAGCATAAAAAATCACAAAGTTATAATGTTGTTATGTTACCGGGTTGTCCGTACAAAAACATGCTAACAGCAGCCCCGCTCCTCCAGGGTTGTCTTGCGCTCATTGATAATAATTTGGCAGTAGGTACCTAACCGTACGGCGATTGTATTGTAAGTAATTAAATGGTGATAACATTTTCCATCACACTTAAATATTTTTGGGACAAAATATAACATGGTGTAAAAATGATTGAAATCGATTCAGTTCCTTATTCTGAACAAACTTATATTCAGGTTTCGCTTATACTAAAAATAATGTTGTATATGATGGGTTATTTGGTTGGTATTATTATTTTTATTGCGTCTTTCACATTTTTCGTGACCTTGCGGTCCCGGACCTTTGGAGGCGTACGAGGGGCCGAAACGAACTCATAGACGCCCTTTACACGCTTTTAATGAAATGAGACGCCAACCGACGATTATCCCTGTATGCACTATGCAATATTATTGGGTTATATCATTACACGTCAGTCTCAGCGCGCTATGGAGGGGGCTATGCTCGGAGTTTCTCTGAAGGATAAGATCTGAAATTAAGTTATCCGGAAGAGAACTGGAGTTACCGACATAGCCTGAAGAGTAAGCAAGCTGAAGTGGCAGTGTGTTTGTCGAAGGCCGGTGGAGCAGCGGAGTCCTGGAGTGGAGACCGCGTATCGGCAAGCGTAGTGTGGGATGCCCCTCAGCTAGCTGGACCGACGAACTTAAAAAGGTGGCTGGGACAGACTGGATGCGGAAGGCGGAGGACTGGGTGTTGTGGCCTGTTGTGCCTGTGAGCCTGGGAGAGGCCTATGTCCAGCAGTGGACTGCTATAGGCTGAGTTGATTGATTGATATCATTACAAACTATGGCTTGTAATTTTTTTTAAATATAATTTTGCTTATTATTGCCCGAAGACTGATATGACCGCATAAATTGATTTTCTACCTTTGCTGACGTCAATGGGTAGTGCTTAAAATGATGGCACAGACTTTTATGAGGGTACTAACAAATAAATCTAAATTGGAAACAGCTTTTAGTGTTTCTATTGTGCCAAGTAGGTACCTACCTATATGCCAGAAACGTACGTTTGTGTCCGACTGATGGCAATAGGCTCGTACTAATGAAACTTACACAAAACTAGCGAAATGTGGGTGTCCTATAGGTACACCTCTGCCTATCACTTCAGGGATTACAGGCGTGATGTTATGGCAGTGTCAAAAGTATCTAGGGTTTGTCCGGTGGTGTACTGAGGTCGGTATATAACATGTCATTAATTCCCTTGGTTTTGTAGTCGTCCATGTAATTGTATATTATATATTTAAGTATATTTATTTCTTTAATACGAGAGAATGCAGGAAAAGTAAATTATTTATAAATTCCAGATTCAATGACGAACAACGATAATTTTTCACGCGCCAATGTGTTCACTTGCTTTATTTTTTTTTTTTCAATAAACAGCTTTCTATTTGCAAGCCAGTTCGAAATTTAAATAAAACCTATGATAAGTTACCTCCTTGGTTGCCATGTTTCGGAGTAAAAGATCGTTCCAGTTTTAATTACACGATAGACATGAGTTTACCATGTAATTTATTTGGTCGCTAAAACCAACACATGGATTTTCATAGAACTTTTGGCGGCCGCTTCTCGCATGTATTTGGCCAGTACCTACAGCAATTTAGATTTATCTCGAAGAAGGTTGTCAAAATAATGCTCGAATTTCCAAGCATGTTTGAGAAAAGTCAATTATTTATTCATTTAGCCCAGTAGTGTATTATATTTTACATTTGTGAAACATAACTATATTATAATTATAATTGGTTATGCGTTTTCTCTATTACCATTAAGCCATTTTATACCACTGTCTATCTTCAAGATACCCTGAAGGCTAGACAAAGTAATATTCTATCACCGATAACGATTAAGCAAAAGTCGGAAATGTGTAGGATTTGACATATTTATGAAGCAGACGAAAAGTTTGTTAATCCTGTTGAAAGACGTTGTAGAAACGCTTTGAAGGCAATTTCCACTGGTCGTGTCCCTCTTGTTATCTTTTCTAAAACTTAGGTGTTCGATAAGTCATTTATTCATGAACAATAAATTATATCTGAAATTACATGGTAAAAAAAAATACGTACGGAAAAAACTCGTTAAATACTGCAACTATGCATAAATACAACATGACAATTTATAGGAATTTCGTTATAAATCTTCAACAGCTTATACACACGTAATCAACAGGAAACGTTTAAGTTGATTTTTAGAAGAGTTTGAGTAGACAGCGCTTTTTAGGGTTCTGTAGCCAAATGGTAAAAAACGAAACCCTTATGGATTCGTCATGTCTGTCTGTCCATCCGTATGTCACAGCCACACACACACACACTTTTTTTCCAAAACTATAAGAATTATACTGTTGAAACTTGGTAAGTAGAAGTATTCTGTGAAACGCAATAAGATTTTCACACAAAAATAGAAAAAAAACTAAAAATTTTGGGGGTTCCCCAAACTTAGAACTGAAACTATTTTTTTTTTCATCAAACCAATACGTGTGTATGGATAGGTCTTCAAAAATGATATTGAGGTTTCTAATATCATTTTTTTCTAAACTGAATAGTTTGCGCGAGAGACACTTCCAAAGTGGTAAAATGTGTGTCCTGTAACTTCTAAAATAAGAGAATGATAAAACTAAAAAAAATATATGATGTACATTACCATGTAAACTTCCACCGAAAATTGGTTTGAACGAGATCTAGTAAGTAGTTTTTTGAATACGTCATAAATCGTAAACCGCAATTTACCTTTCCTTTAAAGATACAACGAACTACAAGAACTTTTATATTATGTTACTTGCTGCTACGGAACCCTTCATGGGCGAGTCCGACTCGCACTTGGCCGCTTTTTATATCTAGAGGTAGCTTATTAAATAATATTAACCGATTGATATCTGAAACTGCGCTTCACAATATTCAAATTAGGATGCTGATGATGATAGGATGCTCCCTTGCCCGGTTCCATGTCACAAGGTCACTCGATCAATAAGTACTGTTTACTCTTTGATTACCGTACAAGTGTTTAGCATGTGCACTTGTTTGATTAATAGTACACATAATTACTAATCACTGTCGACTAATCTGTGTGTAAACAACTTTATCTGTTTATGGGTTTCTGATTATCGTTCGCGGAAATGAAGCCTACTACTACCTGCGCTCCGGCTGAATATACGATGAAAATTATGAATTGACACAATCATGTACACAGTCATGTAATTTATGAAATACATAATAATAATAATTTGAATTTACATAACTAAAATAAATAAATAATTATAATTATTTGAATTTACATAACTAAAATACAGGTAAGTACAAAAGGCAAATCACTGTAAAGTTGCTACTACAGCCGACAATAACCGACTTTTAATAATTTTAAACTGAAGATCACGTCTAAACGAGTATAATATATATGTAAATATATGATAAATTAGAGCATTTTCTCAATAACTTACTATGTGAATATTTGGGACAGCGCTCCTTGATGGGCGAGTCCTATTATTGGCTGAACGTACGACGCGTTGCGTGAGCTCAGTACAGAACACGCAAGCTAACCACTCAAGGTCACTGGCATATATCTGCGTCTTAATAGACACGATGAATAGACAAAAATCTAATACTTACTCGCAACTGTATATAAAAATTAAATAATTCAACACTTGATAACAACATATCATCACTCCTGTGAAGCGGAAAGCAGCGGTGTACAATGTGGTCCACCTTTTCCTTCTTGGAAGTAGTAGATTCACAAACATATTACCAGCTTGATAATAGAAAAAAAAATTGTTTGTAAATTAACTCAAGTGGCAATGGGCAGACATTGTGGATGGACATTGCTCGCAGAACAGATTGCTGATGAGGCCGAAAAGTTCTGGAATGGCGAGCGCGTACCGGAAGACGTAGCGTTGGATGGCCTCCCACAAAGTGTCAACCGTTGACCTCGTGTGTCGTGTAGACCGCAGGAATCCGCTGGATGCGGGAAGCACAGAACTGGTCGAAGTGGCGGTGCTTGGGGGAGGCCTATGTTCAGCAGTGGACGTCTTTCGCATGAAATGATGATGATGATGTAAATCAACTGAAGTTTTTTCAATAATGTATAATTTAACGAAGTCTTTTTCTTATCTTTTCAGTTTCAACGGACCTTTCGCGGTCCTGATCTCGTACATAGCAGAGCTGCATCGGACTGAGCTGAGGGCGCGAGTAATCCTATTGACGAGCCTGTTCTATACATTTGCTAACACCACCCTGCCTCTACTTGCCTGGGCTATCTTGACCAAAGACTGGGAGTTCCATATATTTGGAGATAATATTGGTAAGTAAAATCTAATTAGATGGTATATTACAAGATTTTAAACCTTCCCCAATACATTAAAATCTATGTACCTACGTTCGACGCACCTTAAGCAATTCAAAATGAAAATAATTTATTTGCTTAAATATGGTTCAGAAAGTTTATAAAGATACATACATAGATCTCTTATTTTTATGCCTTTAATTTCAGCCTGCAAATTTTACATAGATACTTAACAACTTTTATTATTTTTATTAAGTATAGATCTTCCAATCTTGCCATCGTCAATATTTACACATTACATCTACTGAGATTGAATGACGGGATACACGGTTGGCGCAGTGGTTAACCGATTGACTGCTGCGCTGCGTGTCGCGGGTTCGATTCCCGCACGGAACAAATATTTGTATGACCTATAAGTAGTTGTTCCGGGTCTGGCTGTTTGTGTATGTGCCTTTATATGTTTGTAAACGCACCCACAATTCAGGAGAAATTCCTAGTGTGGGGCAACGTTTTTAAAAAAGAGAAGAGAAAGAGACATAGATACTTATCAAATAATATTTGGGAATGTACAACTTTATTACGTGGGGTGATTTCGAATCCAAAATTGTTCAGACAATTAGCTTTTCACATTAGCTACGCTATAAACCAAACACTAATTCTATCCATTTCTTAAAGGTAATAAAATGTTTCCTTCGTTTCCAGTTATCCACTCCTGGAACCTGTTCCTCTTCTCTACGGCTCTGATGCCACTCCTTACCGGAGTATCATTTCTCTGCCTGCCGGAGAGCCCCAAGTTCCTCATGTCCAGGGGGCGGAATGAGGAAGCCATGGCTGTTTTCAGGATTATCTACACTCTGAACACTGGAAAACCAGCTGAAGATTATCCGGTAAGTTTCTAAAGTATTTAACTCTATACTAAGTCTCAAAAAGAGTAAAGTAAGTGCATCAATTACAGCCACTTTAAGCTAAATTATAAGCAGGAATAAAGACGCAGATATATGCCAGTGAGCTTGTGTGGTTAGCTTGCGTGTACTGAGCTCACGCAACGCGTCGTACGTTCAGCCAGTAATAGGACTCGCCCATCAAATAGCGCTGTCCCCAATTTACAAATTAATTTCACTATGTATTATATAAAAAACTAAAATATTTACATATTCATTTATTGAGAAAATGCTCTAATTTAACAGATTTTTTTTCAAATCATTAACACTACTCGTTTAGACGTGATCTTCAGTATAAAATCATTAAAAGTCGGTTATCGTCCCCTTAAGTACAAGTACGGTCTGTTTACCAGCGCCACTTTTTTATTTTATTTTCGTTATTTTAAGTCGAATAAATAGCAACCAGCTGCCAGCAAATAAATTGTTCATTGGTTCTTTTATTGAACAATTTTTTTATTGAATATTGAGGAAATAGGCTATATTCCTATTACCGACCAATCGAATAGGGCTTGTTCCTATTACCGTTTTTGCGGTACCAATTACCGACCGCTAAATTAACGAGACAATTCTAGATAAATACAATAAGTCAATTATTTTTTGAGTTTTATTATTTATTCAAATATCAACAATTTTTTTAACACCATACCTAACGATCTACGATCGTGAATGACCTAATCCGACTGATTCGCTTGATAAATCTCACTTACATACTATACATGCAAAATCGGTAATAATTGGCTTCTTCTGTGACAGCGTTTCTGTATGTTGACAAATTTTGTGCCACCTTTTTGAAATTGTGGGATGTATTTCATGAAATTTCGAAACCAGTGTCTTCCTGGTACACCATCCTTAAATGGGTTCAGACGCTCTAATTTTTCCACTAATTTTGCCACCGTCTCCAGTATCTAGCTGATCTTTTGTTACACGAAAACATAATCTTCCCAAATAGTGAATTTAGTCTACTAATTGCCTTTCTTCGTCCCTGGTGAAGGCTGTTTGAACCGCAGAATTGTGATCTCTGTTCAGTTGTCAGGAAGTTGTTGTTCTTGAAATTCCTTGTCTTCGGTGCTTCATAAATGCTCACTCCAATAATAGTAGCCATCAATACGGGATCTAGCTGATTAGCTGTATATTGTTTACGTTTTTTTCGGTCCTGTTTCTGAAACAAATGTAATGGACCAAGTTGTATATACAACATGTCCCAGAATTAACGCACAACCTCTTAAGGGGTCAGTGTACTCATCATTATGAACAACTTTTAGTATGGGACCAAACCTGAAATCTGATTTTTTCCCTGCGTATGTCCGTCCCTAGTCCCGAGTTGAGCTGCACGATTACTGACAAATGCTTACACTGATTGGACAGGTCCACTCAAATTTGCGTGGTTCTTTCCTCAAAAGACCATTTCAGACACGGATCTACATGGTCCTCACATGATCTGACCATGATTATGTCTGGACTTTAAAAGAGACTTTGACCCCTGAGTTTGTTTCGCCATTTCTTCTCAGGGGTAGTCAGATAGGAAATGTCGGCTACATCTAGATTATTTTTTTATATGACGTGTAAAAGTGATTTTAATATCCTATTTACAGAATAAACGATTTCATTTCATTTCGATTTCATTCCTATGTTCCCTTGTAACTACTAAACGGCTGAACCGATTTTGATGAATGATATGTCGTTAGATTCGTCTTTATTGCGCGAGTGTCACTATACTATACATATTCTCGTGCAGTCGGAGGAATCTTCTAAATAACGACCTATTGCCTCGGACTGCATGAAACTGTTTATAGTATTATTTTTTTTAAATCTTGTTTCCATCTTTGTTAAGTTCACTTTTTACGCAGTCGTTTTTTTTTATTTCTAGTGGACCTGAAATAATACTGATACAAAAGTTTGTTTCCTTAAAAAGCAAAAATCAAATGCAATGTTTAATGTGAAAACACTAAATGGTTGGTCATCATGTCTTTCAGGTAAAAGTCCTAGTAGAAGAAAAGCACGAGCAGCAAGGCAAAGGCATCGCAGCACTGAGAGGGGGCTTCGCACAGCTGTCACCGCTGTTCAGGCCTCCATACGCCAAGTGGCTGTTCCTCATGTGCACCATCCACATGGGCTGCATGTTCGGGTAAGCCACACATAGGTACAGTAGTACCCAATTGATATGGCTTACCGATGTACCTGCGCAGAAGGTGAATTTTAAAAGTGCGGGAAATGCTATTGACCAATCGGCACGCTCCACGCACCGCGGTTCTTTTTCCTGTACCGCTATTAGTCGGCAGCTGCCGCCAGGTTAGCGCGCGCCGCGTGGCATGTTTGTCAGCCGCCATACTTCTGATCGAGTGCACGCTAGCAGCTCCAGTGTATTATGAACCTTATAATAGTGACCTAAGGTTGATTGTAAGTTTTAAGCATTCTTTCGTTAATCTTCGGGGCCATACTTTCTTTTCTGTGCGAACGAAGATTCACGACGCGCCTTATCAATTGGGTACCACTGTAATAACGATATGGGCAACTTTCAATCTGAATGATTAAACACATAGCTCTTGTTCAACATCATTCCAGGCAATCAAAAACAAGTGTCCGACACCACATTGTCGAATTACTAGTTTGTCAAAAGTTTTTAGCAGATATCGGCAGAATATCCTGACCATACGTTAGTCGTTATTATTATGTGGGGACAATGTTCTTGCCTTTATGGTTTCGCGTGGTTTTCAGCGGTTTGAACAACTTGGAACCCAGACATTGCTGAGAACGGTTGGAGTGATAACCAGATCTTAATTTTTTTATCATCTGTTTATTAACAAAGCCACAGTTCAAGACTAATTTTCGCACCATTCAATTAATTTATTGTTTGGGGTTTTTAATTACTTAAGCAATTAAAGAAGACAAGCTACTATATGAATTTTATTGTTTTATGGCCAACCAATTACGGTTGTTATAAGTGTGGGCCACTTAGCTCTTTATAGCCCTTTTTACCATCATCATCAGCGAGCATTAGATACTTTTCCAACAGCTATGTTTAGTTCAACTTCCATTCAACTATATTATTAACACTTAGTTATATTATAACAAAACTTCTGCATTATAACAATACAATAATAGATTCTATCTTCTCATCTAACCGCTTTATTGATATTCTCTTGAAGATCATTCTGGAACTAACATAGTACAAGCAATTAATCAAATACGTTTTCATTCCCAGCTCCAACACCATCCGACTCTGGTATCCACAATTGGCAGCCATGATCAGCAACGACGCCAAGGGTCTATGCTCTGCGATTGCTCCCCCCACCACACCAGTAGCTGTGGATGACGTCTGCGTGCCCATCGTGGCTGACATGCTGACGTATCTGCAGAGCGCATTTGTTGGAGCAGGGTCGGTGCTGACGTATGGGATTGGAGGAGCGCTGGTTAATAAGTAAGATATTTCCTAAGTTTAAATTATGTGGGGTTTGATGGCATAGGTCAAGCGTTAATGAAAGTTATGGGTAGAAATGTGATGAAATAATTTTAAGGTTATTTCAAAAATGTTACGACGCTCAACAATATCATCAAAGAATGGTACTCGGAAGACCTACGTACGAATAATAATAATAAAACTAAAGGCAGGCAATATCTTCTCGGCTCACATACCGCAGTGTCTCAAGAGGAAAGTCTGTGACCAGTGCATGTTGCCAGTGATGACCTATGGCACTGAAACGTGGTCGCTCACAATGGGCCTTATCAGAAGGCTAAAAGTCACCCAAAGGGCAATGGAGAGGGCTATGGTTGGAGTTTCCCTACGTGATCGAATAAGAAATGAAGAGATCCGCAGGCGAACCAAGGTAACCGACATAGCCCGAAGAATTGCCAAGCTTAAGTGGCAGTGGACAGGGCACATTGCTCGCAGAACTGATGGCCGATGGGGCCGAAAGGTTCTGGAGTGGCGACCGCGTACTGAAAGACGTAGTGCTGGAAGGCCTCCTACAAGGTGGACCGATGACTATGTGAAGGCTGCAGGTATCCGCTGGATGCGGGAAGCACAGAACCGGTCGAAGTGGCGGTGCTTGGGGAGGCCTATGTCCAGCAGTGGACGTCTTTCGGCTGAAATGATGAACGGCAGGCCTGAACTAAGACATTTATCCTAGCAGGGTGCTGGATCTGCATGTTAACCTTTACCTTAGACATGAAAGCCAAGATGCATTAGTATGGACTACCGACTACTGTCTTAGTATGAGAAACTATCTTACTTGAAAATGGCCATTCACCATCTTAGAATTGAATAGAATACTTTTTATTATGTACGACGGCACGGTTGGCGCAGTGGTTAAGCAATTGACTGCTGCGCTGCGTGTCGCGGGTGCGATTCCCGCACGGAACAAATATTTGTATGACCTACAAGTAGTTGTTCCGGGTCTGGGTGTTTGTGTATGTGAGTTTAAGTGTTTGTAAACGCACCCACAATTCAGGAGAAATTCCTAGTGTGGGGCAACGTTTTTAAAAAAGAGAAGAGAAAGAGACATAGATACTTATCAAATAATATTTGGGAATGTACAACTTTATTACGTGGGGTGATTTCGAATCCAAAATTGTTCAGACAATTAACTTTTCACATTAGCTACGCTATAAACCAAACACTAATTCTATCCATTTCTTAAAGGTAATAAAATGTTTCCTTCGTTTCCAGTTATCCACTCCTGGAACCTGTTCCTCTTCTCTACGGCTCCGATGCCGGTGGTCTGATGGAAAATTTCGCTTTTAGCGATATGACCGCCCATTGTGACCCTATGTAAAGTAAAGTTGAAATTTTACATAAGGTCACAATAGGCGGTGTTATCGCTAAAAGCGAAATTTTCCAGACAACCTTTGGATCGATTAAAGGGAGGAGAGACAATATTGCAGGTAGTCAGTGGTCAGTGTCATATTTACAGACCTTATCACTTTCAATGTTATTTTTCCAGATGTGGCAAACGTCTGGTATCAGGGTTCTGCGGCATCACCAGCGCGTTTCTGATTGTGCTGCTTCCATTCCTGGGCACCAGCGCGGTCGCCGTAGTTGCCACGGTAACCACTGCGCTAGCCTTTACCTCCCTCTGTGGCGCTTCACTGTCTAGCATCACTGTTGACTTATTTCCTACTTCGCTCAGGTAAGATTTTTTTCTTTAGTGTAGAATGTGATCAGTATCCGATTCTGTAGCAAATGTTCTTCTAAGATGTTTGTCTGCACGACGGATCTAAATTCTAAAAGGTCTAAAAAAGGTTGAAATGTACGTGAACTACTTATTTCTTGACAAATCACCCGGTATTTGGTGTAAAATTATTTTGAACTGTGCTAGAAAGTCTTTTTTAACTTTTTCCTCTCAAAGATAGTCAAAATGCCAGAAATTTACCCATCCGAGGTTTACCTACAACTTATCTCACTGTTTCTATTTCAGAGTGATGGCGATGGCTACATTCCTCATGAGCGGTCGTTTGGGAACCATCACGGGTACTGTAATTTTTCCCGCACTCATAAACTACGGATGCCTACCGCCTTTTATAACTATAGGATCCGTTTTAGCAGGTAAGCTTCATTATTCAAGATTTTTTTCTATTCTAATAAAAAGTACCGTCAGCAGCAGAGAGTTAACAAATAAATGAAGTTACTATTGCATTGGTGAAAAAAACATCAACTAACGTCCTCTACCTGAACTTAACCGTATCAACCAGTACAAATCCAACCGACCAATAGGAATGCTTGTTCTACCAGCTGGATGTAGCAGTACACGTAGTTTTTACCAGATGTCGCTGTTTGCAATTTCGTTAACCTTCTTATTTTGTTTCAGTGTGCGGAATAGCGTGTTTCCTCTTACCAAATACTACTCTCAAGAAATTAGAGTAATTCTTAGTTTTAATAAAACCACGAATGATTGTAAATATTTTTTGTTATTCTTGTATTTGTGTTTATTGTGCGTTATGACTTGCATTTTTTTATTTGTACTTCCGCAAATAAGTTATTTTCCTTATATTGCTTCACTTATCGATTTTGTGATAACCGAATCTAAATTTGTTCATTATTTTCGTATTGTCCTGTTATTTTATGTAACTTATAAGTCTTTTGTTTATTTTTTTTGTGTAAATAAATTGATGTATTTCAAGGATCGAATGAAACGGCGAAAGTTTTAAAAATATTTCTCTTTTATTTATAATTTATCATAACCTAATCTCATCCATCTTCTCAGTCAAACTCACAACAATTTACCGGCGAATCAGGGAGAACAATTACTATCTACATTATTAAATTTTATATTATTATAGCTTTTGACATATTTTTAATTATTTAAGTACTTAAATAAATAAATGATTTGAAAACCCCGTTACAAATAAAACAACTTATACAGAATGTATACAACAATGAGACATTAAAAAAAAATTATATCAACGTATTTTTATCAACAATAAAATAGGCAACAAAAAATTTATCCCAATGTTGATTAGAGCTGAAATAATTAAAAATATGTCAAAATATATTTCGTTTAAGGCGCTACATCAGTCTAATGCAATGACTAAACAGCTTTTACCCAAAACATTAATAAATAACTCATAATTATGCTTTTGTGACTGCATAAAATACATTTTACTGTGAACAAGCTGCCATTCGCATTATGTACATGAATTTCGGAATTTTCTACAAACTTTTGAGCATAAATTGGCATTTTGCGCTGTGAATGCACCTACATTTCATGGTAGCAAAATATGTCCTGATTTGATAAAGGCTAACTTTTATTAAGTACATTTTCAAAGCTGGACTTCACTTATAACCGTGAAAATAAATAAAAATCTGAGTGAATAAATATTACTTGTTAGCCACATTGTACTCAAAAATCTAATAGACAAAACATTTTTGTTCAACGTCCGACATCGTCCGAACTGGCCCGACTCACGGCGACAACTCAACGACAAAGCACAGTTGTTACGTAGACTAGATTTTACTTCTTATTGTCCAATCACTTTGTCTAAGCGATTATACACTTAAATTCGAGGATTTTTGCTTGCTGACTAGTAGAGCGTAACGTATGTAACTATCTAGGTAGCTAACTATCTGAAATGTAACAATGTAGAAAAAAAAGAAAATGCAATTAAGATGATCTCGATTTCAGTATTTTCTTAATTTTTAATTTTACAAAGGACACAATTATACAATTATGAAACGTCTGCAAACTCTACGTTACGCTACACTAGGCAGCAGGCTTCACAATAAAAATCATATATTTATATAAATGTATAGAATTCTTATAGGCCAGTGAAATTGACTGTTACTTACACACGACTCAGGATAACCCCATTAATTATATTATTATTTCATTATAACGCAAGGCACATTTTTATCTGTTATTAAAACTATTTATTTCAATAAGATTGCACTTTTACAAAAGTATTATATCGGCAGATCTTTTTTTTAAACTTAAAATTGTTTAAAACTCTAAGCGATTCCATGTTGCTCCCATAACTCACAAAAACTGAGATAAATTAGAATCGTTTTTGAGAGAATTTTAATAATCTCTGTTTTGTATTCAACTATTTTATTAGTTCTTTGACTTTCTGGAAAGGTATATTGAGTGAGTTTTTCAACCCTAAATCGATAAAAGAATCAAAAGGAAGATTATTAAAATTCCCTTAAAATTGACCTTTGATTTTTTTTCCATTTGAAGTCAATAAAAATGCTTTTCACACAGCCCTTTTCACTTTTAAACGAATTCTCCAATACAAAATATTGTGTCAAATTATATTTCAATAATGTATATTTTTTTGTAAAAAAATTGTTGAAATTATACACTAACTCTTAAATAATTTACTTGCTAAGGTAAGGCATATTTCATAATCATAAATAATTAATTACAAATATTTATAGTACATATATGTAACATTATATATACAGTCTCGCATGTCTTAAAGCCGAGTTTATACAATATGTACAATTTTAGAAAACTTGTATAGTTGACTATACACCTTAGGCCTTAACGGCCTCAAACCAGTAATAATAGTACAATTGAAAAATCTAGGGGTAAGTAGAAGTACTCCACAACTAAATTGGCTAGCTCCAATCTAAGAGAGTAGCTACAATGGCACTTTGATAAAGGAGTAATGCTTTAATGACGTTAATGAATAAAATGATCCAATGAATGGAGATAGAATGATAAAACGAAAGTCTGAAATTATGTCTTACGATTTCCCCAGATTTTTCAATTGCACCAAAATTGTTGAATCAACTAACAAACACTGGTCATTCCACGAAACAAGGCTCCTTTAAATATTACGCACATTAACCACCTGCATATTTACATTATTATGGTAATTGTCAAAACTGACTGTTTAAAAAAGTACACATTTTGCCGTGTGATACTTTTATACTCAATATGGTGTAAAAGTATCAAGCCAAGTATCGAGTATACTAGTCTATATAAGTCTCTAAGAAGTTAATAACGGCATAATGGGTAATAATTTAAGTAACAAATCCATAATGATAACAAAAATTAATGTACCATTATTCCCAACAAGATGTAAAAAAACCACCCAGTTCTGGGTTCTACTTATGTGCAAAGCACTGCATACACTCAAGGCCCTGAAAAACTGGTCAGCTAGAAAAAAACTATTATTTATTCTATGTGTTAGCTACTTCATAAGTATGTATATTTAAGCTCTACTTTTTAAAGGGAATGAGCAGATCCCCTATTGCTTTTGTTAAATATATTTCTAGACGAACACTTTTCCATGGCAATTAGTGTACAACATATTGTAATAATGTCCAATAAACAAAACTTCACGGAGTTCATTAGAAAATGTTCACTTCACTTTATGGTCCGTTTTCCACTATTTTTAGTTCAAAATATGTTTGTGTGACTATTTGTCTTGGGAGAGACGGAATATTAATTTGGTCCTTTTATAAAGCTGTTGGTATAACAAAATCAGTTTGAATATGACAGAAATGGCCTTCAATCACACTTCATCTAAATACTGTCAACACTGCACAATCAATTTTACAATTCTGACAATACCCGGCCATTTATACACCAGAAAAATTTCCAAATAATCCCAAAATCAAATAGACACACAAAATCCCCATCACTCTATTTGCGTCAGCTTGGGGGGGCCAGCAAGACTTCCAGCCAACAGGGGCACGCCGTCACATCCCGCCTCGAGTACTTAGGACCCCAGCCCTTTGCGAACGAAATCCTCACCGACCTGGGATCTACAGGCCCGATGTGGGGCAGTGATACTGCAGGAGGAGGGCAAGAGGGATCGAAGATGCAGAGGCAGTGGCCTGGGGCCACCCTCCAAACAAGGAGGGCCTTGGCAGCCGCAGCGTCCAAAGCAGGGGAGCTGACAAAGACCGGCTCCTGGCTCCGGTTGTAAAGCCACACCCCATCCGATTCTAGGGATAGGGTGACGCCTAGGCCGATCTTTGCTCTTGTTTTTCGCACCTGGAAATAAACAGAAAGAACATTATTAATGATTTGTGTTAAAAATATGATAGGTGTTTGTTATTGCACGGCAGTGTACTGCTGCCAAGATTCTACTTATCGGTTGTTTTATTTTTTAATCTAATCTTATAGATTAAATGTCAAAAGAAAGGTGAACACTGTTCGCTAATCATATGGGAAGGTGACATCCATGTTACTATAGTAATTATCATCTTCGTGTGCATAATTTAATATTTATTATCAATGTATCAGGCCTCGCCTATTTTTAGGTCTTGAAAGATAAAATTCGACTTGTACTTTTTCATTCTCGACTTAAAAATAAATATATGTTTTCAATAATGTTCTGTTAATTATTGTACTTTAAACTCTGCCTTCTTCATTTGCTAAAATCGTTGAAAATCACTTATAATATCGCGTTAAGTCCAACAAAGATTCAGTGTTCGCGGAGGTTATCGTGGGTTATCGCGTCGCCTTCCTACTCTCAATCAATGTAGCTATCTACTGCCATTGTAATCGCCAAGACTTTCGAGCTTTTGGTTTAAATTAATAACTACTGACTTAAAAATATTGTCGTGGAGAAAACAGCCCCTTTATTCATTTGAGTCGAAGAATGAAGAGACTTACCGTCCTGTTGAGTATCCAATCTAGTATTAACGTCGCCTGATAAATTCACAACAACTTAAAATAGAATTTAATTGCAAAACAAACACCCTAGACTCTAGGGAGTTTTTTTGTTTTGATAACTCTAGGATATAGAGTTATCAAATATGTTAGATGCATTCAACATGTCATTGCTTTAGGAAATTACTAAAGTTTTATAATTTGTTTATGTTTCAATAATTATTATGTTGGTAACTGTTTGATAACTGTAACCAGCACCCTAATTGCGCCACACAGTTTGAATCTGAATCGGAATGATTTCGAAGTATATTGCTAAGAAATTGAAAATACATAATATTTTATCCAAAAGAGACGTAGATCTGAAGTTGCAATGGGTTCCCTCACATATAGGTATAAAGGGTAATGAGGAGGCTGACCGTTTAGCAAAATTGGGTATTGTTGGGGGAAGGGAAAAAAACATTGGAACTAATTATATAGAAATACTGCCTAGGTATAAAAATAAATGTCATGAAGTTTGGAAAGAATATTTTAATCAAAGATCTAAAGAAAAAGGAATATGGTATAGGTCTATAGTTTCGGAGCCTCCTCACGTACCGTGGTTTTGTAATACTAGGCTTAGCAGAAAAAATATAGTTACAGCTCACAGACTGAGATCTGGACACATGCCGCTCAATAATTTTGGATTTTTAATGAAAAAAATAGATTCACCTAATTATGAGATATGTGGCACACTGGAGGATGTTATGCATTTATTGACGGAGTGTGTCAGATTTCAGTCTGCAAGAGAAGATATACTTAGAGAGCTTAAGATAAATATGTACGATGTTTGCATGTTCCATCATATTTTGTCGTCACCGAACTCCGAAGCTGCTTAGTCTAATTAAGTTTGTGCTGTTACGTTTTAAATTATAAGTTCCGATGGGACTGGCATATACAATTGTATAAAAGTCCCTAATAATAAATAAAGAGGAAAAAAAAAAAGAAAGTATATTGCTAATCTATTGCTTCTTATGTTAGAAAAAATTGTCTGCTCAACAACGTAAATAACGCCATGTATGTTGTTGAACTGTCAAATTGAAACCGATTCCTACTAATAGTGTGTTACGCAATTGTCCCGCAGATCTTAGATATATCCTAATATTACTCAAAGGCTAATAAAGTTTGAAACCAACCTGTTCAACCTGCGGTGCATCCCCCCTCTGGTCCAAGGCATCCAGGCACAGGCCATGTCTCCCAGAGCCACATGCCCCTCCGCCCCCTCCAAACACATCCACTGCCCTCACTCGGACACCAAACTGGCGACCCACACGCTGGGTCAGCTCCCAGTACGCGAGCCGACACCACTCTGTCTCCCAGCTCTGGCGTTCTGGAAAGAGGAGAAGTTGGGGTTAATAGGAGCAAATGTACATAAAATTGACCGACCTAAACGGGATTTTCCGGGTTTTTTAAGACTAATGTTATTGGAAACCATTAATCCAGAAAAATGCATTGAAGGAAGAAAAAAGACTTATCATGTACACATGTTTAGGATAACAGTTAATTTTAATAAAAATGCTCAGTAGATAGATCCAGAAATGGATTACCGCTGTCACCTGGAAGAACTTAAAAATCAAACTCAAAAAAGTGAAAACCGAATAATATCTTCTTTTTATTAATCAAGTCAAATGGTGGTAATTTAACTATACAGACTTTTGTTCCCGACCAACAATACTGTGAAGAACAAGTAACTGATAAAACAATCCAGATAGTTCTATCCAATTCAGTACCCTGACATCACATTTCCAAATCTTGGCTCCATGTTACCGTTCGATGCCAGATGACGACCACCGATATATCCGGACAGTTCAGTTAAACTAGTAATATGATGCCAGTGCTGATAGAAACCTATTGTTTTAAAACTATAGACGAATGCCAAAAGTTGACGAAATAACTGTAAAACTGGAAGTGTTGATTTTTGCATCCGATTCTATGAAGTCATTGTTGTTTGGAAATAGATGGTGCTGTAATGTTATTTTCAAAGATGATGATTACTATTTGATTGTAGAAACGTTGAGAGGAACATGGGAACGATAAAGGCAGAACATTAATTAGTTAAAATTCCGAAATAAAGCCAAGAAGAAGACACGAACAATTTCATTGTAATCTTGGTAATAAAGAAGTTTTGGACGACAGTTTAATTCAACGCCTGGATAAAGATTTTAAACAATTTACTAATAAATGGTAATCGATGAGTTTGCTCGCAGTGCCCTTGATAATAAAGTAATAATTATTTTTTTGTATCAAATCGATATTTTTATACATGGACACATTGTTGACAACATCACTCGCCTTTCAACAGACTTTAGAAATAGTTGTCTGACTGAGTGCAAATTGCATTTCCGTTCAGATGATCAATATTTTTCTTATATTCATACACCAATTTTAGCTGTCATGAACCAGCAAAATAAAAATTGAAAAATCCATCCAATCCTACAAGAACAATGGAATCCCACACTGGTACTCGCAAAAGAATCGAACATTACAGATCGTATTTATCAAAAATAAAGCCACTCTATTTCAAAAACAGACCAGAAACAAGTCGAAATCCCTTTCCAACATTGCAAAAATGAAGCATATTCCAAAACCCATCGAAATCGCATCACATAAGTAAGACATACCATCACGGTTCGATCCCACGGCGAGTGTAGTGGCGCCGTGGTATGGGGTGGCGCCGTCGTGGCGCGCGCAATCGATCGTCAAGGTTACCGCCATCAGACATGGGTTTGGGACACCACTTAGCTAACTGGTGGTTTTTGCATGGTGGGTGGATGTAAATACAGGAGAATGTGGGATTTTGTTCTGTCCTTCGTTTGGTAAACGGGTTTTGGGAAACTACCGTTTATACCACCACAGTATGTAGTTAAAATGTTAGTCATAGTTAATGACGAGTGCTAGAACTTTCGCTTCACGTTTTCACCCTGTTTCCCAAGTATTGTAATCCTACAATATTTTTAAAAAGTCTGGTAGGATCTCTCCTTCTTCATGAATCCATGTGATAACTTGCGTATAAAGTATGTCTCCAAGTAAAATTGTGAACAAACAAGACATGTAAACTTTGTCTCAGGGTGGCATTTATAATGCATACCCAAGGTTTTGCAGTTTTAATAGACTGAGTGTACCACTGGAGTAGGTACCGTTTGGAACATCTGCCAGTTTTATCACTATTCATAATCATCATCCACAGTCCAACTTCACCCACTGAGGCCTCTCTTTGTGCCAGTCCCCACGCTCCTGTGCCAGCCTCATCTATGTTTTACTCGTGATCACTATTACAAGTAGAAAACCAAGATATTTACCTTCACCGTCAGTAGCCAGGGAGCCAGAGACAAGCCGCTCATGATCTGTCCTCCTGGCATCCTCTGTACTCTCGCCATGCTCTGGGGACAAGAGAAACGATGATATCAATAAGATGCCACGCATTTTGGATAAGCTTGAAGGGAAGGTAGTAGAAGCTTTATAGGGTTGAAAAACTAGAATGATTTGGTGTTATTTTGAATATAAGAAAAGCATCTACTTTTCGGTTCGCATTTTTGTAGGAGTCTCATCTATCCATTTCGCAGAAACAATTGCAAATCTCAAGTTTTTGACTCTGCCTGGAATCTTATTTACTTTAGTTTGAAGGACTGCAGTGTTGATTTTATGTAAAGGTGCTATGACAGTGCAAATGAGCATCAGCCCATTAGCTAATAGCTATCAGTATTTTGTTAGAATTGGGTTTTATTCTCGTATCATTATCCACGGAAAAAACGCTTAATAACCTACAACTTTTCATAATCACGGAAAATAGATCGACCACCGATCATTAAAAACTTATTTCCCACAAGAGAACATGTTTGGACTAGCTTCTAAACTATTAAAACAATAATGGCGGTCTTTCTGACAGGTTTTGGAGTGACATCACAGATTGCACTAACACATAGACAGACACACTTATGTATCATAATTTATTACATCCATGTAGATATCGTGTTTTAAGTGTGAGTGATAATTCAATTTGGTTTTGGGGAACTTGTGAGGATAGCAAAATCTGTTGCAGTAGTTTTAACAAGCTTTTTATTTTCTTGCTTCTTTCGTATGTGTCCGGTTACTCTGTTTGGATTCTTGTTGACTTTTTAAGTCACCAAGAAAACATACAGAATACCTACCTAACCTTTAGTTTTTTTTTCTACTTGTTTATGGTATGGTCTATTTGATATAACAAATATTTTGTCAGTGGCTTTGCTGTGTACTCTGCTAGGGCCTCTTCCCACCACAAAAGGGGGCCCTGGGTTCAGTTGGTGATTAGGCTATCTAGGCAAATTAGTGCCTACCAGTTAGGAGTAGTTAGTGGTCACTGCAGATCCAGTCAAAACATTATTAATTAATCAAATATTCACCACATTATACCCTACACTTATAATAAGGTGCGCCATAAATGATTGTGCATATATTTATAAAGCAGCACCTATTTAAATTTTAATCGTCCGCTATAGAGTGGGCTATGGCGCCTACTGCTTATCTCGTGTCTCGTACAGAATTATAAATAGTTATTACAATTATAGATTTTATTTAAGTCTGTACCGTCAGTTCGTCACGCTATTTGTTGGGAGGTGAGCAGGTCTCAAGGGTAGGTGTTGGCGCCATCGTGTAATATGCGGAAACAAAGTAAATGGTTTGAAATGGTGATAATATTTGCTTCCGACAGGCGTAAAGGGCGATTCTCTTGGCAGTTTTGGCGTTAGGAAGGTTAATTAGTCTTTCTGCCGTAATCAGGCATTTGGAATTCCCAAGGCATATTGTTTCATTGAGAATTGCTAAAAGGAGTTGATTCGAAGCATATTTTCGCAGTCAAGTTACCAAGCCAGGCCACGAGGACACTTGATGTACTTAGTTTAATAATAAAAGCGTGTTAAAAACGTAAGTATTTTTTACCAATGATAGATACTTGATGTGTCGTTTTCCTATTAATATTATTGGCAGACGATCCCTAGGTGGGTTATTCCCAAAGTACTCCATTCTTTTGTTGTAAAAAGATAAAAATCTCATACATTAATTCCCAAATTACTCCAAGGAATTATTGTTATTTAAAAATACTTATTATTTTGTTCCCATTCTGCTCTGTATGTATCTGGAATTATTCTCAAAGTACTCCCCCGATTATTCGTTATCAATTCTCAAACTGCTCCATCTACACAATTACCTACAAAATACAGTCACATATTACAGGCAGTCACAAAACTTCTTAAAAGAAATCCGGTACATATTTAAATTAGCTTTTTGATTAAAATGGAGTGGAATACTTTGAGAACATTTTAATATTATCATGGAGTAGAATGAAACCTAATTAAAAATATTATATTTTTCATGGAGTAGTTTGGGAACTCTTTTTGGACTACTTTGGGAGTAACCCCCCTAGGTAGCGACAAGCGTTCACCATGAAACATAATCTTCAATTCGGTCAAGTAGGTATATAATAATGTAAATAAAACTGTGTATGTAGCGTGGCTGTAGTGCGTAAGATAGCATACATTAGCATATAGCCGATCAAATCAAGGTCGTATACCAGCCATGTATAATTATACATATTTATGTATACCACTCACTAAAGAATAAAGCATAGAAGGTACATTGAAGGTACAAGATTGTTTGCCAGTTAAGACGCAGATATATGCCAGAGACCTTGAGTGGTTAGCTTGCGTGTTCTGTACTGAGCTCACGCAAAGCGTCGTACGTTCAGCCAGTAATAGGACTCGCCCATCAAGAAGCGCTGTCCCCAATTTGACGCATTATTAATTAAAACAAAAGGTATATTAATAAAACGCGTATACTAAAAGATCAATAATTAAATTATCTTTAAATTGGTGAAGGTTTCAGAAAAATACGCTTGGTAGATTTTGCGCCATTTTCAGTTTTTTATCCGCGTTAGACATAACTTTACAAATTAATTTCACTATGTAATATAAACATAATCTAAAATATTCACATATAAAGTTATTGAGAAAATGCTTTAATATAACATATATTTTTTTCAAATCATTAACACTACTCGTTAAGACGTGATCTTCAGTATAAAATCATTAAAAGTCGGTTATCGTCCCCTTAAAACACCGCTAGAAGTTTGTACGCAATCCTCATCTGTTATTTTTCGGGAGATATTAAAAGTATTATAAAGAGTCAAGAGTCTAGAGCTAGTGTATATGCTCTTCTTGAAAGCCTTGCACTCAACTTTATTCTTACTAACAACAGACTGATGCAAAGCCATATAGACTTCTTGCATCGGTAGCCTTAAATAGGAGTCGGGTAGTCTGAGGACAAATGTGTGGGTCTACTGGCCATCTTTAAGGCTTCTACATACCAGCGCGACTAGTCGCGCGACGCGACACGGCACAAAGGCCCCGCGTGTCGCGGGACGAGCGGTGTCTTTGTGTCGCGTCGCGTCGCGCGACAAGTCGCCCCGGTATGTAGAAGCCTTTATTCTGTGGTCGGGCCACACTCGTCGAGAAAGATATCCTATTAAATGAAATTGAATACTATGCTGTGTTTCTGAAGAGATGAATGTTACTGTTTGTCTGTCTGTAACTTAGCCTTGTATCTACTGAGTATTAAAATCGAATCTTTGATCTCTGAAGAGTTAGAGGTTTTACTGTTTAACTAACAATTTACCTTTGAGGTAACCGACCATCTGAATGGCTGTTTTTATCATAAATACTCTTTGTATTACAATCTGAGTTAAGTACGATCCCGATATTTGTTGATATACCTACAAGTGAGGCAATATTGGGCTCATTGTACTTTAGGCAAATATCCCTTTGCTTTCGGATAACAAAATTGTTTTATTTAAACATGTAATCAACTGCCAACAAAAAACTTATAATTAACTGTAATATAACAATTGTAACATCTTGCACACCATTGTAACCTATGTTTATAAATAAAGACTATTGATTGATTGTCCTAGTCAAACCAAAAACAAGTTGAACAATTTAAATTAGACGATGGAATTGAAAGAAGCACCGTGTTTAAGGCTGAAAACACGAAGCCAGTTCAAGCTAGACAAAGGTTTGGTATGGAAAAGTCTTTTCAATATGTTACTAATGTTTCATAATTATTATAATATTCTCACTTAGCAACTATACCATAGATATTTAGAATAATAGACGCGTCCGAGACACTGTGTTTGTCTATAAGAACCGCACCACGTGTAAGGTAAGTTTACAACAAATCGCGCGTTCCTTAGCTATAATATTTAATATTAGTACTTATTGTGTTAGGTCCACGTGTGAGTCGGTGTTGCTATGTGTTGTGGGGAAAGCAGAGTTATTTGAATTGAAAACATCAATGTAAGATGCGTCTTTAGTATAGATTTGTTTTGTGTGGTCACTATAATTTTAGCTTGGACATGGGAATGGGTTACAGCTGAAAAGGGGTCCCCCAACAAGGGTGGGCAAACTTCATATCTACTTATTGATGCATAGTGGATCATCAAAATTGTGTTCTAAAGCTTATTATGACTCTTTGAGGTAGCTTTTAAGCGACATTTAGGTACATAGTTCCTACAAAAAATATGGATGATGAAGATTTTTGTGCGATCGAAGTAAGAAGTAAATCATTTATGGTATATATTGGTGTTAATATCATTACAGTAGATCAACGCGTTTCGCTAAGATAAAACAAAGCATGCAAAAATTTCTGTTTTAACAAAATGAGCAAGGAATCAATATCTTACATCCACAGAATCTTATAAACTGTAAAAAATACATTCATTAAGCACTCAAAAAAATCATCAACTCGAAAGACCATGAATGAGCAACAGTGATCTAATTCCTAAACTGATCCTTGTTTGCCACGGAAATCCATGTTCAGCAGTGAACATACTATAGAAATCTCGAATCTTCATCAAACTTAAACCTAAACTTTTATTTTACTCATAATAATTATCACATTACAATAAAACTCCTCTCACATAGTCTTCATAAACGCTAACTACCCTACTAAACAGTGGAAATATCTTCTAAACATTGTAAGTAATCTGTTCTTAAGAAAAAGACGAAGGAATTCGTCAAGTATGCACCTTGATAGGCAAGCTTCCAGCCGAATAGTTCAAAGCTCAATGACACCGCTTTGAGCTGCTTTAGTGCCTACGATACTGACACGATTGGTTATAAGATATTAAACCAAAAAGCATGCTCCAAATGGTGTCAACTATCACCCCCTTAAGGTTTTGTACCTAGCTTCCTGCTTCCAAACATCTTGTAGAAAGCAGGTTCTATCATTAAACCAAAGATAAATTACCTTCCTACTCGAACTGATAAAGCAAACATGAGTAGTTCGCATTTACCAGTCCTTTTACTGCTCTCAGGATACGTACTTCACTCCATTCCCATCGGGAGATAACTCCAAGTCGATCCAGTCTCGTTCCCGCATCGTTACCACTAAGATGCCCGTGCGCATGACACACAAACGCGAGCGTTTTATACGGCTTGTTTACAAGCCGGCGCTGCACGGTTCCCGAGCTCGGTTCAGATGATACAAACATACAAGTACCTATGTGAGATGGTGCAGTGATGCTGTACAGTATCTCTGGACTTTGTACTCAAGACTTGCTTGTGAAAAATATTGTTAAATTGGGATCAAATTATGAGAAGTGAGTTCAATTTGTTTTTGGGTGAAACAGTTGAAAGTCGAAACATTTTTGGGATATCGTTTGGGTCTTCTTTGAAACCCATAAATATCATTAACTCTACGGTCAATCAAAAGTATTTTTAAACACTTATCTACCAGATTATGAGCTCACCATACACTCTGCCGATACCTTTATGGTACAACCGTAAAAAACCCAAAATCACTTAAAAGTACCACTTTCTGGAAGATAACATTGAACACTGATAGAGCATCGTATCAAAGTAGAATGGACCTTATTTAAGGGGACAAAGGTTATAAGTTATATGAAGAGAAATCGATCGTAGGTGGAAGAAATACGATCCCTTAAATCAGCCATCGATTTACAACTAGCTCTTTCACGTGATTCTGTTTGGTTCCATGTTTATTTTTCATTCGTTTTATTAACCGACACTTCTTTGCTAATTGGTCAATCTATTGGAGCCCACGCTCAGTCAATCCAAGGGCTGAGGAGAAAGTTTATTCCAGTTATGAATTTAAAATGTTTTGGATTTGAACCTCAACAGTTGCAAAAGACTATCAATATTATCAAAGGTAGTGTAGTCACCATCCTCCCCTAGGTCAAATAATGTCCCCTACAAGACATAAAATACAGAGTGTGCAGCTTTTAAGGATGATCAGTTGGAAATTGCTGATAATTCCTCATACCATACAAAAGATCCTAGTAATGACGCCTCTATTTCTGCACAACATCAGCTGATCATCGAAGGTAATAATAGTGAAGAGGGTGTTAACGATAGGCACTTGCATCTATTACCAGCCGATTGCCATTATCACACTATTTTTATGAACAATAACGTCACAGATGTACTTAACTTGAAGTACATAATATGTCACACATTGTCATGCTGTCACACCCTATCAGGCTATTAATGTCAATTGGGGAAAAGGCTCTTACGTAAAATTGTGAAGAATGATTCATCGACCAGACCGTTCAGTCGATTAAACGACCTAAAATGTGGTGAAAAGAAACCTAGGCTAGGAATGATAGGATAGATCAGAATGAAACAGTACATAAAGATGCTGGCAGCTGATGTAATGCAGACCGAAGATGATGAAGTACCAAGTGAATCTAGCCAAAGCTCATTACAAAGAATCACATGGATGCTCAATTAATAATATTAATAGCAAATTAATAATACTCTGTATTTATTTTCAAACAAGATATTCACATAGGTAATATATAAACTAACACACTTAAAATAATAATGAAATTAAATGAATATAATCACAGTCAGAAATGTAATGGTATTCTCATACAACTTGTACACAAAAATCGCGAATGTTTATGCACGGAACATTTAAAGATATGACAAATTATATAACACGATAAGATCTGGTCGATATGAAATTCAAAACAATTCAGATTCAAAGGTTATATGATTTTCCAAACAGAAATACATACCTAATCGAAATTAATGTGTTTAATTACTTGAACTTTTGCTCTCAGAACGGCAAGAGTTTAAAGGCACACACACAAACTAAACTGCATATATATGTATAAGAAAAAGACAAATACTGGCAGTATATTTTATATATATTTGTGTCACCCGAGCAGTGCGGCGCCGGCGGCGCCTCGATAAACGCAACGATACCGCCACGATAACGTTAATGGACACACTCTTTATCATTGCACGCACACAACGACGGAATCACCATCAAACCTACCGAAAATAACTTCTACCCAAACCAAGAACGCACTTCAGACTATAAAAACAAAGTCGACAATTGAGGACCCAAATTTTTAGGCACGTATAATTTTCTGCACTACTCAAAAAAATACTTAATATACAAGAAGCAAGGTTCAAAATCAAGTGAAGTGAATCCAGATGATTTTAAGGTATGAATGGATTCGGGGAAGTGCGGTAATGGGTCCGGCCGGAATGTGAATGTCAGTCCTATCTGGAAAAAGGATGGGTAGAGGTCCCATTCAAAAACAGGATATCAAGGTCCGAACCGTAAGTGGTCTGATATAGCTAATGTATGCCAGAGCAGTTGTCACATTTGTCTTAAAATGTAGTGTGATGAGGATTCCGCTACTGGACCGTCATCCTCTCTTTCTTAGGAAAATATTTGAGTCACCAAACGCGTGGGCAACCTGAATTTTAAACAAAGCAACTGCCGCCTGATCTCTTTAAAATATATTTAGTAGAAATACTTGGATTCTACGGTCGGCCCGTCTTCATCTCCCTTACACTGAAATAAGCTTCTAGATTGAATACAACGAAAAATCTCTAAATACTCATAATTTTAAGCCATTTACCTCTGCGTCTCTTATAATATTTCCTGTCAATGACTCAAAATGACCACAACAAAAGTCCATTATTTCTCCATTGCGTTGTATTCCCAAGCCATCGCTCTCTAGTGTAGATAACCAACATAAATTAGTAAGATTTTCGTTAGTGACCCAACGCAGTAGTTGGTTATCCATCAATGGATTAAGTACAGCAGCCACGGTACATGCAACATAAGGTTAGGTCGAAGATCACACTGCGTAGGTAGTAACAGGTAGCATACATGACACGTCGACCCTAAAGCAATAAAAATAAAGATACAAATTCAAAAACTTCGGAAAATCCCGGAAAGTTCGCTCCCCTAAATATAAATCATACTCCCGATTATGTCACTATTAGCAAAACGAATCTTAACCCTAAAAACGCTAACACAACACAAGGGATTATGGCGCGACAGGCGCCGAAAGCAATGAAAAACGAGGGTTAAGCCGGGAATCATGGGAAATCCTATGATGAACGTTCTGAGGGAATCCCGGCGATAAACAGTGAATTTCGCACCCCTATGCTTGCATGCGTTGATTGTGCAGGGATTTCCGGGATGACAGTATTTAAAGGGTTACGCCTACAATTAACGTTAAGGAAAATGTGGCACGGAATGTGGGGGAGTGTAATTTATGGAGATTTCAGTTTTCTCTACTGGATTTACCAAACTAATATTAAAAAGCGTGTTCTAGATATGATTCAATGCTTCTTATCTGAATTCTTTCTATACAAGACTAAGCTTTTGCTACCGATAAAAAGTTAGCAACCTTGGCTTTTACGATTACAAAATGAATAGAAAGAATGTATACTGCTCGGAAAATTGACCCCAAATCCTTGCTTGCTTAATCTGGAGAGCAAACATTAAATAGCGGTCTCGTATAAAACCAATCCAAAAACGAACTCTATCTCATCGTCATCCTTACAAAACTCTAATCCCGTCTAATCATAATTCAATCGACCAATCGAAGCTGTAAAACACGTGCCTCCTCCTCCTCGTGCTTATTCAACCCCAAATCCCCATTACCAAAAATAATGCGGTAACATCATCCCTGGGGTCTTTAGTATAAACAAATACCCGAGCTCCGCGTGATGCCTTCAAAGGGACGCGCGGACGTGGAAAAAACTCCTAAGTCCGTCTGTTGAGCGGCGCAAGCATTAATAATGTAGTTTAAAGATGGCGCTGGAATGCGCGCAGGCTGAGACTGTGGGGATGCGCGGGAGTCGATAGTGATGTGCACTTTGGAATTATGTTGAGATTTTTTTAAAGACAAGGGCTTCTATTCTTAAACGTCTTATAAACCTATTTTAGTTAAAATGCTGCTAAAGTTCGTTTGTTCTTATTTGTCACTTTGACCTTTGTGTTTGTTAGAAAGTGACAAAACCTATTATAACTAAAATAGGTTTTCTAGATGTTCGATAACTTTTTTTTAGAATTTAGAGGAATTTGTTCTATTGAGGATTTGTTTCTCTTTAACATAATATTGTTGTGGAATAATGCTAACTAATATTATAAATGTCGGAGTTTGTTTGTTACGCTTTCACGCTAAAAAGGCTGAATGGATTGGATGAAATTTGGCACATGGGTGACCTGTCATGACTTGAAGAAGGACATAGGCTACTTTTCATCCTAGAGCGCAGACGAAGTTGCGGGCAACAGCAAGTATTTATGATAAAATTGGATTGCAAGCAGAAATGGTTCAACAAAACAGTTATCATAACGAGGAAAGTGATTACATCATTCCACAATAATCAATAACAAGCAATTAGCAGTACACTAGTTCAAAACAATCACCGAAATCATAGAGCATTATCTTAGAAACGCAGGCGCACGACCGCTGCGGACCCCGTGCCTATTAATTATAGTATTTAATTAGAGGCGATAAGTTTGTTTGCGAACTTCGTGGTTATCGCTTCCATTATCTATTTGTATGACAGAAATTACGTAAACATGTGATTTTTTTGTAATAAAGATACAGTTAATAATTAGTTAGAGTGAATGAAACGGTGATTTTTTCTCTGATATTTGGCTTTGAATGAAGTTTTGCCGAATTATTATCTGGTGCCTGATAGTGCTCCAGTGTTATAATATTTGTTGTAGTTTTGAGGTTTTTTCTGGTTGTTTGATTTGATAAGGACTGAATTTACGTACTGAATAACAATATTAAGATGGTTGTTTTATTTTTTGCTTGAGAAAAATATGTTTTGTTAAGTCAAAGACAAAGTCAAATTATTTATTTGAAATAGGCACAAAGGCACTTTTGAACGTCAAAATTTACAAAAAAATTGAATTAGCTCTAGTCGCCCCTTCGAAAAGGTAGTTTCGTATGCAGAAGAATGGGCAAGAAACTCCACCGTTATTCTTTTAAAATTGTTTTACAATATTTTGTTTAAGTACATTAATTATATGATTTTATGTGAAGACAGTAAAATTACTATACCACAATAGGTAAAAAGAATTAAAAATGAAGCAATGAAAAATAACTTAATTATGAGATAGATACATGGTGCTAACATAATTATTTACAAATATCTTAAAAGTGTTTACCTAAAAATGTTTAAACAATAAGTCAGTGTGTGAGTTAAGGTAATCACAGATTGTAAAATCAATGTCATAAAAATAACAAATTATACAATTAAAATAGCAACCAGTTTGGTTTTGTCTAGACTCTAGATTGTCCCATGTCCAGCATGTATTAGAAGCCTTAAAGCGACGACATTTAAACATCTGATTTTGTTACTGTACTATCTTGAATATTATCCTTTAACTTGTAATATGTTTGTTAACAAAGTGTTTTTAATATGTGTTTAAAATTTTCTTTAATTTAATTGCAATATATCACAAGGTACTTTGTTGTAACATTTAACACAGTACCCCATAAAAGATTAATGTACTCTTGTGGAATCTTTCTTTTTTGTTCTTTGTAAGATATATTTAATTATTATTATAAGTACATCCTCGAGCACCTTATGAATTAAAAGTGAGATTTGATATCAGGTGGATGCTCCTAATAAACAATCTGAGTTTAGCTAGAATTATCGATAAAGTGAAAAATGCATAGCAGGTACAGCACTATGCATCCCTAATTTCCAGGAAGCTGTGCGGGCGCCGATGCGGTCGGATTCCACGATCTACCGACTTTTGTCAGTGACCATCTACGATGTTTATAATGCCCGCACTGTATTTCTATTAGGAAACTGGATTAAAATATTGACGTAATAAAGCATAATAGGAATTAATACATCATCGATGTAAACTTGGTCAGAACTTGATAAAGCAGCGAATCAAATGCATACCTACCTATGACTACTTCACCATAATTTGGTTTATTCATTAAGACAAACCTAATCAGATTTTCCTTAAATCTTATTCTTTGGAATAAGATTTAAAATTATCATCAGTCATCAATAATAAACTCAATTTGGTTGTATCCCAACTTCACATCCACATTAAGATACATTTTTCATTCAATGTTGAAACCAGAGATATCGGCACTTGTATGGAAATCCAACCAACGGTTTTGATTGCCTTAATTATTAAGGGAAATAATATAGATGGTGTTATTTTGCACTAATAAAACTTGTATAAGAGAAAGAACAGATTGAAATAGTCAATCATAAATTATTTAAGGGCCTGAGAGTGCCCTGAGGGACTCCTTAAAATGAAATTGAATTTAAAAAGCAATGTACTTTATTTCTATTTAGGTAATAGAAAAATGTTTTGTCCAATAGAAGAAAATAAATTGTAGATTAGATTTTAATTTATTAAAATATAAAATTCAAACCTTTAGGTTTGAGGTCTTCCATTGCGTAACGACTGTAAGGTGGAGGAGGGGTTTCTGGAAAGAAAGAGAAAATACCATTAATAATCACATTCCGTCAATATAATAACATTAATAACTAAGTCTAAGGTCGAGATTTATTTGAATTTAAACTAAAATCAGTCATTAAATAAGGCTCTAGATTCTACATCAAATTGTATTTTCCAAAAGATTTATGTTAAACAGGTGATTGACTACAAACTTCTTACAATTACGTTGCAAAGTCATTGTAAGAAGTATTATTTGAACTCCTCTCTTTCTTCAACGTTAATTAAAACAGTCACGAATCACCATTATAGTTACGTGATTAAGTTACATATCAGGTTCCCAAGTTGATTCTTCTTCGGAAAATTTTAAATAGGAATGCAAAAAATCGCTCAAAACTTTTTTCAATCGCTACTAATCACCCACGTTACCCGTCTCGACCAAAAAATAAAAGAAATCCAATTTAAAACAAACAACACGTAACCGGATCAGGTAAAAACGATCCCAGACCGCCCGCAATTATGTCCAACCGTGGAATCGAACCTTGATCACCGGCTAAATAATGACTAACCTATATTTTGACCTCATAACGACAGTTTTATGCGCCCTTTTGGTACCAAACACCGCTGTCATTTGCAACGAATATGTAATTTTCTACAATCAAAATAGTTTTCGGCTTAAAATTACGATGCCGCAGCATTATTGAGGGATCGTAACGACTGAATAATAATTCACCAATTACAAAAAGTAGGCTTCGAGAAACAACCAGGAAAAGAATACAAACACCAAAGTAACGTTAAATAATGTCGTTTGAATCCGGAGCGCGATCTATTCCATTTACGAGCGAACAGGCACGCGCTATTGGTCATTCAGAATTTCGAACGCCATTAGTATTTTCGAATTCCGAATGTGAATTGTGCAATTGTCAATTGCAATTCGGCGCCAGGCGGTGGTGGACGTGTCAACATTGTTTTTCAACTGAATCGATGCCGCTGGACATTTTGAATACAAATTATACGACCATTATTATCACTGAATTCAATATGATTTTATGATGTATGCGCACCGTTCTCAGAAGAGTTTAATGGCGTTTGCACAAGAAATTTCAAAACAATCGTCAGTGCATGCACCTGCATATCTAATGGATGATAAAACTTGGAATTTTGGAAGATGCCACATAAATCACGTGAGAAATTTATTGTATATTAGCTTTATGTTAGCTTTTTATTACGTGGTACAATCGTTAAGTGCGCTTAAATTCATTTTATTATATCAAGACGGTACGATTTTGTCGACAGCTACATAGATTCTAAATATTTGTCGACAGCATCTCAAATAAGATTAAAGAGCCTGGCTTTCAGTGTTATGAATATGATAGTATGAGTCACATGTTTTCGCCGCACTGTCGACACATTGCAGCTGAAAAAAAGAGTAAGCGATGCAAGAGTAAATGACCCTAAACGCCTAGCGTAGCATCTAGCAGATATAAATAATATCGTTGTTGAACTTTATGTCCATACGAGTGCGCGCGCGAACAACCTTGCCTCCGACGAACAGCCAAAACAAACTCTAATCAGTCGCGATAAAACTGATATTTAAATCACCAATGCCAGCGATATCTCACCTTTTTGCAACAACAAAATATCACATATAAATATATAGAGAGTGGCGTGACTGAAATTACTTTTACAACTGTTACGTCATAAACACCATACATTATTAATGGAAAAAAGACTTTGTCGTGACCGATATAGAGTGCAGTTTCCTAACAGCTTTAATTAGAAATCATTAGTTCATTATTTTGCTTCGAAGCTTAAACTTGCAGCGAGTGCAAATTGATTTGTATCGAATGTCGAGGGGCGAGGGTTTAGATTTCAGTGTGGCGTAGTGGTGTATCGTGTTTCAATTATTGACGGGATCCGTCAATGGAGAACGAATCCTGTACAAATTTAAATAGAGTTTAATTTGACGTGCGCAAAATGGAATGCCATCTGATGAGGTAGATAAGTATTACGGTAGGCGCGTATGGAGGCCCGGCATGTGTAATTAATCTAAACATTCAATCTATAGCAATAAATACCGTAGGTTGTCAGTTTGTCCTTCGATTACTATGTAACTGGCGAACCGGTCAGCCTGGCCGGTTCCCTCGGCGTCTATTGCTCTATTCATAGTATATTCTGCAACCAGTAAGGCGGCGATAATAAATATCAAAAAATGTATTCAATTGCTTTGATCAGTGCAGGACAGTTAGCCTATTAAATGGTACAGTTATTGATAAGCCTGTTTTCTTGGTTTATTGCAATGGCTTACAACTTTATGTTGGTTGGACAGCAATGTGAAGTGATGTTTATTTCTACACTAGTCTAGTCATAAAATCTCTAGGTAATCTAAAATTGCTGCAACAGTATTTGGTCATGTTACTCTAAGGAAATTATCTTTAGCTAAAATCGCAACTGAAGTAATCGAGAATAGATTAGACAATACTGTAGAGACAATTTCAATGCATTAACATTTCATATTAATCAAAGCTTCCTTAGCAAAAACTGTGCAACCAAATAAATCAGAAACGGGTATAGAAATAGAGTGGAACGATTTATAAGTGTTGTACAATCGAGTAACGTAGATGTGCTGCCAACGCGGCGCCGCAGGCGGCGCACCGCTCCACCAAATTGTAAATATGCACTGATTCATAGTTATGTTTAGAAAATTATTGACTTTGTTATATTGCGAAATTTAAGTTTTGTATATTTTATAATTTTTTTATTTGTTGTATATTTTATTGTGTTTGTATATTTTCAATGAAAATGTAATTTAATAAAAAAAAACTGATTAAGAATAATTGTGTCATAATTTTCCTAATATATTAAATTTGCACACCTCGCATGGTTATGATACGGAGTACCATATGAACCTTTTGTAACATTCTCTGAACCTGTGTTATGCAAATAAATGATTTGACTTGATTTAAGATAATTTCTACATTTGTTTTAGGAGAATGGCTTTCTGGTATTGTGACTTTGTTAACATTAGAAATATTGTATTTAGCTTCAATTGGGTAGATGCAAAGAGATTTAAGGGTAGATGTTTATAAAGTCACTTTAATATTTTAATTACAGAATCCAGTTTTACTATAAATCTTACACCAATCTTGACTTAAGAAGTTTCACTGTTTTCATTTCAATTTCTACTTCAAATCCGTTAAGTCTTATACTACTATGTTGTGTACTACTTATACTCGTATGTTGTCCATTTATATCATTTCATTCTTTTTAAAAACCAAATCTTTCAATAAGGTAACTGATCCAACTTTTCTGCATTCTTCCATTCTAATCTTCAGACAAATTCATTATGCTATGCTAATTCTATAAGCCACTGACATAATGTCACTAGCATGGCCTAATATTGAAGCTAACTATACCATCACACATTTATATGTTAAATGAACATTTCCTGCGTTTAACACATTTTGTAATAGTTATCTCAGTCGTGAGAAGTCTCGATGAAGTTCTTCGTAATCACTTATAATATATCTTTATAAAGAAACTAGCTGCTGCCGGGACATAGTGCTGATTGCAGATTCACAGAAAATTCTGTTGAAGAATAATAATAGGTAAGAACAGGAAAATGATAAGCAAGATAATTATTTCATATTGCAGTGATATTTCGAAGATTCCCAAACCAGAAAAAGATCCAATCGAAATTCGAATTTTGAATGTTTGTGTGTGGTTTGGGAATCTATATATTTTTCTGTAGCAAAAACCAAGTCTAGTATTCTTGGTGATAATAATTTATGAAAAGTAAGAAGCATGTACTCCACTATTTAAAATCGAAGAAAAACACGAATAAAAAGCAGTACACTTTGCCAACATGCGGACGGTAGAAAGGTGTGTGACAATGTCCCCTGAGCAGAGAGTACGCCCATATTGTTGACTGAATATTTTCTACATCACATTGCGTATCAAATGACGTCGGTCGTCGTACCACTGACGTGCCGTTTGGCTCACCACCACATGTCATTGCTAAAATAATTACATCTATTTGTTTTTCTCTTTCAAACTTTTAAATTCTGTTTTAAAGTTCAAACGTAACATCACACTTGTTTTGTTTTCATGTCTACAACGTCACATCTCTAATTCGTCAGCGATAAATGCCTATCGCATTGAGATGCAACACTCATTCAGTTCCGCCTCGATTTTCACCCATCCTTCATATATATTTTCATAGAAGTCTATCATAGAAAAATAAACATTGTTTACATTGAACTACAAATCTCAGTATATTACTTAAGAAATCTAAATCGAAAACAATAAACAATCAATAAATCCACTTTAATACACCATAAATCTGCCAGAAAACTGTGGAAACGCGTCACGGCGCACCATCATGTAACTGTCTCAAGGACAAAACCACGCGCGTGAACATTCCCGGGACACATCATTGTAAACTCCAACTCTACGAAGATTCATAAAACTAAAGATTTAGATACTTAACTATTACGCAAAAAAAATATCAACGAGGATCTTACAGATATTTTCTGAACAAACGATGATCACCAGGACGCAAATCATAGTCAAATGGGACAAGCTAACAACAACAAAAAATTACAAAGACGTAATAAACCAATTAGAGAATGAACATCAATATTTTCGACAGGAAGCTTGATGATAAGGAACATGTTAAAAATAAAAACAGAAGTTTTATAATGAACAAAGGACTAACTGTGATTGATTTTGCGAAGACAGTGCCAAAGAATTTAGGGTCCTAACCTAGCAACAAAAGTCTAAAATTCAAAAAAAAGTCGGTTATACGCACGGAACGTGGCGCGCGCGCGTGTGAATCGACGAAAATAGCCCGCCCGAATTATAACAAGTCGGATGGCGCCTCCGACGGCGCCCGGCGGCCGCACGTCGGCAGCTCCCACGCGGACGCTAGGATAAACCCTAGATACCACTGCTTATTCAGCAATGTTTTTCTGGTTATCTCAATCTATGCTTGTAGGACCTTGGATGAAAAGTTTTAGATCTTGTTGTCTTACATTAAGATTAGGGGAACATTGTGCTCCAAGATCTTTTGGTCTTGCGACCTTGGCAATTATTATTGTTTGTATGATTAATTGATTATTATTATAATGTTTTGTATATTATTTGATTTCGTGCTTGAAAATACCTTAGCGCTGTAAAACATTCACATTAAAATTTGACTACTAAGCAAGGACAGTGATTTTGACATTCTTAATCTCTAATCGAAAAACAATGGTTCTTATCATACATTGTTAAATAAGATTTTCAAAAAGCATTATAGTTAAGAAAATTAAAACTAGATGGCGTTGTAGTCGATTGACGTAAGATGTCATCGTGGACCTTGCTTGTCGGCGGGTGGCAGGCAGGACCGGAAGGCAATGACGTACAAACAATACGAGGTGAATTTATATGATGCAAATAGTCGGTCGTTGATTGATCGATAAAATTAAATGCAGGTACAGCCAATTGTAGAATGCGCACGTGCAAAGCTTAATAATTAAGGTACAAATACAGAATAAAGGAATCTACAATAAATTGGTAAAATTAACGAAACGATACAGTAGATTCTAATAGGTAGCAATAAATCTAGATATCATTGACTTCAATGATGAAACTAGAAATTGACAAGTTGGGAATTGACCACAATTAAGATTTAATTTGAACGAAGAAAATGCAATTAACAATGATGATTGTTATTTTCATAAATAAGAAATAATTATTCATGAATATCAAGGTAAGACTGATACATATCATGTAATTTGTAAATTTTGAAGTCACCTTAAGAGACACTTCAGAATCTCATAAACAATCTCAAAATATTTGACTAGAACAAGTTCCAATTAGAGATCGATATGAGTTGTCGTTGTCAACCAAAACAAACATGACACCTGGGCCTCAACTCTGCTATTACAATAGTGTCAGAATGGTCAATCATTGATTTGACCATTGTTGATTTTGACAAGTTTGGTAATCTACTAATAAAATGGCGTCATTATGACTTTCCAATGGTCGGCCACTGACACTAAATTGAAAGAAATTGTATTTATTGGTAATCTCGTACATAATGACAAATTAATGACATTTCTACTAATGCGTTTTATAATAATGGCAATACGACAATGCCATTATAAGTAACACAATTCTATTACGAGAACATTGACCTTTTACGAACTTTTAGCAAAATGACAATGGGATCGCGTTGGAATGACTGAATTTATAAAAATTTAAAAGTTCAAAGTGCTCTGATTGGTCCAAAAACAAATTATACCCAATTATAGTAATCGAAGCTATAGCCATCATCTCAGTTTAGTTTACATATTAAAGCACCGGTACTTCTGATGATATAATTAACGCTCATTAGTGTAACATAAATCGTAAAGTTAAGCATTCATTGAAATGGTAACGTGAGAGAACTTCCAAGGTTCGCGCTGTTTCATAATCATCAGGTTCATGGGACACTCATGTTTCTTCAAATACTTCAGCTATACTTTGTTTGCCTTTATTAACTAAAAGTAACTGAGAATCACAACCAAAACATACATTGATGACATGATTCCAAATTCCACATCACAATTCAAAGCAAAATCGGAAGACCAAACAGGTGTTATGACAAAAAATATGGATACTTAATAAGCATTATTTAAGCATAATTTGATTTCAATATATTATACTCAATTGGTAACGTTTCATCTAATCCCCGAAAAGGCCTCTCCTAAGCGATAACCTGCCGTGCCAACGAAATACTTGTAACGTTATGAAAAGAAAAAATTGTGTGACTCAGTGGCTATCACCAACTGTTTTAAAATTATCGTCTAGGTATCTAGTCTTCGCCTGCTTAGGAACTGATTCATGGATCAAATTAAGTCTTTAAAGGACCGATAAATTTTCAAGTACACACATTTTTACGGCATGTTGAAAAGTTGAAAGAAAATTTCTACCTAAATTGCGCTTTCAAGCTTATCATTTATTCAGAATATCAATTTGCCAAAATAATTATGACATTTCAATCAATATTACTGAAGAATGTGTAACATTAAGTAGCCGAGAAGTTCATAAAGAATCAGCACTGAAACATGTGAATTGGTCAAAAGACCTCCTAACAAGCAGTAAAATGAGCGATCGGCATCGGCAACACGTCGCTCGCTCCGGTACGTGTAGGTAATAAAAGACGACAATTTTTCCAGTTTCGCAAGAGCCGCCGCCGGGAGCGACCGGTTCTGTCACAGGTGCCGCCAGTCAATGGGCTATTTTGTGACACAGTCTGCGACCACGTACTTAACTCGATAATATCAAATCTGAAAGTAAACTCGCCTGAGATTAATTACGTTTGTCGATCGTTTATATGAAAAATGTTAAACGTGAACGCCACTCACTTCTCTACTAAAAGCTTCGTTGTATTATTGTACTACCGAATAAACAAGCATCGATAAGCAGCCACAAAAACATTAGCTGTAAACGACTTCTTTTAATGCAAGCCTATTCTCGGGCGGGCATAATAAGGGAACCATTCACAAATTCAACAAAGCAACCCAAAAACATGACCAGACTACAATAAAACGAGAAAAAACCGATCACGAAAATCGAGTTGAGCTTACGCAGTGCGGCGGGCGTACCTGCGCCGGCGCAGGCGCGCCCCGCCCCCCCTCGCTCCGCCCGCCACCGGCCCCCGCCTGCGCGGCGCGACACGGCGCCGGCGCCAGTCAGCCGACAAGCAATTATGGCTAAATAAATATCGGCCATGCCGCCGCCGCCTCCGACGCGTCGCTAACATCAACAGATGGATTCTCATACTGCTATCTAGACGACATCATTAAATTTTGGACCCCACTTGTAATGGCCCGGTGAAATGGCGTGTGGGCACCAAATTACTTGTAAATGGTAGTTAGAATTCTTCGTTAATGTTTGTCCGTCGTGGATGTGGGTTTAATTGCCGGATGTGGGTGACTGATTTCCGTAATGGGTATGAGATGACAGACCGGTGCTGGATAGTCACGGCGAACGTGCCGAAGCGGCCGCGAGGTCGTGGCAATCTTTGATCCTGTGAGTCGGTGGCGTCGCGTAGACGCCTGCGCTCGATAAGATAAGAGCCCCTCTCCTCCCACCAGCAGGCGTACGAAATGTGCTCGCGTAAAAACATTCACAAATAGAGGCCCGCGCGGCTTGATTGCCGGTGATTGGCGACCACGCGCCCCAAACTGGCTATGCGATTGATCTGCGTGAATAAATTGGATGCTTGCAATCTAGACTGGACAAGGATTTCCTGTTCATCTTGTTCGTCCAAAAAAAGAACACGTTTCGACAGACAAAACAAAAAAGTGATGAATCAAACTGAGCAGGTGTACGACAATAAACATATCGATGATTAAATTTACGATGAGCCGTATTACGATCCGCGAGATCGTAAAACTGAAATGATTACCCGTATTACTGGAGTTTATAAAAGAGGTTCAGTGTAAAATTGCCTAAAGAATGTTAATCAAAATGCTTGCGTGGACCAAAAAGTGTTAATTAGCAGTAGAATCAAATTAGAACCAGACCAAAACATACGCGGGAACTGTGTTGATTGTTGCGTCGGTTGGCAATGTGCACACAAATCAAATAGGTTGTGAAATTAACTGTTTTAAAGTAGATAAGAATGCGTCCATTATGACGTTGGAGCTTATTGCGATCTCTGAAGCATTGTCTTATTGCAACAGTAGTCAACATAATAATATTGTTATTTGCACAGACAGCAAAAGTTCCTTACAACATTTAGCTCGATGCGCCTCTGGACAAAGAGGTGTATCGCTAGCTCATGTTATTCTATCTAAGATCGATGAATTCATTGTAAAGGGTGTTAAATTGAGTCTGCAATGGGTTCCTTCACATATTGGGATACAGGGCAATGAAAAGGCTGACATGCTGGCAAAATATGCAGCTAAAAATGGAAAAGAAACGAATGTAACGCTAGATTATGTAGAAGTTTTACCTAAATTTAAAAATAAGTGTTACGATGATTGGAAAGAGTATTTTGATAAACGTTCATTAGAAAAAGGGATCTGGTATAAAACAATGCAGGGTCAGCCTTTTCGTGTGCCCTGGTTCATGAATAGTAATTTAAATAGAAAATGAGTGGTTACAGCTCACAGACTCACATCTGGACACATTCCATGTAATAAGTTTACCTATATGATGAAAAAAACGAACTCGCCTAATTGTGAGGAGTGTGGAGTTGTGGAAGACCTACATCACTTATTAATGGACTGTGTTCGATATGAGTCTGATAGAAATGAAGTGTTTCGGGTGTTGAGGTTGAACCGACTTGATTTAGGCACATTCCATAAAATTTTGTCTCAACCAAATGGTGATGATGCGAAGAGTCTGTTCAGGTTCATGGCCCGAATTTAATCCATAACTGTGTGTATTTTTTATTATATAATCAGGGTATGATGGGACTGTCATACGCATTGCGATTATAAAAGTCCCTAAATAAATAGGAATAAAAAAATAAAAAAAAATAAAAATGTGCGACGAATAATGGCGACTATATTTAGTAAGCGCGGTGTGGGAACAAGACGGGAAAGTTGACAGAAACAGTGGCGTTGCGAACTCGGCGCGACAGGAGACGGAAAAAAGTTCACCTGCATTCGAGCCGACTGCGCGTACAACCTAATGAAGCCAGGTGCCGTTACTAACTTCTGATGATTATGTCTTCATTAGTTCAACAAGAAATGGAAAACAAACGAAGCCGAACTGTGGAATGCAACCGAAAGATTTTCAAACAAACACAATTTCGCGGATGTTAGTGAAATAGGAAACAATAACAGTAACATTGTTATTGTTAAGATCCTATATTCTATCGTTAATTTTCCAAGACTTTGGACCATCTTCAGCAAAAATTGTTTTGTTTCGAGCATTTCTTGGATTGAATATAATATTGTAAGTGATCTAGAAATCAAGAATAAGCCATGGTGTGATGGCAGGCTTCTGCAATGGAATAATTTAGCAAATTACGCAACCTGTAATGCCTGTGCTAAACTAATTTGACCAATTTGATGTCCATTTAAGGCGATTTCGTGGCGAAAGTGAACGGCAAAAGGACTAGACGCTCTGATATCGCGTTAGTCATGTTTTTGATGTAACTTCAGGTACATTGCTTAGTCACTACTGATGATTGAAATGGATTTTCAAGAAAAATAAATCATCATTCTCCGGTCCTTATCCCAATTTAGAAAATTATATATGCACAAGTCTATAAAGTAAATGGAATAGTCCACAGCTTTTGGTAGCAAAGCTAGCAGCAGCAGCAAAGCTAGCAGCAAAAGAAGAGTTGAACAGTAACACATCCAAGCAGTAGAAGTCCAAAACAAAACCTAGTTGAGAGGAATTAAGAGGAAAAAAACCTCATTGAATAAGTTTCGAATTACAGGACATCCAACACTATTAAAGACATAAGCCATACCAATAGGGTCATACAAGCTGCCAGCCACTAGCCAGTCCTTTCCTCATAAGGAAACATAAATATTCATATTTTTACTTGGCTTTCTTCTCAATTAATATGCTAACAGGCATTGTCAGCACACCCACGGCCAGTAAGAAGTATGATGTGGGCGTCGATCTTAAGTAGGCGACGCGACTTGCGCGTGAGTCGATGTCATGGTCACTCATTAGTTTGGAAACATGAGTGAATCTCTGTTACTTCACTTACCCGTTATGGTGTATTTTTATTTCGACGTTTTTGGTAAAATTGGTGGGTGAGTAATTGAGTATGGAATATGGAAATTGTATGAGGATTTTGTATGTTCTGTGATTTGGTGATGAAATGAATGGTGCTAAGTATTGTGTTGTATAATTAGCTGGTTTGAAGACAATTGATTTTTGTTTGTTTGTCAATCTCAGTCAATTCTTGAAAGAGTGACAAACAGACAGCAAGAACAGATGGTAATGAGCCTTTAACTAGTCTATCCGATTATGAATCAAATATAGCAATTTAGAAAACTAGCAAGTAACATTTGATGAATTCTCAAAAAAAAAACAAGACAAATTGGAAAAGGAAGAAAAATCACAATTCATTGAAAAAGATAAGAGACAAGTTTGGGTCACATCTATATTAACACACGATTAGGTAAAAAAAATTTACATAAAGTATAACTAAAGTGACATCACAGAAGTGATTGTCAGTCTCGGATTCTCGGTGAGAAATGAGTCGAAAACATGATCACGCCCAAGTATCTGCGATGATATCATGTTAGGGTCATTTGTACGACCTCAGGAAGCGCCGGGCGGCAGAATGTAGCTATTTACCTAACAAAGGCTGACGGCGGCGGCGGTAGCGCCATTGCCTGACGAATTAAAAAGTTAACGGGCTGCGCGCGCCGAGCGTCGCGGCATGCCGGCGCCGGCGACTCGACCTTGTCTAGTTATCGCGAACGGGTGACCCTCGCCACGGCAGATTAGGCGAACCACTTTTTACATACCCTGACTGCCAACTGACGCCGGAGGGAATCTTAATCACAGGCGAATATAATTGTTGGAATACTTTTACTTTTTGACTCAACTCCGAAAGAACAAACACCTTTGGTCAATCAAACAAAAATACCAATCCAAACAGTTTAGTCATTAACAATTAATGTAGGTAATAGAGGACGTCTGTTATATACTCTAAACTCGAAGGAAAGTGTTGACCTTTGAAATTTCATACAACAAATCCAAGAAACTACTGCTGATGTCATAGCTATAAATAAATCGCCTAAGTCTAATGTTTACACTAATAATCTAATGTAGGGATGGTGTTATATATCGCACTTGTGTCAAATGCCGGTGGAGTATGTGACCGGAGCTGCCTGACGTCACTAGCAACGTAACTATAGATACAGAAACAAACAGTAGCGATAATACAATGATAACGAATCGCACTGATAAATAGGTGCAACCCGCGTGAACGAATCTACGTAAGTATGTAGCAAATGAATATTAAGAAAACTACAAGCTCCAGGAACCAGGATTCACATTCATGAATGTAGTGACATCTTCCAGGACACTTATTGAATAAAGAATGGCACTTCAATGAGAATTCATGCAAGACTATCTAGGTTATGTTAGGTTAGAAGAGGTTATGTCGAATTAGAAACGTTTCGACAGCCGAAAACATCCAACAAGTTCGCCCCAGCGACGTTCTTGATTAAAATCACAATCGGCGGCAACCATTCATTCGTTTGATCATCCATTCACATAAACTGTACGAGCGAAAACGTTCAAAACACGGCGGCGCATAGGAACACTGAGCCCGAGATTCGTACGACATCGATGTTTACTTGATGCACTTGTTGCGCGGGTCAACGTCCTGATCACGTCACACATACCGGGCTTGCAGAGGCGACTCCAGTGGTATGGGTTGCAGCACTGCTGATCAGCGCAGAGGGGCAGGCGGCGAAGTTCGCTGGAGTCTCTTAGATCGGGGAATCTGAAGGCGCGGGTGACTGCGAGACGGAGTTGTGAGGCGGCGTGACCGGCCGGCACGCACTCCGCGCCGGCGGCGCCCGCGTCCAACGCCCTCGCGAGCCGCCGCAGCTGGTCGTCGGGCAAGGAAGGCGCGCCGGCCGCCACCAGCCGCCGCCGCAGCGCGCGTCTCCGGAACATCACATGCCGACGACGGGGTCACAAGTCGCGCGGCCGTTCGCGCCACGCGACACACTCACGCAGGCGGCACGACATCGCTCGCCGCGTGCGGGCACTCGACTGACGGACACAACGTTCCGCCGGCTAGTGCTGTGACGCGGCCTGGTGTGCAACACCTGAATACAATTTACCCTGAATCTAATACCCCGTTTGTTTATTTTGACAAAAAACATTCTTTTTCATGCTTATTTAGCTCATTGGATATATCGGATTTGGCTTCCTCAATGTCATCCATCTCTCGTATATAACATTCCACGGGCTCCACTGCTGGACATACGTTCCTTCTAATTTGTGGCCTTTCACTTTCCGCAATCTGACTTCATTTCTAGCCATATGTCTCACTCTAACTCTACCTTTAACTATACTTTTAATTTATCTTTAAACTCTACCTTTGAAGAATTCTAACGTGCTACTGTGGAATATAATCCACTACAAAGTAGAATAATTAATCATCCTCGTTTCATTTTTAGTCGCAGTAGTCACATGCAGAGAAATAATAATAATAAAAAAATAGCAAAATCCATGAACATTCAGATAGAATTAAATTAGATCAAGATGCCAACGAAAAGATTAATCAAGAATATTAACATGTGAAAAAAATGATATCATAGAAAGAAGTAACCCTACAACTTGTCAAAACATCCACTCATCTACAGTAATCGAGTCTAAAACAACACACTTATTCAAAATCTCCCCAGTTTACTCTCCGCCAACTCGAATCTCCCGCAAACTGGGCAGTCGGTTGCCAACGTCTATCATGCCAGGGTGTGCGGGGTACGGGGGCGGGGGCGCACGGCTGGCGCCACCGGCGGCGTCAGGTGCGCGCGCTTGTGTGCGTGCGGCGCCACCGAACACAGACGAGCGCCTAGCCGACCGTATAGATGCGACGCGGAATGTAAAGTTTGTACAGAATGGGATTGACCATCTGTGAGGCAGTGAGGCTGGGACTGAGACATGCAAACCAGATTGGATATAATTCAAGAAAGATAATCGAATTACAATTTACAATGGATGCGAAAGTTGTTTAGACAATTTAATTTGAAAACCGTCAGCCCCTGACTTTTGGCAAGCGTTTGATAGGATCAACCTCTACTCAAATACATAATCGTATAGTCTATAAGGCCCGTATTACAGAACGTCACTCAATACTCAAGCATTACTTAAAACTAGTTTCAACCAATCAAATGGCTGGAATCTAGTTTTAAGTAATGCTTGAGTATTGAGTGACGTTCTGTAATACGGTCCTAAGAGTGCTTAGTCTGTAATAGTCTCCTAGCATCACTTTTGATTTAGAATAATCAATTGAACAAGAAATAATATTTATCTCCCAAACAATTGCTACCACTTCTCGCATATTCTAAGTCAGGGATGCCACAAGGGTCTCACGTGGGACCTCTGAAAAAATTCTAACCATACAATCAGCTTGTAAACCATTATAAATTTTGTCAATATGGAAACAAATTAAATTGTTATAAAGTCGATGGTTTCAATAAACATTCTTTTTTTAATTTTCGCCTTTAGGGGGGATCTGAGTTCCATTTGGTTCGACTCAAACATTTTGAAAATTTGTAAGAATTTTTAACCTTTAGTGAAGAAACGTCACCATCTACAACATTTACCTAATCCATGACCGCTCATGGTTCGGAATGCGCAGAGCTAAAAGACACATCAACAAAATAAACGTACAAGATAACTAGCAGCGTGCCGCGGCGCCACTCACCTTCACGCTGGGGCAACTACGAGATAGGCAGAGGAGTATCTAAATAGTATGGCGCCTAGCATTTAACTTCCTAGAATGTCAACCTCACCTGCAGACGTTGAACTCGGCCAATGATCGTCACATTTATGTAAATGAGGAGCGTATACTTTGTTCGTCTCCTACATGTCAATTTCACCTGCTTGTGGCTGACGAGGATCGATATAACAGATGGATGTAACTCAGATAAATGGGCAGATGTGTGACTGACAAACTTTGCGATCAGCTTGCTTGCTCTATTTAGAGATCACGGACGTTTCAGTCGTTTTTTAAAGCTTGGGAAAAATGTGAAACCTATCTTTTTGGTAAAGCCCTAAGTTTAGAATCAAGCTCTTTATCAGGACTATTTTTGGTTTGTAAACTAAACAAGACACATTTATTGAAAAGTTAAGTTTGGTTACGGTTTTTATTTAAAATTTTCATGGTGGTCACTATTATTATAAAACGCCATTAATCAAAAGGTATAAGGATCTTTATAACTAGAAGACCAAAAGCACTACAGGAAATAACCATATTTTTAATATTTTTTTTATTAATTACAAACATTTGACAGGCTCCACGGGGTAGGGCATCGGCATCTACAATAGCCTATCGCATTCAACTGCTGAGAGTCAGCCTATTTCACGTAAAAAGCTAAGTCACAATGATTAAGGTAGCTAAAAATATAATGTCAGTTAATATTTTGAAAAAGCAATGAAAAATGCAAGGTTTTTGTGGGTTTTGATTATATGTACGTATATAATATTCGGACTACATAACACGTGTATCTCCTTTCCGTACTACGACTTTGACAAAGGTGTTGTTAGATTGCATTAATTCATGCTTTAATGTGTTCAAGTAAGAATTAAAAGGAAACATTCGAAGTGAATGCTTCGTTTGGAACTTGGAACTTTGTGTCTTTGCAAGTTACGTCTACAGTTTCTGATAGATGGCGCTATCTGTCTATACACGAGAACAGAAAAAAGTAAGGTATTACTTAGTACATACATAGTAGCAGGAGGGTAGTTTGATGACAATTTTGTGAGTTCTAATAAAACTTTATACAACAGTACAAGCTTGAGCTTTTTCAAAGTAAGCTTAACTAAATTAGGGGACAGAGTCGACTTGGTCAAGTGTCGAAAACATTTAGATTCAATTCTATAGGTCTAAAATAACCATTACCCACTTTGGTGTGCACAATATACTGCTTTTCCAAACGTTCCTCTCTCGAGTTCTTAGAACTTGACAGAGGTACATTGAGTTCTTTAATCATTGGTATATTCCTTCAGTCAGTGGCCCACTGCATCGTTGATAAAAAAAAACCGGCCAAGTGCGTGTCAGTCCACGCACAATCACGGGTTCCGTAGTTGGGATGAATTTATCCCAAGAACAACACAGACATACGAGTGATCTTCCGTATTTTCCTTTTGAGGTACGGAACCCTTAAAATAACCATCACCTGTGTATCTGACACAGGTGTTGGTTATTTTAAGGGCTATGTCCTTTACATGGCTTTCAGGGTATTTTAGCATCACCCCCTTTTTAGGGTTCCGTAGTCCACAAGGAACCCTTATCGTTTCGCCATGTCCAACTGTCTGTCTGACTATCTGTCCACGGCTTAGCTTAGAGACTATTAGTACTAGAAAACTGTAATTTGGCATGAGTGTACAAATATTAATCACACCGATAAAGTGGTATAGTAAAATCTTGAAAAATATTGTAGCGCGTAAAACGGGGTGTTTTTTTTCATCTATCCCAAGAGGGCATCATTGGATAGGCCGTTCAAAAATATTGCGGGTCTGTGAAAACCAATTTTCGATTCAGGGATCCGTTTGCGTCATATTAAGTTTTAAATTGCATATTTTTGTTATAGTCAACTAAAAGGTTATTTTTGGATATGTGAACAAATTCATGGCAGTAGTATATACAACGAATTTAAAAAGAAAACTATCACAGGTAAGTAGGCTTTAACGAGTAATAGTCGACCAACATAAATTTGCAGTTGGAGAATTGACAGTGACGTTCTTCGATTTATGGGAGAACATGTTTTAATACTAAGTTTGTTTTTGGGACAAATTCATTCCATCTACGGAACAACCTAACTAGTCTGTGTACGGAGCCCTTCATTACACTTCAGTACGTGGTCCGACACGCACTTGGCCAGTTTTTATTTTTAATGGCATAAGCCACAACAAAACTTTTGAGTTACCTACTAAACGTTAAAGTGCTCCACTTTAACGTTTAGTAGGTAACTCAAAAGCTTTGTTTATTTTTTATTTTTGCAAAACTATATTTACGATGACAATAAAACTTACCTGCTATATAAACATACCTCTCTCTGTAATTATTATTGTGATAATCGCATGAATGATGATAAAATTATACAAAAAAAGTTGTCATGTCTTTTTATGACCAGACATGCTTGAATGGAGTTTCTATCTGTTTGTTTTTTCTCAATTATTTGTTATCTTGTCGGTTTCTATCTTTTTTTTTACTTTGATAAGAGTAACTTAATTGCCTCTGCCGTGGAGCTCCTCAATGCAAAATAATCTGAGAGACTGACACTCAGTTGCAGAAAGCTCACCATTAACACTTCATTACATAAAGCAACATTATCGCTAATGAATTCATTACTTTAATGAAGTTGCACAAACAAATTTTAGATAGCATTAGACATTTTTAATGCCACTTTAGTTAAAGAAGACTTTAAACAATATTGCCAGGAACAAATTACCATATTGAACGAAAAGAGTGAACATTTGCGTTCTGTTATTATCCGTACGTACAAGTACACCACAATTTTAGCATAAAATAAAGTAAATGTAGTTGATTTATGTGTATTCAGTGTACTCTGTGGTTTAATGTAGTTTAAATAATCTGTTTAAGGGGGATGCGCTAAGGTAGCCCGCGAAATTCAAATTTACCAACGTTTTTTGCAATTTTTATACTTCTGATTCATATTCTAATGATTATAATTCTGTAAAGCCATATTGGTTATGGCCGCGAATCATAGTTAGATCGTGATACTTGACCTGCAAATTGCAAAAACCGTAATAAAATTTGAATTTTGCGGGCTACCTTAGCGCATCCCCCTTAATCTAATAATTTTAACATGTGTGCAGTCTAGAGCTCCTGCCACACGTGGAAATCCATCAATTTCATAAAAACCTTCTGCAACTCTACGTAGTTCCGTCCGGTCTGGCATTTTAATATAGAGGTGGCTTAATTTTGCTAGCTCACGGGATACTTTTTGTATAAACAAACTGACAAACAACCCGACCCAACCTGTTTCCGACAAACTTTTGATTTATTTATGTTTATTAAATCACCCAATACCTACTTGCTGGAAAGATCCAGTGGCGAAAAATCTCAAACATATTATAAGCTGTGTCAGGCCATTAATGGATTTATTTCTTTGCGTCACTGGTTCTAAATCTTAATCAAATACGTTACAAATTTGAAGAACTGCCTCCTTGGAAATTCTATACCTTACACGAAACTCTTTTCCATCATGTTTTAAAAATGAATTCACTCGGTCTGGGATTCGACGGCGAGGTAAATCTACTAAATAAGAATCAGATAATGATGAAAGACTGGTTAAACACATCTTTCAATTACAGAAATGCATTCAAGTACCGTAGAAAACACTAATGTTGCTCTTAATGGATGCTTTTCGGCCCATTAAAATTAAAAAATCTGAAATGTCAAACTTAAAGTTCACCACTTGCTAATGGGCGCTAATGAAGTTACGTGCAACGTAAAAGTGTTTAAAATGGCCGGTTTCATTAGGTTTGACATTTCATTAGTTAAATTTAATGGAGCATTAAAATAAAATAAAAAATGGTTTTGTGCAATGATTTAATGCTACATTAGTGTTTAATGTAGTCTTTAAAATTTAAAGATCGTTTCTGCAACTGAGTGTGAGATGATATTAATATCTGCAGGCATTTGTTAAACGGCTTTTGGTTGCAATTACATTGATGTTTATTTTAGCTTACTTTTTTCCCACTATAATTATAGGTACATAGAGTGACCACCAGTTTAAAAAATTATAGTCATGAAAAGATCTTTCCGATTACGTATATTATATCGTTATTGTACGGTAGGAACATTTTGTACAAGAGCATACTTTGCATGGCTCCAAAAGTTTTTAATAAGCTACCAAATGACATAAAAGATTTAAACTTAACACAATTTAAACGTAAACTAAATAAATTGATAATAGACAAATGCTACTATACCATTGACGAATTCCTAGTTGACAAAATTTCATGTGACTGACCATTCTATGTATTTATTAATGTAATACTCATACACTCAGTTGCAGAAACGATCTTTAAATTTTAAAGACTACATTAAACACTAATGTAGCATTAAATCATTGCACAAAACCATTTTTTATTTTATTTTAATGCTCCATTATAATTTAACTAATGAAATGTCAAACCTAATGAAACCGGCCATTTTAAACACTTTTACGTTGCACGTAACTTCATTAGCGCCCATTAGCAGGTGGTGAACTTTAAGTTTGACATTTCAGATTTTTTAATTTTAATGGGCCGAAAAGCATCCATTAAAGAGCAACATTAGTGTTTTCTACGGTACTTTAATGCATTTCTGTAATTGAAAGATGTCTTTAACCAGTCTTTCGTCATTATCTGATTCTTATTTAGTAGATTTACCTCGCCGTCGAATCCCAGACCGAGTGAATTTATTTTTAAAACATGATGGAGAAGAGTTTCGTGTAAGGTATAGAATTTCCAAGGAGGCAGTTCTTCAAATTTGTAACCTACTTGATTAAGATTTAGAACCAGTGACGCAAAGAAAAAAATCCATTAATGGCCTGACACAGCTCACACAGCTTTTAATATGTTTGAGATTTTTCTCCACTGGATCTTTCCAGCAAGTATTGAGTGATTTAAACAGTTTGTCGGAAACAGGTTGGGTCGGGTTGTTTGTCAGTTTGTTTATACAAAAAGTATCCCGTGAACTAGCAAAATTAAGCCACCTCTATATTAAAATGCCAGACCGGACAGAACTACGTAGAGTTGCAGAAGGTTTTTATGAAATTGATGGATTTTCACGTGTGGCAGAAGCTCTAGACTCACAAATGTTAAAATTATTAGAATAAGGGGGATGCGCTAAGGTAGCCCGCGAAATTCAAATTTTATTACGATTTTTGTAATTTGCAGGTCAGTAACACGTTGTATGTTGATCTAATTATGATTCGCGGCCATAACCCTTAAGGCTTTACAGAATTATAATCATTAGAATATGAATCAGAAGTATAAAAATTGCAAAAAACGTTGGTAAATTTGAATTTCGCGGGCTACCTTAGCGCATCCCCTTAAACCAGATTATTTAAACTAGATTAAACCACAGAGTACACTGAATACACATAAATCAACTAAATTTACTTTATTTTATGCTAAAATTGTGGTGTACTTGTATGTACGGATAATAACAGAACGCAAATGTTCACTCTTTTCGTTCAATATGGTAATTTGTTCCTGGCAATATTATTTAAAGTCTTCTTTAACTAAAGTGGCATTAAAAATGTCTAATGCTATCAAAAATTTGTTTGTGCAACTTCATTAAAGTAATGAATTCATTAGCGATAATGCTGCTTTATGTAATGAAGTGTTAATGGTGAGCTTTCTGCAACTGAGTGTTACACTCAGTTGCAGAAACGATCTTTAAATTTTAAACACTAATGTAGCATTAAATCATTGCACAAAACCATTTTTTATTTTATTTTAATGCTCCTTTAAATTTAACTAATGAAATGTCAAACCTAATGAAACCGGCCATTTTAAACACTTTTACGTTGCACGTAACTTCATTAGCGCCCATTAGCAGGTGGTGAACTTTAAGTTTGACATTTCAGATTTTTTAATTTTAATGGACCGAAAAGCATCCATTAAGAGCAACATTAGTGTTTTCTACGGTACTTGAATGCATTTCTGTAATTGAAAGATGTCTTTAACCAGTCTTTCGTCATTATCTGATTCTCATTTAGTAGATTTACCTCGCCGTCGAATCCCAGACCGAGTGAATTCATTTATAAAACATGATGGAAAAGAGTTTCGTGTAAGGTATAGAATTTCCAAGGAGGCAGTTCTTCAAATTTGTAACCTATTTGATTAAGATTTAGAACCAGTGACGCAAAGAAATAAATCCATTAATGGCCTGACACAGCTTTTAATATGTTTGAGATTTTTCGCCACTGGATCTTTCCAGCAAGTAGGTATTGGGTGATTTAATAAACATAAATAAATCAACAGTTTGTCGGAAACAGGTTGGGTCGGGTTGTTTGTCAGTTTGTTTATACAAAAAGTATCCCGTGAGCTAGCAAAATTAAGCCACCTCTATATTAAAATGCCAGACCGGACGGAACTACGTAGAGTTGCAGAAGGTTTTTATAAAATTGATGGATTTCCACGTGTGGCAGGAGCTCTAGACTGCACACATGTTAAAATTATTAGATTAAAGGGGATGCGCTAAGGTAGCCCGCAAAATTCAAACTTTATTACGTTTTTTTGCAATCTGCAGGTCAGTAACACGTATGTTGATCTAATTATGATTCGCGGCCATAACCAATATGGCTTTACAGAATTATAATCATTAGAATATGAATCAGAAGTATACAAATTGCAAAAAACGTTGGTAAATTTGAATTTCGCGGGCTACCTTAGCGCATCCCCCTTAAACCAGATTATTTAAACTACATTAAACCACAGAGTACACTGAATACACATAAATCAACTAAATTTACTTTATTTTATGCTAAAATTGTGGTGTACTTGTACGTACGGATAATAACAGAACGCAAATGTTCACTCTTTTCGTTCAATATGGTAATTTGTTCCTGGCAATATTGTTTAAAGTCTTCTTTAACTAAAGTGGCATTAAAAATGTCTAATTAGTTAAATTTAATGGAGCATTAAAATAAAATAAAAAATGGTTTTGTGCAATGATTTAATGCTACATTAGTGTTTAACCGGTTGAGCCCGGGTGTCTCTCAAAGAGAGACACCTGTCAAAGTGTCAAATACCGTCAAGCCCGGGTGACTCTCTTTGAGAGACGGTGACTCACCCTACTAGACGCTCAAAATATAATTGAAATAAAGTTTAGTATTATTTGTGGTGGTTTTAGTCGATTTTCTAATAGACATTCTTGGATTTGGAACGCGCCCGAACGTAAAATATAGCATGACAACATTTTAAAAAAATATTGAATGTCAGTTACGTTTTCTGTGGTTGTGTTTTGATGTGTTGTGTTTTTAGGTTAAAAGTGTAGTTTTAGTGATAAAAACACGGGTAAGTGGATACATTTTCATTTATCTGTTGTTAATACATCATTGTAGATAATAATTACACGAAATTGCATCATAAAATCGAAATTTTTGAACAAAGAAAAGTTTCGACAAAGAACCGTTCTATCGTTGGAATTTGGACTTATTTTGTGTTTTATCGACTGCAAATAATCAATAATAATCATAAATAAGTGCTTGAAACATCGTTTTAGATAATATTTGCACTAAATACTTGTGAAAAGTTTCAAAATATCATATGTCAAAAACTGCATCAAAATTGTTAAACTTTGAGGTTAAATATCATTATTTCTTTCCACAAGAATGACTAAGTGTTAAATTAATATGACAGTATAGTTCCCACTTGTGCATTTATCACTAATATTCAAAAAAAAAAAAAAAGGAAATTTATTTTTTAATTAATTAATAAATAAATCAATTAACCCCCCCATTTAATTCAAGAAAATCTTTTATTAATTAATTATGGTGGTATATTTTACAAGATATAGGTAGCTATCAGTCAATAAAGGTTTATGTAGTATCTTAGTAACATTTTTGTATAAGAAACTACTCGGTGTTACTCCGATGTGAATTTTCAAAGTTTCAAAGATATCATGAGGCCGGCCTCAAGTGCCATGAACTTTGTGATTTATTATTACAACAATGTTACATAGAACTCTCAAAGAAACGCTGTTGTCAGATTTCTTATCTATTCATAATGTAACTTGCAAAATTTTGTGTAAATTGATACAATAGTTTTATCAGAAATAGCCATAACATAAGACCAAAACAATTACAGCTGTTATCTGTAATTAAGGGTAATTATTAAATACAAATACAGTTCCCACAACCATTTTTTTTATTGTTAATTACAGTGACTCTATTCATTAACCCATACAGCTTAAATAAAGGATGTTTATGTTCTCACAAATCACTTAAGATGTTTTTGTTTACATTGGGAACAAAGGGCAATAAATCTGGCGGCCATTTTAAGATAAGGATTGGTCCTTGTGAGTTTTGACGTTTGTTATGAGTGTTATGACATAGGGTCTGACAGGTGTAGTCTTTAAAATTTAAAGATCGTTTCTGCAACTGAGTGTATGTCTGTTAATTTATTGCAATATATTAAATCTTGTATTTTAATTTCTATAGATATTAATTACTTCATAATGTTTAATTTCTAATATTGTAATTTAACAATGCATGCCTGATAGGGTAGATTTTTAAGGTACTATAAAATATTTTTAAGACCATGTTATATCACCAATAATCACATTAATAAAAACGTTGACTTTGACTTTGTGTGTAAGATTGTGTTCTTTATCAAACAGTATTACGACGAAAAAGGTACACATACACATCTACCTACCTTCCTTTCAAACTACATCCGTGATGGCCCTAAACTTTGTTAGTACTCAACACAGATATCTTTTAAAACACCCAATAATATACACGTATTAAGTTAAATGTCAACGTGTTATTGCGTATCAGTACTAACACGGAACTGGTAACTGGCACTTACGATGTTCTGGTTCTGATCAGGGAATCTGACGTCATAACTCAGACGGCCGGTTACGGATGACGAAATGTCGTAAGACACAAGATAATTGGAAATTACGTTCTGAAGGGGTTAATATTGAGCTTGATGTTTGATTAATGTTAAAACATGTTTATCTAATAGAAAATGTTTGAATTTTAAGTCGGAAAAGAGAAACTAGTTCCTACTCCTGGGGCCTTTTGAAACATTATATTCTGAACTAGCTTCTGCCCGTGACTTCGCCCGCGTAGCGAGTGACTATGACATTGACCATTATGTCGAATTATATATAAACCTTCCTCTTAAATCACTCTATCTATTAAAAATAACCGCATCAAAATCCGTTGCGTACTTTAAAAATACTATGCATACATAGGGACAGACACACAGCGGGAACTGACTTAGTTTTCTAATTGTAGTGATTGAGACGCTATTTATCAGTATTTGGGTAAAGGTTGTAACTTGTATGAGAGTGGTCGATGATAGAGCTCAATAGCGTCCAATTGGAAAAGCCTATGTCCAGCAGTAGACTGGTAATTGCAGATGATGATGACTGACTTGACAAAAATACTGCCTTCCGTAAATTGTAAATATGGTACATGCACTAGTTGTCAAATGGGATTTGTGTTTGTATGATTAGGTGTACTCTTACCTAAATAATCGGCATTTTCTAAACGCATAGCAATTCTAAAACAATGGTAAACAGTAAAATCTATTATGAGAAGCATTGCATTGTGTTGTCTTTGTAAACATGCAAAAACTATTAAATAAATTACGTCTAACACTTTTCTTGGCGCCACCATTGAGTGCAATAATATAAACATCTTTAATACTTCTGAGCCTCATCATCATCTGCCTCCTTTTCCCAACTATGTTATGGTCAGCTTCCAGTCTAACCGGATTCTGATTACCAGTATCTATATCTTTACCTCTGAGCATTACATTGTAATAAACTTGTTTACATCTATTACCAAAAACAAGATATTCAAAGATTACGGCTGAGAATAGTTAAGGCGCCAAAACTAACATAAAGGAAATATTTGCATAAGCTAAGAGATTTTATATCAACATTGCATTTTAAATAGTGGTCGACGCCATCTTTTATTATACAAGCTGTTATAAAATTAATATCAACGTCCGACAAGGCTAAGCAGCATATCAAAATAAATAAAATCACTCATACATAGGAAATATTCTGCTTTATTTTTTGTTCCTCTAACTTACTCAGTACCTACTTTTTGAGTAGGTAGGTAAGTATTTTATAAAATATATAATTATATTGAAAAAGCATAAAAAATAAGACACTCAGCAGAACTCAGAAATAAAAAAACGCAGAAAAGTTTCAGTAAGTTTTTATTTGCTTCGCTAACTTTTAATCATAAAAGGTTTCTAAGAGACAGTAAAATAAATAGAGGCGTTAAATAATACCTTTGTAGTATATTATTAAAGCATATTTATCCCATTAAGTAAAGCCAACATAAAAAAAAAAAATCGTTTACGATAAAACTCACCTCATAAAATCTCAAATATCCTTAAAATCATCCTTATCGTCCACATAAAATTTCCACTAATCCAAATAAAACAATTAATGTAACATGTAAAATATATTAATTACATTAAAACTTCTAGGTATTGTCGTGAACAAATTCGTATGGTTTCCAACATGGCTACGCGTGTCATGGCTGCCGATCGGCGCGGGAATGGCGCGAAAATGCGGAAAATCGCGCTATTTATGCATCCACGAACGGGACTAGTGAATGAAACTGAATGGGATTGTAAAGCCCGTGATTTGATTGAGTAAGCACGTAGGCAGCGACGGGAACTAGCTTGTACGAGTAAGCGTCAATTTCCTGGACTTACCTGGAAAAATAAGAAAAACTTCAAAATAATTTATAATTTTTTCTCGGGTTCGGGCTCAAGCTTCTCTTTATTATGGAGTGAAAGAGTGAACAGCGCGTTGCGAATGTATTGCGAGTTCGTCTATCTCCATGGGTACTTCAATTCCATTATGTCGTATAGTTAAATTGGGGGAGGGGTAGTAACGTGAGTGTTTCTGTAATTTGCCATTTATTTGCTACTAAATAAGTTTTATAACTTCGAGATACATATCATAATATAGTATTATATTTATTATATAGATCTGTAGCATGTTGGCTTCAGCAAGTCCTATTGACAGTTCCCTCTAGACAGTGCTTGGTTAAGATTATTGCCACGTTTTGCAAACTTGGCAATAAGTTGAAAATCATCAGTAGCCTGTTTGAGTGAGTTTTATTAGTCCTGGCAATATTGGTACATCTGTTTAATTGGATTAAGATGTTAACAGCCATCAGGCCATATTCATTACCTGAGTTAAGTACTACACAAAACATTTTATAAATGGATAGAAAATAACAAAAGAATAGTTGGGCTCCCAGTCTCCTAGAATTTAAGATACCTAGGCCCGTATTTATAGAACGTTACTCAGTACTCAAGCATTACTTAAGACTAAATTCAACCAATCCAATGGCTTGAATCTAGGTCTTTAGTAATGCTTGAGTACTGAGTAACGTTCTATAAATACGGGCCTTAATCCTTCTGTACTTCATAACAAAAAAAAAAAAATATAACTCACATAGTTTTTTTTATTTTTTATGATTAAATTTTAACATTTATATCTGTAACTTTTTATGTGTACATAATAAAGAGTATTCTATTCTATTCATGTTCATTGATACAGTAGTAGAAGTAAACTGGCTTGAACTTTTATTCTAACAATCAAAGCAAGACAATCCTATTTTCATATCACCCCAAAGGTTACAAAGGGGAGGTTCACTGTTGAACTAGTAAATAGTGATAGGCTGGCACAATGCCACCGTAGCACACCATTAGAAACTTTTAACTCCCCTTTCTATATAGATGTCATTCCAATGATATAATATCAATACAACATCATCATCATTCTCTTGCTTTTATTCCAATTTATTTGAGGACGGCACAGCATGTCTTCTTTTCCATACTTCTATCTATTAAGGCTCTTACAGACTCACGCGATATCGCGGGTGCGACAGGCAGTGACATAGAAATTGTGATTGTGCTTCTAGCTTTGAGTATTTATACTCAATACTCAAAGGCTACTAGTGTCGCGTCGCGCCCGCGATTTGGCACCAGTATGTACGAGCCTTTAGTCATCATCGCAGTAGTCATCCCCTTTCTATCCATATCATCTGTCACACAGCCCATCCATCGTTTCTTTTGGTCTTCCCCTACTCTTATAGCCATCCACATGCATACTCGAAGCTTTCCTCACGACATTTTCTTTTCCTCAATAATACCAAAACAAAATTTTATTTGCATTTTATCAATTCAAACAAATTCATCAAATAAATATTATATTATATAGTAAATAACATTTTGGTAACACTAAGAGACGACTGATATTAATATAAAAAGCCAACAACAGACTAATTTGTCAGTTTCACGGTCGAATGCGTCCTGTAGCAATAGCATCATCTTGGGTAACGAATAATAAAGTAACGAACTGTAGATTGGCAGCCATCTTAAGTGTTGCTAGCTCTGCGATGGAATTTGTAGATAATAAGATATTAAGTTTTTTGTTTATTAAGAGCGTTTGCGACGTACGGCATTTCATTCAAACTTTCAAGCCCTTGTTCGAAATGACTGAACCGATTTTAATGAAACTTCATACGCATAAGCAGGATACAGAGGTCTAAAAAGTTAGTTAAGAACATTTTCTAAATGTCTTATTTAAAAACAGATAACTGGAAATCTCTGTTTCTATGGAAAATTTAAAATCGGTCTAATTTGGCTGTAACACTATTTTTCGAAAATGTTCTTAACTAAATTTTTGGACTTTTGTATGCTGTTTATGCGTATGAAGTTTCATTAAAATCGGTTCAGTCATTTCGAAAAACAAAGGCTTGAAAGTTTGTATGAAATGCCGTACGTCGTAAACGCTCTTAAAATGGTACCAAATATTTTTTCAAGGGAAAATCTGCGAGAAAACATTTCTCACGGATCTATGGCATAATTATGTTGGATCCCTTTACTTGACGGTGTTTCAAAGCAAGATGATTAAAATGATCATAAGAGACAGTCAAAGTTGCTGAGAATCGGAGGTGATTACACTGGAAGACATCATCATCCATATTTTTGGACTGTAGCTATATGTAAAGCGGTAGAAATCTGCGGTGACTCTATCATATAAAGGATAGCTACTTTTTATAAACATTGTGTTCCGACTTGGAATTCTCAGATAGAAGCTAATGTATTGCCGATTTAATTATAGATATCCGGTAAATCTTCAGTTTCTAGCAGTCTTTGTTAACTGCTACCAACCTGCAAGGTTGCCAAGCGAAATAGGAACTGTGCTATTGCTAATGTGCTGCAAAATAATCTTCTAGATAATTATTAATCGCAGCTGCGGGCTGCATTAACAAAAAGTAAATTTCTAGATAGATAACTAACTTATCTCTAAAAACTGACTTCCAAAATTCCCGACACCGAAGATCCTCAAGCTAATGACTATACTTATTTTTAATTAAACACAAGTACCTCCCGCGAACTCAGTAGGTGGCTCGTGATGTTATCTGGCAACCCTCGGCATAGGTGACCGGCGCGGCGGCGCACAGTGGGCTGAAAATCGGCTTTCATAGACATTCGATTTTTTTTTCGAATTGGTCAAATTTTTTGATTGGAATTGTTTAAAACAATTATGACCTTGAGGTATAATTGGTATGACGTCATAGAACATAGTGGAAGATAGACTTTTGTTTTTTTTTCAAAATACTTGTATGGGAATTATCATAAAATCTTCAATATCTCAGCTATCGCATATTTGCGCAAAAGAATTCTTTCACACAAAAAATCTCCTATTTTTTTGCTAATTTTTGATATATTTCACTTTTATGGCAGAGGTGCGATGAAAAAGAAAAAAATTAAAAATAATTTTATTATTTTTATTTCTTCATTTATAACGATTATAAATGAATTGTATTACGCATTAGAATAATATAACAAAGAATATATAGCAAAATAGTCTAGGCCATCGTGAGCCGCTTTTTTAATAATTGATTTTTAAACTACCTAGCAGAAAAACAGCATCTTATACGTAAAAAAACTATTCTTAAATTGTTGACAACAAATACTCGACTTTATCGGAAGCCTGACCCTTTTAGCCTATAACAATTACCGAGAATTATTGCTAATAGGTACCTACCTATTAACTAATAGGTAGGTGATCACTGATCACCTAATTTAAGTTTTATTATGACAATGAAGGGTTTTTAGGCTGATTACTAATCGTTCTCCAGAGGTAGAACTTACAGAATCACTGTGCCTAATGGGTTATTATCATTAGGGTATAATAACAGTTAAACATATAATATACAACTACAAATATGACTTACATTTAAATTTTAAATAGTTTTATATAAAAAAAAATAGAACAAAAATAGTACCTAAATCTAAATACATTCTAAAAATAAAATTTAATTGATTATTTACAGACATGCTCTAAATTAATACTAACAAAAGTAAAACTAATAAAAAGTTAGTAAATAAACAAAAACATCTTAACCTACTGTTAGTCACAATCACTACATTCTGATTCTGATTCAGATTCGGAATCTAATTGATTTATATCGCAAAATTCGACATCGGGTTCTTGCAGGTTATCCAAAAGATCCCGAGTTTCAGCGAAGAGAGCTTTCCTGTTCTTTACATCCATAATTGGTCTAACTGAAGAAATGAGAGGGTCTGAAGTGAGAAGAAGCATGTTTAGAATGTCTTCATTAGAACATTGTCTGCTCTTTTTTCTTGAATGATGACATCTAAATCTTCGAAAGTCCTTATTACGAGCCTCTGATGCTTCTTCTGAAAGACACCCAATTGGTACTACTGCATTACAAGCTATAATATCTGCCCCATGTACAAGTAACTTGTGCACAGTTGACGACATGTAATACCAGTTATAAAGTGCCAAATACCTCTCTGCTGTCTTTAGGCAGTACTCTTTAAATTTTTCAATATATATATTTTCTTCTGATGTAATAGCCTGTAAAATAACAGCAAATCTCCGAATCAAATTCTCATCCAGACCCGTAATGGCTGCGGTTTTTTCCGGAAATTCAAAAAATCTCCGTGCTGTATTTCCATCGTTGGTTGTTCCTGAGCCTTGTTTAACCACACCTATGATCAGGTTCAGTTCCCGCTTGAAACCGTCTTGGATTGTTTTTTTCCTTGCCTGCAGAATAGCTTTATCTTCTTCCCCTTTTGCCATCCATTTTTTAAGATCTTGTCTGTAAGAAATATTTAAAAGGCATTCCATGCAATTGATGCGTGCATGTAACGAAGACAGCCCAAATTCGTATAAATTCTCAGAAACAGGCCTTTTTAACACTTCCGTTAAATTGTTCATCTCTGAAGGTTTTGCCAAACATAAATAGCAAACTGAGCTGGCTTTGGCTTCAGAGATGTAAGTGCAGACCTTGCCATCGATCATGGTCATCTTAAGGTCATGGGTGACCTTGTTGCTGCCACTATCTGTCGGTCTCAACGCTTTTATTTCTTCTTTCATACTGTCTAAATGCTCATTGACAACCAGTTTGCTTTCTTTCATGAAGCTAAATCGCACGGGACGACAAAATGATGAAGAACAGGGTTTCGGGTTTTTCCATATGGTGTCACTGCCATTGATTAGTTTCAATGGAACTAATGATGTCATGAAGACACTAGAATCATCATTTTCACTGTCCATTGTCTGTTTATATCTGCTCTGGCTAGACGCACCGTCAAATCCCCATTTCGATATTAATATTAACTGTTTCTGTTCTACGCACTCAGGTAAACTGTCGAAGATTCTTTTGACTGTTAAATCTAATAATCCTTGAAGAGAAATTTTTGCTGATGAATCCGTCACTGTTATTGTTTGTTTGGAAGGATAACATTGTAATTTCGCCTGTTGAACTTTGTAATAAGATGGATACAAATCTTTTACGCCTTCACGTATGGCTGTTTCTCTCAATGTTATATATTGCCACTTAGATAATTTTAAAGAGAGAAATATGCCAAGTGCCTTCTCGGGTGTGAAAACTTGCTTGGCCGACGATTGATGAATTAAATTATTGAACTTATCAGCAGCTCCTGGATTTGTCAACATGAATTCTAGTGCTGAAGCAATATTCTCCTTTCCTTCTTGTCTCATCTTTATGATAGCAGCATATGCTATCTCACTGGACTCACAATTTTCTTGATCTGTAATTCTCCTTCTTTTTTGTTTCTTTCCTAGATCTTGAAATGGTTTACGAGTTGGTGCCTTTCTTTTTGTCATTGTTCCAACTGATATTGCTGCTGATGTAGATGTGGAAGGTTGAGGAGATATGGCATTTACTTCAGAATCCACAATGCCTGAAGCAGCAGGTACTTTTATGCAACTAGGCCAATCAATATCAGTCTCAAGCCAGTTTTTGTGTTCCTTTAAGAAACACTCCAGTTTTCTGTTGGCTTGCTTCCATTTCCTTGTAATAGCTAGTGTAATCCTTCTGCAATATTCTTTTAATGTTAAATTATCTTCATCGGAGAGATTTAAGTTCAAACGAGAAACTACAGCATTATATAGTGCAAGGCTGTCACTGTACTTCCCCGAATTCTTCAAAATCATGAAGAAATCTAGGTAAGTAGATAAACTCTCCATTTTTTGCAAGCACAATTTCACTGTTAACACAAGGGGAAATCAATGTGAACTGAATAATTGTTCCCAATACTGCACTTTAAATACCTGTGAGATATCTGTACAGAACTAAATTAACCCTAATGATTATAACTCATTAGGCACCTGCACAGTGATTCTGTAAGTTCCTCTGGAGAACGATTAGTAATTAGCCTAAAAACCCTTCATTGTCATAATAAAACTTAAATTAGGTGATCAGTGATCACCTACCTATTAGTTAATAGGTAGGTACCTATTAGCAATAATTCTCGGTAATTGTTATAGGCTAAAAGGGTCAGGCTTCCGATAAAGTCGAGTATTTGTTGTCAACAATTTAAGAATTGTTTTTTTACGTATAAGATGCTGTTTTTCTGCTAGGTAGTATAAAAATCAATGACTAAAAAAGCGGCTCACGATGGCCTAGACTATTGTGCTATATATTCTTTGTTATATTATTCTAATGCGTAATTAAATTCATTTATAATCGTTATAAATGAAGAAATAAAAATAATAAAATTATTTTTATTTTTTTTCTTTTTCATCGCACCTCTGCCATAAAAGTGAAATATATCAAAAATTGGCAAAAAAATAGGAGATTTTTTGTGTGAAAGAATTCTTTTGCGCAAATATGCGATAGCTGAGATATTGAAGATTTTATGATAATTCCCATACAAGTATTTTGAAAAAAAATCAAAAGTCTATCTTCCACTATGTTCTATGACGTCATACCAATTATACCTCAAGGTCATGATTGTTTTAAACAATTCCAATCAAAAAATTTGACCAATTCGAAAAAAAAATCGAATGTCTATGAAAGCCGATTTTCAGCCCACTGTGCGGCGGCACACAGTCGGCACCGCGCGCCATGCCGACGCGCCGCCGCGCCGCCACAAGCGGCCCATCCTGCCATCCATGGGGGATGCGTAAGCTTTTGGAGTAAGCAAAGATGTAGATGGCTGTGAATGTGGGAGATACCAGACGATCTATGCTATAATAACCTTACCTGCCGTGACAACTGAGGTGAAGTGAGCTTGAAGGGACTTGTCAATCTCTAACATCAGGTGGAATCAGTCATCACAGGCTAGGTGGAATGTCAGCTCCTTTCATCTAAGTTTTCCCGGTGAGATTATTACAGAATTATCCGGCTAGTTCTTTAGAAGTTAGATTAGAACCAGATGTCTGTTTACACACAGGTGGGGGTGTGTTAACAAGAGATTCGAGCTGTAAACCTAGTTATAAATATGCACCTATGTTGTTAGGCCTTTATAGATTTTCATGGAGTATAATGGAATCTTCTCTGCTTTCAACATAGTTGCGTAAAAATTGGCTGAAAAGGCCACCTCTGTCATTGTAGAGTCGTAAAATATTTATTATCAGGAAATAGTAAACATGCCAATTCAAAGATTGTACGTCAACTAGGTACAACTTTGACACATTTGAATGTCAACTAAGTGTGCAATATGTTCATGGCCTGGAAGAGAGCTAAACACAAGACTGTTTACCACACAAGAGTAACCCATTTTTAGTCATGCCATAATACTCTACAATAATGACAAAATCACGACTACATCTCAGTGCACTTTGCCCACGAATTCTTATCTCGTGCTGCCCCATAGGTCATCCCATCGGTCGGGCGACGTCGGGTCGACGTCGGAGCGTCGCGCCGCGCCGACGCGTCTCGTCGCCGCCTCGCCGCCGCGCGGGACCGGGCTGTTTATCTTCACGCTTTATGTCATGAGGGGTCCGCAGTATTGGTTGGTAAGTAGATGCATGGGCTCTTGGGGGTTAATAGGAAGCTGATTGGAACTCTGAGTTGGATTCGGCATTTCTTCTCAGGGATTAGTCAGCCAGGAAATGCCGCCACCATCTAGTTTTAAAATATTGACTTGTAAAAGTGTCTGACAAGATCAACTTACGGAAATAACCATTTCAAATTCAGAAGATATTTCTTGATCATGTCGAACTTGTACTTTGAAAGTTATAAAGGCTCGTGCAGAGTGGCTCGATATCGCGGACGTGACAAGCAGCGCGACACTTTCCATGAAGTCATCATAGAAATTGTGCTACCAGCTAGTGTCGAGTCGCGCCTGTCTTCGGGAGCATTAACTCCAATGTGGCTGTTCAATTTCATTTTCATTTAATTTCACACCTGTACATGTAATTGATGTCCTGAATTAAAACACACAGGCAGTGAGCAAGCTGGATCAACGCTGATTCCCTATACTTCCACTTCTCCAACCCTCACTCCAACATATACATCCTTACTCTAACATACACACATTAAACGTCGTTTCCAGTATCCCTTAGTACCTACGTTGTTAATTTTAATATACATACTTACTTTAAATTGTAACCTTCAATGTCAATGACTATTTTTTGTATTTTTAGAACACAACATAAAAGGCTTTTGGTATCACAGTAACAGCAGAACACTGAGTCATACGTCACAGGATCACCTCGTTTAGGAGTCAGGGTTTACCGCATCCGTGTGAGCCGGCGATACAATCCGTTTAGTTAACCAAGTTATGTATCCTAGTCTTAAGCAATGGCAAAGGTTTTTGTATCAATAAAGATTATTATTATTATTTATTATCCGTATCTAAAAGAAGAGGCAGGCCTATACTTTAGTAAGTCTATACTATAACATAGAAGACAGCCACAAAGAGGGGGAGGGGGGACCATTTTGCTCCGATGACCTACTACCACTTGCCCTGTTTCCGCTCGTCCGCTCCGCTCGCTCCTTGTAGTTTATTTTGAAACTGTAGTACTACACTCTACAACCTGTCAGAAAATCGGGGTTAACTAATTATAAAGATGAGAAATTATTAATTAATACTAGCAAGCATGTTACAGCTTTGTGTTCCACCACTTACTAAAATGAATGATTTTGATCGAGCAGCGTTTTGTGCAGAGCGGATTAAATCTATATGTTCGACCTAATTCAGCTGAAAATAATTTTCTTTGGCGATGGCATTTGTGAAGTGAAGCATTAGTTTTGAAAACAATTTACACATTTTACAGTGACATTGATAAGTAGGTATTATTAAAGTATTAGCTGACAACCATACCATCTGTCTGAAGACAATGTGCGGGAACGGCCTAAAGACGCATTGCATTTCTCTGAGGAGACTCTCGCCGCTTTTGAAAGAGAAGGCCTCTGGAGGATCTCTATTAATATCAAAAGAGGCTTTCAAGGCTTCTAGTCCTAGTTCCAACCAGGGTTGTTGCTGATGCATATGTTGTTCACATCAGCGGATGCTGATTTTAATTATTTTCTTAAAAAATCAGGGAAAAAGTAGTGACCATTATGAATTTATACCAGTTGCACAGTTTTCCTTGGTATTGAAATAAAATATTGTTTCAATAATTTTGTGACTTTTAATAAAAAATAGAATCAAACTAAGTACCTAGTTTAGTAATAAAGGCTTCTCCAGACTGGTACGATATCACGGGCATGGCAAGGGTCGCGCTGCCTGTGGCGCCCCCGATATCGCACCAGTTTGAAGGAGCCTTAATTAGTACTAATTAAGGTTAAACTAAAAAATAAACCTTAATTAGTAATTAAGTACCTAGAGTCCTAGACTAAATGATAGCAGGTTATGTGCATAACTCGCAAACGAAAAGAACACGTGACAGAAGCGTCGCTTCCTTTGCGGTCATGTCACGACTCGAACTTCAGCATTAATAATCAGCATCGATCAATGCGGTGCTGATGCTGATGTTGATGTTGAAAATGATGCTAAAGTTCCGCGGATGTTGATGCTGATGCTAATGTTCGCAACAACCCTGGTTCCAACTATCAAACCTCCTTGCCCATCTGCAAAAACCAACGAAAAACCATCTAAAACAGTCAAGCTACCACCGGGTGCCTCCAAGACAGTTGTCAGGCGACACACAGTCGCATGTCCCGGTGTCGCTGTGTCGCGGCGCTGCGTCGCGTCCCGTCGCCGCCACATTACGCAGACGTAACACGTGGTGCGGTGTAAACATTGTGGTGTTTACATCATAGGAATACCGTGGAAGATGGGCTTGGAGATAGGAGGTTTTAATGGTTTTGAATAGTAATACTGGTGTGTAGTTATAACACATCTTGGTGGTAGACTGGGATTCGATTAGGTCTTATTAAAAATGTATACACAAAAAGTCTTGCCTTAGTACCGTTGTGCTCTCCGCCTTGGCAGCGCAAGGGATACGACCATCCGTCAGCTGTCATGTTTAGGCCAATAAAACTCCATGGGATTATGATACCCCGAGAACCTTTTTCAACCCTTTTTGAGTCTAGCTGGCCGGATAGCCGAATGGTGACAGGCCGGGGTGACAGGTGAGGCTCGAAATTGTCTGGAAAATATCCACTTCTGAATATCTCCCAGTGGCTGTTGCATGAAAATTAAATAGCCAAGCGAATATTGCTGCTGAAAGAAAGAAAAAAATACATTTATTTGCAATAAATACCTAATTAAATATGAAATGCTGTTCGTTGGTAAGCGCATCACTCGAGAACGACGTTTTAAAGTGTTTGTAATAGGTTTTTATGAAAAAAAAAACACAAACACAAAAAATCGAATTGAAAAAAATATACAAAATACCTTATTCTTATTTAGGTATCTTCTTAACAATACTTTATAAGTTGTTCATTTTCACGGGTGTTTGCACCCAACAAATTGTTACACCCCATAGATTCGCATAAAGGACAGAGAACTCTCATGATGTTGCCTGGAGCCCTGCCCACCGCGCCCGCGCCGTTGAAAGCAGCGTGAGGCAAAAAGATCGCAAACAGCGACCGGTCACCTTTGGCTAGTAGCCGCGACGTGCCGACGCCTCGTTATATTGATGCAGTTCCATCCATTGTTATAAAATAGATGTAATTGGGAAAAACAATATGAATTTTGTAGGAAGATATTTGTTATGACCGATTTCTAATTTATCGAGCGTTCTTAGTTTAATAAACTAACAGCTAGTACAGCATCCACTCCATAGCATTGCAAAGTACCAGTATGAAAAAGATAACTAGTATTCGACAGCATCCTTCAAAGTGTACCACAAGCCTCCAAATGAAAATTCTAAAATTTACTTACATTTATTATAGGATTGAGGATCTGAGGTTACCTGTCGGGCTGTAGCATTATAAGTTTTATACTAGATGTATTTAAGTTCGTGTTTATACTAGAAACTGTATATTCAGGCTGTATAAGCGCTTACACAGTCCTTGTAAGTAACAAAAGGGCCCATTTTATACAGCTTTTTGCGTTAGTAGAGCTGTATAGTAGCTGTAGAAGCAATAGAGAAGCTGTATAATAGCGGTATTAGAGCTGTTATTCGGTTTACAAAGAAACCATTACACTACAAATATCATTATATAAGTATCTTATAATGCAGTGTTGTAAATAGGTTCCTGAAGAAAATTACAAAATAATAAAAAATAAATGAACTATTTTCGATGACACGTGTAATAGAAACGTACTGAATGGCGACATTGTTATTTATATAATACTAGCTTTCTCCCGCGGCTTCGCCCGCGTGGATGTCGAAAAAAAAACAGCTTCTCTATCAGCAGCGTTTCCCCAAAACATTATACCATATCTTAGTTGGAACCAACGTAAGCGTGGTAAGCAGATAGGAGTGCAGTTTGATTTACAACTTTACGGAGGATATAGATAGCATATAAATATCAACTTCATTTTGTACATACTGGTTCAATATACGTTTCCTCCATTTCATGTCTAAGTCTATTTGTAAGAAATTGTGTAAATAATAACAAAAAATAAACAAATAAAAAAATAATGAAAAAATAAAAAATAATAATGTTTATATACTTACCAACTTTTGAGTTATTCAATGTACTCAGTAAAATTGTTCCGAAAACTTAATTACCCCTTTTTCCGATTCTCCATATTTTTTTTTTTTTTTTTTTGTCTAAAGTATGATTTTCGAGTTAATCGGACCTCGCGTAAAGATTCTTAAAAACAAACTGTAACACTCCCTAAAATCCTTTTGAAAGGTAGTTTTGAAACAACCATCATGACAAACTTTGTTATTTAAAAACGTATTCTTGCTATGATTCACGTTTATTAACTCAAAAAATATGATTGTTCATACAATCTAAATCTCTTTTCACCCTGATAATATTGATCCAATTTTCAAAAACCGAATCTTAGAGTTCGCCTACAATGTATGGAATGTAAATATTATTATATTCTCAAATAAAATTATTATTATAATAATTAAAAATTTCTGATGTCAGTCAGTCAGGACTTCGCTCATGACTTCGTTCGCTTGGATTTCGTACTTTCCCCTAAAAATTATTTCAGCAACACCTCCACCTCCTTTAAATGGTGTAGTATTAATTATTACGATCTTTATTATTAATAGCATTCTCTATTTCTACCAAGTAACGACTGCCTCGCTAGTCTAATGGTCACAAGCACGACTGCTGAGCATGAGGGGTGGGTTTGATTCCCAGGTCGGGCAAAGTGTTATTGGATTTTCCATTACGAATTTCTCAGTAGCAGCCCGGAGTCTGGATTTATGCCCGGTTGATGGCAATAGGCCAGTTCTGTATAAGTCCCATGTAATAGGGGGCGCCCTATTACATGGGACTTAAACAGAACTGGCGAAAGTGGGTGTACTAAAGGTACACCTCTACCTATCCCTTTGGGGATTGCAGGCGTGATGTTATATATGTGTTCATACAAACTATATCGCCTCTTTTTACGCACTCAAAGAGGTAAATTGTTGAAACATCGTTTTTGACGTTTCTATTATTGGACTTATAGGTTATTTATACCAATTTTCAAGTTAATCTAGCCAAGCAGTAAAATCCTTACTTGTAAATTGACTATCCCTTTTCACCCCATTAGGGGCAGATTTTCAAAAAACCTGATACAATTTATTCTTTATTTTTTTGTTTTCAGTATAGATACTGAGTTTCAAGTTAATCGGACCGTGCGTTAAAAATCTTCCATAAAAACTTTGATATCCGCCAATCCCCCTTTAAGGGGCAGTTTAAAAAAAACAAAAAAATGTCAAACTTTATAATTTACTTAGGTTAGTATTTGTGCCAAGTTTCAGGTTTATTAACTCAAGGAATAAGATTTTTCATACAAACAAAATCACCCCTTTTCACCCCCTTAAAGGTCTAATTTCCAAAAACCCCTTCTTAGCTGATGCCTACGTCATAATTTGGAGTTAATCAAGCCACACAGTAGAATCCTCCCTTGTAAAATTGACTACCCCTTTTCACCCGTTAGGGATAAATTTTCTAAAAACTCTGATCAATTTTATTCTTTATATTTGGTTTACAGTATAAATACTAAGTTTCGAGTTAATCGGACCGCGCGTTAAATTCTTCCATACAAACTGACTTCCGCAAATCCCCCTTTAGAGGGTAGTTAAAAAAAAAATCACACTTTATAATATACTTAGGTTAGTATTCGTGCCAAGTTTCAGGTTTGATAACTCAAGGAATAAGATTTATCCCCCTTTTTCACCCATTAAAGGTCGAATTTCGAAAAATCCCTTTTTAGCGGATGCTATAGTTTCCAACCAAAAGCCGAAATATTAGTGATTTTAATTTAAAAAGAAATTTCATTAAAAATAAAATTTTATCCCGTTTTTTACCCCTTAAGGGTTGAAATTCTATCAACACCGTTGCATTAGCTTCCAACCATAAGCCTAGATAATAAATTGAGTGATTTTTACTGTGAAAATTAAGGACTTTGATACACAACTTCATCCCCCTTTTTAACCCTTCGGGGGTAGAATTATCAAAAACGCTGACACACGTATAAATTAATTTTTAATCGTCAGCCTATACACCAAATTTGAAGATCCTAACTTCAAAACTGACGGAGTTTCATATAAACTTCCATCACCTATTTCACCCTCTCAGGGGTAGAATTTCGAAAAACCCTTTCTTAGTGGATACCTACTCTTTACAAAGAACACACCCTCCAAATTTCATGTCTCTAGGACCAGCGGTTTAGGCTGTGCGTTGATATATCAGTCAGTCAGTCAGGACTTTGAATTTTATATATATAGATTTATTAGTATAAAAGATAATCATGGACTGAGATATCTGATGGTGTTGATTGGTGAATTAAAAGTGCAGATTCAAATTGATTGTGAACCTGTGTATCTTTTCCGTCAAAATATTCACGCACCAGCTAAATAATCGAGCTGACATAAAGAAAAATACTAAATACGGTAAGTGTTTGTTTCTAAGGTTAGAATAAAAAAAAAATAGATATGAGGGCACAGTGGTCATTATTCAAGCTGATAATCATGATAGGCTTTAGCTGTTGTAAAATATTCCTTTGATTATACATTTTTTTATACATTCCAAAATGGCGATGATTTGCTAAACAGCCTTAACGATATTTGGAGAGTATTATAGTCTGAGTAGCTGTACTAAGTTACTTTTTTTTTTTTTTGGGTGGGAAATTATCAAATAACTTCTCCCGCTGTGGGCGGAGCGGAAGGGCGTGTCTGACTTTTACTGACTAAAACCCACCCGTGTTCCTTGATTTGCCTGTGTGCCAGGGCCACGATATCCCTTTCGGACAAACTCGCAACCCTGGCAGGCATTGGTCCTAACGGACCCCGTCAGTTGGTGCTGAAATCTCTTTGAGGCGTGCGTGGAACACAACGCGCCGTCGACCTGGGCCTGGTCCTTATCGGACGGCGAGCTACCCATCGCTCACCGTCCGCAAGCCCGCGCCTACGGTGGCCGGAAATCGGCTTGCGACTCCCGACGCCAGGGGCGTCTCTTGCGGCGAATAGGGGCGCGAGGGCGCGAACCTTGCCTCTCCCTCACGCGTTCCGCCTCCTCCTTCGCAAGCGTTACTGCTTCGCAGAATGAGGTGACGGCCTCCCATGCACTCTCGCTCCGAACCATGACCTGAACCAGGGCCGGACGCGAGAGATCGCCGCCGCCGATCGCCTCCGTGAGGACACGGTGGTGCTCCGCCCAAGCCGGGCAGACCTCCACCGTATGCTCCACTGTGTGCTCCGGGCGATCCACACAGTGGTGACACCCGGGCGTTTCCTCCCGTTTTATCCTGAACAGGAACCTCCCGAAACAACCGTGTCCGGTGAGGACCTGCGTCAGGTGGAAGGTGAGAACGCCATGGCGCCTCACTAGCCACTCCTCAAAGAGGAGACTTATCGCCACAATTGTAGCGTGCCCAGTACTAAGTAACTTAAGGATTATATTGTACAGCTTGTGACTTTTAATCAGCTATATAATAGAATATTTGTATTACTTAGGCTGTATATCAGTTCTCTATACATAACTTATAATGCACATTCGAGTTACTGAAAATAAATAAAAAACCATGAGCCCAGATGACTGATCCCTTGCTCACTTTATCAATTATATTTTATTAAAACTTTATGTAGACAGGTAAAAAAAGGTAATTTTTGTTCCGATTTAATTTAAACTAAAACTGAAGATGTTAACTTGCAACATTAATGTTTGATTTACTCGCAATCGAAGTGAAATACAGAGTTTATAACTCGTTCATGAAACACATTTTATACTTAACTTTAATATATGCACTCCTTGCCTACGGCTCGGGTGGATAAACGTCACGGATAGGTGACTTTTTTATTTACTTGTTGTACAATCTACTATTTGTACATTTCTAGCCAATATACAACATGTACCAGAATTAACGCACAAACTCTTAAAGGGGTCATTGTACTCATCCTTATGAACAACTTTTACTATGGGAGCAAACCTGAAATCATCAGCCTTTTCAAACAGCATTTTGAGGTGGATATTATCGACATATATGACGAAGCAGTAAGAAAAGTAGATCTCATAGTTCAAAATATTACTGTTTAATATTTTTGCTACGGAATCCTCTTCGTTCGTCGATAGAATTGACGCTTGACTATAGGTTGTCCGATTTATTAATGATTCTCTATCTTCCTCAATAAATGATGGTTCACTATCATTACTGTTATTTGTAATATTAAAATATTCCCTTTCAATCCTCCTCTTTTTCTTATTTCCATTGCATTTGTTCACAATGAAAACATTAATCAAAAAAATAACAAAATCATTTATTTGCTTATGATTTTGTTATTTTTTTGAGAAGGTACAGAAGTTTGGTAAAACGTACAAAATTGTTCTCTTATTCTGTATTTAATTTTGGCGTGCAAATATAAAATAAAGTTAAATACATATTTTATTCTATCCGTGTGGTGCCGGACGTAAAGAGTAGCACCACCTCATTTCTTCCTGTGGGTGTCGTAAAAGGCGACTAAGGGACTTACTAGAGAATGGGCAGCAGCGTTCTCTATGCATTTTAACACTATCCTGCGATCACTAACCCGCCTATCAAGCGTGGCGATTATGGCAACCCCCCCCCCCTTCTTTTGGGGGAGGCCTATATCCAGCAGTGACCGTCTTTCGGCTGAAATGATGACATATTTTAATATTTAGGGCCAGCGGTTTTGATTTTTTGATCGATAGGTATGGAATTGCATACATTTTGTTTTAATAGTATTAACTTTTAAATTATTAGTCTCTAGCCACTCTATAGTTCTTTGAAGAGCAATGTTTATTTTTTTTTCGTACAACTTTTATCTTTTTTTTTTTTTAATCTCGTCCTTTGAGTATAATTTTAGTATCGTCGGCAAACAGTACACATCTATGATTTATTATAACTTCTAGGAAGTCATCTATGTAGAGCAAAAACGTTGCGGCCCTAAAATATTGCCCTGTGGCACGCCATATCTATTAAACATAAACGAAGATTGGCATGATTCTAACGTTTTAGTTAGCTCATTATAATTCGTTATTTCCACTGATTGTACTCTTTCGGACAAATATTGTGATTCCAGCCAGTTCTATGCCGTTCCTCTGATTCCATATCTGGAAACCTTTTCCATTAATCGTTCATGAGAGACGTGATCAAACGCTTTAGTCATATCCATGAATAAAACTGGAATAGGTATTTTCTTATCGATACAGTCTGTTGGATTCATGCAATCGAACGAATGTGTCAGTAATACAGACTAAAGCTATACTAATAGTCTGTCATTATTTTTTTTAGTTTTAAAACACACTCATAAAAAGAAGTCCTAAAACCACTGTATTTACAAGAGTGTACAATTACGCCGTAAACTTATGTTTGAGAACGAAGCTTTAATAAGTAATACTATGATATTATCTGTGACTGTAATAATACTAAGAGCCGTAATTTAAGTTAGTGATCACATGCAAAATACAACTAGTTTACAGCTTTAACGATAAAACCAGATTGAAGTGTCACAAAATACTCAAAGTTGTATAGTGGAGTTTTAATATTCTGTTGAGGCACCTTAAGCTTACGCGGATCCCTTAACTTTTATACAATTTGTATAATAACTCATAAATCACTCTTACAAAGACAACATCATTTTTTGACACTCTTGTACGTCTCTAAAAGAACTCTAAGTTCTAAATAGGCTGGTATATTGATGTTGAAAACGCTTGTGTGCTGCTTGGATGGACAGAAATACCACACAATCTGATGACCATCCAAATAAACCCCCAACCCGAGAATCGAACGCGCATCCCTTCTCACCTTCGCAGTAAGTGTCCGTCGAGTCGTAAGTTCCATGGTCAGGCATAGAATTTATGATCCAAAATGAGAAGTAACAAATATGCAGTATTTGTTATTCTTTTATCTCCTGATTAGCATCGGCGACTGGATGTCGCTACTGATGGCCAGAAAAGTTCTTATTATGGTAAGAAGGAGATATTTTGTCACTTTTATAAATACGGAAGAAGGTTGTTCATTGTTTTACAATCGTTTTTGGTTATGTAGTAGAGTGAGGATGGAAAATAAGGGAAAAACACTCGATGAGGAAAAACATTTCATTTGATAGTCTTAACTTACAATATCTCTTTACTTACCGCACAGTTAAGGATAGATTGTGAGAACATTTGAATAAGTCCAACCTGTATTAATAACCACAATTATGCAATTTTGTGCCTGGTTTTTAGAGCAACACTGTCCAACTCCTATTTAAACGAAAATGTATGATGATAAAATGTACACCATTCCACAGATGAAACCCTGAAATCGTTCATCTTTACTGAAATTCTTATGATGCAATGCATCGATATCTTATGATGCAATGCATCGATATCTTATGATGTAATGCATCGATATCTTATGATGCAATGCATCGATATCTCATATCTATACAGGGTCAAATTAAATAGCTAGAGTTACTTCGCAGACGTTATGGGTATCGATATCTAAACATAATAAAACAAAAAACCGGCCAAGTGCGAGTCGGACTACGCACAGTGAAGGGCCGTATTTGGGGTGAATTTATCCCAAAAAACAAACTTAACATCGTAGTAGAAAAACATATTCTCCCATACTTCGATATGCGCCACGGTCAATTTTCCAACTAGAAATGTAAGTTTGTAATTGCAAAAAAATATTTTTTTAAGAGTTGGGTTGCATAGTTCATACAAACGTAATACCAAAACTAATTCGTAAATCAAACATATTCTTAAGGTAGTGTGTCTTTATTCCGATTGGAATACAGAATAACTAGGTTTCCAAATATATATTTTGAATGGACACTAATTTAAACAAGAGTTATGAGAAAAATAACTTTTCTATAGAAATTTTAAATTCCTCATAACTCGTCTTTATATCATTTTCCATTAAATTAATTAGATTTGTTTTTTTGTTGGGTCATGCTCAAGGGCCGTAGTTTGTGTAGTCACTTGAAAAATCATTTTTTTTGTGTAAACTTCACAGAAGTTTTGTTGTAACGTGGCTATCAATATTTAAACATGATAAAACAAAAGAAAACAGAGTTTCTCAACTCAAAATAAAACTATAAGCGGTCGTTGCCCCAAAAAAATCCCATCAAATCCTTTTAATTTTATCGTGTTTAGATATCGGTACCCGACACGGCTGCAGAGTTTAGGTATCGGTACCCGACACGGCTACAGAGTTTAGGTATCGGTACCCGACACGGCTGCAGAGTTTAGATATCGGTACCCGACACGGCTGCAGAGTTTCGCTAGCTAATTTATTTTACCCTGTATAAGGAAGAAACGATCCCAAAGTCCTAGGTTTGACTATCGACAGTAGCTTTTATAAAACTGGGTCATTTTCCATCTGCGATCTGTGTGTCAAAGCGTCTAAGTAGCTACATAACTACTAACTCTGCCTATCAGGAATTATAACCTTCTCATCAAAAATACCTCTAATTCTATATTTTTGACAAGTTTTCGACATTCGATCAATGTGAGCTGAGATGAGATTGTAACTGGTTTTTTCAAGTTTTTAACTGTGGTTTTTAATTACGGGAATTGGGCTTCAGATAATTATGACAGTTGGTCATTCATATAAATAATTATATCTGCCTTTAAAAAGTTCTCTGAAAAGGAAGTATGAATGATTCACCGAAGGATCTGGCGACTCCGGTCCGATGGCGGGCGTCTTACTGTCGCGAACGACGGCCAAACTACATTGTTTTTATGATACAAACTATTTTGTATGTGTCCGTTGTATTTGTAGCTTTATTGTTGGACAGGTAACTAGTAATGAAACAAATGAATTGAGTTATGGAGTTGCGTAATGTGTTGACATGTACTTCATTATTTGAGATATTTGGCATGGGAGACTTGCAAGAGGTGATACTGAAATCTGAATTACATAAAATATGAGAGTGACTTTCAAAAGACCAACATCATCATCATTAAATCAATCTGCCTTTTCTATCTATATTGGGCCACCAAGATACAAGCTGTGCCTAGTTTGGGGCCCAAGGCGCCTTCTACTTATGCACTCCTTCAATGAACATTGTTCCTATTTACAAATGTTTCCTAACTTGTCTGTGTCAATAAATATTTTTTTTTCATTATCATGATCGACGTCCTCCTACCCTCATCCCAATTTATTGGAGTAGGAGCAGCATGCATTCTTCTTCCATAAATATCGCTGTTTATTGTTTGTAAATACTTTTGCAGGCTTAACTTTTGGTTTGTAATCAGCACAGCACAACGGTTTGTTTCCTTTGAAATAATTACACACAAGTTTTGTTTCCATTTTTTTTTCTGGTATTGGGTATTTTTATGGCCATGACTATGAAAAAAATGCTGGGAGATTGCTAACAGCTATACTTTTTGAAATATAGAGTTTTATTATTTTGACAAAAAAATACAGAAAATGAATACATATGTTAACAAAATTTCTATTGAACACTATCAAATGATCTTCTATAAGATTTCCTTGAATTAACGACTTTAGGTAGATCTCGTTGCAAACTCCAGCACTATTCTGCCATCATATGTGAGTCCCACCGCCCCTGAAAACGCTCCTCCATTGTCCGAAGATCCTGATGGACTCTTTCACCCTGCTCCTCACTAAAATCCCATATCCCCAAAACCCAGATTTTGTGGAAAACGGTCTAAATGCGAGTGCAGGAAGTGGATCTTTATGCTCATGTTGCACCCTAGCTCTTGCAAGTTCGATAGCATGGACTCAAGAAACTCGACGTGGTCGTCAGATTTCTTTTTTCCTAGGAAATTACTCATTACCAAAACAAATGAATTCTAAGCTTTGGATTCGACTTCAGTCATTGATTTGACAAAATTAGGATCTTTCACGAGTTACCTAATCTGAGGTCCATCAAAAATACCAGCTTTAAATTTTTCTGTAGGTACTTAAACCTGGAAACTTCCGTGAAAGAAAATTGAAACATTCGTCACTTTTGTCCAGCGCCTTCACAAACTGTTTCATTATGCCGAGTTTAATATGAGATTTGGAGGTATGATGCGGTCTCGGCTAACTAAAGGCATGTTTATAACATTTTTGGTGCCAATTTTTTTTCAGTGTCCAATAAAAAAACGCAAATCTAAGTAAAAATAGTAAATAAGGGTAGTTAGCTGTAACTCAAACACAAAAGCTGTTAGAGAAAATTTGATGACGTATTTAAAAAATACGCGCCAATTTAAGATAGAAACAAAAAAAAACACAAGAATCAAACTAAACTTTTTTTTTTGTTGCCCAGTGTTATAATAGCTGAAAATTCAAACTCCAAAGTTGTACCTACTTAAAAATAAGCTAGAATATAAATTCTTGAACAAAAGAAAATAACTTTAAAAAACATTAGCAAGTATGTTTACAACCTGGAGCTAATCAAATGGTTGAATGCATTCAAGGTACCTTTAAATCATAAACAACATAGAGAAAAGTGATAAAACTCTATGGGCAACTTTAATGAAAACCTTGCACTCATGTCGTAAGTACTGCCAACAACTTTTGTTTATCCGACTGCGCTACAACAAAGACGGTGTTATGTTTTATAATTATATTTTTACAAACTTCTATCTCCAAATAAATTTACATAAAAATAATGCTATGGTAGATTTGTGAGGTGAATTAACTCTGGTTGGTCAGCAAACTTACCTAAAGTTAGTTTATATGTTTGTGTGCATTTGGCATAATTTTGAGACTAAAATAAATTTAAATGAAAACATCAAAATTCAATTTAAACAAATAAAGAATGCAGACATTTTTTCTTTTATCCCTGATCCTCCAAAATACATATTAATATAAACATGTTTTTATGGTAAACGGTGGCGCAGTTATGATTTATTCAAAACATTTCATCGATATTCAGTTAGTTTGATTTACGGCTCGGTTTGAAACAGTCACGGTTTGAGAATTAATCGCCTGTAACTTCACATAAGTAACTGAACACGTTTCAGGAGCTGGAAAAGTTCTACGAGGTTACGAGTGTACTCAGAAGATGCCAGTTCACTCTTGCTTTGAAAGTTGATGATGGCTTAAGGCGACGATAGCCGACTTTTAATGATTTTATACTGAAGATCACGTCTCGAGTAGTGTTAATGATTTAAAAAAAAAATATGTTAAATGAGAGCATTATTTCAATAATTTATTATGTGAATATTTAGGATTATGTTTATATTACATAGTGAAATTAATTTGTACAGTTATGTCTAACGCGGATAAAAAACTGAGAATGGCGCTAAATCTACCGAGCGTATTTTTCTGAAACCTTGACCAATTTAAAGATAATTTCATTATTGATCTTTTATTATACGCGTTTTATTAAAATACCTTTTTTTTGTGTATAATCAATTAATAATGCGTCAAATGGGGACAGCGCTCCTTGATGGGCGAGTCCTATCACTAGCTGAACGTACGACGCGTTGCGTGAGCTCAGTACAGACCACGCAAGTTAGCCACTCAAGGTCACTGGCATATATCCGAGTCTTAAGATAGTACTTATGGAAACGTAGACTTTGGCTGTACTATAGCTATAGAGCGCAATGTACTGACAGTCTGACACCAAATAATGTACGTTATGACAGGAGAATGATACCTATAGGTGCCATAATTACATGAGTTTTGGCACATAATGGCAAGTTGGGACACTCTTAGATTAATCTGTCGACGGATTATAATAGAGTTCAACTATCAAAGGGATTATTTGAATGCTATTATTCTTTCAATAGACGATAAAGAGTCCAACAATAACTATTATCCTATGATCATAGAGAGGTCAGTAGACCAAAATAATAACTGCTGATTTAGCTATCAAACCACAAGAGGGTGCCGATGATGCAACGAAGAAGCTTGTCAGGATCTTGTCTTAGAAAATCTTATTAGAAACAAACATAAAAGCAGTATCAGATGCAGATTGTAGCTGTTTTTAATTAAAATAAGATAAAGCAGATACATTTTTATATTCCAATGCTTTGACTAAAGATATGGATCAAATGGTCACTATTTGGTGTCACTCCTTATAATGATGTCGTTATTGAGTGTACTACACAGGTTTCTGCTCACCCGACAGACCCACGTGATACAGGCCTTGAAGAAGAGACCGTTAATAGATGTATTCCAAAGTTCATAAAACCTTAAATCCAATATCTTATCAAAATAAAACTTGTTCTTGAAAAATATTGAAACGTGTAAGTTTCAATATTACAGCTCTGTCCTGAATTCGGCTCGCGATCCGACTTGCTAATGAGATTGCTGTAACACCTAGCTGCGATGCGATGCGATCAATCATTATAGGTACACCGATATATCTGCTGGCAAGCGGTTAAGGCGACGATAACCGACGTTTAATGATTTTATTATGAAGATCTAAACGAGTAGTATTAATGATTTGAAAAAAAATTATGTTAAAGTAGAGCATTTTCTCAATAACTTAATATGTGAATATTTTAGATTATGTTTATATTACATAGTGAAATTCATTTGTAAAGTTATGTCTAACGCGGATAAAAAACTGAGAATGGCGCACAATCTACCAAACGTATTTTTCTGAAACCTTCACAAATTTAAAGATAATTTATTTATTGATCTTTTAGTATACGCGTTTTATTAAAATACCTTTTGGTTTGTGTATAATAAATTAATAATGTATCATCTAACTAATCTATCATCGCACAGAAGAACAAAGAAAATACTTACATAACTTTGAACTAAATGTCATAGGCCTACTCTCAAGGGTTAGGTAAGTTTCAGCCTAGTTATCCACCAATTTTCATAATTTATGGTTTCACAACGTCTTTATTTATCCAATAGTACTTGCCAGCATTACATCCGAATAATTAATCAATAGTAAAATATAACAGAATTATTAGCAGTAGCTGAATTGTTTACGTCTTGTGCCCGCGACGACGCGCCGCACCGACGCTACTTTTTGGCGCCAAATTCAGGCGCCATCATGACACATTCATATGATTCTTGACAATAAAAATAATTTAGATCGGTAATGTGCTGCCATTGATATCTAATAAGTAGGTACTTGATTAGATGATTTGATGTAAATAAAGTATTTAGATTCGTTTGTTTTGGTACAGATATTGGAGCCAAGTAAAAGCTGTTTAGTCAATATTCTTTCCAGAGTAGAAAAGAATAATCATTTAAGTAATAACAAAATACTTTAAAATTCTATTCACTTCTAATGTTAGATATTGTAATAAAATTAAAACCAACAGTGAAGAAATTGTGGTGTTGAAGTTGAAACTCGGTTTAATGCTAGTCTTAAAAGCTGTGGCCTCATACCGTCTTATTCCAAAACACGATCTAAATTTAGTACTAGGATAATTACTAGGTTTGCCACCATGACTAAATAAAACGTTATTAAGGCTTCTACATACCAGCGCGACTTGTCGCGCGACGCAACACGGCACAAAGGCCCCGCGTGTCGCGGGACGAGCGGTGCCTTTGCGTCGCGTCGCGTCGCGCGACAAGTCGCCCCGGTATGTAGAAGCCTTTATAAAATGAAGTTTATCACTAGTTCATGAACAAGCTATGGTATCTACTAAAGTTAGTCCGCCGAGACCCCTAGTTTTACAGGAGGAGTTTGTTAGACTAACTTCGGTACTAATTTATTTGAGGTTAGCGTGTATTGTTATTGTGTGACTTTTTATTTACAAATCGACTTCATGGATTTGGGAGATTTGGATAATTATGCTGGAGACGTCTCGGCGATCTTACAGACATCGTCATACGTAGTACGACGTAATATTTCCTATAATAATATGAACATTCGCGTTAGGCAGTCGAAATAAGATGATACAAAGCATTGCTTACCTAATATTAATAAAAAAAACATGTTTTGGTCAGTGGGTCGTCTTAGGGTTTTACTAAGTTTATCTTCAACGGTTTAACCAGACACAACTCACGAACAAACCACATATTATCAACAGTACCTAATACTAAGATTTATTATATATGGACGCAACATAAACATTCGTCTCAAATTACGAGTGCCGCGCCGTACATAAGTAATTCACTCCACTTCACGCTAGAGGTGTTAAAAAATATGATAACTTGATTATAAAAAGCACGTCAAAAGTACAAGTTGTGCTTGTTCATTATATTGTAACCTAAACAAAGAACGATTTATGACATATTTTTGTATTGATTAATAATTATTTATGCATTTCAAGGGTTATTATAATATCAATTATTAGAGAAACGAAACGTTGCTTCAAATAGATGCAGAATGAACGAATGAAAGAATGCCATTTTTGTTTCTTATCTGTGGAACCATGAACCTTCTTTGGTACTAACTGATCCTCGGGACTTCTTGGCGGCAAAGTGAAGCGTCATGTTCAGCAGTTTGTTTAATTTTCCAAAATTAGTGTTTAGCCGAATATTAATGTGTAATAATGGTGGATTATTAACCATTAAGTGTTTGTGAACGTGCATTAGTGTAGGCAAATGAAACAAAACAGTGCAACTTCGCTTCAAGTTCTCTCAAGAAGTCCGCGTGAGGACTCAGTAAAGTGCCACATCTTTACTGAAACTCAAGGGTAGTGGGCGGGGATATCATCATCATGCATTTATAATTCATTTCATCAATATTTTAAACAAGAACTAAAACTTGATATTGGCTAAATGCACAAACCGTGCGAAGCCAGAAGGGAAAAAAAAAAAAAAAAACTGATCCTCGAAAAGTCTTCGTTTTGTAATAAGAACACGTATTGAGCCTGATATTAACTTGAATATCGTAACAATCCTAGACCTTGTGGTCTTGGTATAAAACAGTACTTAAGCATTTTTTTGTAATAAGTACGATAGACTTTACATTGATATTTTCGATAGATATAAAAGTCGTAAAATGGATTAATTACATAAAAAGAATAGGTAGGCAATATTCGTAGAAGAAGGACGTCGTCAACGCATCAGTGATTCTGAGTGACTGATGCGAGTAACTAAACAAAAAGAAGACTATTTATTTACTTCCTTGTTGAACATTGTGGACAAGTTATGTGAATGATAATTATGTATAATGAATGAATGTATAATATATAAACAAAGCCCATTTCCAACGCTTCTCTTTTAATTGTTTGTTAGGTAAATAAGGTAATTACATAGAGAAGTACCTAACTTAACATTGATGTCAGTTGGATTCTACGTTAAGATTCTATTTCTATGATTTAATAAAAATAAAAATAAACATTTTACTTGTGTGTTTAGTACCTACTTACCAATAGAAATGTCACTAAACTCTTTTTACTCTTTTTTTTTTAGAGCATAAATTGTGCTGTAGTCATTCTGGGGGCCTAAAATGGACGCTTTGGCAGAATCATAATATGATCTGCGTACAATTCATACATCCCGCAATTCATCTGTTTGACAGCTGCTATTTGACATTAGACTTCATTATAGCGATTCATAGTTTGTGGATCATTTTACGAAACTCCATACAAAACTGTCAAACAGATGAATTGCGGGATATGAATTGTACGTATGATTCTGCCAAAGCGTCCATTTTAGGCCCTCTGGTTTGAAGTAGAAAACATAATTATCAGAAACGCATTTTCCTCTGTTTCAAGTCCATGTTGACTGTAGTAACCACATTCTACTTATTATGAATGAAACAAAACTGTTAAAAAAATTATATTTTAACGGATATAAGTAGTTTTTTTTTTTTTTTGCTGATCCATAGATAAAACCTAAAAGTTGATGCAGTTTTCAAGATAGGTTCTCAATTTATCACAGCGTTTAGTTTATTTCAGCTTATACTGCGTTCTAAACTAATAAGGTAGGTATTGCATTAATAACGACAAGAGACAGAAATTAAGGCAGTTCAATAAAAAGATAAATGTCGGCAGGTCATAAATATAAAAAAATCCATTTGACTGCTCCACCAACAATGCGGAAACGGGTTCATACTAAATTCTCAGTCAATGAGTTTAAACTGGTCTAGCACTACTTTTAGCTTACAGTCATTGTGAAATCAAGACTTTTTCAATAAAATCATCATCACCTCATCATTTCAGCCGAAAAACGTCCACTGCTGGGCATAGGCCTCCCCCAAAGGGGTGGGGGAGGGGGGTTGCCATAATCGCCACGCTTGGCAGGCGGGTTGGCGATCGCAGTATGGTGTTAAAATGCATAGAGAACGCTGCTGCCCATTCTCTAGTAAGTCCCTTAGTCGCCTTTTACGACACCCACGGGAAGAAATAGGGCGGTGCTATTCTTTACGTCCGTCTTTACGTCCGACACCACACGGAACAGATTTTTTCAATAAAATAGCAAAACATTATGCAATTTATGGGTTAAAGTTATTATTTGCGGTTTTGCTAAAAAGGGGGTGACTAACTAAAATTACGGAAATGTATGGAAGCAGAAGAAATGTTGCACCGACCACACATACATTTGGAATACGGGCAAGACGATGATAAAAACGCTTGTAATATCTAAACAGCGGCATAGAATTTGTGGTGGCTACGGTGAAGTCCGAGTCCAATTCCTTTGATGCATAGTTTTTTCAGTGGAAAGATGCACCTTCTGTTGTAGGATACAGGTGGGTGGCAAGCTGCACCTAGGTAGGTGCGACCTAATTAAGTAGCAATTACCCAAAGGTCTTCTGAAACTTTGATTTTTTAAGTTTTAGACGCAGTTTTGGCAGATTGGTATTTTTCTTACTTCAAGATAGTTTAACCTAGTTTTCAACATGCTTCGGCCTCAGTTGTTTGTCAGACAGTAACTTTACTAAGTTATTTATTACACAATTCCAATACGCTTAGTTCAAAGTTCCTAGACGACTGTTAAACAATAACTTAACTGTCTTAATAAACAATTAAACTGATACCACAGAATACATTACATCTATCACATATTAGGATCGGCTAGATCAAAAAGAAATCGCCGATCGAACAATAAGCAAATCAAGTCATCTCTATTTTTAGCGATGACATACGTTCTAGTCGAGGGTGCTCAACGGATGTCCTTAGGGGATGACTTCCATCCCCTGGCGGCACGTCAAAGGATCAATAAATCCCCCCCCTCTCCTAATTTATATAATAGTGTCACAATGCAATGCAAACATTCAAAAACTGTTGGACAGCGATGCGGAGGCCATGAATTGAGCGGATTGGTGAAGTGTGGTGTGATACATATTTAGTAGACGAATTTCGGAGCAAATTTCCTTCTCTTTAATTATTTTTTTTCCTTATTGCGCATGCCATGCCATAGTGAAACGGTTGAGAGCTTCCGAGCTACCGTCAAGACTTCGCAAAAACTTAAACTATTACTAGAAAATAGTATTGAATCAGTTGTAGAACAGGTAGAGCAAATTTCAAATTTCAGTTTAATACCGAAATGACAGCAAAAAATAAATGTGTCACATCTCCAGGAACAAAGAAAATAAGCATTTCTGAAAAACATGATTGAATCCCACCGATCGTCACCATACACGAACCCCTCAACTGAATTCCCCGAAGCAGTTATTTCATGAGCTGTACCTAGAAATCGGTCTACATCCGGTAGTTCAGTCATCAGTGCATTACCGCACGTCAGTAGTAGGAAAAACACCCTTACTGCTACGTAATACAGACGGTGTTGTGAGACAATGGACGTGTGACGTTGTTGGCTTCAATGCCCGCCGGTTTCCTGGCCACACCAGAAAGTGCCGCCGCGCTACAACGCAGCCGGCGCCGGCGGCGGCGCCATCGCGACGCTGCGATCGCTCGCCGTTTATTATAAACAACTACACTCACCTAATATTGATTATTTTGGTACATTAGCCTTCGAGAACATGTGTGACAGAAGATGAGAGGGGTGGAACGACACAATTTGGAAGTTATGGTGACGGTTTGGGTTGAAAATAATTTCTTTCAGGAGCGTTCAGTTTTAAAATGTTTATCTAAGGATAACAAATATTTAAGTACAATTTTAAACAACTTTTTATAATAATTAATTAGGTACTCGGAACATAGTACTTACCTAAGTAGGGGCAGTAAAATATTAACTGGTTACCTCTCCATTTTCACTTCAAGAGGACCTAAGGGCCTTATCACACTGCCGATTTGCGAGCGTGTTTCCAGCGAGGCGATTTTTTTTAACGAGATCGCCACGAGTGAGCAACGTGTTCGCCACGAGTGAGCAACGTGTTCGCCACGAGTGAGCAACGAGTTCGCCACGAGTGAGCAATGTGTTCGCCACGAGTGTGCAACGTGCTCGTTGGCTGTTAAACTCATCGCACAAACTTCAGACATGATCTCCGATCAAGAATATTTTTGATGGAATGACGAGGGAGTGGAACTGTGGACATAACCAACAAATTAGGAAACTTACACTCTAGATTTAATAATTAGGATTCAAGACATTTTCCAAAAAAGAAAACTCTACTGGGAAAATAATGAAGACATTTTCCAATAATGTAGACCTTTAAAAATAACTAATAAAGATTCTCATGCAATTAACAAAACACTGAATACAAAAGACCTACTACAAAGCTAGACCGTAAGTGGAGTATCACCATTCAGTCGCCACAGAACGTTTGGCACGACACCACGTCCGCATTCCGCCCAGCAGTGTTACACCCCGGACAGACGGGTCATTTGCATGTGTTCCTCCTTTAGACATGTTTATTAAGTCTGCCTGCGCATACGCAAACACTGATAATGAAATAATGTCGAGTGTAAGCCTTACTTTAACGCCCTTGATAGGTCTTTTGAATCCTCATAATAATCGGTAAAAAGAATTAGACAGTTGATCTAAATTAATCCAATAGTTTCAAGCAGACCATAGACCTGTCGTTCTCTGCCCATGACCCATGGTCCAGGCGGTTTAGGGGCTGCCGAGACTTGATAGTATCGTCTCTAGATAAACCAAAGAACCATGGACGATTTTGTATGAACCACGTCCCCACTCCAAGTCATAGGATACATGTCAATCTATAGATATAATAAATCTCTAGACAAAATCAAACTGGTTGCTATTTTAATTGTATAATTTACTATTATTTTTGACATACCCGCCTGCCAAGCGTGGCGATTATGGTAAACCCCCCCCCCTTTTTTGGGGGAGGCCTAGCAGTGGACGTCTTTCGGCTGAAATGATGATGATGATGATGATTTTTGACATTAATTCAACATTATGTTAAGCTGATTACCTTAACTCTATTTTTGACATTAATTCAACATTCTGTTAAACTGATTACCTTAACTCTATTTTTGACATTAATTCAACATTCTGTTAAACTGATTACCTTAACTCAACTCTATTTTTGACATTAATTCAACATTCTGTTAAACTGATTACCTTAACTCTATTTTTGTCATTAATTCAACATTCTGTTAAACTGATTACCTTAACTCTATTTTTGACATTAATTCAACATTCTGTTATACTGATTACCTTAACTCTATTTTTGACATTAATTCAACATTCTGTTAAACTGATTACCTTGACTCTATTTTTGACATTAATTCAACATTCTGTTAAACTGATTACCTTGACTCTATTTTTGACATTAATTCAACATTCTGTTAAACTGATTACCTTAACTCTATTTTTTTTAGGAAAACATATATTCATACAATATTTGTAAGTAAATATGTGAGCACCATGTACCTATCACATAATTAATTTATCTGTCATTGCTCCATTTTTAATTCTTTTTGCATATTGTGTAATAAAGTTACCTACTATACAATTTTATTTTAAGTGCATCGTCTTCACATATTTATATAATTAATGTACCTATACAAAATATTGTAAAACATTTTAAAAGCTTATCGGTGGAGTTTCTTGCCCATTCTTCCTCTTATGAAACTACCTCTTGGAAGGGGCGACTAGAATCAATTCTATTTTTTTTGTAAATATTGATGTTCAAAAGTGCTTTCTAACTTTCTAAGTGACTTTGACGAGGCAATTTTGTAGGTACACATTAAAAATGCTTTCCAAAAAAAATTGTTAAGGAACCCCCCAAGAGAATAAAGAATAACCAACATATGCCATTTCTACCGTTTTTGGAATTTTAGTCTGTTTGCAAGTGAGAGATTTAGATGTTACAGCATCACCTAAAAAGTACAACACCATTTTGGTTCATTTTTACACTCAAATATTGTGTTTAACTCGGCGTTATTTTATTTTATTCTATTCGGGTATTCTTAAACAATATAAAATTTAAGGCTATTTACAAATTTCCAGTGCTATATACTAAAAATAAAAACGAGAAAACAAAAAGGTCGGTACAAAATACTTATAACATAAATTAGTAAATAAATAGTACACGATCAGCTAATACAAACTAAAAATCGTTTTAACTCAAACAATTGTTTTACCGTAAAGAAGCTTTTCACCAACAAATGCATAAGCCTAAAAACACTGGTATTGAATACAGGCTGACTTTGAAAACATGCGACAAAATTTAAGGGAGTGTTCTACCCATCAATAAGAACACCTTTTACTATGGGACCAAATTAGAATTCGCAAAATTAAAAGTCGACCTTCCTATGAAGGTACGTAACCGATTGGACTATTTTGTATAAGAAGGTCGACTTTTTTTTGGCGAATTCTAATTTGATCCCATAGTAAAAGGTGTTCATATTGATGGGTAGAACACTCCCTTAAATTTTGTCGCATGTTTTCAAAGTCAGCCTGTATATCCAAATCATGTTCCCTAGAAAGTTCATTGAAACTTCTGCTTGCACGGATACGCTTGCGGCTTTTAATAAGTTTATGTTTCTGGCAATCGCTTCAATCTATCAAAAGACCAAAGATTATATGAATTTAAAGTGTTCAAGAAGAATTAAGTACTATACATTCACGTGGCGACATCTATTGACGCAAAATAGTACTAACAAATATAAGAAATAAGAATCTTTTGCGTACCACTTGCTCAAAAAACTGACATTCTATGCCACAAAAAGCGAACATAACAATAGTCATTTTTAATCTGTTAAAAACAGGGAAAGAAAATTGTACTTAATTTCATTCATCCTCTAGGGGGAGAATGTGATTTTACCGAAATTTATATTGAACTACATCTGTGTTTACACCATTGAGTTTGTATATAAAGCATTATACATCTTTTTGAAAAAGGAACACGCATTATTTTATTAATACAGTTATGATTATTAAATAAAGTTACGAAAACCGACGAGGCCGTATGATCATGATGCCTTTGCTTTTCCGACAAAAAAATATTAGTCTAGGAATTTGCCGCGTTTTTATTTTCTTCAAATACATAACCGTTAAGTTTATTTTAATTTATTTTTATAAATAAGATAATGTTTTAAAATGCTTATCTCATATTATTATTGTGTTATTTTTTTCGCAAATGGTACGAAAAATAGAGTATTTTCCTCGGTGATAAAGCTGTCTTGGGTGAAATCGTCATCCGCGACAGAAGACACTGCTTCATCCCCTTGGTTAATAATCTACTATTATTTGCAGGAAAAGGTGTTACCAGTTGTAAGAGTTGGTGGTTTAAGTACCTACAGTCCATATTTTGCTTGGTTAGGGCATGCAAATTAATTTTACATTAATACCTAATAGTCAATTATTTTACTAAGGTTTTGACTTTATAGGAAAATATCTATTAGGATTCTTAAATTATGATAAACTACAAGTTACAATAAAATATACACACTTAACAGAACTTAAATTCTTAAAATAATATTTTTCTTTTGGTAACGAAATACATCTTTGAAGATATACTATACGTTAAGTTATACTTGAACACACAACACACCATAATTATTAATAAAGGAAACTAAAAAATATTTTTTTTTCTCTTAATGTAGCAGAAATTCTCGTAAACTATAAAAACATTTCTCTATTAACCATCTACGTAGTTTAATTTTAAAATATTTAAATGGGAGCTCCCATTATGATCTTCGGTAATTTATTAAAAATTGTAATGCACATATTTATGATAAACTTTCTTTTTACTTAGAGTTGTGTGACAAAAAGGAATGACTAAAGTTTGTGTTGCATCTTTCGGTCTCTGTTTGGTGTAGTTGTCACCATTCGAGTGTAAGTTTGCAAGCGAGTAAACGTAACTAGCGCATTTTTATTCTCACTCTTATACTCTTAGCGGACCATTGAAGACTCTTTACGGAAAATTGAATGAGTGAATGAATGAATGATGAATTACGGAAAATTGAAGGTGAAAAACAAATTCTTGTCAAATCGGAACAAACTCTACGCAACCTACAATCGGATGCGAACCAATGACTGTTTATTGTATTATTTTGCGTATCTGTTGTACATTATTTTGTCTCATTTAAATTTGAATGTAACCATTACTCAAAAATCAAAACGTAAGTTCTCAAACTTCTTTATATTTTAGCAAATTAATTACTTTTATGTAGCTTTTTCATGCAAAGTGCATAACACTCTCATATTTGTTATACCTATAATCCACCAATCCACCATATGTAATGTACTAAAATTCTTGCAATAAATAAATTTCATTTCATTTCATTTCCACCCTACATTTATTAGGGTTCCGAACCAAAATGGTAAAAAGGAACCCTTATGATGAGACTAAGTCTGTCTGTCTGTCACACCTGGATATCTCAAGAAGTACTAATGCTGTCAACTTGAAATTTAGAATAGTTTTAGATGACGTTTGCCAAACTATTTTACAAGTAAGAAAGAAATTTAAAAAAATATATCTTTTTTGCAAAAGGGACTGAAAGGGGGTCTTAAAAATTTGAAGTTGGGCTACTAGGGCATGTGGGGTATCTTATGAAAGAACGCTGTTTGCACATTCTCAAACATTTTTTTCTTTTTATTTTAGCAGCATAGTTCTTATGACGAAAAATTAAAAAAAAAATACCGTTCCCCCCCTTATCTCCGAAGTTTGCATAGATAAAAATCTGAAATTATTCTATATGATAGGAGCTTATGTAAAGATTACAGGAAAATAAAACGGTGTCTCTAAATAGCACAGTTTTTCAGAAATCATCAACATCATATATTCGTACGGAACCCTCGGTGCGCGAGTCCGACTCGCTCTTGACCGGTTTTTATTTTTGTGCTCCCTATACTATACTCGCATTTGTACTCACTTTAAACACCTCAGTACCTAATACATATTATTATGACAACTTGTCTACACACTTCGGACTCAGCCGATACCATGATTACTACACCACATCAGTACCGCCACCGAATACAATTAGCTTCTTCACGTTGCAACCTACATAAGTCATCGAGACATATATTGATACACCAACTTATGTATTCTAATGGCTATGGCTAATTTAGCACAAGTTATTGATGAAATCGACAAATCGGCCTTTACTAGCCTTAAACTATATTCTATAGATGAATGTAGGCTGCACCTAGGCGATACAGGAAGTCAGTACTCGGTTGTAGTCCAAAATATTCGCAGTATCAAAAAGAATTTTGATGATTTCACTGTTCTCTTGAGCCGGCTGCTTTTTACACCTGATATAATTATTTTAACAGAGTGTTGGCTTGACGACGGGCACGCCTGTTTCGAAATTAATAACTACGATTATCACTGCTCCAAAACTTACCTTAACCAAAACGATGGAATAGTTGTTTATACAAAGACTTCTCTCCAGGGTTCTGTCGTAGAACCACCCTGCAACGACTCGAATTGTTTGGTTGTCAATGTCAGTGATGAACTATCTGTGATAGCCATTTATAGGTCACCATCATTTTATAATATAAATAACTTCTGTGAATCCTTAACAGAAATAATGGAAACATGTACGGCAAACACTTGTGCTATTGTAGGTGATTTGAACATAGATATAAAATCTGTTTGCACCGACAGACGCGCCTCCGAATACGTATTTTCCAGGACATACTTTCCCTAGGCGAGGAGGCAACTGTTTGGATCATGTTATGCTCAAAACTTAGAAGCCTGCTACTGTTATTGTCTGTGACACTGGCATCACGGATCACGAGACTGTTATCTTTGGCATTCCTCGAGAATTAGCTAGGACCAGAGTTGAGAAAAGACGTACGCAAATTGACTATTAAAGTATAAAAAAAGATATTGAAAACGAAAACTGGGATTGGCTTCTTGATTATACAAATGTTACTAATGCATTCTAAAAATTTGTCGAAACACTTTCTTGTAAGATTAATCAGCACACCACTATTCGTGAATGCCGTAACTCAGATGTAATTATCAAGCCATGGATTACTAAAAACCTTCTAAACTGCATAAGACGACGTGACTTAATGCACACCAATGCAAAGAAAGAGGAAAATCGCGATAATCCTGTAATTCAACTAGAGTATAGGAAATATCGAAACTATTGCAACAATATACTATCCAATCTCAAACAAGATCATGACCGCAAACTACTAATGGAAACAAACGGCGACTGTAAAAAAATATGGTATGAAATTAAGAAAATCTACAATATCAAAAATAAAAAAACAGGAAAGTCTGAGCTCGCTGACAGTGACAACCCAGTCCCCACACTAAATAAAGTTAACGACTATTTCTCAACCGTAGGCAAAAACCTTGCATCAAAATCTCTTAGTGAACTTGACATGACTGAAACTGATCTTGCTGGTAACAATGAGCAATATAATACGTTACACACTAGTCCAGACTCTTTCTTTCTGGCTCCAACTGACGTAAAATAAATATATACAATTATTGCCCATCTTAAAGCGACGTCAGCAACGGGTTATGATGGGATTAATAACGCATTCCTTAAGCAGTGCGCAAATGTATTAGTGGAGCCGATTGTCTTCCTATGCAACTTAAGCATAAGTACGGGGGTAGTACCTGACTTAAAGATTGCAAATATTTGCCCCATCTTCAAAAGTGGAGATCCAAAAACTTTACTGACAGCTCTCTCAAAAATCCTTGAGAAAGTTGTCAACAAGAGACTTCTAGCATACTTGGAAAAAAATAAGTTACTTTCGGACAATCAATATGGCTTTCGGGTTGGCAGGTCTACTGAGGATGCAGTTACTAAGTTAGCCGACTTTATAACTCGGAATCTAGGTCAGGGACAGGCATGTACTGGCATCTTCTTGGACCTTGCAAAAGCCTTCGATAAGATCTCCAGGAAAATTCTGATCAAGAAAATGTCACTTCTGGGTGTCCGTGGCGTTGGTTTGGACTGGTTTGTTTCATATCTCTGTGAATGAACGCAAAGAGTTGTGCTAGGGGAATATTGTAGCGACCCATCCACTGTTCATTTTGGTGTTCCCCAGGGAAGCGTGCTGGGTCCCACACTTTTTATTATTTATATAAATGGATTATGCAGCATGAACCTCCCACAGGCTAAAATTTTCACATATGCTGATGACACCGCGATAGTTTTTCATGGGGAAACATGGGATGAAGTGCAGTGCGCCGTGGAAGGCGGGGTAAAGGCTGTTGCGAACTGGCTACAACATAATCTTTTGACGCTGAATATAGAAAAAACCAAGGCAATCGACTTTGGTATTTCTAAACGTTCTTCCCCTAACAGTGTCTCTAGCTTACGGTTGCACTCTTGTATTAAATCCGACCAGTGTTTTTGCCCTTACATCGAACGAACTGACTCTATTAAATACCTAAGAGTAGTTGTAGATAACAGATTGACGTGGTCCGCACACCTGACTGCTTTAAAGGGCAGGATTAGAACAATGCTACGTATTTTTAAGCAACTAGGCAAGATTGCTGATGATTCTGTCCTAAAGATGATTTACTTTCGCTTTGTCAATCCGTTCTTAATTACTGCAAAGTGGTATGGGGCGATGCGGGCAAGACCTCACTAATTAAAGTAGAACGAGCTCAGCGTGCTCTACTAAAAGTTGCCTATAGACGACCTTACCGGTACCCTACGAATAAACTCTACACTGAAGTGGGAGTTCTTAGGGTGAAACAGCTTTCCATACTGTCTGTCACCCAACGATTTCATAAAACAGCCGTGAACACTTGTATCATTTCAAGTCGTAGAGTAAGTTGGGATAAAATCCGATGCCGTAAAACAATCGGCAGAAGGGCTTACGGTTTTATGGGACCACACATACTCGTATACGCAGAACTCAACGGTATACATAACATACTAAAATGAACACAAAAAAAAATGCCAGAGACGGTGACAAACTGGCTTCTTACACTGGACTACGACATGACAGAAGGTCTCTTAGTTTAGGTAAAAACTAGCAGTACACACATTGACATTTCACATATACACGTGCACTCACTAACATACGTAGAGCATACATACACTCCCTTACAACACCAATACAACTGCCTCAAATCACACCAACATACACTCTTTTTATAACTATTTTATTTTTATTCTTTTTTTTAAATAATTCTTAATTTTATGGATAAAATTGTGATCGGAACGAAAAAGCCTGGATCTCACAACACAGGGAATCCTAGTGTCAGGTCTAGGAATTCAACCAACTTGAATGTAAACTTTGTAGAAATAAATTTATCTTATCTTATCTTAGCATTATGATATCATATTTAGATCAACATCCAACCTGTTACTGACCAAAAAACAAAAAACATCCCCCCTAACTTCATGGCATTTAAAACGAAATTATTTAACTTCCTAGTGTATGGTTTAATTTCGACATATATTGTTCTAATACTCATATTTTTAATTCTTTGAAATATTTGTTCGCTGGAAACAGCAGAATATTATGGACATCATAACGTGTAACACCTTTGTAACAACAATATTCTAACAAATAAATAATTACTTAGGTACTACTTACATAAACGGGGAAAAATCGATTGGATCGCAACAGATGACCGGAAATGGGGGTGCAAAAATGTGTGTTTTTGGGGGTGAAACGCGGTTTTTCACGATTTCTGGGAAAAGTCCCTCCTATCGGAAAAAAGTTAAATGTAAAAGTTATAGGAAATTAAAAAATCTACAACTATTATTCGAACTATTTTAAGACTTGACTTTAAAAAAATTGTTGGTTTGTTGTTTTTTTTTTTATTAACAAAAAATATCTAATTTTGATGAAATTAGGTGAAATTTAAAAAAGGCCAGATTTTCAATCAAAAAAGTTGATAAACAAAATTTAGATTTTTAAAATTTTCAGGACCCCTTGTTGTTCGTTGATACCTCTTCTATAAAGATGGTGTAAAACAGTTTTATGTGCCCGCAAGAAAACTGTTAGGTTAGGGTAACCTAACCTCATATCTATCATAAATGAGAACCATAGATAAGTTGCTATAGGTACCTATTGTATTCCTATTAATTGCAAACAAAAAAAAAAATTATGTAAAATAATGCTAATAAGTATTGAATAAAAAAACGACATTTCTTTCATTTAAAATGTCCTTCTGCGTCTACCAGGCACAAATTAGCTTGCCAATCCTCGTGATTACGGCAATTCCCTTTTGTCTGCTTCGGCTATATGGTATAAAAGTCAGACCGGTGTCTACTCCAGCAGAAACTAGAAGTTGTCTTATCTAGAATCTACATTCTTTGAAAACATAAACACCATTCACACCATCATAAATATAATCCTTTATTACCAGCCCCTTTTTTATTTTAGATGCAAAATTCGCTCGACTCACAGAAACCCCCAAATACAAATTAATTACACAATCGATTATCTAATACCGAACAAAGTATCCGTCTAATCTAAACGTCTGCCGACATGGGTGCATCCTGGCATGCCGTTGCCACCGCATCGCCGCGCCCCCGTGCCGCCGCGTCGCCGTCGCCGCACCCTCGTGCCGCCGCCTTGCCATGGTCACTGGCCCATCCACCACCATAAAGTAGTCCTAATTAAGTATGGGTGCAGTTGATAATAAGGACAATAAGAGAATAAAGTTGTGTTCAATTTTGAATACAATTTTTTTTCGATGTTTTTGGAATGAGCTAATCGATGAAACTGCGATGAATTGAACAATCTCAAACCCCCTTATTACAAAACAAGGTTTATCTTCAGACCCAGATTTAAAACATGGAGCCATTATTGAACTTCGAACTTTATTCCGACTATGGTAAAGTTCCTACACTTCTGTGTAGGAACTTTACCTTACTTTAACTGACAACTTCCGAACTAAGTTTTCAGTTTTGTATAAAGGACGGTATTTCAATCACTGTTACGTTCTTATTACAAAACCTGGCTGCACGGTTTAAGCAATTTCAAAATATAAATCTTGGTGGAAACAATTTATTTCAATCAAACCAATTACAGGCACTTTTGAAATGTGAAGGCTTCTACAGACCAGCGCGACACGTGACGCGACACAAAGGCCCCGCGTGTCGCGCGACGAGCGGTGCCTTTGTGTCACGTCGCGAGTCGCGCTGGTCTGTAGAAGCCTTAAAGCAGTCTGTCAGTCAAAACAAAATATTGTTACAAAATATTGGTATGGGGGGGGACCCCTCCACCATGCTTTGCTTAGCGCTTTTGTTTTCCGCTCGAAGACAGCAACCTATGAGGTAATTCTTGACTACGTCCATCCGTCCACCTAGTCTTCGGGGTTCTTCTGGATCTCCGTATAGAAATAGATATTGGTGGATGGTTTAGGAAACCAACAGGCATTTTACAGGTATTTTATAATTAGACTGAATTCTCAACACTTATTGAATAGGTGCAGCTGCCAGTTCTGCCACCATCTTCAGTGAGCTAAACAAATGACCACCGTTAAATAGGAGGGTTCAAGTTTATTTTAATTACCGGCCTAATATGTAAGGTTAGAAATAGGTAGGTATTTAAGTGGGTAGATACCTAATTTAACTCTACCCTTATCTGTTAAAGTTTTTACACCCTTCAGAACAAGTTTTTTAAAACGCATGCATTCAATAAAACACAAAGAGAATCGCAGTCACGCGTGCCAAATCTAATTATTTTAAAGTAAAACAGAATAGAAAACGCTTTATTGGACATCGGATTTATGAACGTGAGTCACAAATTATTTTTATGAGGTTCTATCTCGATCTGAAAATCTTTCAGAGACAAATAATAAGACTTTAGTTATTTAGTATTGCATAGTAAAGGCTTCTACATACCGGCGGGACTCGCGACACGACACAGAGGCACCGAACGTCGCGCGACACGCGGGGCCTTTGTGTCGCGCCGGTCTGTAGAAGCCTTAAGGGCTGCAATACGTCAAACACAAATAAATTAATTGATGTAACGTACAGACGCCAGCAGGTCAAGCTAGCCGAAACTGTCAAATTTTCCCAATTAACCTTGAACCTTATCCTGTAGTGATAAAGTTGAAAATCTATTAAAGAAATTTGACAGATTGTAGTAGCTTGATGTGCTGGCGTCTGTACATAATAATTGCCACTGTTTTCTTTCGCATTAGAAAATTATTCAAACCTAGGTTTTTGCCAAGATTTAAGGGAAACACCCGCACTGTTTCATCCGCGCGGGGAACAAACCTACAACTAGCGCAGACCTTTATCGTTCAACCGCTGCGCCATCGCCAGCTGAAACAGTAGTGCTAATTTAGCTTCAAGCACATTTCTTTCTGCTTTCTCGATGATCTGTAATAATTATTAAACTAAACATAACATAACACACACAATAATAATACACCCACATCTCGCCAGTTATGTTGAAGTCCCTTAATATGTACTAGCGGGCGAGCCGATATATTGCCATCAACCCACACATCCAGACTCCGGGCTGGGACTGAGAAATCCGGACGGAAAAACCCAATAACACATTGGCTGACCTAGGAATTGAACCCAGGATCTGTTTCAGCAGTAGCGCTTGCAACCACAGACCAACGAGGCAGTCGTATCATTTAGCTTTGCACATTTCCGACTCCTTTCGTGATGTACATCTGGGGGCACGGTAGTGCCCCCGCCAAGACGAGCCAATAAGCGAAGCGCAAGGGCACTACCTACCTTTTCTCGAAGTGTTTCGTCGTTTTTTTGAACCCTCATAGAGTTGGTTTCCGATGTACCAGATAGTTCATATTCTCAGGATATGATGTCAATAATAGACTAATCTATATATAAAAAAATTCAAAGTCCTGACTGACTGACTGACTGACTGACTGACTGACTGATATATCAACGCACAGCCTAAACCGCTGATCCTAGAGACATGAAATTTGGAGGGTGTGTTCTTTATGAAGAGTTGGTATCCACTAAGAAATGCTTTTTTGAAATTCCACCCATAAGAGGGTGAAATAGGGGATGGAAGTTTATATGAAAGTCAGTCAGTTTTGAAGTTAGGATCTTCAAATTTGGTGTATAGGCTGACGATTGAAAATTAATTTATACTTGTCTCAGCGTTTTTGATAATTCCACCCCCGAAGGGTTAAAAAGGGGGATTAAGTTGTGTATCAAAGTCCTTAATTTTCGAAGTAAAAAACACTAAATATATCTAGGGTTATGGTTGGAAGCTAATGCAATGGTGTTGTTAGAATTTCAACCCTTAAGGGGTGAAAAAAGGGATAAAATTTTATTTTTAATGAAAGTTCTTTTTAACCTAAAATCACTAATATTTCGGCTTATGGTTGGAAACTATAGGCAGGCATACGCTAAGAAAGGATTTTTCGAAATTCGACCTTTAAGGGGAGAAAAAGGGGAATAAATCTTATTCCTTGAGTTAACAAACCTGAAACTTGGCACGAATACTAAACAGGATTCCGTACCAAAATGGTAAAAAGGAACCCTTATGATGAGACTAAGTCTGTCTGTCTGTCACACCTGGATATCTGAAGAACTACTAATGTTTTCAACATGAAATTTAGAATAGTTTTGGATGACGTTTGCCCAACTATTTTGCAAACAAGAAAGAAATTAAACGAAATATCTCTTTTTTGCAAAAGGGACTGAAAGGGGTCTCAAATATTTGAAGTGGGGCTACTAGGGCATGTGGGGTATCATATGAAAGAACACTATTTGCACATTCTCAAACATATTTATTTCTTTTTTAGGCAGCATAGTTTCCGACTTTTGATGAAAAATGAAAAAAAAATACCCCCCCCTCTTATCTCCGAAGTTTTCATAGATAAAAATTTGAAATTATTCTAAGTGATAGAAGTTTATGTAAAGATTACAGGAAAAATAAAACGATGTCTCTAAACAGCACAGTTTTTCAGAAATCATCAACATCATAATTATATATACGTACCTAACCCTCGGTGCGCGAGTCCGACTCGCTCTTGACCGTCTTTTTTTTAACTACTTTTTAAGGTGGAGATTTCTAAAAATGGTCAAAAATGTGGCTTTTAAAGCAGTGTATCTCTTAAACCGTAAATATTTTTTCCAAAACAAAAACAGTATGATATTTTCAAGTCTTTTTTGCATAGGGTGATGGAACTCAAAACATAATTTAATACTTCAAAGACAACTCTTAATTATTTTAAAAGCCAATTATTTTGTTATTCCAGTTTATACCTTTGTTAACAGTTATAATTATAATTTTATTATAAGTATACCATAAAATTGTAAATGCCCAACTGCATCCGGTGATGGATTATTTTTTATTCATTAGTTAATCTAATAAATTCTAAGTTAATTTAATAATATTTCTGACCCATATGAGTTCTACGCAGAGTTCTTTTCACTATTAAACACGCAATTTAATGACACTTTACTACTGAAGACTAAAAGCATTTACTCAAAGTTCGTATAGTGATTGGGCGACTCCAGGTATTCGTAAAAGCAGGGAAAATCTTTTTGAACTTTATGGCTTAAAGCAACATATGAATAATACAAGCTTTCATCAATATGTTGCAAAATATTCTAAAAATTTTAAAAGTGTGTGCAAAATAGCTAAACCTCTTTATATTAGCAATAAAATAAAATCAGCTGATGATAAAATAAAAACTACCTGGCAATTAATAAATAATGAATTAGGTAGAAAAAACAGCGTAATACTGAATTTAATTTAGAGACTGCACATGGGCCCATCACTTCAGAGGTAGAAATAGCTCAGGAATTTGAAAACTTTTTTGCTAATATTCCCCTTAAAACTACCGAAACTTTAAGTTCCTCACCCGCGCTTTCTGCTGCCTTACTTAGAAAGAATGTAAAGGTATGCCCTTTGGAGTTAAGGTTTCAGCATACCCCAGGCTGTTATAAAAACTTTCAAAGATCTTAAAATTAAATCAACAGAAGATCTATGTGGCATGTCTGTAGATTTGTCATCGAAACCATTGCGCCCAATTTAGCCTTCATATTTAACACCAGTGTGGACCAAGGAGTCTTTCCGGATCTCATGAAACACAATAAAGTAGTTCCTTTGTTCAAATCCGGAGATAGTAAAGAACCCAACAATATTATAGGGCCGTGTCAATTCTGCCCGTTCTCAGTAAGGTGTTTGAAAAGTTGATGCTCAATCAAATGTTACGTCACTTCAATAAAAATTCCATCTTTCATGAACAACAGTACGGTTTCACTGAAGGTCGTTGTACCACTGACGCCGGTGTTACCCTAATAAAGAACATTTCTAACGCCTGGGAGGAAGCACAAGATGCCATTGGATTTTTTTGTGACCTCTCTAAGGCTTTCGATTGCGTTAACCATGAGACACTTTTGCTGAAACTAGAACACTGTGGGATTAGGAATACAGCTCTTGATTTACTTAGATCATACCTGAAATATAGAAAGGTTAGAGTTCAAGTAAACGGCGTGAACTCTGGGGTCTGAAAAAGCAATGGGCGTTCCTCAAATTGGGTCTATTCCTCTTTTTAGTTTACATTAACGATTTTCCTCAATTACTTCAAAATCAACCGGAGATGGTGTTATTTTCAGATGACACGTCATTGATCTTTAAAATAGACCGATGGTAACAAAACCTTGACGAAGTGAATAGTTCTATTCTTCAGGTCCAAGATTGGTTTAGAGTAAATAATTTGGTTATAACTTATAAAATAATAAATAAGAAATAATCGGGTAAATAAGTTTTCGAGAGAATTTTACGTACCTTGAATAACTCCAAAGTTGGTATTCATCAATTATTGTTTAAGAACGAAAACAGTAGAAAAAATAAACAAATGAAATGGAGGACACGTATATTGAACAAGTATGTACAAAACGAAGTTGGTATTTATATGCTATCTATATTATTATCCTCCGTAAAGTTGTAAATCAAACTGCACTCCTATCTGCTTACCACGCTTACGTTGGTTCCAACTAAGATATGGTATAATGTTTTGGGGGAATACTGCTGATAGAGAAGCTGTTTTTTTTTCGACATCTACGCGGGCGAAGCCGCGGGTGAAAGCTAGTTAAACATACAAAGTCTCAATTGAATAGCTCTAATACTTTAGATTTTATTGATATCTAAAATACACCGATTTCGTCACTGACACACTGATGATCATCAAAATGTTTGGCTACTTCCTGAAGCGCTAGAAAGCTGAAATTTGGTATGTAATCTAAGTTTAGTATACAACCAACAAAAAAATTAATAAACTTATAACTTTCGCCTAAAATGGGGGGGGTGGAAGTTTGTATGAGACTTCAAAATGTTTGGGTACTTCCTGAAGTGCTAGAAAGCCGAAATTTCGTATGTAAACTGAGACAGAGAATGGGCTATGAAAACCGGCACTGCTGATGTGCAAGAAATACACCCCAAAAAAAGAAGAAAAAAATAAACACTAAAAAGACTGCCTAGCAACTTACAAAAAGAACTGAAAGCCCACCAAAAACATTTAATTTAAAATGTTGCCAAGACGACCACATAAGGTTTCGTTACTTACTTCAGAAACGAAATATTCGCATCACCTCCACGACGACGCCGACGGTAGCGAAACGGCGAAGCCATACATTTCTACTGATATGTAGAATTTGTGAAGTTAGGGTCGGTAGAGTTAGGTCGTGTAGATTCAGAAGCTTGGCTCTACATGAGATCTGATATCTTTTTCACAGGGCAAACCTTATGTGGTCGTCTTGGCAACATTTTACATGAAATGTTTTTGGTGGGATTATTGATTATAAAACTAATCTTATTTTGCTACAAATCTTTGAAAAAGGTCGCTTTTGAACAGTGGATATCTAGTGGGCAGAGAGTACCTAATGTATGTAAATTACATCAGCTGCTTATAATTCTGCTCGAGTTTGACTCATAAAAGGAGGGTAGTGACTGGGTGACGCCGATGGCTGTGACAATCTATCACGGCTATGTTATTGTTATCTTTATACTCAATAGCTTCTGACTGGACGTGGAAAAAGTACGTGATAGGCACCTAATGTAGGTACCTACTAAAAAACCTATCTGTGACTACAACATAAGTATGCAAAAGTGTATAAACTGTGTATTTTATGCTGTCGGTGTTCCTAGATTCTACTAGGTTAGTTGGTGCTAGGTAGGTACATAATTAGGTACAGTCTCAGTGCACCCAAGGAAACAGCATTGTTCATGGCAGTGAGGCCGTGCACAGGTACCTTTAGGTGCAAATTGCCTAAATCGAATCATCGACAAAACGCAACAAGCAAGTTTAGTGTAATAGGTCACCCTTCCCTGAATGAGATGAGAAGGTTTTTGCGTTGGCCGTGAATAAGGACAAATTAGATTCAGGGCTAAACGACGATAAGTATTATTAAGATAGAGCAGAGGGCCTAAAATGGACGCTTTGGCAGAATCATAATTACGTACAATTCATATCCCGCAATTCATCTGTTTGACAGTTTTGTATGGAGTTGCGTAAAATGGTCCACAAACTATGAATTGCTATAGTGACGTCTAATGTCAAATTGCAGCTGTCAAACAGATGAATTGCGGGATGTATGAATTGTACCCAGATCATATTATGATTCTGCCAAATCGTCCATTTTAGGCCTCCTGGTAGGTACTTACCTAATAAAAGCTTGCAATAAAATGTTCTCTATCTCTAAATCTAGGTTTAGGAGCAATCTAAATAAAAAATAAAAAAACCCATTCATTACGTGGTTACTACTTAGTTAAAAAGTAAGTAAGAACTTATAATTTGTTCTTAACTACAATTAAGTAGTTGTGTTGTGTTAGTTATTTTAGCTAATTCCATCAAGAAACTTATTATTCTTCATAATTATTCAGAGTCATCCATGCGGTATTTAAATGATGCATTTCTGAGAACAAGGCAGCAGGTTGGGTCCGGTTGTAGGTAATAAGCTTTATTTGTTTTATTTTGAACGGCGCGGTCGCTTAGGGTCAATCAAATCTTTTGAAAGAATGTTTTTTTCGATGTTGAAAAACATTGAGATAATTCGCTAATTAGCCTATCTTTATATTTACATCTGTTGAAAAGGCGATGATACCTACCGACTGCTCTGTTGAGACTTGAGAGGTAGCTAACCATAGACATAAGAAAGGAGAAGAAAAGAAGCCACTCGCGCTTTGAAAAATGAGGCGCATACTTTAAACTCACCTCCTTATTACAAAACAAGGTTTATCTGCAGACCCAGGTTTAAAACATGGAGCCATGAACTTTATTCCGACTATGGTAAAGTTCTTAAACACAAAACTGACAACTTAGTACCGAAGTAAGAACGGTATTTCAATCACTGTTACGTTCTTATTACAGAAACTGGTTCCATGGTTTATGCCATGTCTAAATATAAATCTTGTTTTGTAATAAGGAGGCGGTATGACTTTAAATCATCATCATTACAGACTAGCCCTTATACTTAAATATAAAATATCTATGGACTAGCCCTTCTTCTTGCAACAGTGACATTGATTCGAATCATTCATCTCAGGATTCGAACCCGCAACTGGTTGCTTAGGAAAACAGTTTAAAGTACTCGACGATGTAGGTAACAATAACAGTATCTACGTTCACTATTGAAACTCATTCATTACCTACCTATAAAGTAAGTCTAATGAGTTTTTGACGTTCAAAAGTGCCTTTTAATAAATTAAGTAGGTATAACTACTTACCTATTTGATTTTGACTTTAGTCCTATCCAAGTTTTACTTACAGAACATTTAGCTACAAATTCATGTAACAATATACTGAACAGAAAGGTAGTAAGTAGCGCTGTCCGAGTTGCAGGAACAACACTATAGCAACTAACAACAGTGCGTGGCGCCTGCCTATTTGTGCGCGCCGGTGCCGCCATGCCGCGCCGGCCCGCCGCCGCCGCCGCCGGCGCCCCGCGGTCCACGCGAATGTTGGGATGCTGTGAGGGAGATGAGAACTAGCGGGATTTCGGGGACTGTTTACATCTTCATTTGTTTATCTTTATGATTATTTTGTGTTTGCATCACTGGTTGAGTTTTTAGAGATTTAAGAGAGTAGATTCAAACGCAGTAGCGAGATTTTGTAGGATTGGATGTCCAGTGTAGTGTAGCGAACAGCGATAATCTGAACAGACAGATATAGAACCTGTTCACTTTAGCATCTAACAGGCGAGCATTACCAAGCTACCATCTATTTAGAGCACTTCTTTTGAACGATACCATACTATTCCACGTTGGAAGCTAATTCTTGAAAAAAATCGTGTACCTAAGTAGGTAGGAGGACCTAGGGTGATGCTTTACCTATTGTTAGTAGCTTTTTAACAGAATGACGAAGCAAAAAATTACTGATCAGAATCACAGCCTTGAAAACTGATAGGTAGGTAGGCTTCATCGCTTTGCACTGCGGCTCTCCTCGCTACGTCTCCCGCGCCCGCTACGCTCGTGCCCCAGTCGCGGTCTCCCAAGAGACCCACTAATGATTGCTCATGATTTATTTGCCCAGCTTATTTTTATAGTCGCCTGATTCCACACGATGATGGAAAGGTGAACGTCTCCATTCTTTTTTTACTTGTCTTCAAAGAATTTGTGGTAGCGCTTTGTTGAACAACTTATTTTGTATAAGAGTATACTTGGGTAAGTTAGTAGGTTTGTTCTTGTTACTTAGGTAATTTGGGACGAATCAGGAATGTAAGTATTTTTAAGTTTGGTCCCTCATGTGGTGTTTGTAAAATATTTGGCTTTTATTTATTTTTTTGTGATAAGTACCTACTGCTGTGGAACTTGGCTACACAAGTTGGTGGGTACTATACCTTCTACTAGGTATTATATAATTATAGGTACACACGGCTACACATCAAGCTATACGTTTCCAGTTTACGCTGATTTCTCATTGTAAGGAAATCCTATACAATGCGAGATCAGCAGGAAATGTATAGCTTGATCTGCATATACTGAAAATGTATAGCTTGATCTGTAGCCGTGCGTAGTTAGATAGGTACCTAATTCTACCTGACATTATTCTACCTACAATTTTAATTTTAGCAAGGTTCTAACTTTTATTATTTTAATCATATTTTATATTGTTTTTTTGTTAATGTGAGGACGTTGTAGGCTTAATAGACTGTAGATCTGTAGACCATTATCTATTTTATTAAGTAGGTACCTGGTACTTTTGACGGGCCTACGCTGTCCCCTCATACCTATTAACACTGTAATTTGAAAACATTGTAAAAGCCAATTTTCAACTCGGCTCGGCTCTTCTCCATGGGAAGCGACCTATTGGAACAGTGCACCTAGCTTCTGACGTTTCATAAGTGCCCATGTAGGCATAGGTGAAATAAAAATATTTTTGATTTGATTTGATTTGACCTAGTTGGCGGCTAGCGTAGCAGGTGTCCTTAGCCAGTATTCATCTAATAAATTTAGTAAAATACCTTGTTTTTATTATTATTTTTCTCTATCATAGAAATATATATATCATAATGACTGAGCAAAATATCTAAACAGAAGTAATACTTACTTAGGTAGGTACCTAGGTATATTTTATTAAGCTTCTAAATGAAATGCTAAAAAGTAGATTATCAAAATCTTTTCGGGCGCCGCCAATTTAGATTATGTGTAAAATTAACCTGCTATGAAGAAAGATTAGCCATTCAACTAAACAAGGTTGGTAACGGGTCGCCCAGGGTAGATACGCCTACCGTACGTCACTCGTCGAGACTTGCCAGGGCGCCTAGCAGTCGCAAGTTCGATTCTAGCCAAGCATCTCAACTTTGGGCAGCATTAATTAATTATAGATATGTCGCAGATGGATTGCCGAATCTGCGATTTTACAAAACCTAGCAGTTTTGTTAAAATAGCCATTGAGCTACGTTTAACAAAACTGCTAGATACCCAAGTTTGGATGGAATGCAAATGGCTTCTGCTGTTTTACATATCGGAAATGTTTTCAAAACAGGTAATTATGCAATCCATCTGCAACAGATACAAGACGAACGACCAGTCGAATCCAACATATTGGGTTGAGGAAGCTAGATCTTAGCAGCTCCTAGAACTGCTTAAGGCTAAATGATGAATGGATTAAACGACACGGTTGGCGCAGTGACCAGCAAAATGTTTGAGCAATTTGGACTAAATCACTATCAAAATAGAGTTAAAAAAAGCATGCACAAGATAATTTCCTGTGGAAAGTGAGAGCGACGACACGGTTGGCGCAGTGGCTAAGCGATTGACTACTGCGCTGCGTGTCGCGGGTTCGATTCCCGCACGGAACAAATATTTGTATGACCTACTAGTAGTTGTTCCGGGTCTGGGTGTTTGTGTATGTGAGTTTATATGTTTGTAATAAACACACCCACAATACAGGAGAAATTGGGGCAACGTTACAAAAAAACCCATTAATAGTTTCAAGGATACAAAGATGGGCCTTTGTTTGAACGAAACGTTTATCCGTTCCTTTTTTTTACGTTATTCAAAATTCTGAGACTCAGCAGTCCACTCGCAAACCACGCGCCGTGCTGCGAATTCTGATATCGTAGAGCGAGATTACAGAAAGGAATAATCATTAAAACACAATGGTATCGAGCTCTGTAACTGCAATTTATATGTTGAGTTACTTACCTGATTTCAAGTTTGAGCTGTTAACTGTATTTTTATATAACATGTTATATAAAAATACAGTTAACAGCTCAAACTTGAAATCCCAGAATTAACGCACAACCTCTTAAGGCGTCATTGTACTCATCATTATGAACAACTTTTACTAAGGGACCATACCTGGAATTGCGAAAATAAAATCAGCTGTTCCCTACATTTATGGTCTCATAACTCGTAAAAATGTAGGGAACAGCTGTTTTTTTTTCGCTATTTCGGGTTTGGTCCAATAGTAAAAGTTGTAAATAATAATGAGTACATGACCCCTTAAGGGGTTGTGCGTTAATTCCGGGACATGTATAGAGTAAAGAAAGATAAAGAGTGACACTTAAATTAGTAATGAAAACACCCAAATGTATATGTTTAATTTATTAAAAGTAAAAATTACTTATCTAGTATACCACAAAACCAATTCATTCTCCTTTATCTATTGTTCCACAAAAATAAAACAAATTCCTTTCGGTATGCAGACACTGCGACGGAAGATTAGGTTTGGTTCACACTTGCGTTAATCAAGGGGCCTAAAATAGACACTTTGGCAGAATCATATTATGATAATATTATAAATCATATTAACATTCGTAAAATGGTCACAAACTGACAATTCATAATATGATCTGCTTAAATTCATAATTATCCCGCAATTCATCTGTTTGACAGTTTTGTATGGAGATTCGTAAAATGGTCTACAAATTATGAATTGCTTTAATGAAGTCTAATGTCAAATAGCAGCTGTCAAACAGATGAATTGCAGGTTATGAATTGTAGCAGATCATATTATGAATTGTCAGTTTATGACCATTTTACGAATGTTGATACGATTCATAATATTATCATATTATGATTTTGCCAAAGCGTCAATTTTAGGCCCCCAGCAATGCCTAGCAAGACACCGTTACTATTATTGAACATGTTTGTTGCTGTCTGCGCCAGGGCTTTACAATTGTACGCAAGTGCACACCAGACTTTATTTAAAAACATTGCACTTACTTCAGAATATTCAGATCTCTGTAACTAATATTATGTATACATATTTCAATAAACTATGTACTGCTTTGACACGTTTAATATAGAATGCTATAACATCCATTTTCATTTTATATAACGTTTAATAAAATTGTTGTGAGGCAGATAACGGACTTGACGACTTTTTTTTACATTGCAATTGCAAAAAAACTATTAGAATTTTGGACATTTGTATAATACATTATCTACCAGACATTATGTACTTTTAACTTTAAAAATTATAGCCGCAGTGCCAATAATTGTCTCTTAACAGTTTGTGTCGGAAAATACTACACAGCATTTTCGTATATAGGTAAGGTTTACAGACAAACTAAAACATTTGAATGGTACAAAAATAACTTTGGACCCAATTCACTCCAACGCACATTTATATAAAGGTATTACAGTTAACTAATTATAATTTAATTATGTAGGTCAACAACATCTATGTACTGGGCATTTACTAAATTCTAATGAAAAATGTATTGCATTGCTTTCTATATTGCAGTTTCTTGCTTGTTTTTTGCGAACTCAGTACATAGCTGTTGTTTTAAGGCTGCAAAGTATAAACGATTATTCAGCATATGTTTTACAAGTATGAGCATTTGCTTATATTCAAATGAGCAAATGCTCATACTTGTTCAACGTAACGTTGAAGATCGAAAAAAAAAAATTAGAAGATCCAACGGGATCTTCTAATAGAGACAACTGGTAGAGTATACTTTTGTCCGATTAATCGTCCGTCTACTCTCAGCCTTAATTTTAAGTCCTCTGTGAGTTCCTCCAAATTATTTATTTCGTTGTAGATGCTATTTTTCGTATAAGTAAATAAATTTAAATTAAGTACAAATAATACGTTTATAAATTGCAGAAATCGGTTATCAAGTCAGTCGGGTATTTTGCAAGTCAAGTAATCATACATGATAAACCCTACCCCGGGATAGTTTTTGGCAGATAAAATACTGTTCTTTTGTGTATGGTAAAACAATACTTATGTAGGAAAAACTCACAAAAGAAATGTATTCGAACTAAAATTACTGTTATAATATCCCTTCTGAAAAAAAGCGACATTTATTCAATTGTCTTTCGTAATAATCGTCACCAATATGGCGTAAAGTATCTTGTCGAAAAATGAAGTAAGTATATATTTCAAATATGGTAATGTAATAAAGTTGTGACGAGCGTAATATATGAAATGAGTAATATACGTAAAAAAAAAACATGAATAGTTGAACTCCGATGTTTCCAATAAAACCCTTCTTACGGCCTGGTACGGGAACGGGCCACGCGGCATGTTTCCCTTTCCGTGTTCAACTGGCGACACCGGTCTCGCGAAATCCACACGCTTTTGTTTTACTACGGAATCCTACGATCCCGTGTTCAATTCGCGTCAACTGAGCACGCTTTTGCGATCAAGCAACGTTAAAAGAAGTTTTACAAAACAGTGTGTAATTGAATTGAACACGGTTTTTTAACCTGTCTATTCGAAACAAATCCGTACTGATTTAGCGCGTTCGTAAATGTTCGGGATAAATCGTGCGGGCCGAAGCAGGCGAGAGCGCCCGAAGTTGGATTCGCGCGCTTCTCATTGCAATGTAGCTGTTATTAGAGTGTATTCCCGTTGTCCCCGTTTGCGATATCCCTGTCACGGGGACAGCGGGACGTGATTAAATTTATTTCTCGTTGTCCCCTTATCGTACGAAATAAACCTTTTTTAAATCGAAACAGCTAGGCTAGGTTAGGTTAGAACTGTGACCACACAACGCACGAGCCGATGCCAGAAACATATTTTTGAATGTAAAACCAAACCACGGGGACAACGGGAAGTATTTTTAAATATTTAATTGAAGTACCGCTGTCCCCGTAATCAATTACACACTGTTTTGTAAAACTTCTTTTAACGTTGCTTGATCGCAAAAGCGTGCTCAGTTGACGCGAATTGAACACGGGATCGTAGGATTCCGTAGTAAAACAAAAGCGTGTGGATTTCGCGAGACCGGTGTCGCCAGTTGAACACGGAAAGGGAAACACGCGGCCACGCGAATGGCGGTGCGGCGGGCGGCCCGGCCAGGGGCAGTAGCGTTCGCCGCCGCGACCGGTATATATACCGAGAGCGAAATGTCTATCAAAGTTATCTCGATATTGCTTGGAAAGTAGGTAGTAGTTTTTTGGTTCAAGACAATATTTGGAAGAGATTGTGGAGTACATGATTTGAATAAGAACCAGCTAACCAGCGCTGGGGCTCTGTCTTGCATAGTCGCAGTATAATGCTGAGCGATAGCCGTTTTGCGCGGATGTGACGCATGTTTCCTCCAACCTTTTTCTTATTTTTGTGTTTATGTTCTTTTTTACGTCATGTTTATCTCAAATAAACGTATTTTCTTTGTTCTTTCTTTCTTGACCTGTTATGTTCCTGCATTATTTGCCGCGTCTACCGCGTGATACCGTGGCATGCGCCGTACTGTTCCATACATTTGTTTCTGCCGCCCGCCGCGCCGCCAGACGCTCTTGCGATTGGGTGCTTACATAAAGAAAAAGGTTACGGGTCGGTACCGATCGGAGCAGGTATAATATTCCCGTGTTATCATAAATGCGCTCAGTTATAAAGAAACAGGTTGAAACTTGCCTGTACCGAGCCATACGGGCTCATGATTGGTGTTTGACCGGTACCTATCAGTACCGACCCGTACAGGCTCGCCTGCACCGGTAACCTGTATCCTTTATGTTTGTACCCATTCGCTCGGCAAAATTCGCCGGTCGCGCCGCTACACGTGGCATGATTAGTACATTTCTATACAGTTGTTTAAGACCCGGTGCCCATTGTCGGCACGGCATGGCAAGGTATTTTTAGGCGACGAATAAAAATATAACTTAATAGTATGGAAATAAAGTTGAAATTTCAATGTTAACGGTCGTAAGTTCAAAAACAATACCGCGGTATGCTTAGGCCCGGCGCCCATTGAAATGTCAACTTTATTTCGATACAGTTAAGTTATATTTTCATTCGTCGCCTAAAAATAACTTGCCATGCCGTGCTGCCAATGGGCGGCGGCCTTAGTCGCCAGACGCTTCGCCGTTCGCACCGCGCGAATTTTCGCAGCTGCGAATGTCCCGTGGCCAGGCGGTTAGTAAGGAACATTTAAATTAATAGGTGATATTGATGCGCATGATATTAACGCGATTTTATGTAAATGAGGGCAGTATTATCAATCAATTATCTTTATAACTTAACGGTTGATGATGATTGACAGTCGGAGTGATGTTTTTTCTTTTTTTACCCGACCGCGCGACAGCAAAGACATGGTTACGTTTACTAGAGCCGCGACGGGAAAGACAGGGTTAAAAGTTGTTTTCTAGCGCTGTGGCACCAAAAAATTACTTCTAGATGCCGTATAAAGCTAAGCGCACATTACTTCCGCATCGGGCCGCAGCCCATCGTATTTCATAAAAAAAAATGTGAGGTTTCATACAAAATGTACTTACTAAAATGATGTAGGAGGATTTTATCAATGCGGCGCGGCCCTGCCAAATGAGCGTTAGCCTTAAAAATACAATTTATTTGTTGTACTCAATATACCCTTTGACATATGGGCACATGACTCAAACATTGCATTCATAGGCTTCTTATGATCTTAGGGGGCCGGCGTAGCATGCGTAGTTCATACAAACGTAATACCAAAATAATTTGTAAATCAAACATATTCTTAAGGTAGTGGGTATTTATTTCGATTGGATTACAGAATATCTATGTTCCCAAATATATATTTTGAAAGGATAATGATATAAAGATGAGATATGAGGAATTTAAAATTTCTATAAAGAAAACTTATTTTTCCCATAACTCTTGTTTAAATCAGTTTCTATTCAAAATATATATTTGGGAACCTAGATATATATTCTGTATTCCAATCGGGATAAAGACAAACTACCTTAAGAATATGTTTGATTTAGAAATTATTTTGGTATTACGTTTGTATGAACTACGCATCCATCGCCGGTCTCTTCACGTAAAACCGGCAATATACAGGTCTTTGTGTACAATAGTAGTTTTTATTCTAACAATAAATGTACTTGCGAAATGACATTCAAGATATAACCAATAGTCAAAGCCTTGCGATAGGAGATTAATTGGCAAAATGCTGATACAGTTAGGGTTCCTTTTAACATTCCAGCCGAAAAGCCGGTGTATAATGATAACATTAAAATATTTAAAATTTGATGTTCACACTAGGAAATTTACAGTAAATAATTATGTAGTGCCCCAAAAATGGCATTAAAATATACATAGAACGATAAGAGTTATTTTGGCTTGGCTCTAACTAAAAAAGCACGTTGTCGACCTTAGCGATATTTTAATGACAAAGGTCATTTTACTAAAAAAAAGGTTATGTATTCGACGCGTATTGCGACTATTTCTGGCCAATTAACATAGGTATTTTTTTCTTTCATGAGTGTTTGACTCACTATTCTACTGTAGCATTGATCAGCATTTTGCCAGCAGCTGTGCTACCGCACTGAGTCCGTTCAGTAACTATTCCTGAAGCTCCTGTTGGGTTTGAACCCGCCACCGCCGCCGCCGCCTCCGGGCGACGAGTTGAGGAATAGCTCGATGTAACGATGGTCCATATTGTTCTTGTCGCGTCTCATTGCCTGAGGAGTGAAGAGCAATATCATGAATGAATTGAATGGATGGACATAGAGATGGCCGATGCTGATGATGATTGGTTTTGAGTTCAAAAACTATTAAATGCCAAAGAAACTCAGGCCGAGATTTATAAGTCAAACTCAAAGCATTTATTTCAAATAAACCTATTACAGGCACTTTTGAATTGTCAAGGGGTCGGTCAGTCAGAGAGATGAAGCTAGTTGCCCATTCCAAAGCGTAGTAGGTTCCTATGGAGAAGAACGGGCAAGAAACTCCACGGACACTCTTTTAAATCAAAATATTGTTACATATTATGGTTACATCATTTATGTTGAAATTATACATGTGAGAACAATGTAGAAAGACGTGCCAGTTAAAAGCGTCCGTAATAAAAATATAAAAAGCAATTAAAATACATGAGTGTATTGAGTACATTAAAATACATGAATAAGCCGTGGCAGCTAAGAAATTACCAGTCCCTACTGACGGCGCCCGTTCACGAACATGACGCATGGATCAGCACCATTCAGCTCAACCATTTTGAAGGGAGCTAAATGATCCAACACACACGCCACCATCATCTAGACATTTGAGTGAGCATGACACATTCTCAGCCGCCAGGGCACATTCAAGTCAATAAAAGACGTACTCAGAAAATGGTAGGTACCATCGCGGGCACTGCCGCCTGACCACTTTTCACCCTTATGTTCCTAGTAATAAGGTCGAAAAGTGGTAAGGCGCCTGTGTTCGCGATAGTACGTAGTGCTCACACATGTGCCATGCACGTTAGAAGTTAGTAACTTAGCACGTTATTTGGCTCATTGAGGTAGGAATACTATGGAGGATATTTTTATAGTAGAGTATTCTACTATAGGAAGAATAGTTATACAAATATCTATCATATCGACACAGTCATGTCAAAAAGCGTTTTGTTTCTTTCTAACTCATCAAGAGCTACTTAAGAAAAAAGAGATATCTAAATGTTTGTCAAGGACTAAATATGGCAAGACTTTTGTGTGACGTCAAAATCTGTCTATGCGTGACTGGTCGCCATGTTTAATGCCAAGTTTTGTGGTACAAAAATGTGCTGTCAAACGGTTGCCTGCTTTCTCCCTCGCACTCGCAGTAACAACCCTATAAAAGGCAGCCATTTTAAGTACTCGATTTTTGTAGGTAGTCACGCTAATTTTGTAGGTATGGCAAGTCCATAGGTTTATAGGTCAATGATTTGGCTAAGCGTTATTCCTGTCAATGTCACACAACTGTCAAACTACAAGTGCAAGGTAACAACGGGAACATGTCGAAGTCAAAACGCGTGAAAATTGGAACCGTGCACCTAGCTTCTGACGTTTCATAAGTGCTCATGGAGGTTTATGTGAAATAAAATATTTTGATTTGGATTTTTTGAATTCGTGCTAAGTACGGCAATCATCAAATTTCCGACTTAAGCTGTTTTCCTTCCGTTTTTTAAATAAATAAGAGAGTAGTAACAACACTATTATACTTCCAAGTCGATTGAGAGCGTCCGACCTGCACCTAATGCAAAGGGTAACTGTACCCCGAGTGTAAGTTTGGAAGTGAGTAAACGTAACTAGCGCGTTTGCGTTAAGATTTTTATTCTCACTCTTAAACTCTTAGCATTATGATCTATCGGTCAAATTTTAACGCAAACGAAATAGTTACGTTTACTCTCTTGCAAACTTACGCTTAAGTTACTGATATAAATCCGACGACTGACGAAACACGAAGTTTGCCGAGAGACATTAAGAAAATAGAAGCAATGTACTGTTATACAGGGTTACTGGTAATTCGACGTATATCCGTCAGGGGCTGATAAGGGGGCCAAAATGCAACAAATTGAACCCCCCATATGTATGGCCGAAATTCAATAGTTTTCGAGATATTAGAATTTTAAGGGTTTTTCGATATTTACTCAAAATTTGACATTTCATTCCAAATAAAAAAAAAACTACATATTTGAATGGGTACCATTAAAAATGATGTTGTAGCTGGCACTTCAATTAAGCTATGGACATAATTAAAACTACTTATTTTAACAAAATAATGAAAATAATGAGCGATATAAGAATAATATCTTACCAATATTTTCATTTTACGCTTCAAAAATGTTGTCTCGTCACAAAAATTTCTATGACATTAATCGTACAAATAACTAAAACAACTTGCTTATTCTGTAAGCTTTCCAGAAAGCTATAAAAGTCAATTTTAAAATACATAATTCGTGCCAAGGCATGTGTTTGAATCGGCGCGGGGAGAGAAAGGGTCATTTGTATTTGTATGAAATAAAATGCATAAAAAAATGTACATCAAATTTTATTACAAATTTTACACATCTTGTTCAAAATGAGCCCCTCGATTACGAATGCAGGTTCGAATTCTCTTCCTAACTTCGGTTTTCGTCACTCTTGATGTGAACGTTGTTCTCATCTGTTGCGCCGCGTTTATTATTCGCTGTCGAAGTTCTTCGACTGAATTTATTGGGGTCACATAAACTAATGCCTTCATATGACCCCAAACGTAAAAATCAAATGGTGTGATATCAGGGCTTCGTGCTGGCCACGGAATTGGCCCTCCCCTCCCAATCCATCGGTTTGGATATCTCTCGTCTAGCCACTGTCGGACAGTAATCCGGTAATGTGCTGGGCAACCATCATGTTGAAACATGAGGTTGTTTTTTATTTCTTCGGGAACATCCGCCAACAAATCGTCTAGGTTGTTTCTCAAAAACTCCTCGTAATTTTCGCCGTTCCAATTTTGGGGCAAGAAATGAGGGCCCACCAAATAATTATCAACGACACCCATCCATACGTTCAGGGAAAATCTCATTTGCGACGCAGTTTCTTTTAGTTTTTTTGGATTCCTGCCTGCTTTAGGTGCCCAAAAATGTAAGTTATGGTAATTCGTTATTCCATCCCGGTCAAACTTTGACTCGTCAGTCCACAAAATATTTCTTAGGAAATGTTCCTGAAACCGAGAAAATTCGAGTCGCCTGGCAGGATCTCCCTCGTGCAATGTTTGAACAGGTTGATAATGGTACGGGTGTCTACCTGATAGATGTACTACCGACCACACTTTCCACTGGGACATACCGAGCTGTCTTGCAACAATGTTCGTTGAGATGTTTGGGTCATCAATAAAACACTGAAGAATGGTGTCCTCTTCGTCAGCCGTGTACCGTCGAGGTCTGCCAGCGTTGAATTGTGCTCTTTGAACACTGCCAGTTTCAGACAATCGTCGATAGGTGCTCCCGAAAACAGTAACGTGGGGAAGTCGACGATCGGGAAAGCGGCGTTGGTATTCTCGCCGAGCCGCAGCCGCGTTTCCATCGGCAAAACCATAAAAAAACATTATGTCTGCGTATTCGTTATTAGGATACGAAGCCATGTTATCCGAAATAACAATGATAACAAAAAGAATAACAAGAGAAACAAGAATTAACAACAATGATCGATAACAAATTAATGGGATGAGAGATTGGTAGCAAGATAACAACACACGTGCTTGCGCGGCGGAGAGTCAAAACTTACTAAGGAAGGCGACGCGAGCGCAGCAGACGCCGTGTACTCCCCCGCCCTCACACCCCGCCCCATCGCGAAGAATTTCGCCAGGAAAATCGGTTGTTTTAGCGAGGATCATAAACTAAAAACACAGATAATTTCTCTCCCCGCGCCGGTTCAAACACATGCCATGCCACGAATTATGTATTTTAAAATTGACTTTTATACCTTTCTGGAAAGCTTACAGGATAAGCAAGTTGTTTTAGTTATTTGTACGATTAATGTCATATAAATTTTTGTGACGAGACAACATTTTTGAAGCGTAAAATGAAAATATTGGTAAGATATTATTCTTATATCGCTCATTATTTTCATTATTTTGTTAAATTAAGTAGTTTTAATTATGTCCATAGCTTAATTGAAGTGCCAGCTACAGCATCATTTTTAATGGTACCCATTCAAATATGTAGTTTTTTTTTTATTTGGAATGAAATGTCAAATTTTGGGTAAATATCGAAAAACCCTTAAAATTCTAATATCTCGAAAACTATTGAATTTCGGCCATACATATGTGGGGTTCAATTTGTTGCATTTTGGCCCCCTTATCAGCCCCTGCCGGATATACGTCGAATTACCAGTAACCCTGTAGATCTTGCTTAGTGCACAATTATGCCACAGAAATATACTAAGCAATGAACGATTTGCTCGGATGTGGCACAAATTTCTCTGATTTTCTCCGGCACGTATACGATTTACATATTTTTTTAACTTTATTGCCCTTCAGTAGATTTATAAGCTAGTTCGTCTATCTAAATGTATGTAAACTCACCCTCATGGCGTCTTCATGGCATTCGAACTCTACGTCAGCTTCGCCGGACGGCCTGCCGCTGTTGTCGTACAAGATGTTGATGTTCATGGGACGGATCGGCTTGAAGAACTGCAATGTAACGAACGAATTATAAGTACAACGAATCCTTAAATATTATAAAAAAGTTCCCCGCCGCGTTTGTTTGTGTGTCCGAACGCAATAAACTCAAAAACCATCGAACGGATTTTCAAACTGTTTTCACCAAGACTGATTCATGAGGAAAGTTTAAGTGTACAATTCATTAAGGTTTTGTGTAAAATGTCTGAAATATGACGATTATTGTTCAAGATGTCGCAAAATATCATGCCGACTGGGAGCTTTGCTGGCGTGCGCCGCGAAAACTTTAAGAGCTACATCAAATGTATGTTCTACTGTTTTATTTTTTATATAATATTTTAATGGCCTGGTTCCTGAGATCTTTTAGCCAAGTCTTTATTTAGTTACAAAACTCGTTTAAATATTGATGAAATGAATTATATTCAATTCATGATGATGATATCCCCGCCCGGGGAGCGGGCGAGTTTCAGTAAAGATGTGGCACTTTACTGAGACCTCACCCGGACTTTTTGAGAGAACTGGAAGCGATGTTGCACTGTTTTGTTTCATTTGCCTACACTAATGTACGTTCACAAACACTTAATGGTTAATAATCCACCATTATTACACATTAAAATTCGGCTAAACACAAATTTAGGAAAATAAAACAAAACTGCTGAACATGACGCTTCACTTTCCCGCCAAGAAGTCCTCATAAGGTAACCTCATACGGCTTAACTCTTAACCGGGGTTGTGAGGTCCCTGATTTACAACATACAACCATTTTTGTGAGTTCAAATATGTTGCTTATTTTCTAATACATACAAGTAACTGAAGGATTATATCGAGGGAATGGGTGACAGCATCCTCTTGATCTAACATTTTTGTCTGCAATCACAGTTTTTATTTCCAAAAATTGTGGCATCTTTTTCCAAAATCTTCCAAAATAACGTTTTTGATTATTTATCTCATAAGGAGGGCTATGTTTAGAGGACATGTTCTATATAATACGGCTCTCTTTTTTTTGGTTGGGATATTATCAAATAACTTCTCCCGCTCTGAATGGAGCGTGAGGGCGTGTCAGACTTTTACTGACTAAAACCCACCCGTGTTCCTTCAATTGCCTGTGTGCCTGAGCCATGATATCCGTTTCGGACAAACCCGCAACCCTAGCAGGCATCGGCCCTAACGGACCTCGTCAGTTTGAGCTGACATCTCTTTGAGGCGCGCGTGGAACACAACGCGCCTTCGTTCCGGGCCTGGTCCACCATATCCATTGCTCACCATTCGCAAGCCCGCGCCTACGGTGGCCGGGAATCGGCCTGAGATTCCCGACGCCCGGGGCGTCTCCTGGGGCGACATGTAATACGGCTGGTGTCCGCAACTCCATGTCAATGCGCGTATTTTGCGTACGGAAAAGGACATGTTTTATATGATACTCACGTATGCTATATCTTGCGGTGAAGCTTTGAAGGGTAGTCCACGCATGTGTACACAGTGTAACCCACCGCCGCGACGGAACCCGCCACGACCGCCGCCGCCGTACCCACCACCTAAACAAATTCAATCATTTATGATATCTTCAGAAGTCATCTCTACTTTAATATCGTTGAACAATACACATAATTAGATAAATGACTCAATTTTCGGATGCAATTCACAACGAATACCTATAATACATGCGCCATTCATTTGGATGCACAAATCCTTCAATAACTTCAAAAAGCAGTGATATGATATTCATAAAACATGCAAGCCCGTAGTTCGAGTTTATTTTATCCATTAGAACCACGTTAAAAGCAGCAGTAAGCTTATTAAGGCGAAAGCGCTAGGGAAGCCCGCAATTCTTTTTAACTTAGGCCGCCTTATTACAAAACAAGATTTATATTTTGACATGGCTTAAACCATGGAGCAAGTTTTTGAATAAGAACGTAACAGTGATGGAAACACCGTTCTTTATACAAAACTGAAAACTTAGTTCGGCAGTAAGTTGTCAGTTTTGTGTTCAAGTTCGAAATTCAATAATAGCTCCTTGTTTTAAACCTGGGTCTGAAGATAAACATTGTTTTGTAATAAAGGGGAGAGAGTTTTATTAATGATTTTAATTACTATAATTTTGTAAATACCTGTCATATATGTATGTTACGGCCGCGAATCATATTAGGATCAGCATGATACTGATCTGCAAGTTCCAATAAACGCAAGAAAATTTTGAATCTTGCGGGTTACCTTAACGCATCCTCCATTTTTCCAATTTCCAGCAAAATAAAGCAACCCACCACCAGCAAACTCACCCCTACCAAAAGTACCCCGACCTCGTCCACCGAATCTGCCGGAGAAGCGATCGTTCCTGTCGTACGGGGTCGGTCTGTACCCCCGCGAGGATCGGAACCCGCTCTCGATGCGAGCGGAGTATGCTCGTACCTCGTCAGCTGAACTCAGGAACACTTCTATGTACCTGTGGGGGAGAAAAGGGTTATAAAGGGGGTAGAAAAAATCTTTAGTCGGAGCACTGCTGTGTATATGGCACAGAGTTAGGATGTAACCAGACCGCGGTTGATCTGAGGCGACTGATTTGGGGCAACGTTGAACTTTGATCGACAGAGGTCCGGTTGCACTCTTTTAGAAAAAGTTTAGATTGATAGAGCGTCATCGTGTCTTCCTAAAACTTAATGTGCTATATTAAAGACTGGGTAATGTATGTTATTTTAATTAGTTAGGGATTTGGGAGTAAGGAAGCGATGTAGCAAAGGATAACAATATATTTTTTTTTTCTTTAGTCATGTATGTTTGTATTTCTACATTTTTGCTCTGTAAATATTTTTTTAGGTAAGTTTTACAAAGTAAAAGAAAGTATTGCATTGTTAACGAATTGTTATTTCTTTATTTATCTTCTTTTTCTATTCTTACGTTTCTTGATTGCGACAAATATCGTCTTTTTCTTTAACTTAATTACGAACAAATACCTTTCATTATTTAGTATGTGTACAACAGGGTGGATTTATTTCATATTAGAGGACTCTAAAAGTAAATTAGGAAAAACCATTTAGGGAACTGCATAATCAGCCTATAATTTTCCCACTGCTGGTGTGTCCCAGCAGTGGAAAAATTATAGGCTGATTCGGTCACCTCTCTTCAAGAGGGAGTAAGCTGTAATCTACGTCCACGTCTTAAAATTTTTGGTTCTAGGACATGCCCGTTTCCTCACGATGGTTTCGTTCACCGTTAGGGAACTAAATAAGCGATAGTCAATCTTATCAAAGTTGCACAAATTGCTAATGTATTATTTCATAAAAGCTGTCGATAGAATATTTGCTAATAGGCTATTTTTTTTGGCTTTGTTTGCTGTTTACTTACATTACTTGCAAATGTTTACAATGGGGGACTTATACGTATTTGGGATGTTTTGGAAAATCAGCAAACATCATTATAATTACAGTAAAATGTTTAAAAAATATATAAAGAATATATGTTTATACATTTTTATTTTCGGAAGTGTAGATTTGTACCTGGGCAAGGCCTCCCCTTCAAAATTGTTTTCCTTCATTTTATTCCGCTTTTTTAACATTACTAAAAAGGTTCTTTTTCTTATTGTTGTAATAATCTACTATTTCTAAAAATACTACCATTACCATTTTCACCCAAATATTTACACCTTTCTTGAAGATTTAGAAGAGCTGAAAATGCTAAAGAATAACACATAAAAGACATAGGTATTTTTGAAGCAATTTTCATATAACCTGAAAACCCTTATACTAACAAATACCACGTTTATACGTAAAAAAATTATACTGTCGATCCCGCAGTCCATCTTGCCCGCTTCGTCTCTTCTCCCCGCGCCCCGCTTCCCGCCCCGCGTTCTCCCAACCTTTGACAACTCAACAACCAATCACTAGTATCACTCCTGAATGCCACCTTTTGAGGATTAGTCGTGAAGATACGGAATTATATTCAATGCCGTATCTAAAGTCAAACTAACCCGGTAAAACACTTTTATGTTTAAGCCAATGCGGTAGAAATAAAATAATAAAATAAAAATAAAACAAAAAAAAAATCTATATACTGATTGTACCCATAAAAAAGCAGTTATTCGTCAATTTATTTTTTATGACGTTCACTGCTACTATGTAACTTAAACAGAAAAGTGCGTCGCAAAGGTAGCATTAAGAAAGTACGAAAATTGTAAATCTTTGTTTATTTTTGTACATTTTCTTCAGTATATAAATAATCCCATAAATTCAACTATTACACCCACCATTCTGTTACTGGCCATTATGATTTTTACCATTCTCATATTCCATTAAAATATCACCAAATTATGTATTTTTTTTCACCATAAATAAAATAAAACCATGAAGTAGACCAATAACATAGGAGGTCCCAAACTTAACCCACTACACCAAATATAATATTGCCTTCAAGGTTTGTTTTGCTGTGGTGGGCAAATAGGGCTGTGACTGTAATTACGCTACTGTAAATTTTAACCCTAGAGTTTACCCATTTCCATACAGCAAAAATTTTACTATTAAAAAAAAACTATATTTTGGAACAAATAATACTTAGATTATGTTGATTCAGCACCAAAGGCATTTACGCCAAAAAAATCTCAGTAATGCCATAAATAAAATAAGTAGTACTACAGACCGTACTAGGTACTTATGCAATCCCACCAAAGCAAAATTTTAGAATACTATAAAAATATCAAAGGTACGAAAACCATGCGTAACTGACAATGCAGTATTCACACAACACCTTATTTTTAACCCTAGATTCCCACCACAGCACCACCTCAAACCGCGGGCACATTGTAAATAACTTTGCCCCCCACCTGTGTCCTATTTTCTCCCTGTCCCTGTTGAGAGCCTCTTGTGCACTCTCCTTGTCTACGAAGTGTACGAACGCCTCGCCCGAGGCCCGCCCCGTGACGTCGGAGAGCAAGTGGACCCCATCCGTAGCGACCGTCAGCCCTGCCCCACCCGACGTGCAAATAAAGATCAGGTTATATGCCTTGGGGTAATGGTAGCCAGCTGGGGGTAATTGCTGACATCAAGGTTGAAAATGGTCAGATACTGTGTAACTTAATGAGGTAGCATATTGGTTTATTGTGTTGGCTTATTTGTTTTTTGTTACACCTTTGTCTTGCCTATTTGCTTGAGTAGGTAATTGTTGCATCAATTTAATTTCAAAATAAAGACAAATTCAAAGCATTTCTATTGGTATCTAGTAACTTTATTTGTAAAATACTGACTTTACCCACAGCACAGCTACCAAAAATGCCTAACAACCCCATAAAGATTATGTCTCATAAAAATTACTTATTTCCATAATTCTTACCATCAAAGAACTGGACGACTTCTTCCTTGTTGCAGCCGAATGGCAGGCCACGTAGCTTGACGATTCCCATGTCATCAGATACATTGGGAATTGGTCCATCAAAACCACCACCATTGTCGGATTGACGCATTGCACTCATGGCCCATTCCATATCCGTGCGGTCAGTGGAGAAGACTGTAACAAATTTAAATTATTTTATTTCACACTAGCTTCTGACCGCTACTTCGTTTGCGTGGAAGTCGTCACCACAATATACAAATAACAACCACATTTTTATTAAAAAAAACTGCCTCGTTGGTATATTGGTCGCAAGCGCTCTGTTGAGCATGAGGTCCTGGGTTCGATTCCCGGGTCAGGCTCTTTAAAATATAATTGACTTTTACAATGTTTTCAAATTACACTGATATTAGGTGTGGGGCGCGTACAGAGTAGGCCTGGCAACAATTACGAGCAGTAGCAAAGAGGGTTATTTTGGTTTGGGTGGGCTCATTTTGAATATTTCAAACTCCTGTATAATAAAATCAATTAAAACAATGTTCATATAGAAATTAAATTAGTCAACGAAACTCTGCAAACATGATGGTATCGATAACTAAACACGATAAAACTAAAAATAAAAAAGTCATCATCATCATCAGCCCATAGCAGTCCACTGCTAGATATAGACATAGGCCTTTCCAATTGCACGCCATTCAGCTCGATTCTCGGCAACTCTCATCCAGCTGCCACTAGCCACCCTGCGAAGATCGTCGCTCCACCTAGCCTGAGGGCGTCCTACCTTACGTTTGCCAATTCACGGTCTCCACTCAAGAACACGTCTACCCCAACGGTCATCGGTTCTACAGCAAATATGGCCGGCCCATTGCCACTTCAGCTTGCTTATTCAGTGGGCTATGTCGACAATTTTGGTTCTCTGCCGGATCACCTCGTTCCGGATTCGATCCCTCAGAGACTCCAAGCATTGCCCATTCCATAGCTCGCTGAGCGACCTTGAATTTATGGACCTGCCGTACCGTGAGTGTCCACGTTTCGGCTCCGTAAGTCATAACAGGTAGGACGCACTGATTGAAGACCTTCGTCTTTAGGCACTTTGGAATACGCGACGAGAAGACTCGACGAAGCTTCCCAAATGCTGCCCAGTCCAGCTGAATTCTTCTGTTAGCCTCCCTCTCAAAGTGGTTTTTACCAAATTTCAAAGTTTGCCCGAGGTAAAAGTATTCTCGAACAACCTCACAGAGCACCGCATGCATTAACAGCATCGGTAAGTAAATAAAAAAGGTCATCCACCGCTTATAGTGTTGTTAGTTGAAGTAAGAGTTAAGAAAATATGCTTTATTTTATCAGGTTTAGATATATTACATCTGTGAAGTTTACACATAAAAAAACAGATTTTATTAAAACTGATATTTCAAGCGACTACAGTATCTGTGGTTGATGACCCGTCCAAAAAAAACCACATCATCAAATTTACGTTGTTTGTTTTATCATGTTTAGATAACGATTCCATCACGTCTTCGGAGTTTCGTTAGCTAATTTAATTTGACCGTGTAGATTATTAATTATCATTTATATCAAAATAATTAGGTACAGGAAAAATAATAATGATGAAACCAGTGCTTAAATAACATTTTTAATTTTTCCTGCTTATCCAATCATTTTTCAAATGTAAAAAGCTAACTTTTTGTGTCCCTGTGATTGTATCAATTTAGCAAACTATAATATAATATTGTAGTTAATTAATTATTATTATTAATTCTTTTATTTCAGACATAGTCCATACATTATTATAAAAAAAATCAAATCAAAATAAAATAAATAAATAACAAAATTAAACATACACAATACGGTCATAAAAGCATGTCAAATAAAACGAGGAAAGGCGCTAACATGAAGCTGCATCCACCTCTGTATCAGGGACAGGTCCCACCGCTCAGACAACACCCTCAGGAGACTGTTCGAGCTGCTTCGTAGGCGACTTAATAGTGAAGCACTCCGCTTCCTTATGATCGCGAAAAAATTATCGGTCCGCGCCTCAGCAAACAGTCGAAGCACTACAAAACCGCGGAAGCCCTAACAGTATCCTGAAGGCATTGTTGTACTGCACGCGCAGAGCGCTGTACGCCCGCTGCGTAAAGTTGGTGGTTGGTGGATTAATGAGTAGGTCAATTTTTTTAATAATAAGTTTGAATGAGCATTTTATAGAGTTAAGTTGTTGATGATATGTATAGAAAAAAGTTGGATACATACTTTCAATGTACCTCTTCCCCATGTTGGCCTTGTCTTTTTTGAGAGCTTCTTCCACATCCTGCTGGCTTTCCACTTCCACAAAACATTCACCTGATGGCCGGCCTGGACGTACTTCAGTCAAGTGCACCCCTGAAACCAGGTTATTTTATTGCAATGCAATCAATAAGATTGTCAAACTTTTATTGATTGAATACGAGGCGTTTGGCGGCTACTTTGTATGTATGTATTTTAAGGGTGCTATGACAAAAAAAAAGTTTTACGTCAATTTCTTATTTAATTGTGAGAAAGCGTGAAATAATTGAAACGAAGTACAGTTTTCGTGGTGATAAACCAGTTGTGTCAGTCTCAGCACCTGTTAATAGTTTCATCACTTTTGCTCTCTCGAAAATAGTAGCTTATTTCGCCGTTGATTTACGCCGTTATTTTTAAATAGACTATTTTATTTTTTTTCAAGCAAGGTAACATAGTTACCTTAGTTATTAAATAGTTTTTGTTTGAATTTGGATTATATATTCGTAGAAAAAAATTTAATTTCGGACGAAAAATTATCAGTACATCTCTGTTTTACAGTTATTTTTGGTGTATTACTGTATGAAATATAATAAATTGAATTTTATTAAGCATTCCAAAGTATAAGATACAGTAGTACCATGAACATCTTTATATTTTTTTTAATTACGTTATCTTCGGTGTAACAAAGCATTAAAAGATACCCCAAAAGTAAAGTTTTATGAAACTTCCTTTGCAGAGACAAGGTTTTTACTGATTTATGTGAACAAATTGAAATATTTATTTATAACACTCCCACTCCATAAAATAAAATAATCACACCTCAAAACTCGGGTAAAACGCTCAAATTCAAGAAAAATTGTGATGGCCTTCTTCTTGTGTTACTTTTTTTTGTAATGTGTGTTTTGTTTGTGCAGAATAAACAATTTTACTTTCTTTCTTTTGTTAAACCTGTTGATAAGAGGTTTTTTTAGGGTTCCGTACCAAAATAGTAAAAAGGAACCCTTATGGTGAGACTAAGTCTGTCTGTCTGTCACACCTGGATATCTCAAGAACTACTAATGCTATCAACTTGAAATTTAGAATAGTTTTAGATGACGTTTGCCCAACAACGTTTGACAAAAAAAATTTAGTTACCTATTTATTCGTTTTTATAAAGTAGGTATAGTCATGTTTGACAATAATATTAGTTACATAATGTACAGGACGGCATTATTAAATTAATACTTAATGGTAAAACAGTTCGACATCAACAACATCATCATATTATGCCACTACAATGAGCCATTGTAAGAGGATAATAATTTTAGACATGTAGTACATTGCATAAATAGGCGTGGGTCGAAATGACCGCGCGACCCGACTGGCATTCAATGACTATAAATATGGAACATGCAATTTTATAATCGGCACGTTTCGCATGCCTGATTACTCGAAACCGGCTGGAATAATTTCAAAATAAGTCATACATTCTAGGTGTCAGTAAATGTATTTCTTTCATATTCCAGTTTCACATGGGCATTATAATAAAATTAGGCGGAACTCAGGCCGACAGTCGAACTGTATAACTGTAAAGAACTTGTATTCAATCCGGTATTCAGATAACCGGCATATTTTGGCAAAGGTCACAAAGGCGAGGGACTATCAAAATTCTGAACAAAACAAAGCTGCCATCTTGAGATGACATGCCAAAGAACTGCCCAAATAATAAATGAATGTATTCCAACAGTAAACCATACGTCTGCTTACCTTCTTTGCCGTTACACACGTTAACGCCCCTGAGAAAATCGAGGACGTCGTCCACGGTGGTGGTGAAAGGCAAGCCGCGCAACTTTATGATGTAGCTACCATCCCCAGAACCCAACATTATTGCGAATTTACACAACCACCGCACAAAATAATTCTCAATAAACTTTGAGGGACTACTTTATGAAATAGAAAGCTACGATACTTCGTAAAACCGAAAATTGAAATCAAGCGTCGGTCACCCGCTTCGCTAGTCGGCCATTAAAATGTTTTTTTTTTTATGACGTAGGGTTGCCAGAACAGAATGCCATTTTGGAAATATTCGGCTGCATTCCGAAATTAGACCAAAATCGCTCACAAAGGCTGAACTTCAATCATTTGCGTTTGCGTAACGATTTAGTTTAATAGAGAATACTCTTACGGAGGGATATGACAGCTGAGACCTGTCAACAATTCGGAACGCTCGTGAACGCGCTCACGGTTGGATTACAGTACCTACAGCAATTCGATTCTGTAACCATCTCACCTTGAAAACTTATGTGAAGTGAGCGTGGAGTGAGCTGTCAGTGTCAGCCCACCTTATGTTACGAATGGACCAAGTATTACATTTAGAATCATATTCGAGATTTTAATAATATATTTTATGCTAATTCTGTTGATTATTTTATATTATTTCAAAGCTGGTATTTAAGTGAAAACATAGTAACGTTTGGAAATAGTCTAGGATAAAAATGGGAAAAAAACAATATTGAGTTTTGACTGAATTTCTACTTTGCTATTTTATTTAGAAACCTCCTAATTAGTAATGTTTAGACACTTAAATACTAGCTCTGAAATAATAAATAAAATGATCAACTGAATTAGAATAAAAAAATGTTATTAAAATCTCGATTATGATTGTAAATGTAATGCTTGGTCAATCCCTAGCATCAGTGGGATGACACTGACAGTTCACTCCACGCAAGATTTCACGGTGAGATATTTGCAGAATAGCACTGCAGGTATTTCTTTGTGTATACACCACACACACACATTAGTACAATTCTTCGGTCAGTGGGTCGTCTTAGGGTCTTCTTTGGTTCTACGAAACAGTCGTGTCGCAGAAGGAGGCTGCGGAAAGGGAGCGGGAGATCTCGTCCACTCACCCGGCCCGCAGCAGGCACACCGGGCGTCGGCGGAGGGCTGATTACGCCCTCGTCCAGCCCCCATAAATGGACCCAGGGACGCCGGACTTGGGGACGTCCGCCGCCCCCTATCACATTGGACCCGAGGTGGCGGCGCGTAGTGTTCCACGCGCGCCCCTATCAGACGTCGCGGGGGGGGTCAGACACCTCCCCCCCCCAGACTTGAGGTGGCCCGCAGAGGCGGGCCGGCACTAGCCGGGGATTGCGGAAGTAATAACAGATCCCAAGATCCCCGGTGCAAGTGTGGGAGGGGAACATTGGGGTGGTTTTTAGTCAGTAAGAGTCTGACAGACCCCTCCGCCCGCCCCAGGGCGGAGGACATCCATGAGGATATTCCACCCCGTGAACAAAAAAAAAAAGGGTCTTCTTTGGTTAGATGGCGACTGTATCCAGAAGCACAATTTTGAAAATGCCACGCTATTAGTAATAAGAAAGGAGCTCAAATTAACAGTATTACTACTGATAGTATCATTGGTAGTAACACGGGCAAGAAAGGTTAAATACGATGCCACTTAGCCGTCGCGTGCGCTTTTGAATTTTGCGTTGCTAGAAACGGGATGGTTCGTGAGTCAAGCACTTTACGGCGCGTTATCGACGCGAAACAACGATATCTCGAAAGTAGGTCGAATTTGCCGTGTTTGCTTCTTTCATCTGAATCTGATTAGCCGATGCAAGCTGGTCGAACTTTTGCTCATATCAACCAGATGACGCGACGTCCGCACCGCGCCGTGTCTTCAAACTAAACTAACCTAACCATACGGCGATTGTATTGTAAGGCCTGAAACTGCGTTAGGCGGGCACTCGCGCGGTTTCATACAAAAGTGCTCCGTCGCGGGGACCCGCGCGGGCGTCCGTCACGGGGAGGCGTGCCCCGCACCCACGCAACGGGGCCCGCCTCCGCACGACGGAACCCGTAGCGGGGGCACGCGCGGTGCCCACCAGCGGACCGGTAACATATGATTCATGTCAAAGAGTCCCATGCAACAAAGGTGATTTTTTTGCCATTTTTAATCAATAATATGTTTTATTTTAATTTTATTATTTATTTTTAAAGTGAATATTATATACATAACTAAATATCCTGTGAATATGTCTACCTGTTGCCGTTTTCAATATTATATGTAGAGCAAAAACAAGCAAAAATATCACGTTTGTTGTATGGGAGCCCCCTTAAATATTTATTTTATTCTGTTTTTTAGTATTTGTTGCTATTATAGTGGCAACAGAAATACATCATGTGTGAAAATTTCAACTGTCTAACTATCACGGTTCATGAGATACAGCCTGGTGACAGGCAGACAGACAGTCTGAAGGTAAATTTAACTAGCGACACTGCGTAAATAATATAATCCAGTTTTCGCGACGGGTACCCGCGACGGGGACCGTCGCGTTCCCACGGAGCCCACCCACGTGTCCACGCGCGTAGACACGCGACGGGCAACGGGCGCCCGCTTAATTAACGCAGTTTCAGGCCTCAGTAATGATAACATTTTCCATCACACTTACATATTTTTGGGACAAAATATAACGTGGTGTAAAATTATTGAAATCGATTCCGTTCCTTATTCTGAACAAACTATAATATATTCAGGTTTCGCATAATACTAAAAATAATGTTGTCTAAAGTTTGATATGTAACCGTATGTAGCAAGTGTGAGTCTCTCGGCGATTGTTCTGCCCGAGTGGCGCCCTCTCTTTGATAGCTCTCGTCGCTGCAACAACCAAACTCGCGGGCGCGGTTACTCTACTCTTTGCGGCAGGGGGGGCACACTTAGCACTGTCATCAATTTCCATGGGCGACAGCGACATCTGGAGTTTGGTGGGTTAACAAAACTTGGCAGCCATCTTGTCTTGTTTGTCAAATTGTCAGACAAATGTCATTGTCGCCATTCGGCCATTGTCAGCTCCGGTTTTACCAAGGTTTTACCGGCGTTGATGCGCTTCTCGAGTTAAACTCACTAACTCAGCTATTTCTAATAATTGTTACTTGTTAGTCTTGTTACTGTTATTTGTTTTGTTTTTATTTCATATTATTGTTATCACTTTGTTTTTTGTTGGTCATTTTTGTTGTTTTGTTAATATGAGTGAACTCCGAAGAAGATATTGTATTTTTGGCTGATGCTTTAGGTGAGTGTTTATTACCATACGGTACCGTATTTACTAGAAGCAAGAAAACAGTTTTATGTTATTCCATAATTTCATTTTATTTAGTCATACTCTGATATTCATAAATTTCGTTCCATTTTCAGTTGCATACGGTGTACCCCTTCACCGGTTTCCAAACCCTGAAAACCGACCTGATTTGTTCGCTGCTTGGATAGCGGCTGTTGGCAGCAAGGTTACCGAAAGGGACCGTACGAAGATATACAAGAACAAAAGAATATGTGATCACCATTTTGATCCTACATTCAAGACAACTGGAGGTCATCTTATTTGTTCAGCCATACCATCAGTTAATTTGAATCGTAAGTAGAATTAAATTAGCTCAATATTTGTGAGAAAATAACATTTATAACAATACCAAATTGATTCAGATTATCAATTTTATTGATTTGTTGTACTCGTCAGAGTAACATAAAAGTACTCTGAAAATAAAATTGTGGAATAAACAGGGATTTGGGATCTATTATTTTTGCATTTGAACCAAATCCCTGTAAGACTAGTGAGCTGCTGCTGTACAAGAGATTTGTCAACTTAACCTGTCAGGTGTCATGGCAAAACTTTGATTGTGTTTTTTTTGTTTAATAATAAAAAAGTTAATCTGAAGGTTATTATAATGAATGTAAGGGATCCCTGTTTTGCTCTATTAATACAGAAACCAATTAAATTATTATTTTATTTACTCAATGGTGGGTTTTCATTGGGATCAAAATAAAGGCACTTTTTGTTCCTTTACTTAAATTCTCTAATAAAAAAGAATTAAAAGACTTATTTCTCAAAGTATCAAAGGTACAAAAAGGCAACATAGATATAGTTTTAATATTTATGTTACTGAATTATAAACAACTATTTTATGTAGTAAAAATGGAACATCTTAGTTACTTCACACAGACTGAAGTTGCATCAAAACACAGAAATATCAGAAAAAAAGTAATTCAACTGATTATAATATTGCAATGTTATGTTACAGGTGTTCAGCAAACAATCAGTACCTTTGTGGAGACAGACCATAGCTACTGTCAACCTAGAAGACAATCTGGTCATGGCGGACCTATGATTGATATCACCAACGTGGCTGGGTCATCGGTTCAAACTAAACACCTACCTGGTCCATCCAGATCTGGACCTTCATCCGCTGTTGGTTCTACAGAATTCTCAGGGCCATCTGGATCTACCTGTTTAATGTCAAGTGAAAAGTGCCATGCTCCCATACCATTGACAAAATTTGATGCAGGTACTTTGTTTTTTTTATAATTATTATTATAAATGTGAACTGGTCTGTCTGCTTGTTTGTTATATATTCACATAGCACTACCTAACTGGTTTAATTTATCATTTGCATACATAATTTCTTTTCCAAACGGTGGGATGTTTTAGGCTGTTTATCCATTTAACATGATGTGTGTATTGTTAAGTTTATCCAAACTCAATTAATCTGCCCAGCCTTTTCCGAATTATGTTAGGGTTGACTACCAGTCTAACCATATGCATATATTACATAGAACAACTGCCTATCTGACCTCTGCAATGTTACTGGCTCAACACTATACCCCTTGGGTAAGAGTGGTTGTCAGACTTTTGGGCTTCTGATTATCCATAATAGATGTCAAAAATCTACAAATGATAGCCGAGACAGAAGGCTTAACGTGCTTTCCGAGGCACAGAGGGGTCTCGGTATGAAATGGATGGTCACCCATCTACGGACCGACCACGGCAAGCGTAGCTTAACCTTTGATTGATTGACCTGTGCGGCTGTTTCCTAACCACGAGTCCCTCGAGCTCGAGTTTATCTAAACTTTTGGTAGATAAGGATAGTGCAACACTGACCTTGAGGTTTATTATAAGTCTCACATTTTAAATATGTATAATAATAAATATGGTGGTGGGCAGGCAAGAGCAGCAGTGGGAAACTGCACAAGATAGTGAAGTTTGAAAGGCAAAAAGGGAGGAAAACGAACAACTTTTTATTTCCATCCATTATACATAATTCATAGAATTTAGCAAATCTTTAGTCTCTTACGTAAACAATTTTATCTAATATACCTGAACATCTTAAATATGTATGTTTTAAAATTTTAAATTTAATCTTTCAGGTAAAACTGTCGAGTTTCTGCAGAAAAAGGCTGAAACGCAGTGTGCTAGAAAAGCAAGACAAACGCAAAATGAAGTCAGGAGATTGCGCCAAAAACTTAAAACTTTCAAGTTGCGCATTAAACAAATCCAAAAGAATAGTGCGAACAGAGATTTTGAGAAATTAACTCGTAACATGTCCGAGTCGGCTAAATTGTTTACTCGAATGCAATGCATAGAAGGACGGAAGAAAAAGAAGGGGCATAGATTTACCCAGGAAGAAAAGATTTTATCGCTTTCAATTTTTAAGAAAAGTCCTAAAGCCTACAAGTTAATGTGTAAACATTTTACATTACCATCTAAGAAAGTCCTGAAGTCATTGCTTGCTCAAGTAAAATTGACTCCAGGCATAAATGAAATCGTTTTTAAAGAGTTAAAGTCCACAGTGTCGAAAATGTTGCAACAAGATCGTCTGTGTACGTTAGTATTTGATGAAATGTCCATATCTCCCCATATCCATTACAATGTATACACAGACGATCTTGTTGGTTTTGAGAACGATGGGAAATGTAAGATGCCAAATTTTGCCAATCATGTTTTGGTGTTCATGGTCAAAGGGGTGAGGAAAAATTACAAACAACCAGTAGCTTACTACTTTACCCAAACATTAAAGACATCAAAACTTAAAGAAATGTTAGTAGACGTTATAGCCAACGTACAAGCTACTGGTCTAAAGATAATCGCAACTGTATGCGACCAAAGCTCGGCAAATGTAAGCACTATAAATAGCTTAATCTCCGAAGCCAAAACTGCATATTTCCAAGCAGGAAAAGAATGGCGAAAGGACGTGTTAACAAATATGATATAATCCCGCTGTTTGATGTTCCCCACTTATTAAAAGGAATTAGAAATAATTTATTAAATAAAGAAATGCATTATATGCACGAAAATGTATTAAAAATAGTAAAGTGGGAATACTTTCAGCGGGTTTTTGAAGCCGACAGGTCGCATGGAGAGTTGCGTATGCTACCCAATTTGACCAATGAACACATAGATCCTGGCAAAATAAAAAAAATGAGGGTGAAAAATGCGGCTCAAGTATTAAGTTGTAGTATGGCAGTTGCTACTGATAATGTAATTGCAAGAGGAGATTGTCCCTCAGAATGTCGGGATCTAATACCGTTTATACTGCTAATAGACAAATTGTTTGACACATTTAACGCGTCATCTTTTACGCCGCCAAATGGAAAAATATACAGAGCTGCTGTAAAGCGAAATTCTCCTCAGCATATGTTATGGCAAGATGCGTTGATAATGTTAAAAACTGCCAAATTTATGGTGAAAAAAGGTGATGAGAAAATTGAAAAGTCTGTCCCAACTTTAAATAATTTTATTAGAACAATAGAAGGTTTTAAATCGATTTGGCAATTATTATCAAAAAAATATTCCTTTGACGCGATGCTGACACGCAATTTTAACCAAGACCCACTCGAAAATTTCTTTGGATGTGTTCGAAGTTTGGGTGCGCGAAATGTTACACCCAACTGTGTGGGATTTGAGGGAGCATTTAAAACATTATTATTAAATAATTTCAGCACGAATCATTCAGTAGGCTCCAATTGCGAAGAGGATTCTAATGACTGTCTACAATCTCTCTCCTTTTTCCTTAAAAATAAGGAAAAAGGTAATGCTCCCTTGCAATCCCAAAGTATTGTAATTGATCAGCCCCTAAATGTTTTGCAAAATACAAGAAATATTTCTGATTCAGGGGCTGATCAAAGAACTTATGTCTGTGGGTGGGCCTTGACGAAGTGTCTACAAAAAGTCGTCAAAGGTTGTAAAGATTGTAAAAGCAAACTACTGGGCAATTCGAACAATGAAATGTACAAATATATACGTGCCAAAGAATATTGCCAAAATAAGAAATGGCTTTGCTATCCCTCCGACTGCCTAGTAGCTTGTTTTCAAGAAATACTCTTGAAACAACTGTTGCATTTTTGAATAACGATTGCCACGAAAAGAACATCAAAGAAAGAATAAAAAGTTTCATTGAATTATTCACCGATTTTAGTTTTATAGACTGTGAAATACATCATGAAAAAGTAAAACAATGTTTTGTTGACACTTCCATACATATAATTATTTATAGTTGGTGCAGGTCTATAAATAGAATATTAGAAGGAAAAATCACCTACGAAGGTGGAGATGTGACAAAAAACGCAGCTCAGCTGTATTACAACAAATACAAAACGAAAAAATATTAAGTCGTTTGATGTTAATAAAATGACATCTGAACATCTTATGTGTTTTTTTTAATTAGGTGAACCCACCCCCAGCTGATCCTAAACAGACTCGCTCTACAGATTGTCCTAATTTCTCAGTTTCTGGTACTTTTGACTTCGTTCACTATTGAAGACAAAAGTAATTTGTAAATAAGAGAAAAATACTAGGACAACAAGTTGAGTAAGATGTCTGTAAATTGAATAAGAATAATAAATCCTCATTTGTATACACCTACCTATAGGTATACATACTTATTAGTATACATACCTATATGTATATTAGCCTTAGTTCACCCACCAAACTCAAGGTGGCACCACTTTCCGTACATGCAAATTTTACCACAGAGTTGTTACTCTTTCCGTATATAGTTACTCTACTCTTTGCTTTGCGGGCGCGGTGCGGCGCGCGGCGGTGTGAACAGTCAGCGATCAACTATTAATTTAAGTATATCTTTTACTAACACGGGAACTACAATCCTTTGTTGTACGTCTCTTGAGCGCGAAAATCGTTGATAGCTAGCCGCTCCCTAGTCGGCGCGGCGCGGGCGATGGGATAGGAGTGGTAAAAAAATATGAAAGTCGCTTCGAGAATCTTAATTATTCAGATAATTATAAAAGAATACGCAAACATCGACGAGAACATTGAACCGATTTTTAGAGAACTCAAAAAATCTTTAAACAAATCTATCGAAAAAAATACTATGAATGAAGCTCGTAGAGAGCTCAGATAACAATTCACTTATGTCAGCAAGGGGCAACACCATCCCAAAGAGTAGAGTAACTATATACGGAAAGAGTAACAACTCTGTAATTACATTATCAGTAGCAACTGCCATACTACAACTTAATACTTGAGCCGCATTTTTCACCCTCATTTTTTTTATTTTGCCAGGATCTATGTGTTCATTGGTCAAATTGGGTAGCATACGCAACTCTCCATGCGACCTGTCGGCTTCAAAAACCCGCTGAAAGTATTCCCACTTTACTATTTTTAATACATTTTCGTGCATATAATGCATTTCTTTATTTAATAAATTATTTCTAATTCCTTTTAATAAGTGGGGAACATCAAACAGCGGGATTATATCATATTTGTTAACACGTCCTTTCGCCATTCTTTTCCTGCTTGGAAATATGCAGTTTTGGCTTCGGAGATTAAGCTATTTATAGTGCTTACATTTGCCGAGCTTTGGTCGCATACAGTTGCGATTATCTTTAGACCAGTAGCTTGTACGTTGGCTATAACGTCTACTAACATTTCTTTAAGTTTTGATGTCTTTAATGTTTGGGTAAAGTAGTAAGCTACTGGTTGTTTGTAATTTTTCCTCACCCCTTTGACCATGAACACCAAAACATGATTGGCAAAATTTGGCATCTTACATTTCCCATCGTTCTCAAAACCAACAAGATCGTCTGTGTATACATTGTAATGGATATGGGGAGATATGGACATTTCATCAAATACTAACGTACACAGACGATCTTGTTGCAACATTTTCGACACTGTGGACTTTAACTCTTTAAAAACGATTTAATTTATGCCTGGAGTCAATTTTACTTGAGCAAGCAATGACTTCAGGACTTTCTTAGATGGTAATGTAAAATGTTTACACATTAACTTGTAGGCTTTAGGACTTTTCTTAAAAATTGAAAGCGATAAAATCTTTTCTTCCAGGGTAAATCTATGCCCCTTCTTTCGTCCTTCTATGCATTGCATTCGAGTAAACAATTTAGCCGACTCGGACATGTTACGAGTTAATTTCTCAAAATCTCTGTTCGCACTATTCTTTTGGATTTGTTTAATGCGCAACTTGAAAGTTTTAAGTTTTTGGCGCAATCTCCTGACTTCATTTTGCGTTTGTCTTGCTTTTCTAGCACACTGCGTTTCAGCCTTTTTCTGCAGAAACTCGACAGTTTTACCTGAAATATTAAATTTAAAATTTTAAAACATACATATTTAGGATGTTCAGGTATATTAGATAAAATTGTTTACGTAAGAGACTAAAGATTTGCTAAATTCTATGAATTACGTATAATGGATGGAAATAAAAAGTTGTTCGTTTTTTGTAGCCTATGGTATGTCCCAGTGCTGAGCAAAGGCCTCCCTTTTTGCCTTTCAAACTTCACTATCTTGTGCAGTTTCCCACTGCTGCTCTTGCCTGCCCACCACCATATTTATTATTATACATATTTAAAATGTGAGACTTATAATAAACCTCAAGGTCAGTGTTGCACTATCCTTATCTACCAAAAGTTTAGATAAACTCGAGCTCGAGGGACTCGTGGTTAGGAAACAGCCGCACAGGTCAATCAATCAAAGGTTAAGCTACGCTTGCCGTGGTCGGTCCGTAGATGGGTGACCATCCATTTCATACCGAGACCCCTATGTGCCTCGGAAAGCACGTTAAGCCTTCTGTCTCGGCTATCATTTGTAGATTTTTGACATCTATTATGGATAATCAGAAGCCCAAAAGTCTGACAACCACTCTTACCCAAGGGGTATAGTGTTGAGCCAGTAACATTGCAGAGGTCAGATAGGCAGTTGTTCTATGTAATATATGCATATGGTTAGACTGGTAGTCAACCCTAACATAATTCGGAAAAGGCTGGGCAGATTAATTGAGTTTGGATAAACTTAACAATACACACATCATGTTAAATGGATAAACAGCCTAAAACATCCCACCATTTGGAAAAGAAATTATGTATGCAAATGATAAATTAAACCAGTTAGGTAGTGCTATGTGAATATATAACAAACAAGCAGACAGACCAGTTCACATTTATAATAATAATTATAAAAAAAACAAAGTACCTGCATCAAATTTTGTCAATGGTATGGGAGCATGGCACTTTTCACTTGACATTAAACAGGTAGATCCAGATGGCCCTGAGAATTCTGTAGAACCAACAGCGGATGAAGGTCCAGATCTGGATGGACCAGGTAGGTGTTTAGTTTGAACCGATGACCCAGCCACGTTGATGATATCAATCATAGGTCCGCCATGACCAGATTGTCTTCTAGGTTGACAGTAGCTATGGTCTGTCTCCACAAAAGTACTGATTGTTTGCTGAACACCTGTAACATAACATTGCAATATTATAATCAGTTGAATTACTTTTTTTCTGATATTTCTGTGTTTTGATGCAACTTCAGTCTGTGTGAAGTAACTAAGATGTTCCATTTTTACTACGTAAAATAGTTGTTTATAATTCAGTAACATAAATATTAAAACTATATCTATGTTGCCTTTTTGTACCTTTGATACTTTGAGAAATAAGTCTTTTAATTCTTTTTTATTAGAGAATTTAAGTAAAGGAACAAAAAGTGCCTTTATTTTGATCCCAATGAAAACCCACCATTGAGTAAATAAAATAATATTTTAATTGGTTTCTGTATTAATAGAGCAAAACAGGGATCCCTTACATTCATTATAATAACCTTCAGATTAACTTTTTTATTATTAAACAAAAAAAACGCAATCAAAGTTTTGCCATGACACCTGACAGGTTAAGTTGACAAATCTCTTGTACAGCAGCAGCTCACTAGTCTTACAGGGATTTGGTTCAAATGCAAAAATAATAGATCCCAAATCCCTGTTTATTCCACAATTTTATTTTCAGAGTACTTTTATGTTACTCTGACGAGTACAACAAATCAATAAAATTGATAATCTGAATCAATTTGGTATTGTTATAAATGTTATTTTCTCACAAATATTGAGCTAATTTAATTCTACTTACGATTCAAATTAACTGATGGTATGGCTGAACAAATAAGATGACCTCCAGTTGTCTTGAATGTAGGATCAAAATGGTGATCACATATTCTTTTGTTCTTGTATATCTTCGTACGGTCCCTTTCTGTAACCTTGCTGCCAACAGCCGCTATCCATGCAGCGAACAAATCAGGTCGGTTTTCAGGGTTTGGAAACCGGTGAAGGGGTACACCGTATGCAACTGAAAATGGAACGAAATTTATGAATATCAGAGTATGACTAAATAAAATGAAATTATGGAATAACATAAAACTGTTTTCTTGCTTCTAGTAAATACGGTACGGTATGGTAATAAACACTCACCTAAAGCATCACAGCCAAAAATACAATATCTTCTTCGGAGTTCACTCATATTAACAAAACAACAAAAAACAAAGTGATAACAATAATATGAAATAAAAACAAAACAAATAACAGTAACAAGACTAACAAGTAACAATTATTAGAAATAGCTGAGTTAGTGAGTTTAACTCGGGAAGCGCATCAACGCCGGTAAAACCTTGGTAAAACCGGAGCTGACAATGGCCGAATGGCGACAATGACATTTGTCTGACAATTTACAAACAAGACAAGATGGCTGCCAAGTTTTGTTAACCCACCAAACTCCAGATGTCGCTGTCGCCCATGGAAATTGATGACAGTGCTAAGTGTGCCCCCCCTGCACCATCCTCCATTTGACAGAAACTTTTCTGTTCTGTCGCCGATCATCATCGATGATTGTTTCGGGAAAATAACGAAATTGCCAGCGTTATCGTTTGTGTTTTAGCGTGTACTTACTCTTTTCAGGAATACGTAAACGTTTAATTAACTCTTGTCATTTTAACTGCGTGTGTGAGTGATTAAAAGTGTTAAAATGACTGTGGACGGTGACGAGAAAGCGGTTCGGTCTCGCGTGTTCATGGACATATCGATAGGGGGTTTGCCTTCTGGCCGATTGGTCTTTGAGCTGTTCAATGATGTCGCACCGAAGACTGCGGAGAATTTCCGGGCATTATGTGCCGGAGACATGGGCATCGGGAAAATTACGGAGAAACCGCTGACGTATAAGGTTAGACGAAGCAGGATTACTTGCAGGGCTCCGTAGAGGCTTCATTGCTTCCCTTCCTAATAGTGTTACCATTTACTTTGCTGACTTGATACCACCAACCTCTTGTTATCAGGCTAATGTGGGCAATTATTGAGAAGATAAGAATTTAACCATTGTGTTACTATGTTCTATTTAAACCACATTGAATGTAAAAATAAAAAAAAGATGCTTTAATAGGTTTTAGCACAAGGAATGGCTAAAAAGGAGTAAGAGACAACCAAAAATCCTTGGTAGAGTATATACACACTTGACTAGACTATTGATTATGAACACCTTATCCACAGGTTGATTCAAATAAACAGGTGTTATGCAAGCAATGCCTAATTCAGACCATTGTATCCATAGAACCATAGCTAACAAAGATCTATCTTTCAAGTTTTCAAATCTATTAACAATCATTTCCGATTTTCAGTATTATTTTCTAAGACAATTATTTATAATATATTTATTATTTTCTTTGACAGGGTATGGTGTTCCACCGAGTGGTAAAAGACTTCATGATTCAAGGAGGGGACTTCACTAATGCTAACGGGACTGGCGGCGAGTCTATTTACGGTGGCACTTTCGAAGGTAATTGACACATATCCTCACTTGCTACCCATTTACTTGACTAAAGGCTTATTTCCCCTAAATGTATTCAAAAGTAATTAATCATCCTTTCATTCATCATTTCCTTTTTTTTTTCAGATGAGGTCTTTGAGTTGAAACATGACCAGCCTTATTTGTTGTCTATGGCAAACAGGGGCAAAGACACAAATGGTTCACAATTTTTTATGTAAGTTATTGAGGACATGGTAAGAGGGTATTAATGACTATCAGGGTCATAGTTCTTAACTAAAATCATCTTTTCATTCTAGTAAAACCTTTGAGAATCGAATTATTTACTTCAAACTACAAAACAAAGTTGTACCTGCTTGGATTGGATTACTCTAAGACCTGAGCTTCATTTAACTTAGTTTAACATTTTATGAAAATGTGATTCCATTTTCCTGATTTTAACATATTTTGAATTCAAATTTCTGACCTTCTCAGTTAATGACAATGAGACAAGAAATATTTATTTACACAACCAAATTGATATAAAATAGCTCAACCATGGCCATTGTTATGACTATGAGTAAATGCTCAATTACATACGGCTGTTTGTCATGAATTGGAAATAATATGAAAAACATAACTTGAATTGAGTTATTTGAATTTCACAGATTTCATTTTGCACATAATATATTTTGACTAAATTGTTCTATAAAAGTGAAAAACAGGTACCTTCTTTTAACATACATTTTTTTTTTATCCATAACCCAATATATGCATGAGATTTTTTCTACATTGCTAGCATAATATTATGATTGATCATAATTGTGGTAACATATAACTATGGGTCTTGAAAATAAACAAATTATGATATAAAGGCCTTCTTAGTCACCAACGAGTAACTTTAATACCTGCAGTAATATCATACATTTCATCCACAATCAAACTACTAATGCATTGTCAACAATCTTTAGTCAGCTGATTTATTTAACCCTAAAGGAAGTTATGCATATGTTCTGCTGGTTATCTTTAGCTGTTTTACACATCTGCTGAAAAAGCCAGTCCTCTTAGACCAGCAGCAGTGCAGCCTTCAATTGTGATTGCTCCACCATCTATTTTTTAATTTAAAAAATTGTCATACTTTAGCTCAACATGAATAGCCAGATGTATATTCCCTTTATTATGTTCCTGTCTGCCTCATTGGTCGCAATCCTGGGTTCAATCCCTAGGTCAGGCAGTGTTATTTCGTTATTCCACCAGGAATTTCCCAGTACCAGCCTGTCCATACTCCACAGTCTGTTTTGTGCCTGGTTTATTTGTACCTGGTTTATTTGTTTATGTATCAAACTAACCAAACTCGACAAGCAACTAATACACAATGTTTTTCTCCTAAAGGAACACCTATGTTACCGTGTGGCCATATTGTTATGAAATGTGTTGTGTATGCGTTGTGTAGAGGTCGCTGTCGGCGGCCGGCGCGGGCGCAGCTCGCCCGCTATCATTGTTGTTGTGTTCTGTGTGTTGTAGAACCACACAGCCGGCGCCGCATCTCGACAAGTGAGTATAGATTCATTTTTATTAAATTTGTTTGTGAAACAAATTATTATTAGGTACTTATTTACTAATTACATACAAAGATTTTAAAAATTTGGTAGTGCACTTTGTTTTGCCAATGATTAATACATATAATTCAAAACGATTAAGAGCGTTTACGACTTACGGCATTTCATACAAACTTTCAAGCCCTTGTTTTTTGAAATGACTGAAGCGATTTTAATGAAACTTCATACGCACAGGCAGGATACAAAAGTCTAAAAAGTTAGTTAAGATTTTTTTTTAAATTAGTGTTACATACAGCCAAATTAGACCGATTTTAACTTTTCCATAGAAACAGACACTCTTCAAACAAATTTCCAGTTATATTTTGAATAAGATATTTCGAAAATGTTCTTAACTAACTTTTTAGACCTTTGTATCCTGCTTATGCGTATGAAGTTTCATTAAAATTGGTTCAGTCATTTCGAAAAACAAGGGCTTGAAAGTTTGTATGAAATGCCGTACGTCGTAAATGCTCTTACATGAGTACAATGATTTTATTACCATATAATTATACTCATAAGTATTTGAGTGCCTAATTGTTTAAACGCATGCATGCAAATTAATTTTTATTTCAATACAGAGTCAATTTCATATGTGTATTGTATGTATAGTACTGTACAGATTCAATCAAGGTTAAATTGTTGTCCCTTTATTTACTCGTGTCAAAAGGCTCTTCGGCACTAACGCCCAAGGCGCAATATTATGTAACCGGGCACTTACGTATCCAAAGAAACAATTTTGCGATACGTATTATAGGTGTTAGTGCGGACGAGCCAATGTCAAGTTAGATTTTATTCTTCTAATATTGTCAAAAAGAGAATTACTCTTCTCTCTCCTCTAATGGACCCAAAAAAAACTTTTTTTTAATATTGGCATTTGCGGAAGCAAGGGTTGATGGATTCCACGCCATCAGACGTAAAAGAACTGCTTCATTATTGGGCAGGTTACGCGGTAGTTCTAACAGCATCTTGCAGGTTATTGCGGAGAAATTCGATTCTCCGATTATGAAGGCGTTCGTCCGGGTTTTGATCGAATAACCTCTTAGTAGGATATTCGATCGAAACCAAAATTAATCGTCCTAAATGCATTTTTAAATTTATAATTTTCTATTTATGCTAAGTTCTTACTAACTTCCCGCCTTATTACAAAACAAGATTTATATTTTGACATGGCTTAAACCATGGAACCAGTTTTTGTAATAAGAACGTAACAGTGATAGAAATACCGTTCTTTATACAAAACTGAAAACTTAGTTCGGTACTAAGTTGTCAATTTTGTGTTTAGGAACTTTACCATAGACGGAATAAAGTTAGAAATTCAATAATGGCTCCATGTTTTAAACCTGGGTCTGAAGATAAACCTTGTTTTGTAATAAGGGGGATAGTGTTTAAGTCAAATTGTTACTAACAAAGTGGACTAAATGTCTGAAAATAAAAGAATTTGATTTGATTTGATTAATCGAAGATAGGAATCGCGCCTTGATTTCCCACGTTTCTAGCTATGGCATGATTCATGGTAGGTAGCTGTGCTTGACGCTTCTATAACAGTCTTTTCGTTGTCCCACAGTGTGCACGTAGTGTTCGGCCACGTAATCGGCGGCGCGACGCTGGTGCGGCAGCTGGAGGCTCTCCCCGTGGACCGCAACGCGCGCCCCCTGCAGGACGTGAGCGTCACCAACTGCGGCCAGCTGGTGCGACTCAACGGTGAGTACCGAGTACTGATGTGACTCTTTAAAACCAAAATACCACTTGACATCAACCATAGCAAATGTTCCTCTTACGGCCGAACCCAATAACCTATATATCACCAGTTTTGGCCTACTGGAGATAGAAAAATATATCTATCGATGGTTTTAACGTCCCAATGATTTATGACATATTATGGAATCTTACCGGCCCACGCTATCTACTGATGGGAGGGTGTATCGCCTACAACAGATAGCTATTTGTATGAAAATGCCAGAGTATGCGTTCCAATATACGATTTGTTTGACAGGACAGTACTACAGATGGCAGATTGGTCTATTCCCCGAATTGCAGGGATAAACGTAAAGTAGCCAAGCTAAAATGAACTCTTTAGTACATGCAATAATGATCATAGATATTTTTTAACTTTAAATATAATCTCGAATAAAATATATCTCGAAAACGGTGCGCCCTAGGCAAAAAATAACAGAAATGTAACCCCCCCCTTAGTGACACCCCCCCGTGCAAGCACCATGCCAACATGAATTTAAGTTAAAAAAATCCAACGTTAATTGAGGGATGCTCTGCAGGTCAGTAACAGGTTGTATTTTGATTCGCGGCCATAACAAATATGGCTCTACAGAATTATATCTTAAAGTGATGGTTGTAACGGAACGCACGGGAGGGCGAAGTAGAGAAACCTACTTATTGTTTTCGTTAGATAGATAGCCCTTATCAATGATTGTGAGACGCCATCCGAAGATAGATATAATTATACTGTCTATCATCAATAGCGACCTGTCTTTCACTGAAAATAGGTTATTGGCTTCGGCAGTTAGTTAAACATCAGCGACAGCCTATTTAAAGTCCGCCAAAGGACTGGATCAAGTCAGGTCTAATTTGATGATAACAGGCTAGTTGACCGAACAAAATTGTAATATTTCAGCATTCTGTCATGGCGGCTCGAGAGTTAATTACTTCCGTTCAATCAAGTCTGAATTTTATTTTCGAAACCATTTGTTTCGTACGTCTATTGGTAATGCAAAATAAACTTTATGCGCCCAATGTCACGTGGCTTTGTTTTCACGTAATTATTTCTAAAAATATAAATTAATCTAAGTATAATCATTTAGTAAATTGAGTTATTAGGGTTTCGTACCTCAGAAGAAAAAAAAACGCCTCCCTTATAAGATCACTTTGTTGTCCGCTTGTCTGTCTGTGTGTCTGTCAGTCTGTCAAGACCCTTTTTCTCAGGAGCACGCGCTCCTGAGAAAAAGGGTCTTGACAGACTGATGATACTTGACAGACAGGTGGTATCAAGTTGAAATTTATATCAAATACTACCGTAGGACTACCGTCCCTTGGAGATCTAAAAAAAGCTTCTAGGTCAACGCAATAAAAAATACGGCCATTTATGCGACATATTTTGATACTCGCATATAAATCAAAACCTTAACCCCCTTATTACAAAACAAGGTTTATCTTCAGACCCAGGATTAAAACATGGAGCCATTATTGCATTTCGAACTTTATTCCGACTATGGTAAAGTTCCTGAATACAAAACTGACAACTTAGTACCGAACTAAGTTTTCAGTTTTGTTCATAGAACGGTATTTCAATCACTGTTACGTTCTTATTACAAAAACTAGCTCCATGGTTTATGCCATGTCAAAATATAAATCTTGTTTTGTAATAAGGCGGATACTAAACTAAAACACTAACTAAATTTAAACATTTATATCTGTAACTTTTATGGTGTACATAATAAAGAGTATTCTGTTCTATTCTATACTCGTAGGGTACTTGCCGTCGACCTAAAATCATGAAATTTGTCAAGAGGTCAGATTAGAGAGAAGATTCAAGGTCTCACGGCTCAAGTAAAGAAAAGTCTGAAAATCGTTAATTTGTAGAGTGATCAAATAAAAAAAATTGCGATTACAAACTTACATTTGCAGTTGGAGAATTGATCGTGGCGTATATCGATGAAAGAGCAGCGGGGCGAGCACGGCCTACTGTGACATGACTTGAGTCACACATTTTATCACAGTTTGAGCGATAAAACCGTTTTGTCATAAAATGCTAGTACAAATTGACATGAAATAATTTATCATGTCTTGTCACAAACGTCTTGGCACGCCCGTGCTCGTCCGCAGTGGTGGGCCAGTGTTACCGGCCCCGACTTACGAGTTGTAGGTCGTGGGTACACACCTAGACAGGCGCTTTACTTTGTGTAAATAATTTCATCACCACTGCTCTTAGAGCAACTTTACACGCTCAGTTTGGCGTCATTCTGATCCATCAGTCTAGTCAGAATGATCGGAGAATGATCGTGTAACCCACGGATTGACAGACTGATGGTCCAGACGGATGAAAATTAAATAATTTAAATAATTTTGTCATTCTGTGTTGAATGATAGAATAGTAACCCGCTCGTATCATTCTCGCGTCAGTCACCGTCAGCGACGCAATGCAGAAGCAACGCAATCATAACAGACTTATTTCATCCGATAGTCATTTTGAAAGTCTTCTTCCTTTAGATCTCGTATTTCATTCAATAAATTAAGATGAGTGTAATGATCTCTTCTTTGTAGCCAGCTTCTCATCCATCGCTTTCTTTTACGCGTTTCTTTAGTAGCAACGGGATAATTATCTTATCACACGCTTACTTTTTACTTATAATATCCATGACTAAGCACTGATAAATTGACAACCGACTACGTACTTTTCATCAGTCTGCTGTCAGTCTAGATTGACCGTGTAACTGTGAAAATCATCCATCATTCTGGCTTCAGTCAAGTCAATCCACACTGATGGACCAGAATGACGCCATACTGAGCGTGTTCTTTGCTCTTAAAACGGTGAAAGAAAACATCGTGAGGAAAACGGCATGTCCTAGAACTTAAAAATCGAAGACGTGACATCTACCAACCCGCACTGAGCCCGCGTGGTGGGTTACAGCCCACTCCCTCTCAAAAGATGAGGTCTGTGTCCCAGCAGTGGGAACGTTACAGGCTGATTTATTGTATATCGATCTAAAGGAGAACATGTTTTTCTACAACATTCTTTTTTGGGATAAATTCATCCCAACTACGGAACCCTTCATTGTGCGTGGTCCCACACACTTGGCTGGTTTTTAGGGTTCCGTACCCAAAGGGTAAAACGGGAACCCTATTACTAAGGCTCCGCCGTCTGTCTGTCTGTCCGTCTGTCTGTCACCAAGCTGTATCTCATGAACCGTGATAGTTAGACAGTTGAAATTTTCACAGATGATGTATTTCTGTTGCCGCTCTAACAACAAATACTAAAAACCAGAATAAAAGAATTAATATTTAAAGGGGCTTCCATACAACATACGTGAATTTTTTGTTTCTTTTTGCTCTATATTGATAACGGCAACAGGTAGACGCTTGAAATATTCACAGAATATTTAGTTATATATTCACTTTAAAAATTAATAATTAAATTAAAATAAAACAAATATTTAAGGGGGGCTCTCATACAACAAACGTGATTTTTTTGCCATTTTTATAGATAGTGGTACGGAACCCTTCGTGCGCGAGTCCGACTCGCACTTGGCCGGTTTTTTTTTTGTAAACGTTGTTATTTCACAGCCATTAATAAAATTCATAAGGTATTTGTCTTCCTGTGACAACTCGCCTATTATAATCTTTGTCTTATTCTTCAACAGCAAAGAAACGTAAGCAAGAGAAGGAAGAGAAAGAAGCTAGTGATGCTGAGTCTGACCATTCTGAGAAGAAAGATAAGAAGAAGAAGAAAGACAAGAAGGAGAAGAAGAAGAAGAGGTATGTTTATAAATATCTATGCTTATATTTCGGCACATGATACTTAAAATCACCTATGACTAGCGCTTTGTAAAATACAGGCGTAATATGGTTTCGGCAAAAAAATCAAACCCTTGTGTAAGGATGGGGACAGCAGTGACCTAGGTACCTTACCTTGCTTCTTTATACTTAAAGGCATTTACATACAGGCGCGACTTGTTGCGCGACACAAAGGCACCGCTCGTCGCGCGACACGCGGGGTATGTAGATGCCTTTGACATGACAGTTATTTTTTCATTAATCTTGTGTTAGTTTCCGATTTAATCAAATTCAAATCAAAAAATCAAAATCAAAAATATTTTTATTTCACATAAGCCTACATGGGCACTTATGAAACGTCAGAAGCTAGGTGCACGGTTCCAATTGGTCGTTTCCTATGAAGAAGAGCCGGCAAGAAACTCCACGGTCACTCTTTAAAAAAAATAAAATTGGCTTTTACAATGTTTTCAAATTACAGTGTTAATAGGTATGAGAGGACAGCGTAGGCCCGTCAAAAGTACCGGGTACTTACCAAAATAGATAATGGTCTACAGATCTACAGTCTAATAAGCCTACAACATCCTCACATTGACAAAAAAAAACCAATATAAAATTTGATTAAAATAATAAAAGTTAGAACCTTGTTGAAATTTAAATTGTAGGTATAATAATGTCAAATAAGAAAAACATTATGTCAGTGAAGTTTATAAAAAAAGATAAAATTAAATTAAAAAATAACTTCGTAATTTGGGAGCTGTTATTAATAGACATTTACATAGTTCTGCCGTTAATGAGGTACCAGGGAAGCCACATGTACAGAAGGAATTAATGCCAAACTTCCTTGTCTTCAACAGTCCTTAATCTTATAATATGCTTTTATGATAAGGGCACGTTTAATGTGCGTTTTGAATTTTCCATCACTAAGTTCTGTAACCGATTGTGGCAACTTGTTATAAAAGCGGATACTGTTTACAAGAAATGACTTGCTTGTTTTAGTTAATCTAAATTTGGATATCACAATTTCATGTTTACTACGTGTATTTATATTATGGAAATCACTGCTTATTAATAATAAAGAAGACAGAAAGCCTTCATCATTCATCATCATTTCAGTTGAAAGACGTCCACTGCTGGACATAGGCCTCCCCCAAAGGGGGGGTTTGCCATAATCGCCACGCTTGGCAGGCGGGTTGGTGATCGCAGTATGGTGTTAAAATGCATAGAGAACGCTGCTACCCATTCTCTAGTAAGTCCCTTAGTCGCCTTTTCACGACACCCACTGGAAGAAATGGGATGGTGGTATTTCTTTACGTCCGGCACCAAATGGAACGAAGAAAGCCTTGTTTTACTTTAAAAAACATTTTGTCGTGATGATTTTTTTTAGTTTTAATAGTCCTTAAATTATGACAAAAAATTAAGGGCCGGCCTTATCCAAATGTTCGGCTAAACTGGCTGGTCTGTCCGGATTTTCGGTTTTAAGACCTGGCAACCCTACTTGAGGGCATTACCTGTATACGAATTTCTCCCATAAAAGTCTTCGGGTGTTCAAAGGCACAGTCTAGACGAAATTTCGGGTTTCCGTTCATCTTTGGCAAATACATGGGTCCCCGTATTTTTGCAGTCAACCGCTGCGCAACGTAGCATACTAATTAAATATGCGTAAACGAAGTCGCTTGTTTACAACAAATGTATGGATAGTGACAGCTAGCTGCCAAATTCTTAGACGTTGGATAGTAGCGACATCTGAAGTGAGCAAGTGACAGTTTTATCCTCATTACAGTTCAATAATATTTTTCAAACAATAATTGTTGGAAAAGTGGTGAGATTATAAGTTGAATTGAAACCTTCTAAATACAGATTAATGTCTTACTAATTAATTTTTTATGAGTGATGGCGTAAAAAAATAACCTAAACAGGGTTTATTTAAACGTTCATCAGATTTTTTTTGGAACAGACAATGCATTAAAAAATGTCAGGGTATTTTGTATTTTCGTGAATAACGTAAAAACACACGCCTACGATTTTGTGGTGGAGATTTCTGATTTGAGTCTACCAATGTTGGCAACCTTTCTCTTAGGAAAGTGAACCCACTTCCATAATTAAACTACCGTCAACCCGTATTATCCACAGGCACCATTCCGGTCCATCAGGAGATGAGGAAGAGGCCCCCGAGGAACCTTCTCACCCCCTCGTATCTACCTCCAAGATAGACCCTCGGGAGATACCCGATGTGCCCACAAACAGGTTCCTAATGAGGGGCGGTCGGGACCAGGACGAGAGGGGCGAACCTAGGAAGGATCGGGAGAGGTAATAGTATTGAAGGAGGTTGAGCGTAGCGTTTGTTTTCAAACGAGATGAGATTCGACTAAAGCTCTACGTAACATATTACAGAAAATGTGTGTGGGGTTAATTTATCGCACGGGCTACACAAGGCTCTGATTGAGCGAAATGAAAGGGTGAAATTAAAATGTGTAGTATGGTTGTTTTAAATGATCATCACTAATCATCAGTTCTATTAATACCTTATGGCGGAGGCAAAGGAGTATATGTAAGGATCATAGCAGGTGGCGTTCTGTATTTTCTGCCTGCCCCCATGGGAAGAAGGCGTGAGTTTATATGTATGTATGTACCTTATGGTATCATAAGAAATTAAAATGTTACTTTTAATTTTATTCACAGTTTCTGTAGTTTTTTTATGTAAGTTGCGTTCAATTTTGTTGTATCATTTATGGCGTTTCGAAACCGCCTAGTATGATGGTAGTTGCTATAAATTCTGGGTTTCTTTCATCTAAAAGGTTTCTAGAGAGTTTGAAAGAGCGAATATATAAGCATATGTTTTTGTACAGACGCCAGCAGGATCAAGCTATCCGAAACTGTAAAATTTTCCCAATCAACCTTGAACCTTATGCTTTAACGATACAATTTTAAATCTTTTAAAGAAATTTGACAGATTATAGTAGCTTGATGTGCTGGCGTCTGTACTTACTTACCTATTATTTATATTCCTATGCTGAATTTTTTTAATAATAATAAATAAAAATAATAAAAGTTTATTCAGGTAAAAAGGTAAAATACTAAATACAAATTTGTTTAAATCTACGTAAAATTCTATTGTGTTATGTGCCTGAACTAGGTTATCCTGTTTCAGGCGAGGCAAGGTATAATATTTCTAAATAATCACATTAATTATAAAAATCTATTCGTTGAATAGGTATTCAAAAAGGTGGAAATAGTACAAAAAAAAATCCTACTTGCCAAAATACTTAGCTAAACTTAATTAGTACAAAATACAATTTTTATTTAAGTACAACTAATAATTTTTGAAGAGCTTCGTTTCCTTGAGAGTTATTTTGCAATTATTATAATAAGAGAATACATTTTGGCTTCTATATTATAATATTATGAATTCTACGTCCGATCATATTCGTTTTGTTGCTTTCCAGTTTGTGGTTGTTTTTTAGGGTTCCGAACCAAAATGGTAAAAAGGAACCCTTATGCTGAGACTAAGTCTGTCTGTCGGTCTGTCTGCCTGTCTGTCTGCCACACCTGGATATCTCAAGAACTACTAATGCTATCAATTTGAAATTTAGAATAGTGATAGATGACGTTTGCCCAACTATTTTGCAAGCAAGATAGAAAAAAAAAATATATTTTTGCAAAAGGGACTGAAAGGGGGTATTACAAATTTGAAGTGGGGCTACTAGGGCATGTGTGGTATCATATGAAAGAACGCTGTTTGCACATTCTCAAACATTTTTTTTTTAGGCAGCATAGTTTCCGACTTTTGCTGAAAAGTATGAAAAAAAATACCTAGTACCAAAAAATACCAAGTAATAATAATAAAAATCTGACATTATTCTATTAGATAGAAGCTTATGTAAAGATTACAGGAAAAATAAAACGATGTCTCTAAATAGCACAGTTTTTCAGAAATCATCAACATCATAGTACGGAACCCTCGATGCGCGAGTCCAACTCGCTCATGACCGGTTTTTTTTAAATTGCTAGCTGTAATTACTTTAACATCTTGTGTATAATATTTGTGTCCCTTAGGATGAGATATCGTGAGAGGGGAGAACATCGTTCGTTTACTCGAAGTGGAAGGGTTATAAAAGGCAGAGGCGTATTCGTAAGTAATTTTATTATTCTAACTACCCATTAACTGGGTTGTGGAGGTCAGATAAATGGTCGCTCCATGTCAAATACTGCTTTCATTCGATTAGCGTGGAGGCCGACGCCGACAAAATTGGAACAAGTTGAAACCATTAGCCAGATGATGATGAAGAAAGATGGTTTGAACCATGGTTTTAGTGGGTTTAACAGTTGTGGTTGCCCAGTGGTATCGTACGCGACTTACGAGTTGTAGGTCGTAGGTTCGAACCCTGAGAAGCGCTTTACTTTGTGGTAAATTATTTCATCACCATTGGTCTCAAAACCGTGAAGGAAAAGAGTGTCCGTGGAGTTTCCTTCTCCATAGGAACCTACTATTTGGAGTGGGCAACTAGCTTCATATTTGTATCTGACCAACTTCTTGACGATTCAAAAGTGCCTGTAAATGGTTTAATTGAAATAAATGCGTTGAGTTTGAGTTTGAAGGAAAACATCGTAAGGAAACCAGCATGTCCTAGAACCATAAGTTCGAAGACATGTGCCATCTACCAACCCGCACTGGGCCCGCGTGGAGGATTACAGCCCACTCGCTCTCACAGAGAGAAGGCCTGTGTCCCAGCAGTGGGTATGTTATAGTTTGATTATGGAATAGATACACCCAAGTTTTGAAATGGTGAATTTCCCACCAAATTCGTTATTGATCTAATTGCTTTCGAGAATTAAATGACAAGTAATTGATAGTGTATTAAGCAGCTAGGTAGGCACTTAATATTGATTGTTTCCAGCGCTACCGCACGCCATCTCGCTCGCGCTCCCGTTCCCGCTCAGTGACGCCGCCTCACTGGCGACAGGCGCAGAGGCGTATCATCAAACTATCTGAATTTGAGGTGAGACTAGCTGCTGTCCGCGACTTCGCCCGCGTGGCTTTTTCTAGCTTGAGTTACTTCTTATAACATCAGCTATCTGTCAATGAAACTCCCGTCAAAATCGGTCTATCCGTTTCGGAGATTAGCCGAAACAAACAGACAAACAGAACGACAAAAATAAAAAATAAAAATTTTTTTTTTGTTATAAGTACCGTTTCTTATGCGTTTAGTAAAAAGCTGTTAATTTGACGCCAAAAACATACACTTCAATTTTATTTATTTGTATAGACGTGCGCGTGTAGACGCGTGGCCTTAATCGGAACTAAGTAACCCCAACAAAACACAATTTCACTTATGATTACCAAAAGCGCTGCCTTGTCCACGCCATTCAAGCGCCAAAAGATGTTTGTGGTACTATTTTTGTTATAATGATGGCTTGATGAAGTAAATTGAAGGTATAGTCAATCTCGTAATTGCTGCGTCAGCTTAAGATTGAATTTCATTTGCACGTAATAAAACGACAAGGTCTATTTGTCTATGTAACAATTAAATATTTTCAACCTTATTGAAGTTTCAAATAGCTGAGAACTGTTGCCAAAAGTGTAAAGCCATTTACAATTTTTGACGTTCAACAGTGCCTTTTAATGGTCTACTCCCGGCAATATGCCAATGGCCCACCAGCAAAAATATTCCCTCGCTAATATAAATAATATAGGTTTTGAATAATAAATCGATATTGAATAGTAATAAAACAAAAAATCTAAACCGCCTTGCAAATAAAAGTTTGGAAGCAATATTACGTGTAAATTCGAGCCAAATGTTAAAAAGATTGTACTTAAGCAGAATGCAGTGCCACGCTTCAAACTAGTATACATTTTTTTTTTATAATTTGGCTATTTTTTATGTTTTTAATTTGAGCTGGTGGCCCGCCAGTAGTTCATCATTTGCCCAAATGGCCCATGGGCTCAATAAGTCTGTGCATCCCTGGTCTACGGCTACTTGAAATAAATGATTTGACTTTGACAAGTTCGCCTATACTTACCTTATGGAATTACTAAATAGGTTGGTCGCTGGTCGTACGTTTCAGTTCATGCATGTTGACGGTTGTGTCTCCATTTATTGAGTAAGATTTAATTTAAAAAAAAATGATTTTCTCCTTTAAAACAGTAACTTAGTTATTCATTGATAGTTTCACGTGTACATCATTATCCATTTACGTGTGAAATTATCAATGAATAATGTGCCGGACGGGCATGATCGTCGGACGCGGTGTAGGTGTAGGGAGGGTGTAATGCCTATCCAGGGTGTTATCCCGGTGTGTGTGTAGGCCTCCCAGTCCAGACGGCGCTGACGTCCTGCACCTATAGTTCCAGATATCTTCGAGCAGCCTGCTATCTTCAAGAGTTTATTTCTCAACACCTGATATTGTTTTTAACTGTACACCTGCTGTGTTTTCAACTGTACCATTGCTAAAGGAGAAGGGTCCTGGAACCCTTGGGGGTTATATAACCTGATTAAAACACCATAGTTTGGTTGCTCCCTCAGGAAGCGAGTTAGGGACTCTCGGGAACACACTGAAGTTATTTAAAAATGTAAAATATTCCTTGCCGATGACTACGAATTTCAATTTTTATTACGTTTGATTAAGTACGAGCCTACTTTACCGTAACGAGGGCCGCTAATTACTTCCTGATTCAACGTTAATTTATTAACATTTTCGTTATGTACATGTTACATGATTACATAATATCACCTGATATCAACACATATATAAGGCATGTTATACATCGTTGAAATCCTTGTAAAATTCCCCATGACCTGAGGTATCTGTATCTACTATGTCTATTCTCACTGAAGGAATTTTTCAGTGAGAACAAGAAAAAATATTAGTATTATTAATTTAAATTGGTTTTCTAATCGTGTTTCTCGGAAACTATTAGACCGATTTCTATTTTGATTACAGATACCTCAGGCCAGTATATAGACCTACAACAATCTAATATTTAGAACGTTACAAGTATATTTTTCAGGGCGTGAAAGTCACCTGTTAAACTCAAAAAATTACACATTACAAAAATAATGATTTACGACATTCAAGCTCAATTAACTGGGTCTATTTATTTGATTAGATACCTAAAAGTTAGGTCCAGGGCTAGGTCTTGATCTAGGTTACCGGGATACACCAAAAAAACTATAACATATAACTATATAGCCCAGCTAATTGAGGTTGAAATGGTCGTACTTACGGTTTCACATACTAAACTCGCTAAGCTATGTTCCTTACATAACACTATGGCTATTTCTATTTGAATTTAAGTTAATATTTTCCCTATATAGCTACATATGTGACGTTTCGTCGCAAACCCAAACAATATAACTATTTCTATGTGAATCTAAGTTAATATAAAATTAGATACATCTATATAACTACATATGTGACTTTTCGTCGCAAACCCAAACTCTCTAACTATTTCTATATGAATTTAATATGCAAATTCCCTATATACAACTACATATCTGACGCTTCGTCGCGAACAAATAACTAAGTTTGCGCAACTGTACTCCATTTGAAATAAGATTAGACCTTTAAATAAACCTTTTTTACCGTCCGTTCAACCGATTTTGACTTCTATTGCGTTGGTGGCATGACAAATGGCAGCTGTATTAAACAGTTGGTATTGTAACTACGTTTTTACTTTTAATGCCATCCTAGTGCCTGCGGAATAAAAGTCAAAATCGGTTGAACGGACTGTAACAAAAATCATTTAAAACTTCTAATCTTATTTCAAATGGAGTATAGTTTCGTAATGTAAATCCAGCTCATGCTTATAAAAATCTACTTTACAGCGCGCTGAACACGAGAGGTCTGAGAAGGAACAACTGGAGTCTACTAAGAAGAAAGCAGAAATAGAACGACAGCGGAGCCGTGAGTTATTCATACTGATTAAAATGTTCTTTTTGAAGTGTAAACTTCTTTAAGCGCGTTGAGCACTTTTTGGGTGAACAATAATCATGGAACTCGCATCATCGTCACCGAACGCTTTCCATGAGCTATATGTACTTATACTGTTTTCACTTCTATCGGCAGTCCCCAAAGACTGCCCCGCATGTTTTTTTTTTCATTACCTACTATTCAAAAAGATTGATTAATATTTTTGAGGAGTAATGTTTTTTGTTTTTTTAATTCGCCCAAAGGATTTTCGACCATTCCGCCTCTTCTTCCGTGCAGAATTTTTGTTTTTAATGATGAAATGAATTATATTCAATGCATGATGATGATATCCCCGCCCGGTCCCCTTGAGTTTCAGTAAAGATGTGGCAATTTACTGAGACCTCACACGGACTTCTTGAGAGAACTTGAAGTAATGTTGCACTGTTTTGTTTCATTTGCCTACACTTACACTTAATGGTTAATAATCCACCATCATTACACATGAATATTCGGCTAAACACAAATTTTAGAAAATAAAACAAAACTGCTAAACATGTCACTTCACTTTCCCGCCAAGAACCCCCTGAGTAGTAATGTTTATTGTTCCAAAAGCTTGTCACTCCGATTCTGAATTCAAATATTATTAATAGATAAGATAAGCTAGACTTCTTGGCGGGAAAGTGAAGCGTCATGTTCAGCAGTTTGTTTAATTTTCCAAAATTAGTGTTTAGCCGAATATTAATGTGTAATAATGGTGGATTATTAACCATTAAGTGTTTGTGAACGTGCATTAGTGTAGGCAAATGAAACAAAACAGTGCAACTTCGCTTCAAGTTCTCTCAAGAAGTCCGCGTGAGGACTCAGTAAAGTGCCACATCTTTACTGAAACTCAAGGGGAGTGGGCGGGGATATCATCATCATGCATTTATAATTCATTTCATCAATATTTAAAACAAGAACTAAAACTTGACATTGGCTAAATGCACAAACCGTGCGAAGCCAGAAGGAAAAAAAAAAAAAAAAAGATAAGCTATGAATTAACGCCTTTTTGTAGGTGATGGCGAAGGCAATACTCCAGTTGGTCCACCAGAGGAGAAAGAGGAAGGCGAATGTGATTCAACTCTCGGTTAGTATGGGTAGAGTATTTATCTGCGGCACTTTTTATAATCTGCCCAGCAGAATACTTGTATCTTAACATTTTTGTAACGTGTCTCAGAAAAGTGTTATAATATTAAGATACTTAGCGAAGCAGGGTCTGCTTCGTACGGTTTTAGGACCTGACGAAACATTCCGATTTCCTTTGTAGGTTTACGTTCCTGATACCGGTCAGTTGGACAATTTCTAGTAACTAGTAGTGCACATATTTTAGACATACCTACTATCTGTAACCATACCTATGTTTAACAAAATAAATGACTGATTGATTGATTGAACTATAATGATCAAATCGCAAAACACTTATTCGTTAGTATAAAACTGGCAGGTCTCAAGAACGCATTCTCTCAACGGCCCGACTGTAATATTATGTGTAGTAATTTTAGCTTCACTCATGTTGAAACTACCTAAAAACATTTAAAAAAAAATATTTATTGCGTAGCGGGTATTTGTAGTACGTACAAACTGACAAATTCTGTAGGGGTGGACTACTGTTCCCCTAGTTCGGTAGCTGAGCAACTTGTATTAAGAGCGTTTACGACTTAGGGCATTTCATACAAACTTTCAAGCCCTTGTTTTTCGAAACGACTGAACCGATTTTAATGAAACTTCATACGCATAAGCAGGATACAAAGGTCTTTTCAGAGAATGAGAGAATGTTTGTTCATGTCTAAATATAGTAAGAGTACAACATAATAACAATTACATTTACAGACCGTTCTCGCCACGAGAAGATTGATTACAACGCGTTGGATTTCGAAGAGGACATAGAGCATGACGGTAAATGTTTTAAAGAAAAAAGCTTTATTTATTAGGTTTTTTATTTGATAAGGAAGAGTGAAAATAATGTAGTCGAAAAATGTTGGTGATGGTGCTATTTATAAAATTATATTTCCTTACTTTGTTTTAAAAGCCTCTTGGAGTTTATCATTAAAAGCTATTCAAACAAACAAAAAAATGCTAGCTATTTCACATTTATGTATATTCGTGTTCGCCCTATACTAGAACTACTTGATATACTGTAATCAGAATATCGCTAAGACTGTTGTTTTTTTATTATTGTACTTCTCTCAAAGCAATATGACCGATCCTGCACGGCATAATGTTGAACCTAAGTTTTATTTTATGTAGATTATTTTTAACAGTTAATGTATTACATATTTATTTATATATTTTCTGTTTGTTACTTATACATTATCTCATTTCTGGTGTTGGATAATAAAAAAACCTTTTTTTGCAGACCATATTTAAATATTTTTCTTTTCGGTTTTTTATTTATTATTTATAATAAATGAATGTTTTACAATTAAAATAAATGTTGTATACGTTGTAGTCCAACTCTCGAAGTATATCATGATATTTTCTTCAGACGAGGCGTCCCACAAACGCAAGCCGGCTGCGAAGCCCGACCGACGCCGCGACATTCGCAGGGCTACCCCTGAGAACAGGGCTGATATGTTGGCTCTAGCGTTAGGGGTCAACCCGAAGCATGATCAGCAAAGGTTAGTAGTTTTTTTTTTTTAAAACGTTGCCCCACACTAGGAATTTCTCCTGTATCGTGGGTGCGTTTACAAACATTGAAATTCACATACACAAACAGCCAGACCAGGAACAACTACTTGTAGGTCATACAAATATTTGTTCCGTGCGGGAATCGAACCCACGACACGCAGCGCAGCAGTCAATCGCTTAACCACTGCGCCAACCGTGCCGTAGTTGACTCTTGTGTTGAAAGATCAGTCATATTGAGGAATAAGAATGCAAATTGATTTATTATTTGTACTAGCGGCCCATCCCTGCTTCGGACGGGTGCAATGGCGACATGTCAAATATCGAGACTTTTGTGCTGTACCTAAGTTAAATATTAATGTAATACACGCATAAACCTTCGTGAATAAATGCTATGATGGTGAAAATCGCATCAAAATTCTTTGTGTAGTTTAGAAGAGCTCGTTGTCTGTTCTTCTCCATAGAGATCTACGTTTTGGAAAGACCAACTAGCTTCAACTTTCTGACTAACTGACCGACTCTTTGACAATTCGAAAGTGCCTGTAATTGGTTTAATTGAAATAAATGCTTTGAGTTTGAAGATCTAATCGGTTCCACAGACAAATACCAAAATAAAAATAAAGTCATTTATTCAAACTAGGCTGAGAGTCAGCACTTTTCGAACGTCAAAAATTACATGAGACAGTCCCCCAAAAACGCCCGCCCTTCACCACTTCCTAGTGCTTTAGCTGGGAAGAAGAAGTGGCGCAACAAACTCCCCAGCAGCACAGCTGTCTGTTCACATATAAAACTTGAATCTATACAATAAAATGTAAAATATATATATATATACGAAAAGCGACTTTGTTTTATACTATGTTATTTGTTTTTTATATTTTCATTAATCAAGATTTAAATGCAATTATCATCATTCGTTTTGTATAAAACAGAATACAGTACCGTACGCGGTTGTTTTCAGCTGTAAGGAGTGTCATCTCTGTCACTCATACCTATGTGACCGTCTCTTTCTAAAGCTCGATGTACCATACTTACCCCCGAGTACTGTACTACACGAACCCTTACGCCCTTTGTACACGGCACGGCTTCTTCACGGTACGCCGTATAAACCGCGCCGTAGAAAAAACGTGTCTGTCAACAAGCTTCCATAGTGATCCATACACCACTAGACGACCGTGCCTACATACGGTGAATAAACCGTAGTTTTTCACGGCAAGAAAAACGTGTATGTAAAAAAAAGAAAGTTAATTAAAAAAATAAAAATCCTGACTGCAAAATCATGAACCGAAAAGATGGAAACAAGATGAAAAGAAAACGAGTATCCTTGAAGTACCAAAAATAAATAAATGCAGTCGGAGGCAAATTTTAAGGCGTTCGTAACATCTTAAATGCCTCCGACTGCATTTATTTATTTTTGGTACTTAAAGGATACGTTTTTTGTTTTTTAATTAACTTTTTTTATTTTATACTTTTTAGTTAGGATTATAAGACGGTAAATTAGTTTATATACTCACTTATGATCGGGTGATAACGACCTCTTACTTACTCACTCCAAAAATTCGGGATATTTTTTTTATCATTTCTCATTTAAATTACTTTTAAACATATAATAGGTATACATTTTTGTAATCACATATTAAACCCCACCATTTTGATACCCCACTCGATAGGCTTGGGAGATTTTTTTTCGAAAACAATTATTTTGGCGGCAATTCGCCATATTGATTTTTAATAATTTGAATATGACACTCGCACAATAAAGACGAATCTAACGACATATCACTCATCAAAATCGGTTCAGCCGTTTAGTAGTTACGAGGGAACATAGGGAAAGACATACATACATACAGGTCAAACACATAACCCTACTTTTTTGCCCTAATATATTCCACAAATGCCATTGGTGAAGAAAACTGTCAAATTAGTACCGCCTAGATGGCGCTGTTTGTTACTTTCATTCAGCTGCCAAAGTAGTTTCTTGTTAAAAACTTTGCTGATTTATTATTTGTTAAATTTTAGATTTGTAAATATGTGAGCACCGTACCTTAAAACGTATCACATCATTAATTTATCTATGATTCTTTTTTTTTAATACTTTGTACCTATTGTAGTATAGTAATTTTATTCCAGGTACATAGTCTTCACATATACTTAGAAAACTTACACACTACTACCTTACTTACTTAAAATTTAAACATTTATATCTGTAACTTTTATGGTGTACATAATAAAGAGTATTCTATTCTATTCTAGTTATGTAATAAATTTATACTATATAATATAAAACATTTTAAAAGAGTAACTATGGAGTTTCTGGCCCATTCTTCTCTATACGAAACTACCTTAAGGAAAGGGCAACTAGTATCAATTCTATTTTCTTGTAAATTTGGACATTCAATAGTGCCTTTTGTGTGTCTAATCGAAAAAAAAATTTGACTTTGAAACCCCAGTTATTATCTTCCTCAACAGAGATGCCGCACCTTTCGGTCGCGACCGCGAGGCCCGTGAAGGCCGCGATGGCCGAGAGAACCGCGAGGCTCGCGACACCCGTGACAACAGAGGCCGCCGAGATGGCCTATCTTCAACAGTGGGATACGCACAGCCCAAGTTATCATCCGCCATAACCAATATGTCTGAAGGCCTGGCTAAAGGTCAGCATGAGGAGAAGTCTAAGGATGACTATGATCCGTTTAGTCTGTTGAGGAGTACATTTAAGAAGAATCCGCAAAGGTAAGCAGAGTTGTTACTCTTACATTTTACCTAGTTAATTTTAACCGTGGTTTTAGTGATTTGTGAGTATGGCTTCAATGTATCCAGAAACTCCAGTTTGAAGAAGCAATCAAGTTAAAAAATCAATATAATAATTATTAAAAGCCTATGGTGTCCCATGAAAGGGCAAAGAGTTAAATAAAATGTCAACAGATCTTGTGTATACACACACATTCATAATAGGACTCGAATAATATAACTATTTTATAACTCGATTTGGTAAAATTCAGTTAATGCTATAACAACTTGGGTAATATAATAATAAAAATCTTTATTTCTTCAGGAAAGACGTTGAAGCTCGTCCAGCAGATCGTCGCGAAGCGATGAAAGCTCGCTTAGGCGAAAAAGAGAAGGTCAATGAAAAGGATGACAGACGTGACCGTTTTAGAAATGAAAAAGAAGATCGGGATCGCAAACAATTGGACCAGAGGACTGACAAAGAAGACAGAGGTCGTAGACCCTTGGAAGTAAGGAATGAAAAGGATGACAGAACTCGCAAACTTTTAGAAAACAGGAATGATAAACAAGAAAGAATCCGCAAACTATCCGAAGTCTCAGACCACAGAAATGATAAAGAAGACAGAGTTCGCAAGCATTTTGATCAGAGGAACGACAAAGATCATAGAGAACGAAAAATATCAGAGCACAGGAATGATAAAGACGACAGAGACCGCAAACAATCTGAACAGAGGAATGAGAAAGATGACAGGGTTCGAAAACACTCCGAACATAGGAATGAACGGGACGACAGAGATCGTAAACATTCTGAACAGAGGAATGACAGGGATGACAGAGATCGTAAAGCTTCAGATCAGAGAAATGATCGAGATGAGAGAGATCGGAAATATTCTGATTACAGAAGAAATGATCGGAGGAGGGAGAGATCTGAACGTCGGGACAGGAGTAAGGATCGCAGTAGGAGTGATAAGAGTAGAGATAACGATAGGAGTAAGGCTAGGGACGAAGATAAGGATAAGAAGAGGAGGCGGTCGCGTACGCCGTCACCGGCTAGAGAGAGGTAATGTATTTTGATTCGAAACATAGAATACGGTTCCCAAATGAAAATATGGGGTCAAATTAAATTAGCTAGCAAAACTTCGCAGACGTGATGGGTATCGATATACTGGGTCAAATTCAATTAGCTAGCAAAACTTCACAGACGTGATGGGTATCAATATACCGGGTCATATTAAATTAGCTAGAAAAGCTTCGCAAACGTGATGGGTATCGATATACGGAGTCATATTAAATTAGCTAGCAAAACTTCGCAGACTTGATGGGTATCGAATATCGTTATATGTATATAGAAAACTTGTTTCTGTGTAGTAAAAATAACTCATTAAGTACTTGCATTCGTTTACAACCGAAATGCTTTGTCTCATGCAGACATCAGGCATGTGCTTATACAGTGTAACCTGGATAAGTGGGATCTCAAGCGACGTAGGATTATTTATCACTTAAAGTGGCTTATCATTTACCCAGTTTCTCAAATTGTCAAAATGACAGTTGTCTTCTTTACAGAGGCTCCCCCGCTAAGACAGGTCGAAATGCACCGTTTTTCTTTTACAGAGGTGAAAATGTTCATTAAAAATGTCCAGACCAATATTTGAAATAAATTATTATTAGTTGTCTTACGTATGCGGGCTATTGAACTACAGAGTCCTCAAAATACTAGAGGTGGAAATCGATACAATCTAACAAATGCATTCTCAGTTATAATGGTTTAAAGAAAGAGAAGCGCGATGACACAACGCTTGTAATTTATTGCAAATTATGAAGCAATTATTTATTTACTCAAAAATAAGTTGAGTAATCGAAAATGAAAAACAACCAAGTTCTGCATACAAATAAGACGTTCTTGTTATTAATTAAATACGAGTACCAACCGTACGTTGATATTTAATACAGATATTTTGGATTGAAACTCAAAGTAAAGGGTTACCGTTCATTTGTATCGTGATTTTTCTTCTAAACGTGTTTTGGTAACAGCCAAGTTCTGAGAAATATGTTCAAGAATAACATATATTTTTTCCGCTACCACAAATGTATAAATTTCGCAATTTTGTTGTTTAAGACAAGCCTACTTTTATCATTTGCCTATTGTCAGCGCTTTAATTATTCCCAGTAACAGAGGTATTTCGATGCAAGTGTCGAGACCTCATTGTAATTATCACTTATCCAGGGCCCAGGTTACACTGTTTTACCAACCCGTTGCCAGGGTGAACTACAAGCTTTTCGCGTGTTCCTAAGTTATTTTTTCAGTTCTGACAGAAACCGGGCTCTTAAAACGTCTGATCTAAAATCTCTATTCACTTTTTACGGTTTTTTTAAAAGTGCCGAGACCTCATTGTAATTATCACTTATCCAGGGCCCACTTAACCAGGTTACACTGTTTTACCAACCCGTTGCCAGGGTGAACTGCAAGCTTTTCGCTTGTTCCTAAGTAATTTTTATCGGTTCTGACAGAAACCGGGCTCTTAAAACGTCTGATCTAAAATCTCTATTCACTTTTTACGGTTTTTTTAATGATATTATTGGTCCGAAAATATCTTGATAAGCCTTGTATTCACCTTCTCATAGATCAAAGTCTCGTGACCGCAAGCCTTCTGCGACTGAGACCAGAGAGAAGAGTGGCGAGCGGACCCCCCTGGAAGATGACAAGAAGGATGGTGTAAGTATTCATGGTGTTAGTATTATATAATGTCTGTTCCAAAAGTAGTAAAGTCTATTCGTACCCTTAAACTTCTCTACTTCACCCTCGTCAGAAGTGTACTGGATTATACATCTCAGGTGTGGAATCCTACCTATCAGGTCCATATCGATCGAGTCGAACGCGTCCAAAAAGGCTTCACTAGGTACCTGCGATATAAATCGAACACCTGCCCCAACACAACTAATTACCCTGAAAGATTGAGTCACTTCAACCTTACATCCCTCGAAAACCGCAGAAAAATTATGGATCAAATTATGCTCTTCAAGATTGTCAATGGACTGATTCATGTTCCAAAACTTCTGGAAGACATAAATATATCTGTTCCTCGTTGTTGTCAACCCAGACCCGACCGCAAATTGGATGTGTTTGCACCAATTACAGCTCGAACCAACCTCGGGCGATCAGCGCCGTTGAACCGTTTGGTGAGAACTTATAATGAAAGCCACTCTCGCACCAATAGCATTGACATCTTCTCCAACACCCTAGCTCAATTTCGTAAAAATCTTTTGCAACTTATATTTTGAATTCCATCATTAATTATATTCTTTGCAATTAATTTTGGTAATGGAATTTATTTCAATTTAATTTGATTATTCTTATTATTGATTAATTTGATTTTTTTGTTATTGTAAATTTATTTCATTGTATTATTATTATTAACATTTGATTTTATAATTATCTTTATGTCAGATAGGCAAATTATGTAAGTGCTGTGCACACCTTTAAGTGATAAGTTCACTGCAGTAATTTTAAAATATGATATAAGTTCTCTAAATGTGCTTTTGTGAACTAGTCGTTGGAGTGCCATAATAAATAAATAAGTATCTGATGATTAAATTCTTTCCCAAGCACTAATTAAAGGTAATTAGTAACACATGCATCTGTATTTACAAGGTTTCAACTTTATATCTCACCATTTTTATGGTTCCGTACTTCAAAAGTTAAAAACGGAACGCTTATAGGATCACTTCGTTGTCCATCTGTCTGTCTGTCTGTCTTGTCAGTATGTCAAGACCTTTTTCTCAGGAATGCGTGGAGGTATCAAGATAAAATTAATATCAAATTCGTAGATCTACGGTCCCTTGGTGCTCTAAAAAAATCAAGCTTATATGTCAAGGCAATAAAAAATACGTCGATTTATGCGATATATTTTGATACTCGCAAATAAATCAAAACCTATAAGGTGCTTCCCGTTGACCTAGAATCATGAAATTTGGCAAGAAGCACGGTCTTACAGCACAATTAAAGGAAAAACTAAAAAAATTGATAATTTGTAGTTTTATCAAATAAAAAAATACTTTTCTGCGATTACAAACTTACATTTGCAGTTGGAAAATTGACCGTGGCGTATATCGACGTATGGGAGAACATGTTTTTCAACTACAATGTTAAGTTTGTTTTTCGGATAAATTCATCCCAACTACGGAACACTTCATTGTGCGTGATCCGACACGCACATGGCCGGTTTTTTCCAACAATTATTGTTTGACTAACATTATTACTTACCGAAAATGAAGTTACAAGAAACTTAATTATAGTCAAATGAAAAACATGTTTCAGGTGATTTCAAATTTACAATTTCGGTTTTAAGTATTCCCGTAATCAAATCAAAGCACTCAATTTGCGGCACTTAAAATTAGCTTCCACAGATACATTTTCTGCTCCTTTTGCTTACCTTTTCATCAACACAAAGCAGTTTAGGTCTCTGCCCTCATTAAAATCCCCCTATTTTGAATAAGTGTGCACAATAATTAACTAACTAGCTACCTGTTTTGGTAGGTGGGATACTAAATTATTGAGCAGTTATATTCAACACCTAGAAAGTATGCAAAAGAGGTTTGTTAGGAAGCTCTCGGCAATAGCTGGTGTTCAACGCACAATTATTAAGCACTATGATGATAGACTGAGTCACTTGAAAATGAAATCGCCACAATGGCGTAGATTCTTTTAGGTTTACCTTTCTTATTTAAGGCGAGAGCGTCAGGGGTAGCCCACGAAAATCAAAAATTTCTTACGATTTTTGCAATTTGCAGGTCGCGGCCGGAACACAGAATTATAATCATTAGAATCAGTAATACAACTAACTCTCTTCGTAGTATCCTATGAATAGCTATTTCATGAAATAGTCATTCAATAGGATTCTATGAACTTAGAGAATTGTATTGCTGATTCTAATGATTATAATTCTGTAAAGCCATATTTGTTACGGCCGCGAAGTATGTTTTAATCAACATTCAACCTGATACAGACCTACAGACCCACAGGCAAATTGCAGAAAACTAAAGAAAATTTTAATTTCGCGGGCTACCTTAGCGCATCCATTAAAGTTGTAAATCAAGGCGTGGATTGCCCAGATTTGGTGGGTCAGTTGAGCATGAATGTGCCTAGACCGTCCGCCAGAGTTCAAAATTATAGCCCTTTAGAGGCATGAGGAACAGGGTGTAAAGTTCACTCATCCTCTATAGAAAAGGGAAGATCCTCCGACCAGACGGGTGTTGTGTCTGGTGGGCAACTGCCCGACGGTTGATGTCGGGATGTTGTATTTATGCTAGTTGGCGGTAAACTCTGCTTGCGCGATGCAGGATTTTGCGTGATGTCAGTGTGACGCGATGTTCGCATGTGGCGATGTTGTTGCCGCTACAGCCCTTTCTCGATCAAATCCAGTCGACACAAATACGGATACAATGCGCCCCTTTCCTGTATCCTCAGAAGATGCAATAACTTGTTCCACAGTTGCCATCTTGATGTTTTCGGTGGTAAATTGTATATATATAAGAAAAGTATCTTTAATAAAATGTAGGGTTATGATAAAAAAAAGTAAGCTGTCACGGGACGCCTGGCAGATGTGAAACATCAAAATCAAACAAACAAACATCGAAAAAAAGGTCAGGGGTGCGAAGCGGGGGGACCGCGCGCGCGGAGTGGGTGGTGAATCGCCACGCGGCATTCGTCGCCCCGCCAGCAATCAGTTTTACGTGCGCCTATAGTATGTTTCACATAAAAAAACCCAGCATTTGTAAGCTATATAACGTAGTAATTAACATTTTTTATTTGATGTTTATATTTTTTTTATATATTCTTTTTTTTTGTATAATGAATGTTCTAGTACGCTAATTGATAGTGCCGTGATTTCCTATCATTTGGATACATGCGAGATCTATATTATGACAAAGACTTTGGGCTAATGCTGTGTATGTGTGTAGTTGGTAAGCCTTTATACAACATTAGGTTTTGTTTATACTAAACCCGAAACGGGGTCATTGTACTCATCATTTTGAACAATTTTTTCTATGGGGCCAACCTTGAAATCGCGAAATAAAAATCAGCTGTTCCATACATTTTGTCGATTTAAGTGAACACAAATGTAGGGAACAGCTGATTTTTTTTTCGCAATTTCACGGTTGGTCCCATAGAATTTTTTTTTCAAAATTATGAGTATGACGGCGTCACCATTGTAAACAGCACGTGCAACGGGCCGAGTTACGCACTGCAATGTGTCACTTAAGCATCCCTACTCTCCCCACTACTCGAGCCGCTCTATATAAGCGAACGCGCAGCAAGGAGGGGAGAGAGGGTCTGAAAACCCGTAGGGTCTGAAAACCCGTAAATCTCCCGGATCAGACGGAATCACCAACAGGGTGCTCCAGCTGTTCCCCGCTCACCTGATCATGCTAATGACCACCATCTTCAATGGCGCTCTTAGCAACAACATTTTTCCTCAAGCTTGGAAAAGTGCCACGGTCATCGGTATCCCGAAGCCCGGCAAACCTAAGACCGAACCTTCCAGTTACCGACCCATCAGTCTGCTCAACGTCTTCGGCAAAGTCTATGAGAGGCTTATTTATAAGCGTCTCAGAGACTATGCCGAGACGAAGGGCCTCATCCCAAACGAACAGTTCGGGTTCAGATCCCAACATTCGTGCGTACAACAGGTCCACCGTATCGTCGAGCATATAAGCGCTGGCTTCCAGCGCGGGCTCATGACGGGTGCTGTGCTCTTCGACATTGCGAAAGCGTTCGACAAAGTCTGGCACAACGGCTTATTATATAAGCTCTACAAACTCGGTGTGCCCGATCGTCTCGTGCTCATCTTACGAGACTTTTTGTCGGACCGCACCTTCCGCTATCGCATCGAGGGTGCGCTATCCTCCCCCCATCCGCTCCGCGCAGGCGTCCCTCAGGGCGCTGTGCTGGCACCGCTGATATTCACTATATTCACTAGTGATATCCCCAAATGTAGAAAGGCGCAGTTAGCTCTGTTCGCAGACGACACGGCAAGACAATATCGCCCGCATCCTTCAGGCCGAAGTCAACAGACTCGCGGCCTGGTTCAGGAAGTGGATGATCGAAGTCAACCCTGATAAGAGCCAGGGGGTCCTATTCTGTAGGCCCCGGCGATCACCCGCCCTGCCCCAACCGATCACCATGTTCGGCAAGCCTATCCCTTGGGAGAAGCGAGCCAAATATCTCGGTGTGGTCTTAGACCATCACATAACGTTCGGCGAGCACATAAAACAGGTGCGCTCGCGCGCCAGTTTTGCTCTCGGCCGACTACACTCCGTACTCAACCCGCGCAGCAAGTTGTCCCTTAAGTGCAAATTGCGTATTTACACCGCGTGCATTCGACCGATTATGACTTACGCCTGCGTAGTCTTCGCTCACGCAAAGTCGTATCACATCCATAAGATGCAGACGCTTCAAAACCGATTTCTCCGCAGAATTACGAAGGCTCCTTGGTTCGTTCGGAACGAACAACTTCACGTAGACCTTAAGATGCCTACCATCAAACAGTTTATGAAGCGCCTTGCAAAGCGCTTTTTCGAATCCGCGGAACGTCATCGCAACCCCTTGGTTGTGCAGGCCGCTAGTTACAGGCCTTCTGCCATTAGTCAGACTCGCCGACCGAGGCACACTCTCTTAGATCCGGATGACCCCGTCACTCTCCTTCAGGAAAGCAATAGGGCCACGAGTACAGTGCACAAAATACACAAACCGACCTTCCGTCCTCGCTGCCGAGGTACCACGCGAACTTCCCGAGTAAATGGTAATAAAAGTCCTCCCCCCCGTCCCTTGAATGTCGATGCGCCAGCCGCCCGGTTAGAGGCTGAGAGCACCGTAGCAATAAATATAATATCCCCTGATAATAATCATGATCAAAATGTTGATCCAGCCCGTCCCCAAATTGTTACTAATTTTGTGATCCCCCAACGACGCCCTAAGCCGAGGTCCGTACCCCACAGGGGGTGCCCTTAGTGCGCTGTCGTTTAGTTTTAATATATATAATTTGCGCCCTGGCTGGAGGCTTTAAGATTAAAAACCTTAGGGCAGCCACAGGAATATCCGGTTAAGTAGCAACGACCTCTCTAGGTCTGCTACGAGATGCCATTCAAAAAAAAAAAAAAAAAAAGGAGGGGAGCATTCTTGTCGCAGGCTCGGCCCGGTGCACATGTTGTAGCTCTTAGATACTGTAGTCTGAATTAAACTATTATTACAGTGAATTAATAAGTTGTGGAAATTAAAGTTGACTACTGCTATATCTCTTACTTTCATTTAAGATGTTGGACCCTCTGCCTTCAAGTCCAATGACCCCTTTTCGGGATTAGTATAAACAAAAACTAATGTTGTATAAATAAATGAATACTTTTGGAACAAATAACCGAACGTGGTTTGACATGAATACGAGCTTCGGCTGAATATTCGGTGGAAATAAAAAGTTCGAACGAACTTCGGTTATTTTCACTAGGAAATGTATACTAACAAAAACGTAACAGACTCCTACCAGATAACGCAGAACACTTGGTATTTTTGCACCATAACCTGCCCTAGGTAAATCTTAAATACCAGGTAATAAGATTTCATTTAACAATTTAATACAAATTAAAAATAGTGTTTTTTGGCAATCATTATTTCAATGTTTAGATGTGAAAATTCTGTTAATTATTAGAATACAGTTAATTGTTAAATAAGTAACAACTAACAAACAATAAATAAATACATATGATTTTATTTTTCTAGTTTTATTATTTTAGTCAAAACAGTTGAATGATTGAAATATTATACACTCGCGAGCAATAAACTGGAATCACTTCATCGCGCGTTGATCAAGACAATTTTTTAAAATGTCTATACAATGAACTGTGGATTGTTGTATAATACCTGAAAGGTAATTTTGTTAGCTTTCAAATAATATCAAAAAGATTTAAAATTAATTATATTTTTTACCTAAATTTAGAGAATTATTGCAATAGGTTGAAGTTGTGGACGTCTAAATGAATAAGAAAAATATGAAAATATACAATTTTTATTTATGTTATTTACCCCTTAATATTTTGTGTTACCCCCCCTGGCCCTAATGACTGCCTGTGTGGGCTTTCCTACCACTGTTCGACTAAAGCAGTTTTCAGGTCTTCTATTGACGCCGCCGGAGCTGGACATCTTCCTCGAACCCGCCTTTTCAGCTCGTCCCATATATGTTCAATCGTATTTAAATCAGAGCTGAGGGCTGGCCAGTCTAGTGTGGGAATCCCGACTTCTACAAGGTACTGTCGAGTCACTGCAGCGGTGTGGCAGCGGGCATTATCGTGCATTACCAGGAAATCTTTGCCAATAAACCCGGCGTGTAGAGGAGCACATGGCCTAGCAGAATATCGTTGATGTATCTTTCTGCGGTTAGCCCTCCTCCCCGATCTCCACCAGGTACGAATATCAACTCCATTTTTGCCCCTCCCATGTGGGCGGGGATATCTATTGCGGATATGTATATCTATCATACAGGACTCACCCCCATATGCCACTGTTTCCACAAAACAGCATTGTGCGAATCGCTCCCCCGCTCTCCTATAGACTTTCTGTCGACGGTTGGTACCATGCAGGCACATCCTGGATTCGTCCGAGAACAGAACTCGCCTCCATTGCTCGGTATCCCAATCTAAGTGATCGCGAGCAAACTGAAGCCTGGCTTGTCGGTGGGCTGGAGACAATTTAGGTCCCGTGGCTGGCCGTTTCGGGTTCAAGTTCGCTTCTTTGAGTCTTCGCCTCACTCTCCACTCGCTGACAGCCCTCCCTCGACCTTCTCTTAGCTGCTGCTGGATGTCCACGCCGGTCAGTTGTCGATTTCGGAAAGAAGAGGTGACAATAAATTGGTCATCTATCACCGAAGTGCATCGCTGTCGTCCAGATCCTAGTCTTCGGACTAAGTCTCCAGTCTCCCTGAACCTCTTGTATACCGTCGAGACACACGACTGGCTCAAATGAAGCTGTCGAGCGATAGTACGCTGAGACAATCTTTGCCGGATTAGGATGACGACTTGAGCGGCTTCTATAGGTTTCCATTTTCTTTTAGCTTCAGTATTTCCAGTGACGTGAAATATTGGACTGATGATCAATTTTAATAAACGCCCCCTTAATTTAGGGTTTCAGGACTACCAAACAATATGGTGTTTTGTTTTAAAAATTGATGTTTTTTGGTTTTACGTTCCATGACATAAGGTGAATAATCTTTGGTTATGACATTGAACTAGAAGCTAACAAAATTACCTTTCAAATGATATGCCACAATCCATAGTTCATTGCATAGAAGTTGTAAAAATTTGTTTCGAGCAGCGGACGATGAAGTGATTCCAGTTTATTGCTCGCGAGTGTAGTATTATATTTATTATTTTAATTTATTGTGAATGTGAGCACTATGTGGGTCAATTTTTCATTTTCTCAGTTTTAATGGTGGTCTGGCATTTTAGCACTTTATGCGGCCTACCCAAATGTCCTTTCTTTGGTATTGTTCGTTGAGTCGTTAAGCTCCTTAAGTCTTGAGTTGAGCTGCACGATTACTGACAAATGCATGCTCTGATTGGACAGGTCCACCCAAATTTGTGTGGTTCTTTCCTCAAAAGACCATTTCAGACACGTACTACATGGTCGTCACATGATCTGACCAAGATTATGTCTGGACTTTAAAAGAGACTGACCCCTGAGTTTGTTTCGCCATTTCTTCTCGGGGGTAGTCAGATAAGAAATTGTCGACTACATCTAGCTTATTTTTTATATTTACAGAATAAACGATTTCATTTCATTATCTTGTTTCGAATGTTCGTGTTTGAACCGAATTTCGGTCGAATACCGAAATTCGGTACAAACTGCCGAAGTTCAATTAAACCGAATGTGAAACGAATTTCGGCTCATTCCTGATATGTACGACGATTATGTTATGCTATTCACGACCTGTCTTTATTTATTTTATTATTTATGTACACACAGTAAAATACAAAGCGATATGACATAATTAAAATTTAAGTACAAAGGTACTGCTTATTTCTTAAGAAATTTCTTCCAGCAGACCTGCGAAAGGAGAAATGAAAAAGAAATGTAGAATGTGTGTGTGAAAACAAGAAGAGAAAATATGAATATGCGGAGTCTTAAAGTAAAATGTTAAATATACGTATACTATACCATAACTATACATATATATATATAATATACATATATATTTAATATACACACGCGTACGTACACGTAAACACGTACAAATACAATATACACATATATATATATATATATAATATAAACATATATACATAAAAATACTCACAGTTGAGAGGAAAGGTAATGTTCTTTTACTCGAAGTCTGTGAAATTGTACCCATTTATGCCAAAATGTTTGGCATTATGACTCGTTAATTGATTTAGTCAAACTTATCCAATTACTATCCTGCGAAAACAGTGCAATGTACCATCGCGGACACTGGCGCCTTACCACTTTTCGACCTTATTACTAGGGGCATAAGGTTGAAAAGTGGTCAGGCGGCAGTGCCCGCGATAGTTCATCCAGGAAGTATAGATTCAAAAGTATTGAGCTATACCTACCTACAATCTATAAAATGACTTTGGAAAACGGGAGAAAGGAAAGGAAGTACTAATACACCTCTGCTTATCCCTTTGGAGAATAAAGCCGTGCGTGATGTTTAAATGTGTTATTTTATCTTACTTTAGACACAAGAGGAGAGGAACGAAGCACGCAAAGAATTGATGGAGATAGTTCGTCTCATCAAGTCCAGACAACGGGACAGGGAGAATAAAGCTGGTGAGTGAACCATCGGCTTATTTATTACAACTTGTAAGTTATTTATAAATGTTATGATAGCTCGCAGGCTTGCACGATGCTCGAAGGAAGTAAAAAACACTCTTTTTAGAGCGTATTGCACGTGTTTTTATTCGAGAGCCCTGTGGGCTAACTATACTCAAAAGCAGTACAGCGCCCTACGAGTCCAATTCAACAATGCCTACAGGGCGTTGTTGGGGCTGCCTCGGCACTGCAGTGCGTCGGGGATGTTCGCTGAGTCGCGCATTGACTGTTTCTATGCGACGATGCGGAAACAGTGCACATCCTTGGTGCGCAGGGTCCGCGCCAGCTCCAATACCATCTTGAGGATGATGGCTGAGAGGTTCGACTGTCACTACATTAACCATTGCTGTATGTTTAATGTAGTGACATCAGCAAAAAAATGATTTGAAACAGTGTTTGTTACTAACATAGTTTTAAGTCTCATATACTAACACAAACGTTATAGCATGTTATGTATTCATAAGTTAAGGTATGTATATTTGGGTTTTTTTACCTGAAAATAAATGGATTAATTAATAAATTAATAAAATCTGTCAGCGGCTGTTTGTACCCATGTGCCAAATTTCATCCAAATCCGTTCAGCTGTTTTCGCATGAAAGCGTAACAAACAAACAAACAAACTCACTATCACATTTATATTATTAGAAAATAGCTACTTATTTCCTTTGATTTTGCCCCTTATATCAAGCAGTGTTTTTTCCTTAGCAAAAACTTATCACTCGTTGTAATAATACGGGGTGCTATTTTCCTTTATTGCAAAAAAATATTTTGCTACGGCGTTAAACTAGGGACTCGTTCAAAAACGCTGTTTTATTTTGTCCTAAATCTAAGCTCATGGCTAAGGAGCCGAAACAATGTTAAATAGCAAAATCAAAGTACAAGTCAAATTATTTATTTCAATAAAAGAATAGAATACTCTTTATTATGTACACCATAAAAGTTACAGATATAAATGTTTAAATTTTACGAGTACATAGGGTGACACAATGGGCGGTCTTATCGCTAAAAGCGATCTTTCTTTCTAAAAGCCACTTTTGAACGTCAAAATTTACAAAAAAATAGAATTGATTGTAGTCGCCCCATCTAAAAGGTAGTTACATAAGGAGAATAATGGGCAAGCATTCTTCTCCATACGAAACTACCTTTTGGTACCGACCACCGTTACTCTTAAAAAGTAACTAAAGAAGGCTATTTATTATAGTTTCGGTTTTCACCTTGAAGACTCATCTCAAATGTGTAAAAACTGCAATCTGACAAACCAACATTTTCTCCAGTTCAAGCCAAAAAGAAGCGAGATTCGTCCGCCTCCGACAGTACCGACTCTGAGCACGGGAAGAGGCGACGTCGGTCTTCTGACAGAGATCGCAGGAGGCGGAGTGGCTCCAGGTTAGTAGTTTATACATGTAGGCCCGCTGGCGCCACAGGTACGTTTAGTGCTCAACGAATTTAAAACATCGTTCAGTTCCTGTCAGTCGTTGGAAGCTAAATTGTTCACCAAACAATGAAAGAACTTAATTCAAGTGTTATTTGCACAAATTTTTAACCAATGATAGTTTGATTACAGCTTTTTAACCGACTTCACAAAGGAGGAGGTTATAAGTTCGTCTGTATGTTTTTTGATGTGGAACATCTATAGGCGCGCACGTAAAACAGATTGCTGACGGGGCGACGCATGCCGCGTGGCGATTCACCGCTCACTCCGCGCGCGCGGTCCCCCCTCTACGCGACCCTGACCTTTTTTTCGATGTTTGTTTGTTTGATTTCGATGTTTCACATCTGCCAGGCGTCCCGTGACGGCCCACAATTTTTTTTTTTTTTTTAATTGTGTTTAGAGCCTATATATATATGTAGTATGGTCTTATTGTGGCCTACCTAGTATGGTCTTCATCTTGCTCTGACCCTATGTTCGATTGGTCTAAATCGACCCTGACGAAAAGTGGAGTGTCAGGGGATTTTAAAACCTGTGCGGTTCAACTACTGTTACCTACACATCAACTTGTCTACACACGATTAGGATAGGTGCGATTTCCACGATTAGGAAGGGAGTAGGCCCTTTGAAGGCTATGCCTGATACAACATTTTCCCCCAGAGGGCGCCACTCCAGCTCCGAGCGACGCGCGCGCCGGCGCCACTCGCGCAGCCCGCGCCGCGAGCGCCACGATCGTAGACGTTCCTCATCCTCCCGTTAATGTGTCTTACTAAACAATTATAATAGGTTATATTATTAAAATTATTATTCATTAATTTAGTCATTATGGAGAAAGATTTTTTTGTCAAATCCAGTGCTTCTTCAAATAATGACCTACGATTCTAGCAGGCCGTTTCATGAAGTATGAATGCCATCATGATTCCGTTGCGAGAACGGGTTGGTGCTATAGGTCTTGTATAGCTCCGTCTCTCTCGCACTGGAAAAATGATGACATTAATTATTCATAATACGGCCCCAAGGTCTTCAATATATAGTGTTATGTTTAAGTTTCCAGACACGCTTCTCCGAACTTTTAGTTAAGACTTGCACAAGTATAGGTACTTGCTAAAAATACACTACTTGCAAGGTATACTTGTGCAAATTTTAAGTTCAAGAATACAGTAACCTATTGAGTAAAATTAAATGAAGAAGACAAACGCGCGTCGATGTATTCTTAAAATATTTCCAAAACTATCTGTAAATACCTATAGGTACTGATAGTTTTGGAATGGTTTTTGAAAAAAAGGAATACTGCATTGTTGGTCAAGTCGAATGCGACGGTAAGGTTGCAGCACCAGTTTATAGTGAGAAAATGGTAGCTTTTGCTCCACGTAAAACTGCGTGTCTTTTAATACCTATAACTTAAAAATGGTATCGTCTTGTATGAGATTGACACTAGAAAGTAATAATTGCGTTATTGTTTTAACAACTTGTACCCCGCGTCCTATTTAAAAGCGATCGTCGCGTCCTAAAGTCACTTTTTGTTCGGAAATCCGGAACGCGCCCTCTGTCGGTGCGACAACGCGTTCAGAGGGCCTATTAGACAAATGGCATTCGCTTTGGAGCGATTCTATTTCTACAATCGCTATCGCTATTTCACTTTTTGATAAGCGTTATCGCTAATTTTCCATTCGAATTCCTTCATACGAATCGAAACCTAGCGATAACGCTTGTCAAAAAGTGCCACTTGGCTACACATCCCTATGGAAATTATGGTTCGACGCTGTCGATTCGTTTCATTGAATCGAATGATGATAACATTGTCTAGCTAATTTCTATTCGTTAGCCTATGATCACGTGACATTTCGATAGCTTATGTCAACGCCATACATTTTGTGGCTTTTCTACTAACGTTATCGCTAATCGAATGTTACGATGCCCTTAGGTTCACCAAACAACAAATGACATAATATGTAGGTAGTAAGCGATCGACGCGCTCATAATATGAGCGCGACGATCGCTTTTGAATAAGACGCGGCCGTTGAGAAGGCACTTGGAGTTATAAGACAGAAAGGCAGTTGGAGATAAAGACAGAGGCTGTCACACATGTGTGAGTGACAGATGACGTTCAACAACTTTTTATAAAACCACTTTTTCCTTCTGCGTTCGCTTACGGTTTTGGCATTGTGCCGCAAAGTTGTTTACCAACCTCGTTCACCTGTATCGCGTTGTTATTAATACTTTTGTTATTTTTATTGCTTTCCAAAAATTACAGAATATGACTAAGGGCCGCTTTTTCAATCGTCAGATAACTTTTAATAATAATATCTTACTAACTTTTATTTTAGAACAAATATAGCGTAATAATAGCTGTACAAAAAGCTGTAAAACCGTCTTACTTGTTCCTCAGGTAGGAGTTATCTGATGATTGAAAAATCAGCCCTAAGGCACCTGTCCCACCGCCGGCGATTAGCGACAAACGAGTAGAACTGGCAACTAGAAATGAGTTGTTTGACTAACAGAGTTCTCACTCGTGGTGTGAACAGTCAGCGATCAACTATTACTAAATGTATCTCTTTTACCAGTGACTTATAAACCTATGGACTTGCCATACCTACAAAATTAGCGTGACTACCTACAAAAATCGAGCACTTAAAATGGCTGCCTTTTATAGCGTTGTTACTGAGAGTGCGAGAGAGAACGCGAGCAACCGTTTGACAGCACATTGCTGGCATTAAACATGGCACAGATTTTGACGTCACACAAAAGTCTTGCCAAATTTTGACCTTGACAAACATTAAGGCCCGTATTACAGAACGTCACTTAAAACTAGATTCAAGCCATTTGATTGGTTGAAACTAGTTTTAAGTAATGCTTGAGTATTGAGTGACGTTCTGTAATACGGGCCTTAGATATCTCTTTTTTCTTATGTCGCTCTTGATGAGTTAGAAAGAAACAAAACGCTTTTTGACATGACTGTGTCCTACAATCTTTTGTGCGTTTCTTTCTTAGCGAGAAAATAGTCGATAGCTAGTCGCTTTCTCGTCGGTGGGACAAGTGCCTAAGTCATACGTATTTATTGTGACGATGAAATCTCAGACCAAATAAAAAACCAAACATAGTGCTGTCAACAGTGGCGTGAGGCCGGTCTCGTAAACGTGAGTGTCTGGTGAGGTTACTGGTAGTTTGGTTGGAAATGTGTGCGTGTGAGCGTGTATGCACAGTGCGAGGTGTAGTTTTGGCATGCTTCACTGTATTGTTCGCAGCGCTGTCTTGGATTTTTGAATTGGTCTGAGGATGAAATAAAAAATATAATTATAATATATTCTAAGAATACGTGTGGTTTCGGACTTGCATAAATTTGCAAAAAACATATTAAAGTGTTCTGTAAAATAAGTAATTGGCGTGTATAAGAGTTTTTTTCTTTTCCATATAACCAATTAATTAGGTACTTATTTACATCAATTAAGTAAGAATTGTTTCAAATTATTGTGTATGACCTATGCGTGTGCTATTATCAAATTATATGTATTTAAAAATATTTGTGAAATACACATTTTCTTTTATTATTATTGATTGAAAATGCTTTTTTCTTATTTGTTCAAAAATTGTTTCAAATTATTGTGTATGACCTATGCGTGTGCTATTATAAAATTATATGTATTTAAAAATATTTGTGAAATACACAATTTTTTTTTATTATTGATTGAAAACTGTTTTTTTATTATTTGTTCAATTCCTTGTTATTTAACGATCTGCTCTTCACGATATATTTGACGCTGAATGTACCAGATGATATAATAATATATCATGTGGTACAGTCATACATTGTATTTTTTGTTTATAATTGCGACATCATTTTATAATGTTTAATAACTTGATAGGTACAGGTTTCGGTACTGAAAACTTCCGTAGAGCTTCCTTTTAATAAAATTCATCATACCTGACTGATAGGCTGTTTTATCATAAAATAATAGAAACTATAACTACCCCTCTGGCTTAAATAAACATGCTGTTTCCAACTTTCCACAGTTTATTCTTTCGAAAGTGGCAGTGTTAACAGTCTATTTTAGGTTTAATTTCATAATAGTTATTACAAAAATAGTCTCTATTATAGGTAGTAGGTATGAGTTTAAGGAATGTTAGCAAATTGTCTGCAGAATTGCCCTGTACCTTTATGTCATAGTGATAACTGAGTTTATGTCAATAAAATTGTATTTCTCCAGTTTAGTGTGTTTTATGATGTCCCTAGTCCCAAGTACCCTAGTAACAGCATCGAAGTGTTGCGTACGATGATAGACGTCAGCCACATAACCTGATTGATCGATGCACCAGCAATGAGGCTGTCCCATTTCAAAATCCAGCAAGGGACACTTTTTTTCGTACATCGTTTTATTGCATAATCCTAATGAACTGGTCCAGGGGGTTTACTCCGAAGCGATATTCCCAAGTATCGGCCGAATGTTCGGCCGTTTCTTGACTTCCAAAGTTTCCTTATTTGGTTTTGAATCCTTGCCCGACTTCAAGTCACGTTTTTGACTTGGACTTATCCCTTTGACCGTCGTTTTTTTTTTTTCACCTTTGTCAGCCATAGTAAGCCGTAGTCAAATAAATCGTATGAAAAAAAGTGTCCCTTACTAGATTTTGAAATGGGACATCCGAATGGGCCTCTTCACATTCAGCAAAGGCTTGAGCATTAATCACCACGCTTGCTCATGGCGGATTCTTCATCATCATCATTTCAGCCGAAAGACGTCCACTGCTGGACATTGGCCTCCCCCAAATAGGGGCGGGGGATTTGCCACGCTTGGCAGGAGGGTTGGCGATCGCAGTATGGTTTTAAAAATGCATAGATAACGCTGCTGCCCATTCTCTAGTAAGTCCCTTAGTCGCCTTTTACGACACCTACGGGAAGAAATGGGATGGAACTATTTTTACGTCCGGCACCAAACGGAACATCATCATCATGGCGGATTGGCGATTTTGAAGTTCTGTTTCCCTCACGTTGTTTATGCTCAAGTGCTAGTGATGTCTAAGATAAACTTTGAAAGTAGGTAAGTTATAATAATTATGAATTCTAAAAAGTCACGTTGGTACTTGCCCAGTTTCGAACCCACTGGGCCATCATGACAATAAATAAAGCTGCATTACACTTCAACTAAAAATTAAAGAGCATAATATGATACCTTTTTGATAGTACCGGACCATAGGCTAGTTTATCCTGTTTACTACTTTAACTTGAGCTTTTTTTTATTTCTCGAGCCTACGCTGTCCCACTGCTGGACAAAGGCCTCCTTCCATCCTTCGCGAGCCCGCGCGGCCTACCAGTTTTGCCGGAACCCATCCAATTCGTCCCGCCATCTCCTACGTGGTCTGCCGCGACCCCGTCGCACTGTTTCAGGGCACCAATTCTGTGCCATTTGGGCCCACAGTTGGTCCGGCAGACATGTCCTGCTTGAGCATAATAGGATATATTTTCGATAGTACCGGACAACATCCTGTTTACTACTTAGGAGATGACGGCATCAACATAAGAGGAAGGTACCTAGATACTTATCGGTTTCAGGTGGTAAATACCGCATGCCAACGGAAACAACAAATAAGTAGTTAATTGTATCCCGGATAAATATTTTAAAATTGATAAATAAACAATGGGTTTATGATTAGCTTATCTTCAATTGCTTGAATACCGCAAATGCAAAAAGTACAAAAGTAGGTAGTTATATCTAAGTACATAGCTTAAAGATTAAGGTGTTCTGAATTACTGATCTATTTAAAAATGTGCATATTGTTGTTGTTATGTCTTACAAGAACAAGATGCACATTTTCGTGTAGATAGCAGCTTTGATAGGCGTCCCGATTTTTTGCCCAAAATTAAATGTCCCGCGCGGGACTTGCCTGTGTGCCGGGGCCCAGGTATCCCTTTCAGATAAACCCGCAACCGCGTGCCGTCGACCCGTGCCTGGTCCATGTCGCATGGCGAACTACCCATTGCATACCGTCCGCAAGCCCGCGCCTACGGTGGCCGGGAATCGGCCTGGGATTCCCGACGCCCAGGGCGTCTCCTGATGCGGCGACTAGGGGCGTGAGGTTGCGAAATATGCCTCTCCCTCCACCTCCGCCTTCACGAGCATTACTGCTTTGTAGAAGGAGGTGACTGCTTTCCATGCACTCTCGCTCCGTACCATGGCCTTGCCAATGCCGTTGCCTCCGCGAGGACACGGCGGTGCTCCATCCTGTCCTCCGGACGCCCTTTGAGCCCCGAGGTATCGATATAACCCTTTGCTTCACCCCGGCGAAAAGGAATATCCAAGCGAAGGAAGATAGTAGGTACCTACGGTAAAAAACCTCGGCACTTGCAGCAAATAAGGTTAGACTAAAAAAGTTTTCCTACTAAACACGTCAAGCTATTTGTATGCTTGCCTTCGATCAATAGTATTAATCGAAGATGCTTGCAATAATTTTTTCCGAAATTCTGTTACAAAAGTAGCGTATCTTGAAGGATAAAATAAACACTCCTGATTTATGTACCTACTCTGCAGAATAGCAGGTTCTCAATTTTTCGGAATCTTTTTATCTGCGGGAGCCTTTAAGGTGAATACGATCAAGCTTCTATTCGTCATCAGGATTCTATAATTGAACGCCTCACGCATAATAACTTTGCTGCCGAGCAAAACACACAACTTTTCACCTCACTACAGCGATGAAAATGCAAGAAAAACAGGTTAAATAACAGGTACCTACATTAAATTAGTGTATAAGTAAATGCTCCAAACTGAGCTTGATTTCCTTGTTCTCTAGATAGTTCAATGAAGTACTTATGATTGTATTATAGTCTCCAAAAACGTTTACGCGTCTATAGAATCCACTTTTCGCGCGATTTTTCCGGAAGAAAACTTAATTCGGCATTATGTCGCATTAACTCTGCAGGTGTTAAAATATCTTCGTCGCTTCTGGACTCGCTCATATTTTATGATTTTTTACGATTTTATCAAAAAACATACGAACATGATGGAAATTGAGTAAAATAGATTGCATTGAGTAAAATATACTAGAAAATCATGCTAGACCAGATGTTGTCACATTTTAATAATTCAAATGGGATTTTACATAGGCGCCAGTTTGGGTTCACGAAAGGTAGGTCGAAGAGTAAAACTCATCAGTCACATTTTGGAATCCTGGGAGATATCCCAGGATGCCATTGGCATTTTCTTTGACCTCTCAAAAACGTTTGACTACGTTGATCACAATACACTGATCTGTAAATAACGCCACTACGGAATTCGTGGACTAGCTACTGATCTTGTTTTTTTCTGTCATAGATAGATAGAAAAAGATAGAAAAAGTAAACGTTAACGGGGCGACGTCCTCGGGGACTCTAGTAAAGATGGGCGTGCCGCAAGGTTCAATTCTTGGCCCTTTCCTATTTTTAGTTTATATTAATATTTATTATTTATTTATTTATCTTTATTTCAGGTAGAACCCATAAATGTGTTAGTATTCCTTAACCTATGTTAGTATATTAGACTAAAACACACACTAACTAATAATAATTAATTACGCCATCTCACGGAGACACCTGGCAACAGTACATGCACTGCGCACAGGTGCCCCATAAGGTGGCCCTCAGTCTTACTAGCAATAACACTCAGAAGACTGTTGTCGCTGCCCCGCATTCGACGCAGTAGTGAAGCGGATCTTTTACGAATGATCGCAAAGAAGTCGTCTGTACGCGCTACTGTGAACATTCCTGACGCGCTACAGAAACGAGGCAGCGACAGCAGTATCCGAAAAGCATTATTGTACTGCACACGCAGGGCATTAAAGGTTTTTTGCGTGTATCTGGTCCACAGACTGCAAGTATAAAAGGTCTGGCAATAAGCCCTAAACAGAGTAATCTTGACATTGCTGTCGCACTTTGCAAATCTGCGGGCCAGCATGTTGCATCTTACGGTCAACGCCCTCCGCTCCCTCTCAATATCACAGTTATCAGTGCCATCCTCTGTAATCCAGTGACCAAGGTACTTGAACTGTTTTACTCTGTTTAGAGTGGCACCACAGAGCGAGACTGGTGGTACAACTTCATAGGTCTTGTTTTGTGCCATAAAAACTAACAGCTCGCTTTTCTTGGCATTATACCTTAGTCCATGGGCTCCAGCATAGCACTCACATATATTTAACAGCTTCCTAAGAGCACTGATCGACGGACTCAGCAGCACCATATCGTCAGCATAACTGATATTGTTGAAAGACTAATGATCTTCCTTACATAACGGATATTTATTATATTCGCTGATGACACTTCCCTTATTTTAGAAAGTATTTTATGTTCGCAAAAACTTAGGATTTTTAAAATAATAAGCGATTTCCATAACATAAATACACGTAGTAAACATGAAATTGTGATACCCAAATTTAGATTACCTAAAACAAGCAAGTCATTTCTTATATTACTCGTACAGTATCCGCTTTTATAACAAGTTGTCAAAGTCGGTTATAGAACTTAGCGAAGGAAAGTACAAAACCCACACCAAACGTGTCCTAATAAAAAAAAACCGGTCAAGAGCGAGTCGGACTCGCGCACCGAGGGTTTCGTGAATATATGTTGTTGATGATTTCTGAAAAACTGTGCTATTTAGAGACATCGTTATATTTTTCCTGTAATCTTTACATAAGCTTCTATTATATAGAATAATTTCAAATTTTTATCTTTGCAAACTTCGAAGATAAGGGGGGGGGGAACGGTATTTTTTTCACATTTTCCATCAAAAGTAGGAAACTATGCTGCCTAAAAAAAAAAAGAAATGTTTCAGAATTTACAAACAGCGTTCTTTTATATGATACTCCACATGCCTTAGTAGCCCCACTTCTCATTTTTAAGACCCCTCTTTCAGTCCCTATTGCAAAACAAGTATATTTTTTTAAATTTCTTTCTTACTTGCAAAATAGTTGGGCAAACGTCATCTAAAACTATTCTAAATTTCAAGTTGATAGCATTAGTAGTTCTTGAGATATCCAGGTGTGACAGACAGACAGACTTAGTTTCACCATAAGGGTTCCTTTTTACCATTTTGGTTCGGAACCCTAAAAATACGAGTGTGCTTTAGACCACACGACTGAAGTAAAACTTACAAATAGTAATACTAATTATACTTCCGTATTGCTCTCGACACTTCCGTAACGCTCTCGTCATGCATTCACCAGCTACCCAAGTCAAGCGTGCTTAAAGAAGTTTTACTTTAAAAAAAAGTTTTTTTTTCATGCATTCAAGCTGGGTTGGCCAGTGCGATTCCTATTCTAAAAATGAGGTTGGCGCACTGACATGAAATAAGTATTAATGCATTTTCAGTGGACTGGCGGTAATTGAATAGAAAGGTTCGAATTTAAAAAAAAAACTTGCTAACGGATAAAATGCACTTCTGCACTCAGATTTCGAATGATATACAGAATCTGTTCGAGGTTGTGAGGTGAAAAGATAATTGATCGGTTATTTCATCCTACAATGTCAGTACAAAAATACTCAAGTAATAATAAAATAATAAAAAGCTTTTATTGATTCCTTACAATTATTTCAATACTTACACACATTATAATTTTCATTAAAAAAAATACATTTCAATTTACTTATAATAAAATTCATAATGGTTCGTTATTAGTATTAATTAATTAATTTGTTATTACATTATAAGGACCGCGTAGTGCGGTAAAAGCCTCCTCCATCTGTCTCCATCTTGTTCTGTCTCTAGCTAGTCTGCTCCATGTTTTTCCTATTAAGCCAGATATGTCGTCACTCCATCTCTTGTTGGGTCTCCCACGCTTTCGCTGTTTGTTGATAGGATACCAGTTTGTTATGGTTTGAGTCCATCTGACATCGCTAACTCTTTGTATGTAGATGTCCAGCCCATTTCCATTTTAGTGTTAGAGTCTGTTTGATTACGTCTCTATCCATGGTTTCTTGTCGTATTGAGCTGTTTCTGACTCTATCTCTTACTTTATAGCCCATAAAGCTTCTCTCTATTGCTCTCTGGCAAACTCTTAATTTTTGTAGAGATTTTTTTGTTAGAGGCCATGTTTGGCAGGCGTATGTTAGACACGGCATTAAGCAGATCTCCATAGTTTTTGTCTTTAAGTTAGTAGGAAGTGTAGTCTTGCAGATTTATTTCATAGCCCAGTACTTACTCATGTATTCTTTACTCTTCTGTCTATTTCCAGCTTTGTGAAAATTTTGGTAGAATTTCTACCAAAATTACTTAAGTAGTGTGTTATTACACACTACTTAAGTAATTTGTCCCTGTGTCCCTATGTTTTTCTTTTTTTATTAATAGTTGGCAAATTTGTACAATAGCCCTCTGTTGTCAGCGGTCTAAACAGGCAATTTTGAGCATTTTCAGAGGGTTCCAGCTCTTATAAAGATAATGTATCATCAAAAAGGATAACATAGGGACACAGTATATATCCTTCTTATTCAGTAACTTTAAGAAATATCTTTTAAATTGGTCCAATATTGGAGGAGGAACTAGGCGAGAGCCGAACCTCGATTTATGACTTTTTACTCTAAAAGTCTGTCCGCCCGCATTTCCTCTTAATGGGCGTTAAAAATGTTTGTGGAACTGTGATCAACCGCATGCGAGCCGAATTGGACGCATTATCAAAGCCAGGGCACCCCGACCAAATGAGTTAGGTTAGGTTAAAACAGCGACCAAACGGGCGCGAGCCGTGCGAGCGGAGACACCGCGCGCCGCAGTGGCCGGTGAGCGCTACTTCAAGTTAGATTTCTTACTGACTAAATTTGTACCTACCCATGCAGTCATTTTACTGCCCAATTATTTATTTAATTACTTAGGTACCCATTTAAGTATTTGTTACCTATGACTCTGTTTTATTTAGTTTACCTACTGCTCAGTTTTTACTACCGAACTTATTACTTAATAAAAATACATTTTGTAAATTTGAATTACCTATGCTATGTCAAGTCGTTTAAATTGTTATGCTGATTGTTGTTTTGTTAATGTTTGCTAAGGACTCTGCTGGTTTTCATTTATTATCTATTATTTAAATAGGGCGCACTAACTAGCGTTTAAAAGAGCGACGCTACTTTTTACGCCAGTCTCGTTACCACCTTTCTGAATGGCTAATATTTTTCCCACAGCATGGGCTATTCTCGTCAAGAATATCACAATTTCTCTGGATTTTGGATTACTAAACACCGCACAACATCACGCTTAACTACCCTTATTTAAGGGATAAGCAGACTTCATCGCAGTAACATTATTACCTGTATCGGCACTTGCCAGTTAGTTGGCGCTAACCCCATTATTATAATCAGCTGGGGGAGATAGCTAACTAGTGCGAAAGGGGTAGCCAACCCTGCTAAAGGGGTACTCCCGGAATTAGTCTCCCCTCCCTCATTCGATAATGGATGTGACCTTCGGTTTTACCATATTGAGTTGCATTTCCAAATTCAAGGACAGTCATGTTTTGTTTTGGTTGCACTCAAAACCTACAGTTTCTCTACTGAATATTAGGTAGGTAGGTAGGTACTATCGGGGGTGCGCATATCGTATCACTTTTAATACAAAATCCCTTGCTCATGGTGACCACATCTGTTTACCGCTCCTTTTTGCGTCGATGTCTTTTTTTTTGCATTTTCAAAAACAAGGGGCTCAGCAATAAGCTGATGCGGCGATGCTATTGGTTGATGAGCGTAGGTAAGCGTTACTACAGCGGCCGAGCGCTGCAAGCAGGAATAAGTAGTCCTTAGCCTTACTGTGGAACGATGTACGCACCCGTGATAGTAGGTACTGCCGTGTGCGGGACGTATTACACTATTCAATGATAGTCCTTTTGGAATCAATAGATTATATTTTCTTTTAATATTCAATACATTTTCGTTTTAGAGCTTCTTAACTTAAGTTTGTCCTTCTGACAGCCCATCATTTCAAATCTATATTCTGATTTAAATATTTATTTTTATTAAGCTGCCAGTGCCAACTAGCAGTTAGGGTGATGGCATTATCATAGAACCTCTACAGTAGGTACGTTACAAAACTTACAAATTAGTTGAGTGTAAAAATATAGCTACCTAAATTCATGAAAGATCTTTTTAATTAAATAAATCTTTCCGAAATCTTGATTTTTTTTACAATTCAAAGTATTTTTTTTAAACTGCTGAAGGGCGCGCCGTAGGTAATTTATGTATCTATAATAAGCAAGTAGGTATATTACCTAATAAATTAAATACAATTTCTATTAATTTCAAAGTCAAAGTAAAATTATTTCAATAAAAAAAAAATAGGCACATAAGAGGCACTTTTGAACGTCAAAATTTACAAAAAAAATGAATTGATTCTAGTTGCCCCTTCCAAAATGTAGTTTCGTATGGAGAAGAATGGAACAGATTCTCCACCGTTACTCTTTTAAAAATGTTTTACAATCTTTTGTTTGAGTACATTCATTAAGTATATGATTATATGTGAAGACGACGCAGCGTATCGGAAAGTGCCTTTGAAAGCTGCTGCTGTCCTATGCGACTGTGTTGAAAGCTGTTGTGCACATTGCCTGGGCGCGCAATCCCGTCTAGTCATCAAACTAAGCTTGTCGTACAAATACTTCGGTTTTTTAGTCTTAACGACACCAAAAAGCAGGCACGCTAGGTGTAACTTTCGTCTCGACTTCATCTTGAGAATAAAGTGTTTGTTAAGAAAGAGGGTGACATGACTTCTAGGGGAAACAGAGTAACAGAAGCGTGCACATGCATTCTGGACTATTTATATGAGTCGATCGGTACGAGCCAGCCAACGTGGGCTGTAAACCGTATCAGCATAGTTTAATTTAGACAGGACAAGGGTTTCGACTAGCTGCTCGCGAAGCTTTTCAGACAAAAATGGCCTCATTTTGTAAAGCAGTATCAGACGATAGAAACAGTTTCTTACAGAGTTAGCAACGTGTTTCTTAAATCTAAGGCTGTTATCCATACATAACCCTAGGTTCCGCGCCTCATTCACACGGTCAATAGGCTTACCCATGAGAATCAAATTAGAAGACGTTACAAAAAGTATAAAAATCCCCGTGACGACTACGAATATAAATTATTGAGCCAGAGAGCCAATCAAGTTATCAAAAGTAGCTATGGTAACTTCTCTAGGAAAAGGGAGGAGGGCAAAACCCATAATCCCGAGCTCTTCTGGTCCTTCGTCCAAGCAAAAAAATCAGGCTCAAGTGAAGTGCCGTCGGAATTGAAGTTGGGCACTGAAGTAGCCACTTCGGGTGACGGCATTTGCGATCTTCTTGCACGTCACTTTTCGTCGACATTTACTCAATCGGGCGCCTCACACTCTGAACATCGCTCTGATGATACGTAGATACGTTGCAATACGTTGGGCCGCATTGCTTTCTCAGAAAGAGACGTAATCAGAGCACTGAGCAAGCAAATGTATGCAAAGGTGCAGGTCCAGACGGTCTACCACCTATATTTGTCAAAAAATGTGCAGTCAGTCTATCTCTTCCACTCAAAATAATATTCAACCACTCTATTAAAACTTCTCAATTTCCTGATAAGTGGAAGTTAGCACATGTAGTGCCCGTCTTTAAAAAAGGGGAGGCTGATAACGTAAAGAATTACCGACCTATCTCTATTTTGTCTGTAATTTCAAAAGTTTTGAGTCTCTCTTGTGTCCTATTTTAACCGCTCATGCCAAAATAGAGATAGCTCCACAACCACAATAACATGGTTTTTGGGCTCAAAAATCCACTACGACCAACTTTGTTCTTTACGTTAATGACCTTTGCAAATTAGTAGACTCACGCAAGCAAGTCGACTCTATTTACACCGATTTTAGCAGTGCGTTCGACAAAGTAAACTATACATTATTGATGCAAAAGCTGTCAATGCTCGCGGCATATTTGGTCAGCTTTGGTTTAAATCTTATCTGACCGACAGAAAACAGAGAGTGGTAATAAAGAAGATTATTAGAAAGGGTCATCAGTCTCTACCTTACCTATCAACATCCGGGGTCCCACAAGGTTCCCATTTGGGTCCAATACTGTTTATTATATTTGTCAACGATATAGCAAATAGTATCAATCGCAGTGCCTTTTCCATCTTCGCTGATGACTTGAAACTATATCGGGTCATTGACGCAAATACAGACATTGCCCTACTCTAGGAAGATCTTAACTCTGTACATATATTAGTTGGTGTACTAAAAATCACATGTTTCTGAATGCTGATAAGTGTTAACATATAACATTCACAAAAAAACGCGTTACGCTTACTTCTTCATATTTGCTCAATGGAAGAGTACTTCAAAAAGTCGACAAAATGCGAGACTTAGGTGTTCTCTTTGATAGTAAGCTTACCTTCATACCTCACATTGATTCAATTGTTTCTAGGGGTGCTAAAACACTGGGATTCATAAAAAGAACCTGTCATCTCTTCAAAACTGTCCAAACCTTAACAGTACTTTATAATTCACTTGTACGTACTGTTTTGGAATACGCGTCACCTTTCTGGAATCCAATTTATGGTACACAGTCATGTGGATCGCATAGAACGGGTCCAAAAAAGCTTTACACGCTATTTGCGGTACAAATCTGATAGCTGTCCTCTGGACGCTGCTTACTCGCAAAGGCTAAGTCACTTCAGAAAAATAACTTTAAAACAGCGAAGGCATACTAACGACCTGATTTTGCTTCACAAAATCATTAGATCTATACAAGTTCCGAAGCTTCTCGTTGAAATAAATATATCTGTCCCTCGCCATAGTTCACCCAGATCTGAATGCATCCTAGATGTGTTCACTCCATGCCCAACAAGAACTAACCTCGGACATTCGGCACAAATGAACACGTTGATGAGGACGTACGTAAGTACAATGAAATCAGAAATCAGTACTTTATTTGCTAGAATGTAGGTACAGGTATATGATATCGTACATAAATTAATGAGATCGGCTACAGTCTACCTTACGGCGTGCAAATTATTACATAAATTAAAATATTAATACAAACAAAATAATGTCAACAAAACAAAACAGAAATTAAAATGAAGTCAATTAATAATAATATAGCCAGGTACTTAAGTCATGGTCAAATCTGCAATTAATTATAATAATCACAATCTGGACCATACACGCTCCAATAGCATTGACATCTTCGCCAACAAAATATCGCAATTTCAAAAACAATTGTTGCTGTTTATTTGTCATTGACTGTATTATTCTTTAGAACAACAAAATAGATTTAGTTATTTAATTTAATTTTCATGTAGTTTCGTTTTTTTTAGTCTTTATGTACTCTTGTAATATTCCTAACTTGAAATATGTAAGTGCTGTGCACAGCTGTAAGTAACCAATTCACTCTAGATTTTAAGTTTAGTGTATAGGTGGTTGGAGTGCCGTAATTAAATAAACAAATAAATTATGTTTGTATTCCTCTATAGTTTACAGCAAACAATGTTGTTATACAAAATCGGTCGGAGAAGACTGTCCTTAACTTTTTGAGATATTTTGATTTGCATACACAGATTTTGAAAAAAAAAAATGCGGTTAGCAAGGAAATTGGCAATTTCAACACAACAATTATTTGTTGCGAATAGATCCTGTTTCTTATGAGGATCAACAAACTCTATTAGACCAACTGAGGTTTGAGTACTAGAAGAGTCAGAAATCGCAAAAAAACCTTTTCTCATACAATTCGTGGGAAATGAGACTACAACTTACTTTTTACGGATCCGTACCTCAAAAGAAAAAAACGGAACCCTTATAAGATCATTTCTTTGTCCGCCCGTCAATCCGTCCGTCTGTCTGTCTGTCAGTCAAGACCTTTTTTCTCAGGAAAGCGTAGAGGTACCAAGTTAAAATTTATACGGTAGGTATACTAAATACCTACGTAAGTCTACGGTCGCTTGGAGTTCTAAAAAACTCAAGCTTCTATTTATGCGACGTTTTTTTGATACTCACAAATAAATCAAAACCTTACTACTATTTCCCGTTGACCTAGAATCACAAAATTTGGCAAGAAGCAAAGTCGCACAACACAAGTAAAGGAAAAAGGCAGAAAATCGTTACTTTGTAGTTTTATCACACAATCATCAGTTCAGACGAAAGACTTCCACTGTTGGACATAGGCCCCCAAGCACCGCCACTTCGACCGGTTGTATTCTTCTCGAATCCAGCGGATTCCTGCGGCCTTCACAAGGTCGTCGGTCCATCTTGTGGGAGCCATTCCAACTCTACGTCTCGAGGTACACGGTCGCTACTCCAGAAACTTTCGGCCCCATCGGCCATCTGTTCTGCATAATCTACTGTTATTATTATTTTTAACAAAAACCCTCGCAAGCAATGAAACATTGCTACTGAAGACTGCGGAGTCGACCGCGGGACTAACTGCTTCTCACACGGACAACTGCACGTCGCTTGCTCCCACGTCACCAGTTTAGTTTAGTTTAGTTTTTTATTAAAACGTTACCACGGTTACGTTAAACGGTACCAGTACTGAGTCTCTGTATATTTTGACTGCTGAGACCATAGTTCATAACTACCTACAAACGTAGTATACAGGAAAGTTTTATAAAGAGTAAATGCGGGAAATAAAGTGAATGGTCAAATACAAGTGATTGTGAATTTGTGACCAACCAGTTGATGCCCAAAAAGGCTCAACTGGCTGTTCACAATTGTGTGCATGGTGCCCACGCTTATTTAGGGAAGAAGAAATGTTTGGTGTGACAAAAGAAGCACGAAAGTAGAATAAATGCTGTGGAAATGTATTCCTTGCGAAACATGTGTGGCGTGACTATGAATGCGAACAGACAGCTGTGCTGCTGGGGAGTTTGTTGCGCCACTTCTTCCTAGCTAAAGCACTAGGAAGTGGTGGAGGGTGGGCGTTTTTGGGGGACTGTCTCATGTAATTTTTGACGTTCGAAAAGTGCTGATTCTCAGCCTAGTTTGAATAAATGACTTTTGATTTGATTTGATTTGAATGATAGGCTAAAATAATATGTGATAAGGCAACGGTACGGTTAAAAAAACGAAGTAGTGACAAAAATTTAAAAGAGTATGCTTAGATGGTTTATAAAATGTGGTTGTTATTTGTATATTTTGGTGTCTTACGACTTCCACGCGAACGAAGTCGCGGGCAGAAGCTAGTAAATAATAAAGATTGTCATAATGTAATAAATAAAAAGATCGCAACCATTAGTTTTCGGAAACTATCTTTTAAACGGGACTGAGAGTCTTGTACTTTGTAGGCGAAGATACGAAATCTACGCGGACGAAGTCGTGGGCGAAGAGCTAGTCAACTATATGTTATACAACACAGATATTAAAATATTTAAAATATCGACTAAACCTAGCAGTATTAGAAATAGTTTTAATATCACGCGTGTAAGGCTAACACTTGCGAATAACTCCCAAAACATCATTTTAAACTTAGAAAACTTTACAGCGACGCTTTCAGAGACCACAGACGTTAGCCGCGCGTCCAACGCGCGTCGGGTACGCGTGCAATAGGCCGCGCCGCGCGCACGCCCGCCGATGTACCTCGTGACATACTTTAGATGCAGCGCGCGTGCTTCAAAGCGGAAGTATAATGCCATTATCGATTTGCTTATGACATAAAATGCGTTGAATGGACAAGGCACTGGCGGGGGTGCGCGGGGCAGGGCGCGGTGCCGCGGGCTTGCGGAGTGGAGCGTCAGTGCGCCGGAGGCAGCGGGCTGCGCCGTACGTGTCCACGCAGCCCGCTAATCGAAAAAAATCCGAGTGTTGTGCAAATGCTTATGTTTTTATGGCGGTCACATTACTACGAGTGTTGGTGCTGGGTGTGATCGCGGCGGCCGCCGACGGTTTGTTATTTATCTGTGTCGATTGTGATGGTTGTTGTAGCGTCCACGTGTTTTCGGCCGGGAGCGAGCCGCTGTTTACGGCGCGGTTGGCGCATGCGCTCGGCTTGTTTGCGTCGCCTACGGCGGGTCAAACACCGGCCTAACTTACAGCCTACTCGTATCTACATGTTTTTGGTCCGTCAAGTAAGTCTAGATATAGATCTCGAGATGTGGCCACCGATAAACAGGCAAGCCAAGGTAATCGATACAACTTGTTTTCTCACGATATCATACTTGTTTTAGCGAATATCGCCCGAGTTTACTGTTATTCGAATGTGTTCAGTTTATGCATCCTTTATTTCTTTACAACCTCTCCGAATGATGTCATACTTTAGAATCCTATTCACTTTTATTGCTCTTGAGTTGCCAAGAAGTTTGGTGTTATGTTTACTAGGAACAATAGTAAATAGTAACTTAATACTTATTGCTGCTTGGCCTACTTATTGGAATTCGCGTAGGAATCACGTTGCTTTCCAATTTTCTCACGTCGAACTCAAGGACAGTGCGTTCTACTGGAGTCCGATTCGCAGTCACTGGGTCAACAACACACAAACTTGAGTAAGTTATGTGCACCTTGATAATTCCGTCCTTTTGTGTTAGTCAAAGTTTATGTACCTTGTTTCTCTTTTCCTCCTACTTAACATAATCTGCATCTTTTTCTTTATTTATAACACCGCTCTAGCCGTGTTGATACTTAACGACTACATAAACATTATTGTAGTTTGTCATCAATTCATGATGGCCAAATCAAATTTCCTGTTGAGCAGGCTGACCTCAATGCCCTTTAATAAGTTACATTATTTTCATAACCGTGCACATGTACACGCAAATTAATTATAATTCAGATCGCCAGCATCGTCCATAATGTTAGATACAGCTCTTTCATATTCAAATGATTACGGACCGTTGTTTTATCAACTGCGACTTTCTCATTTCATAGATTTTATGCAGAATTTCTAAAAGTACCTTTTGATAAACCCTTCATAGCTACAACCATTAGGATAGCGACATTGGAAATGAAATAAGTTTAATAAATTAGGTGTAAAATAGCAGTTTATTTCAAAATTATATTGTCAAAGTACCCCATAAGAGTTTCCTAATTATCTCATCATTCCAACCATCCCCCTGCTTTAATCACTTAGTTGTTCTTACGACTCCTATAGGGAGGTATAAAGCAGTCGTAACTTTAACTAGAAACAACATGCGCCGGTTAACATAGACCATATTATACGAACATGCATGCCTTCCATTAAAACCCAGCGTTAAAGCACCTTACTTTGAAAGTTGGAATTCTTTTTTCTTTGCTTCATCTTGTACGATGTCTATAAATTCATTTACGATTTTATTTGTTTTGTATTCCAAGTCTCCAAATTGAAGACTCAATATCCTTTCTCCCGTTCTAAGCCTTCATTTAATTAGATCTTGCCCTTTGGACAATGTCAAAGGACAATTCATTGACCCTATGGTCAATCCACTTGGTCTTAACTGCTGTAAAGTCAATTTGTAGCCGAAGCTATGGAGATAATTACAGATAGTTAATAGATAAAGTTTTAGAACTCCATCTGGATTTCCAACAGTCTCGCCTTCCGGCACAAGTTTGGTTAGAACTAAATTAAGAGCTTAGTGAGATATTTCGTCAGGAACTTGGCAAGAAATTTACAGCGATTTGTTTTACGAAACATTATTAAGTTAATAACGTCTCTAAAACTGAAATTATTTTGTTGTTAAAAGAAACTTCAAAGCCGGCTTACGAAACATTGGATAAAATTAGGCGCGCAAATTATTTCGGAGGATAATTGACTATGAGATGAATAATAATAATAATACTTACTTACTTACATACTTACTTACTACTATTTTTTATATTTTTAAATGTTTTTATATTTTGTTTATATTCTAATATTTAAAAATATAATTTATATGTATATTTAATGAAATAAAGGAATAATACTTAATTAATTATGAGATCGGAAATTACTATGTTAAGAAGAAAATTTACACAAAAAATCTCATCACATTCAACGGAAGTTGAAAATATATTCGCTCTTTGACTGCTAAAGTTAATTAATATTTACACTGCCTACCTATCCACGTTTCTGTTTCGTTAATACTACAAGTTTCCTTTGAGTTCGAAGCGTAGACTTCAATTTAATTATCAAGAGAAAACAGAAACAGAATAATCCAATGAACTAATCTTTAAACTTCTATAATGGTGTCAAACTGGAAGTCTCGAAGAAGATCAAGGAAACAATTCTATATAGTCTTTATTTAGTACTGAAAAGGGTTTAACAACTTATATTTAACCCCTTTCGTTATTAAAATACGCTTTATCAAGTAGTTCAATTAAATATTTAGTTCTTGGAAGAAAGCGCGGGTAGATTCGGGAGACGAGAGATAGAGTTAGAGTTTTCGTTTAAAACATTCGTGTAAGTATCTTATAAGCTACGAGAATAAAGTTTGATAAATAGATATTTTTTTATCTAACTTATACACCTTTGTATTATTAATTGTATTTTATCAAACGCTTTTGGAATTCATGCCTCTAGATTTCATCGTTTGTCGGTTTTGGGATGATAAACACACATCCATCAAATGGGACGTTTCGATAGATATCCGGACTCTAATTAAATCAAGTTCAAATTACAAAACCTTCATCAACAAACTGCCAATTTGACGACTGCTCACCCTTTAAGCAGAAAACCCATATTACATGTTATTGAAATAGCAAAGAAAGTAGGTATGAGATGGCAATTAGGCATTGATATTGAAAATATTGAAACCCACCGTGCCTGACATTTCCAATACCGTTATCTCCAATAACGTTGTCTAAAGATATCCTACAGATCACTATTGTGTGATAAGTATTATCTTTCCGTCTACCAATAAGTCTAGTCTGACAAAGCTTCACTTGTTGTTAACAATAGAACACTGTGGGTCGTATTAGACTATCAATGGCTTCTGATAGTGTGGTCTATTGACTGGGTGTCAAGGATGACAATATTGAACTAGATATTGCAGTTAATAATGAGATAGAGAATACAGTTAGCAGATAAATACAAGAAAAAAACGATGCTATTAAAGTAGGAAGACATCCTCTAGATAAGACGGTTATCATCGAAGCCTACCTTGATGATGCTTTAGTGTTATGTTTTGATATTAACTTTCAACCGACCAATACCAATATAAGGTTCATTAATAGCCTCCTACGTTTCACGGAAAACGTCAAATTTTAGCTGAAGACTCTAATTATTTCAGCAGTAGTTTCACTTCATGCTTTGAATCCTATAAGCATTCGGGTTTAACTAGTCGTTAAACCCGAGTGCTTATAGAAATCAAAGCATTCATGCATATTTTTAATTGTCTGTTCAATTGAAATTCAGGGTTCAGATTTAAATTGCTTACAGGTTTTTCCAACATCTGCTTCTCCATCTTCCGCATCCAGTCTACCCCAGCTGCTTTCATCCATCATGCTGTGACGCTTCGCTACTTCCACTGCTTATACTATATATACCTCAACAAAGAACTCCTTGAATATGTAATTGCATTAACATAATAATATAAGATGCAATGCATAACAACCTTTAACCCAACATTCACATTTATCTTAAACGACAATAAATATGGATGAACAAGCAATAACGTGTGTGGTATCATTGTTTTCTCTCCAGCATTGATTCCCATTAATATTTATAGAATATTATGTCAAATAAGACCTTAAGTGGTCACCTCGACATTGTGATTGGTCGCTACTTAAACTGTTATTACAAGTAATCCATTTTGAATTTAATGGGCTTGTTACAAAGAGATTGGATCTTTTAGTATATGGTTTGATTCATGAATGGATTTATAAGTAGCCATTAAAATAATAGTTTGCTTACTAACTTCAGCGTGGCCACTGGGCCCAAGCCCATGACTATGCAAAATAGTTTACTTACTCCGAAGTCAGCACCTAAATTTCGCTTAAGTTGTTGTCTACCTAGTATAGTGCACGGACGTACGATCGCGCGCGCGAGCTCTTTCGCGAGAGTTTTCTGCTGACGGATCACAACAACGTCGCGTCGCGGTGTACCTACGTCAATATATCGGGGTCAGTGTCATGACCTAGTTACAAGTGCGGAAATCATGAAGTGTTTACAATAACTTATTGTATAGGTGTTAAACTCGCCCTACAACTTAATAATGGCTACAAAAAAGTCTATTACTATTAAAACTGACCTAGAAAGGCAGTTATATGACTGTTATCTCCAAGAGAAAACAGATAGAGAAAACCTGCAAGTCATGGTACGTAAATTGAATGTACAAATTGATGCCCTGCAGGAACAAGTTCAGACACTTCAAGGAGAATTGAACTGCATCAAAGAAACAAAAGGGACTACAGAACCTGCTCAGACTACAAAAAACGACGTGGAATACTGTACAGACGAGGATGACCTTGCTAAAGAGACTGAGTGGATTAGGGCCAAGAGCAGGAAGAAAAGGAAGCTTAACACCTCCCTCTCTCCAAAACAACAACCCGGAAGCGCCCAACAAGACAATCAACAAAAAAATGAGAAAGTGACTTCGGTCAAAAAAGTGCCCTTACCACCGCCAATCATAATAGACGGAATCAAGAACTATCAAACGTTCTACGATTCGTTAATTGAAAGCCAACCAGCGGAATCATTTACAGCAAAAATGATGAATGGGGATTGTGTGAAGGTTAACGCCAAATCAGAAGACTCATATAGAGTAATTGCTAGGTTCTTGTCTGAAAAAGACTACCACTGGCATTCATACGAAAACAAGCAGGCTAGACCAATTAGAGTTGTGGTAAAGAAACTGCACTCTTCTTGCCAACCAGATCGAATTAAGGAAGATTTAACAACCCAAGGCCTAAAAATAGAAAAGGTAGATAGTAAATTGAGCTGGAAGACCAAAGAACCACTCAACATGTTCGTTTTATCATTTTATAACGATGAAGATGTCAACAAAATCTACGGCATTAAGTACATATTAGGGTGTAAAATTGAAATACATCCACTCAAAAATCCAGCACTCATTCCCCAATGCAAGAGATGCCAAGCTTATGGGCATACACATAAATATTGTCAAAAAGAGCCAAGGTGTGTGAAATGCACTGGCAAGCATCTTACAGCCAATTGTACCAAATCTCCGCAAGAGAAACCAAAATGTATCCACTGCGGCCTACCTCACCCTGCCAATTATAGAGGGTGTGAAGTAGCCAAACAGATGCAAATTATGAAAAATAAAGTTTTAAAAAAGAAACCTACGGTGCCTAATACCCAACAGTTTCCTCCTATAACACACCCTGGTAAACAGGCGCAGAAAGCTAGTGTCCAGTCAACTGCAAAACAACCAGCCATGCAAGTAACCAACATTGGTACTTACGCACAAGCTGCAAAACAAGGATCTCAACCTCTGAACTTAGAGGATAAGATTAACCAGATCTTGAAGTGCATTACCTCATTTGATAAGAGATTAGAGAAGCTAGAATCCAGCACTAAAACAGCTGTCTTGAATAATCAAAAATGAATAACACACTCAAAATAATGGCGTGGAACTCCAATGGACTCCTCAAACATCAGCATGAGTTGCAGGCGGTCCTAGATACAGAAAATATAGACGTGTGTTTAATCTCCGAAACGCATTTCACAAAGCAATCTTTTATCAAATTTAGAGGATACATGATATATAATTCCCTCCACCCTAGCAAATCTGCCAGGGGGGGTAGTGCGATTATAATTAAAGAAAACATTAGTCACTACGTGCAGTGTAAATATGAAGAAGAAGACATTCAAGCAGTGGCAGTATCTGTTAAAACTAAGTTTTGTCAAGTGTCCATTGCAGCCATATACTCGCCTCCTAGGCACATGATAAGAAAAGAGCGATACTTACATCTTTTTGAATTATTAGGCCAGCGATTTATCCTAGGCGGCGATTTTAATGCTAAGCATACGCATTGGGGTTCAAGACTTACTACAACTAAAGGAAGACAGCTCTTAAGTGCAGTTAAAGAAACACATTGTGAAGTAATGAGTACAGGCAAACCTACATACTGGCCCACTGACCACCAGAAAATACCGGATCTTATAGATTTTTTCATCTGCAAAAATATATCCACCAATTACATCAGTTTGGAGGAAAGTTTTACTATGAACTCTGACCATTCTCCGATTATACTAATGCTAAGTCAAAAAATCCTATTAAAAGAAAGCCACTTAACCTTGGTTAATAAGTCCACAGATTGGGACAGTTTTGCTCTTGATCTAGATAATATTATCGACCTTAAAACTCCGATAAAATCGCAAGATCAGCTTGACTCAGAAGTAAACAAATTTATTATTAATATTCAACAATGTGCGTGGAGCAATACACCTCAGCTAAAACGCAAATATAAGGGATTTATCCATCCTAAAGAAATTGTGGATTTACTATCAGAGAAAAGAAAACAAAGGAAGTTGTGGCAGCAAACAAGGTTCCCGCGTCATAAAACAACACTAAATAACCTAACTAAACGACTAAAGAGAAAAATTCTACAATTTGAGGATGAATCTCTGAATACCAACCTTCTTCAGCTTACCAATGACAAATCAACGGATTACTCACTTTGGAAAGCAACGAGAAATCTAAAAAGGCAGATTATACAAATACCGCCCATCAGAGATAGCAACGGAAAATGGGCAATAAGCAATGACCAAAAGGCGTTCCGATTTGCTCAACATTTAGAAGAAACCTTTCAACCCAACGAAAGCTCTGTAGAAATACATGAGAGTGTAAATTTATCACAAAACCAAAGAATCAAGCTTGTGACTCCTAAGGAAGTAATGAGAGAAATTCAAAACAACATTAGCTCAAAAAAGTCTCCCGGTTACGACCTCATCACAGGGGAAATTCTAAAACGCCTCCCACGCAAAGCCATAGTAAAGCTGACCAAACTAATAAATGCTTCATTTATCTTAAAATATGTACCTGAGCCATGGAAGGTTGCTGAAGTCATTATGATTGCGAAGCCTGGGAAACCTCCCCACGAAGCATCATCATACAGACCCATTTCTCTGTTACCCGTACTATCAAAGTTATTTGAAAAACTGTTATTAAAACGGATAAAACCAGTAATAGAAGATAAAAACCTAGTTCCAGATCACCAGTTTGGCTTCAGAGAAAAACACTCAACGTTAGACCAGGTACATAGAATAACTAATGTTATTGAAAAAACGCTAGAAAATAAAGAAGTCTGTGCTACCGTGTTCTTAGACGTCGCGCAAGCTTTTGACAAAGTTTGGCATGAGGGTCTCATATTTAAGCTCAGACGCATGCTACCAGAATTTGTAGATATCCTAGAGTCGTATTTAACTAAAAGAATGTTTAGAATACGCCAAGAGGACGCATATTCCGAGCTAAAAACCATAAAAGCTGGGGTGCCTCAAGGAAGTGTGCTTGGCCCAATTTTGTACTTGTTATACACTTGTGACATCCCAGAGCTGGAAAACAGCACCATAGCGACCTTTGCAGATGATACTGCTATTATGGCCACCGGATCAAGCCACAGAGAAGCGGTAGAGAAAGTTCAACTAGCTGTGAACAAAGTTTACGACTGGACACAAAAGTGGAAGATCAATCTGAATGAGTCAAAATCAGTTCACATTAACTTCACAAACAAACACAGTGACTACCACCCACTCTACATAAATGGTATGCAAATACCTTATGCTAATACAGCCAAATACCTTGGCATAACTCTCGACGCCAAGCTGCGTTGGAAAGCCCATATCAAAAAGAAAAAACAGGAACTCGATATTCGTTATAAACGTTTGCATTGGTTACTGGGAAGGAAATCCTGTTTATCAATACATAATAAGCTGATAATATACAAGCATATTCTGATGCCAATTTGGACGTATGGTATCCAACTTTGGGGCTGTACTAAGCCAACCAACGTCAAAATAATTCAACAGTTCCAAAATAAAGTACTCAGGGCTGCTGTAAATGCACCCTGGTACATAAGAAACGATGACCTCCACCGTGACCTCGACATGGAATTCGTCACCACCATCACACAAAAATTTGCTGAAGCCCACGAACACAGACTCCATCGACACGTGAATGTTGAGGCAATCCAGCTGTTAGACAACACAGGCATAGTGCGTAGACTAAAGAGAACTAAACCATTTGAATTAGTGTAGTGTAAGTGAATCAATAATAGTAACAATGTTGTGCTATTTATATAACACATGAACAAAGTGTTTTATCAATTTTACCAGACTCTAAGGAAGTGTTACGAACGTGTGTAAAAGTGCATACCTAATTATGGACACTATTCTTAGCATTAACATAATTTATAACGTAGCATAATAAGTTAGATTTAAATTGTTTATTAGTCTTCTTAGGCTAGATTGCAATTAACTAGTAAGAACTTGGTTCTTACTAATAAGGAAAAAAAAAAAAAAAAAAAAAACCTAAATTTCGCAGTATTCACGTTTGAGCAACTTTTAGCACGTTAATACTAGCTTATAAGTAAACTGCGACTGAAAAATGTAAAGGAATTACTTGATCCTTAAAACAGACGCAAAAGTTGCATATGGCAATGTTGCATATTGGCTGCAGCATAGACCATCATTCTGTACCTACCCCAGCTTTGGGAGAACAAAGACTCACAGATTATTGCCTGCTTCAAAAGACCAGGGGGCCTAATATGGACGCTTTGGCAGAAGTCTAATGTGAAATAGCAGCTGTCAAACAGATGAATTGCGGGATGAAAAATTGTACGCAGATCATATTATGATTCTGCCAAAACGTCCATTTTAAGCCCCCTGGACTACATTGAAAAATATGAGTCGTAAACCCAATACAGACTCCCAAAAACCACTGCAAAGTGTTTTGTACTCAGTCAGCTGGTCAGAAAACGACGCTGAACCGGGTTAGGCACAAGGTCAGAATAATTGCGTAAATATCTGTTTATTATGACTGTGATACACCAATTTGTGTCTAGTCACTTGATTAGGTTATTAGGGGCTGTGTATATTTGTAAGAATATAATCGGACGGATTCGGCCGAAAAATTCGTCGCTGGGATAATCTAGTTGCGGTATAGGTGAGCTCTAAGTATATTTTGCAAAGGCTCTTAACTGTCTGGCTATCTGTCTATTTGTGGGGGCATGATCAAGATTACTTAAATCCCTTTCAATAAAGAAAACGAAACTATTTTTGGATATCATGGCCTGAACAAAATTTTCATTCTCGATGACATCCTGCAAAGTTCCGATCATTGATAATATCTAACACTGCTGGATACGTTGAAAAGAAGCACTCCTTAAAAATGATTTGCATATAAATTACATCATATTTTATAAAACCATTACAAGTGATTTATTTGAGAGCATACAACAATAAACTAGCAAATATTTCATCGTATAAATTTCACCAATACACTGGTGACTCATAAAGTCTCACAACGAGCAACTGAATACAGTCCTTAATAAGAAAATGACAAACCATTAAGTAAATAGCTTTTTTTCTACGAACAATTTTGTATTGAGCTGATTTCATATCGATTTGACCTACAGAGGGAGCTGTTAATAGCAGCTTTGATGTTTTCAGCTGTTGAATTTGTATTAGAAACTTTAGGACTTTTTATTACAGCTGATATTTTAGACATTAAATACGTTAGTGTGATCAATTGTTCCTTTTGTCTTGATAGTATTTGTTGTTTTCCTATTGGATATAGGATAAACAAGAGCCAAGAGGCCAATCTTTTAAGCTTAAAATAACTGAAAAATTTGCTTAACTTATCGATATAAGTCAAGATAATAATACTGTAAGCAAGAATATGAAACAAATAGGTACTTAATTCTTTCTGATATTCGAAGATACATAATTATAAAAGATAAGATAGTGCCACAAACAGATCTTGTAGATAAGAACCTGTAAATTATAAAACATAAGATAGTGCCACAAACAGATCTTGTAGAGAAGAACCTGTAAATAAAAAAATAGCTTTAAATCCAAAGGCTCAAGGACGAGGGGCGATAATTATAATAACATAACAATCTAAACACAACCATGCTGAGACAATAACAAAACCATTTAACAGTTACACAATAACTAAAAGGCATATTTGCTAAAACACAGAAAAAACACATGGAAAGTATTAAAACGTGTACAATTATAAAGCGATTAATCTTTAATGTTGTAAAATGAATCGTTGATCGCAACCAGAGGCCTCGCACCGTTTTTACAATAGCAAAAAATTGCGAACCAAGGTTGTGAGCGTCAAACGGGGCTTTAGAGAAAATGTTGGGCTGCCCAGATGTTTTAACGCTGAGATGTTCGAAGCTCTAGCAGAGATAACTGCTAAGCTTAGCAGGCTTGATATTGAAGACGATGATACAAGATATTGATCAGGAATCTATCGCTACTAACTTTGTTATAACATTTACAGTGAAGATTTTCATAGTATAAATTTCTCATCTGTAATAGGTATTATAACATTTACAGTGAAGATTTTCATAGTATAAATTTCTCATCTGTAATAGGTACGGAGGTTTGGAACAAGGAAGCTTCGAAAATGTTTTAATAAGGCCTTTTGGGTTTGTCTTGACAAACATGACGCACTGTTTGGTGACTAATACACCATTGCTTGCTACTTATTGGGCAATATTACTCTACTTTTCATTTTATAATCTTCTTGAATTACTGTAGGTATCTTCTTCATGAAAGGCATATTCTTTACAACGCAGTTTTCGCTCTCAGGCTTTATTATGCCAATTTGTTACATTCTCTTTTTCCATCCCTACTATATGGCTCTCGGGTATTCCATACAGGTGTATGGAATACCCGAGAAATTTCTAACTTGATCTTATGCCCCAAATAATAGGAAGAAGTAATGATTCTAATTCATCGTTTGACTTTCTGAATTCTTTGATCTACCACTCTTAACTCTACTATTTGCTTTAATTTAAACAAAACAACTCAGAACCCAAAAATAAGTCTCGTCGACAGAAATATATTACCTTAAAGGAACAACTGAAGACGCACATAAGGTTTAGAGCTGAAAATACGTATCAGTTGTTTCCTAAGAATATTAATTCCTATATTGACAAGTTTTGGAAAACAAATTATTTTACCAAAGATAGGTTATAATTTGCATACGAGTCTGGAGTTGGTAAACTAACTATACTTCGTAACTTCTTTACCCTTAGACAGAGAAGTTACGAAATCTAGTTGTTAAATACTAACTTTGAGATGTCACAACTTTAATCTTGTAGGTACCTAACCTACGTATATAGTTTAATATTTGAAAAAACTATGATAACTACTACTACTACTACTATTATTATTTAGCTATAGCTTTAATAGTTATTGCTAAATAAATAATAAGACAAGTACCAACTACCTACAAGTGCCGCAAAACCACATCAAAAATGTTTGCATTCTCCAAGCGTTTTAATAAAAAAGGCACATAACAAGCACATTTTATTACAATGTCCTCCAAAACTTATGTTGCAAGCGTGCTGATTTGAATAAGATGGGCACCGTGCCAAGTTCCCTCCATCAAGATAAGTAGCAACTTGGATTACATCGGAAATACGTCAGAAAATATTGAATGGTCAGCCTTTGGGCCAATAATTGAAGAAACATAAATCAATCTATCCAATCCAATCAGCCTTGGTGTTTGTAGAGCATGAATATAGGCCAAAGGCCTCTTTTAAATTACGTCATTACACGTGTCGTGTTTGAGGAACCTAGACTACCTCAGACGACCTCAGTCATGTTTTTTAGGTGTGCATCCCACGCTGCGTTAGCTAGTTCGAGGTCTTCTCTTCGAGTCAAGAACTAGTCATCTTCAACGGTTATCGGTCTTACGACTGACAGTCAACATATTATTTACCTATTGTTTTAATTAATTTGGTAATAATAATTATTCTCTCAAAACTTGACGTAACAAAAAATCCTTAGGAATGTGCCTATGTGAAAGTGTAAGTTGAATTCGGTGGGTGTTTAGAAAACAAATTGATGCCATTTATCATCATTATAGCTGGTTATACCTACACATAGGTGCCAACATAGCTCAACATGAATGAAATTGGTAAACAAAAAATGGCCGAATAAGATGATATTGAAAATTGACAAATTATAATTATGTACGGTACCTAACTAATATATACTTTCACTAGCGACGAAAAAACTGTCCTTTAACAGAATTAGAAACTCATCGAGATAAGCAAAGCGTGTGAAAACCACGGCCTATAATTTAACTTTTAAGCTAAATGTAGGATACTAAGTTAAACACGCGTTGTATTAGCTGTCTATCAGCCTACCTTACTCTTAAAAGATAAAGAAAGAAAGGTAACTGCTGAACAAAGGCGATAGGTTGGCTGCGCACTAACTCACAAACTACGCAGTTTAATTTGGCAACTTTTAAACAGAAAGCCTTGGCCAATTTCAAGATAGAATTCCTAACAGGCAGCAATTAGAAAACTTGTCGACAAACGCATGCAAGCATGATGTTTGAATGCCTTTTACCTTAGGATTTTTAAGTACTTTAAAGAATATCTACCAAACAAAACATTGAATATTTAAGACGCGATATTTTTGTCCGACTCGAAAAATAAAAAATCTGATTAGCATGACAATACTTCTACTACAGATTACAATGATTTTTCTAACATTATTACATTGATTACATAAAGTTTGTGGAAATCAAAGTGGCGTGTAGCGAGGGGCGCGGCGGCCGTGCGGGGTAGAGGGGACACCGCGTGCGCCGAGCAAGGTCAGGGGCCCCGACGCGGGCGCATACAACCACGATCCTTCATACACACCGCCTGTCCACGCGTCTGTATTGACCAAATGTGGTGCTGCTGAGCCATGCTTGAGAGTGGCGTGATATATGTGGGCTGTGGAGTTAGGCTATGTTTTGTTTGGTTCTTTAAGCCTGAGAGATTATGCGCACTTAGCATCATAATGGCAAGCTTTTCTCAAGTTAGTACCTACTTTTCGAAATTGAATTAATTCACCAGAATCCTGTTTATGCTTTTATCCTACCTTCTGAGTCCGTCGTTGTCAAAGAGATGTTAGTTTATTTACATACTCTACAAAACGGAAGGGAAAATATCTTTGAGGAAAAGTTTGTAATATTGAACACAACTAATTAGAATTCGATTGAAAATCTGCGCAGTATACGGTAAGTATACCTACCAATTGGTGGGAACTGCTAATTAGTTTGCTAAAATAATACGTTAAAACGCAAATAAATGCGTCATAACATGATTAGCTAGTCCTTGGAATAGTGAGACGGAACCTCATGTTAGACGATGCCTTTTTCATAGACAAAAGAAGTCTGAAAACGAAAGCCAAGTTTACTGAAGACCCTTTGTTTAAATAGCCTTAAGTTTGCAACTAAAGGGCATTAAAGACTTAAAATGATTCTGTAGACTGATGGGATTGTTACAAACGAAGATTTTAGAGCCAAAGAAATAAATATTCTAGGTCTTGCTTAGATCTAGCTTACTAGAATTAAACTTTTTTCATGAACTGTTACAAGGAATTGTCGTGGAATCTTGAAATGTCTTCTGCCATACCTAACTTGGATAATGTACATAACATTAGCGCTAATCCTTTTCAAGTAGTCATAATCTATTCCAAGTAAAAATAGAATCGTTACGTCCATTTAGAAACAAGCTGCTAGCTCCCAAACACTGGTTCCATAGCGTCTCGCTCGGCAGTTGCTAAAAAAAAATACGAAAAATACACATCGTATGATGAAGCCAAAACGTTGAAGTCTAATTAATATTTGCAAACAACTCAAGGAGATGTGTTTTTTCCGAGTGTCAGAATTCAAAGTTTGCTGTTTGTCCAGTTTATCTTGAGATGCGGGGAGATACGGAACTAGTTCAAAAGACGAGATGTTGATGTTTGCGTTTACAACCAGTGACCCTATGAGAGATCTAGGTATAGTGGATGTGTATTACCTTTGTGGAAGATGTAATCAAGAATTGACAGTGTTTTGTTTGTGTCAATGTGTTCTTTCCTTTGATGTGAGATATAATATTATGGTAACTTAGATAGCAAGAAGATTTTCTTCTAGCTATGCAAGTTTACATTGATAGAGCGTTGCTTCTCGTGTTTTAAGTGTTGTAAGGTCTTACACATCCGTTTTAACGACTTCCTAGTTATACTTCGCCAGATATATACTAGTATTTCCTTTTTTTCTGGGACTCGTGCTTCATCTGTCTCTCGTATATCCATTGCTCTGATCATAGCCTGCTTGTGGAGTCTATGACGCGTGACGCTAGCTCAATGGGCGTATCGTCCACAATTGACGATGCTAAAACCAGAGTGATCTAGGGCACAAAAATATCTAAGTACGCGTCATTACTTAGATCAGTTTGGCATGCTTCTACTTTGTAAACTGAACAAATTCTATAGTGAGATAATGTGATCCCTCAAGTAATAAAGTACTGGGAGGCACTTAGATCGGTGTGGTCTGAAAGAATTATGTTTTTTCTACCTCCTTGGGTAACAAACTCATTTTTGGTAAAAATGTCACTTAGATCACTCTGGTTTTAGCGTCGTCAATTATGACGTCACACACAGCTATTTATATCTATTTTGTTTAATATTAAATATGTGAAGGTTCCTACATCTGTATGTATAGTATTTTTTGTTACACATTTGTAAATTCATTTCTGTCATGTTGTGTGCATTTTATTTTTGTTTTACCTAATGTTTTTATTGCATTTCCTACTTTGTTTTGCTCAATCATCGTTATGCCGTCTTACGAGGAATTTATGGACTATTTATATATGTATTTAGTACAATGTTCGTGGCCACAGCTTGTTTGCCATTTTGCTCCAAATTTTTTATATTATTTTGTATTAAGGCTCTTACAGACTGGTGAGATATCGCGGGCGCGACAGGCACCGACAAAGAAATTGCGCTACTAGTGTCGCATCACTCTGTCGTCATTTCGGTAGCCAATCCCTGTTTAGCTATATATATCATCTTTCAGAATGTCTATTCCATCGTTTCTTTGGTCTTTGTATTTATCTCAGATAGGATAGTGATAGTATGGCCTTATAAAAAACACATTGAAAATGTACTTTGAAATGTTTCCAATATAAAAATAACGAACTTTTGAAGAACCGAAAAACTTTACCTACTGCAAACAAAATAGTTGAAAATATAAATGCAATGGTACACATTAAAATAAACGCAATGGTACACATACAAATAAACGCAATGGTACACACAAAAATAAACGCAATAGTACATACAAAAATAAACGCAATGGTACACATAAAAATAAACGCGCCATTTTACTTGTGCAGATTTCATATGGAGAGGAAATGATTGCAATTGAAGCGGACCGGAGTCCGTTCGTGGGTCACTTGTGCGTCGATAACAATGTCACTGTAATATATATCAATAGGTACATGACATAATACCAATAAACTTTCATAAATGACAACAATGTTGTGCTTTCACGCTTTCTTTCGAGCGCGTTTTTCAGTTTTGCCCATAGACAATGTGGAGACAACATATTATCATAATCATCACGTTTTGTTGCCCCGAAGGGTTGGGCAGAGGTATTTATTGTCGTATTGTTGTCTCCACATAAATACGACCATAAATTATAATACTGGCAAACCTAGGACTATTTTGAAACTAACAAATAAATCTTAAATTCTAATTTAAGAAAATATATTTTTCGAACAAAGTAAATAATAGTGATGGGTCAACTATGGGTTTTACTGATTCTAGGCTAGATAGTGACTACCTACACTATTGGGTATATTAGATTGAAGGTTTGTATGCAGACTAGGAACGTCATTACTCATTAGATGTGCGCAGTTTAAAATATTGTCGTATCGTCGCCGCGCCCCTCCCCCACATTACATATCGCCACAACGACAAATTGACTGGGCAACTTTGAAATATACACGTGTTCTACCCCAATTATTAGGAATAACGTAGATAAGGGAACATACACTGTAATTGTGCAAATTAATAAATAAATATTGTGTCAAAGATAAGAATTTTAGCCACGGTTTCCTCAAAGAAATCTTTGAGCTTTTTCCAGGAAATATGTTTTCCCATTTAATGTTTTTTTACGGTACCTGTAGCTAGGTTTGGTTTATATGTTATTAGGAAATACTGTTTAGTTAATGCTATTACAAAATTCCAAGGATACGCTGTTTGAATAATGCAGTAACAAAATTCCTTTGCTCCTAGACGAAGGATCAATCTACCAGAATGTCTTCAATTATCTTTCAAAGCACGTGCCGCTTCCGGATATCTTTTGGACCCAAAACCCTTAACGGAGGCTCTTTAATAATAACTGTGGTAGATACTTGCTTAAAACCGTCCCTTTGGGGGAAGACCCTACTCTCTAACTTGTTAATATTTACGTACAAGACATTTACTTGGACAATTTTTAGTTTCCAATTTTCCTAATGCAAAAGTAAGTAGATATTATGTTTGTTATGTTTTAAGGCTTCTACATACCGGGGCGACTTAACACGCGACGCGACGCGACACAAAGGCACCGCTCGTCCCGCGACACGCGGGGCCTTTATGCCGTGTCGCGTCGCGCGACAAGTTGCGCTGGTATGTAGAAGCCTTTACGGCTGAACTTATGAACAGATTTTGCTGACATTGGGCTCATATTCAGCTGATCTATTCAAAAAAGCTCACCGTGTAAATATAAGTGAAATGACCTTGATGTGAGCTGTCAAAAGTGTCAATCCCTAGCTAGCATCAGATGACAGCTCATTTCACTTAATTTTTCACGGTGAGCTTTTTTGAATAGACATTATTTGACATCTCAGAAATAATAAACTTTTTAAGTTAGCGATGGAGACAAAGATAGTTACTATGTAATGAATGTAACATGTAACATAACAGCATGTCGCATCGGCGCTATGAAGTAAGAATTACGTGATAAAAATACATAATTGCAGGAATTTGCTACATGAATAAAGTCATGTGAAATAAACCACTTAAACTACGATAAGATAAAACTTATTAAGGCTCGTGCAGACTGGCGCGATATCGCGGGCGCGACAGGCAGCGCGACGCGCAGCGCAACGTTTTCCAAGAAGTTTGCATAGAAATTGTGCTACTAGTGTGAACTAGTGTCGCGTCGCAGCGGGCGCGTTGTGCCTGTCTGCGGTGATCTCTGCCATCAAGATTATAATTATGAATATCTAATAAATTTATCAAGAGAGCAATCATGTAATTAGTGCTCTTTTAGTGATGTTTTGCAGATAATGTAATGTTATTTTCTTCACTTAACCCTTACGTAATAAAACTGCACGGTAATTTTGAACTCAGTTAACTTAACAGTACCTAACTCAAAATTGGTTGAACGGACTGTAAACAAGTTTATTTAAATGTCTAATCTTATTTCAAACGGAGTATAGTTGACAGCAAAATCAACCTATTCTATTTGCCCTCAATAGGTATAAATAAAGAAAAGAAAGAAAGAAAATACGTTTATTTGCGGTAAACATGACGCAACAAAGAACATAAACACAAAAATAAGAAAAGGTTGGGGGAAACATGCGTCACATCCGCGCAAAACGGCTATCGCTCAGCATTAAGGCTTCTACATACCGGGGCGACTTGTCGCGCGACGCCACGCGACACAAAGGCACCGCCCGTCCCGCGACACGCGGGGCCTTTGTGCCGCGTCGCGTCGCGCTGGTATGTAGAAGCCTTTGAAATGAAATGAAATGAAAATTAAATGAAATGAAATCGTTTATTCTGTAAATAGGATATTAAAATCACTTTTACACGTCATATAAAAAAAAAAAATCTAGATGTAGCCGACATTTCCTATCTGACTACCCCTGAGAAGAAATGGCGAAACAAACTCAGGGGTCAAAGTCTCTTTTAAAGTCCAGACATAATCTTGGTCAGATCATGTGAGGACCATGTAGATCCGTGTCTGAAATGGTCTTTTGAGGAAAGAACCACGCAAATTTGAGCGGACCTGACCAATCAGTGTAAGCATTTGTCAGTAATCGTGCAGCTCAACTCAAAACTTAAGGAGCTCAACGACTCGACGAACAGTACCAAAAAAAGGACATTTGGGTAGGCCGCATAAAGCGCTCAAAATGTCAGACCATCATTAAAACTTAACTGAGAAAAGAAAGGAAAACATTTAAAGAAAAAAAAAAAAAGACCCACATAGTGCTCACATTCACAATAAATTAAAGCAGTAAATATAATACTTTTCAAAGTAAACATTCATGTAAAATTGTATACAATATTCTGCAATGTCAATATGTATATAAAATCATGCATAATAATTAAAATGTCAAGTTTTATCACAAGGCTAGCAGAGCGAGCAGCTCAATCCCAAGCTTTTTTGTCCTCTAAATAATCAGAAATCTTATAGTACCCTTTTTTACAAAGTTTAGTTTTAATACAGATTTTAAATCGTTTAATGCTTCGCTTTATACTGCGACCTTATGCAAGACAGAGAATATTATGATATAGCCATAAGGACTGGCCCACAATGGCAGTGGACAGACGTGTTTGGGAAAGGAAGAGGGAGAACTTTGCCCAGCAGTGGGACATTACGGGTTAAATTAAATTAACTAGCGTAACTCCGCAGACGTGATAGATACCGATATCTAAATAAGATACTTAAGTTCTTACAACAAAAAAAACTGATGTGGTGTTAATATTTTTTGGGGTCAACGACCGTAGGTCATTTTATTTACCTACATTGAAATATCAGTTTTTTTTGTGTAAACTACACAAACTAGGTGAGTACCTATCGTATCGTAATCTCAATACCTACGATAAAACAAAAAAAATACTGGTTTTCTCAACTTATACTTCAAGTAACTAGGTACAGTACTAGAGGTCGATGACCCCAAAAAAACATCATCAAATAAATATTTTTTTTGTTTTATCATTAATTTGTCTAGTTATAGATAGGTACCCATTACGTCAAATTTCATCCAAATCTGTTCGTACATCCAGACAAACGGCTAAACATTCTTCGTTACTATTTGATTATACAGGGTTATTTTTAACGTTTTAAACGTCAATAACCTCTTAAGGGGTCATTGTACTCATCATTATGAACAACTTTTACTATGGGACCAAAACTGAAATCGCGAAAGATAAACCAGCTGTTCCCCCTACATTTACATGTTCGAATAATTCGTTAAAATGTAGGGAACAGCTGATTTTATTTTCGCAATTTCAGGTTTGGTCCAATAGTAAAAGTTGTTCATAATGATGAGTACAATGACCCCTTAAGAGGTTATTGACGCTTTAAAAAACACCTTGTGTAAATAAAACACACTATTACACTTGAAAGGAAATTAATAAAAAAGACCCTAGTTATACAGGGAAACCTATTATTAGCCATAAAATACTGTAATACACATATTCTGTAACATATACTTTATGTATTTCTGTTGGTTGCCTAAATAAATAAACAATAAATAAAAGCAAAATATAAGTAAATACATACTAAGGAAATCGGTGACATACTACTGTGGCCTCCACAGAGATAAGTAAACCCGTATTTTATTTATATTTAGAAATAACATTTGTACAAATACAGGCAGAGAGGACAGAAAATTAATTAAAATAACAATACACATTCTATGTACAAAATAATGGTACAACCTTTTTTTGGGGTTATTTTTACTGTTATTTCCCGGATTTCGCAGAAAAACTTTATACTTTTTATTTTAGACGAATGAGCTGTTTTTGTTTCATAAACACAAATAATTAAACTTAACGTGTCTATTTGTAATGTCAAAATATCAGCTTCTTACTAAATGTATAAATTAAAGTATAATTATTATACGATACTTATAACAAAAAAACAAATTTTAAAATTTTTGTCTGTCTGTCTGTTTGTTCCGGCTAGTCTCCGAAACGGCTGGACCGATTTTGACGGGACTTTCACTGGCAGATAGCTGATGTTTATGAGCAGTGACTACTTTTTTTTTTGAAAAAGCCACGCGGGTGAAGCCGGGGGCAGCAGTATGGAGTAAGGAAGCCGTGTATTTCTTGTGTTTGTATTTAAAACTCATAGCAAAGGTCTCACCCATATCTTTCCACTGTTCTTTGTGCGATGCCGTCTCTGACCAATCTTCCGTAAATGCACCTAGGTCATCACGCGTTTCCTAGGCCTCCCTCGGCGACGACGTCCGTCTCCTGGCTGCACTTTACCAGCACCCTAATTGCGTAACAAAGTTTGAATCGGAATCGGAATGATTTTGAAGTATGTTGCTAATCCATTGCTTCTTATGGTTGAAAATGTGTCTGTTCAACAACGTAAATAACGCAATGAATGTTGTTGAACTGTCAAATTGAAACCGATTCCTACTGATAGTGTGTTACGCAATTAGCCCTCTGTACCTAATGTAAAATACATGCTATACTTAAAGGTACCTCTGAAAAGTGGTATAGAACGGCGCTATTTTGAAAAAATCAACTGTAATAGTCAGCACTCATCAGCTACGATTTTCCGAAAAAAAGTAGGACTTGGAACGCAGTGAAGGCCTGTTAATTCCTTCTTAACTTTGAGACCAACTGTTAAAATTGCTAAACTGTTTTTTACCACATTCATTGCCTAAGGAGGGTTTATGTATATCAGGCTGATAGCCCGAAGGCTAATGATCGCTTAAGTAGGTATATTACCGTCGGAGTACCAGCCTCTAAGGGCGAGGCTTAAGTCCTTAAAATCCTTATTGTGTAAATAATGAGAAAAATATGCTTGTAAAGTTGATGTGTGGTCCCTGATTAAGGCGACGATAACCGACTTTTAATGATTTTATACTGAAGATCACGTCTAAACGAGTAGTGGACTGCGACACAGTATTTTTACTAATGCAGTTGTTATCGAACACAGAGTTTCTGTAAACTGAGTTTTTTCGTTTCAATAAAAAAATATTGTTATTAATTAAAAAAAAAAAAATGATTTGAAAAAAATATATGTTAAATTAGAGCATTTTTAAATATTAAATTAATATGTGAATATTTTAGATTATGTTTATATTACATAGTGAAATTAATTTGTAAAGTTATGTCTAACGAGGATAAAAAACTGAGAATGGTGGAAAATCTACCAAGCGTATTTTTCTGAAACCTTCACCAATTTAAAGATAATTTAATTATTGATCTTTTGGTATACGCGTTTTATTGAAATACCTTTTGTTTTGTGTATAATAAATAAATAATGCATCAAATTGGGGACAGGGCTCTTTGATGGGCGAGTCCTATTACTGGCTGAACGTACAACGCGTTGCGTGAGCTCAGTACAGAACACGCGTTCACGCGTCAATTTAATTTTGAACTTTTTAGGATTAGAATTTTATTAAATCCTGTCTGCTTTGTGCACCGTTAAGGAGTTCCCTCGTGTGAAACCAATCCGGGGTGCAGCAGCCAGATTATGGTGGACTCTAAAACGGACTATCATAATTAAAGCGTAAGTATAATATATAGAATTTAAGGAGTTCATCGTCTGGAGCCAATCTTGGGTGCAAAACCAGGTCATGATAGACTTTAAAATCAAAAGTCATTTATTCAAACTAGGCTGAGAATCAGCACTTTTCGAACGTCAAAAATTACATGAGACAGTCCCCAAAAAGGGCCCCACCCTGCACCACTTCCTAGTGCTTTAGCTGGGAAGACGAAGTGGCGCAACAAACTCCTCAGCAGCACAGCTGTCTGTTCACATATAAAACTTGAATCTATACAATAAAATGTCAAATAATTTGTATTTCGCAACACAAAACATTAAATTAAATTATTTTCCTTATGTTAGCTAGCACACACCACTATACAAAAAAAAAATGTAATAATCGTCGAAAACTGTACATATGCAGAAGGACTACCATAATTAAAGTGTAGGTACATACAATTTCGTGTTAAAACTTTTCGAACGTCTAAATTACATAAGACAGTCCCCCAATACGTCCGCCCTTCACCACTTCCTAGTGATTTAGCTGGGAAAAAGAAGTGGCGCAACAAATTCCCCAGCAGCACAGTTTTCCCGAAAGTTTAGGCATGAGAAAGCTTGCGCCCGCGTTGCACAGGAGCAGTCGCGATAGCACTATAGTACTGGCGCGGTGCGCGCGAGCCGTTTTCACGTATTTATTAATTATAAAAAAAATAAGTGCCATATTATAAATCTATCCAATAATATCCCTGTCAAACCCGATTAGTAAATGAAATTTTAAATTTTCATACAAATTTCGTTCCCCCAAGTCTCATACAACTTAAAATACTTTCGAAATCGACTTTACTTCGGTTTTTTTTTTCCAAACAAAATGTTAAATAACGTGTTTTTAACCAAAAAAATCACTAGATCAAACATGTATCTGTAATATTTTTTTTTTTACGAATTTAAATATGGTGATTTCTCTGAAAACACCTCGATCTAGAAACCTAAAAGGAAAAGGGGCCCTTAAGTACACATCTGCTGATACACAGCAGCATAGGTGAATTTTGACTATTGATTCCAGTTGACCTTCCCTGTGCTCCATTAACAACTAGACATGGGTTTCTATAATACGGAAGCAGGCGGCATTTATTATATTTACCTTCCATATCTCCATGATTCAGTTATGCCAACCCTCTATTTATAGTGAAAGTACTGACCTTACCTTACGTTCATTGTGCCTTTCAAGGGGTCATCTCTTACAATGTTTGTGACCCTTTAATGTAGACCTGGTATTATAAGTAAGGGATTTACAATAATTATATTTAGACTATACCGTGAGAAGATTTTGGGGTATATTTTTAGACTGTAAGTAGGTATAGGGTTAATCTGGAGATTTTATGAATAAATATAATCATAAAGATGGATTTACTGACCACTAAATAATAATATCATCGTGTTTAAATTAAAAGGACGGAGAAGCCGCCAGCAGCTATTTCACCCTGCTGGCAATCTTTGAACGTCATATTTTAGTAATAAAAAATATAAAATCATTTCCAATTTTTCTTTTAGCCAGGAACGTTTTCTTTTACCAATAAATTGTACCAGAAAACAAAATGTACAGGCAAACCGATTATTATCATGAACTTCTTACGAACAAAATAAAGTTATTCGTAAATCGTAAGGTACCCTTTTATTATGAACACTTCCGATATTAAAGGCCTGTTTTACGGTTCTTTAAAAGCAATATCCATAAGAATGATGATCAAATGAAAACTTCATAATTTTAATTTAATATATCACATACAGAAGGAAAATAATTATTTATATTTTTTTTATTTAGGATGGGTTTGCTTTTGACCTTAGTCTAGGGCAGAGGTGACAGAGACCAAGTCGACGATGGAGTGAGCTTACCCAGAAGAAGCGTGTTCACTCTAACTTTGAAGAGATTAGGGTTGTATGCGTTCGTATTATTGTATTCGTTGTATTCCTTATATTTGTGTGCTTTAATGTTTTATCGTAAAGGACGTCATCTCCGGCACACTTCCCCTAGAACTCTAGTCCTTAAGGATGGGCTTAACGGTTTTGAAAATATATCGTTATCGATAATTGCCAGGGCTGATGTGAAAAACACTCTGAATATAAATCTAAAAGAATAAACTACGCTGCCAGCTATGGGTTACTTTATAATGTAAATCAGCTTTTACCCGCGGCTTCGCCCCCGTGGATGTCGGAAATTATCCCACTGCCGGGATACGAAATAGTAGATTATTAACCAAGGGGATAAAGCAGTGTCTTCTGTCGCGGATGACGATTTAAATCGCGAGTGTAGCGAGGGATTTAAGTTCACCCAAGACTAAGACAGCTTTATCACCGAGGAAAATACTCTACTTTTCGTACCATTTGCGAAAAAATTAACACAATAATAATATGAGATAAGCATTTATTAAAAATAATGACAATTAAAAGTAAAAATAAATTAAAATAAACTTAACGTTTATGTATTTGAAGAAAACAAAAACGCGGCAAATTCCTAGATTAATATTTTTTTGTCAGAAAAGCAAAGGCATCAAGCTCATACGGCCTCGTCGGTTTTCGTAATTTTATTTAATAATCATAACTGCATAATAAATGCGTATTCCTTTTTTAAAAAGATGTATAATGCTTTATATACAAACTCAATAGTGTAAACACAGATGTAGTTCAATATAAATTTAGTCTCCCCTAGAGGATGAATGAAATTCAGTACAATTTTCTTTCCCTGTTTTTAACAGATTAAAAATGACTATTGTTATGTCCGCTTTTTGTGGCATAGAATGTCACTTTTTTGAGCAAGTGGTACGAAAAGTATCTTATGTCCTAGTCCTGACCCAGTTCATGGTGTATCCGTATGCCTTTCATCTAAATCCGTTCACCCGATAGGGCGTAAAAAGGTAATAGAGTTACTTTCGCATTTAAATATAATATTAGTATGGACGGACTATTTAGATGGATAGTATGGAAGTAAGTAGATTGATGTTGTAACCTTTTCCGGGACACTAAACGACTATAGACATGTCAGTCATAACAATAAAACTTCTGTTGTGTGTCGTGCAGTGTCCCGGAACGTGTTAAGGATCCATACGTATTGAAATGTAAATGTTTTGCAAAAAACATTTCTGAACTTGCCATACTTTAATATTTTGCACTCGTATGGAAGTCACTCTCCTGCGGAAAACAGGAACCACAACGCCGCGGGCAGAAAATTGTGTCATTTTTACAACGCCATGTATCGAAGACACTGGTAAACTCTCTCCGCTCTGCTTACACGGTTTAGTATTTTCAAATAATCTTTTTTTATAAGTAAAATACCTTTTCCCGGCCCGGCTTCGCACGGGTAGCGCTATGTATCTACCCTACCCACCTACCCTACCTACCTACCCTTAAAGAAAAAAAAAAGAAGTATCCTATGTCCGTCTGCTGGTTCTAAGCTACCTCCCCACCAATTTTCAGCCAAATCGGTTCTGCCGTTCTTGAGTTATAAATGGTGTAACTAACAACTTTATTTTATATTATAGATATAGATAAAAAAGGCGGGGGAACTATCCAGGTTCTTAGTCTGGCCCTCGCAGTTGCCTGATACTAAACTGATTAAAAGGTTAGCATCAAAGAAAAGAAAGAAAGAAAAATTGTTTATTTAACATCATAACTTCGTCCATAATCGTAAAGACAAAACCTTCGATTTTCCACCAAGTCGCAATCAGGATACGGACGCTAAGAGGTCTACATCGGGCCCATGTAGGACCCCATAAAAGCTCCCGTGAAGCTCTTTGCTCTGCCATTCCTCTCTGCGGTCATAAGTATCTAATACTATAGGTTGACCCCAGTTCTCGTTAGCCAAGGAGAGCGGGGTGAGGCCCTTGTCCACTGATACGGAATACCACATCTCGGTGGATCCGTTCCTTCATCCATTTTAAGAGGCAGACATGATGGTGTTGGTGTCTATATGTTTGTAAATTATAGCTCTCAAAATGGATGTAATAACTTTATAGATCGTTGGTGGTAGACAAGTGATGTGTCTATAATTTTTGGGCTCCGCAGTACTACCTAATTATGGAGCAGTTGGGTTATTCCTGTTGCTGGGAACTGGGGCACCGACCCTGACTCTAAAGCTGACTGGAACTGGGATGCCAAACGGGCGTGCGACCATTGGAATCAAAGCAGCCCGCTGGCCCTGAAGATTTCCAGCAAGGCAACGGATGGACTGCACGAGCTTCATCTTGGGGACTGATAGTAGTCCCAATTTCTGGTATTTGATCGCACGCTCACTCGATCTTCCTAGTCCACTCACCTTCGGTGTGATTGACAAACACCGTCCAGATGCTTCGCCGGAACCAGAACGAACACATGGCGTCATCATCCGGCAGGCGCATTTCAGCCACACCGTGGTCCGGTCTCTCCCAAGCTCTATAAACCATTATTATTATAAAAAAATATAGAAGTTATTATTGAAACCTTAGTTAAATACTAAACAAATTAAAATAATATTTCCTGTCATTTAAAATTATTCGTTTTACGTAAAAAACTTATCTAAGTCATTATAGTACTCATTATGCAAACAACCAGTGTTAATTATTAATGTTCCACCAAATACGCCTTTAGACGGTCTGAATCACCTTTTTTTACACGTGTACGTATATATCGTATAAGCCAAGGAACTCATTAATCGTAAGTTTTAGGCATCTTTTTCTCGCCCGTACATCTAACATAATTCATGCCATTCATGAGATGTTTTCGAATGATAATCAAAATTTCACGATAACATATTTCGAGTTTTTGCGTTTTAATTCATAATTCGTAATATGTGTAATAAAATTTAATTTGAAGTATTTGTTTCCGGTTCGAATTTTTGAATGAGATATTAAACTCGTGTTTGTTTTGGGTTCATGTTTCCTTGTGGCTGTGATGTTTTAATGAAATGTCATGTTATTGTGGAAAACATGGAAATACAACGGCACTCCGCGCGCCGCCGGTTGTTGATGCCCAACGAGACAGGTGCCTCTTGTCGTGACGACTCCTTCATTATAATTTCTGTTATGAATATTGAAAGGTTTTCTTCTCTCTTCTACGTATTTGTTTATTAAATGGCGCAGGTATATCTTTTGATTGATTTTCGTTTGTGTTTCTCTACCGACTTTATTTTTGATATAAACAAGGTGTAACATAAATAATGCACAACCTCTTAAGGGGTCATTGTACTCATCATTATGAACAACTTTTACTATGGGACTAAATTTGAAATCGCGAAAAAAAAATTGCTGTTTCATACATTTATGTTCTCATAACTCGTCAAAATGTATGGAACAGCTGATTTTTTTTCGTGATTTCTGATTTGTTCCCATAGTAAAAGTTGTTCATAATTATGAGAACAATGACCCCTTATGAGGTTGTGCGTTATTTATGTTACAACTTGTATAATTTAGGCATAGCATATACATAGACAGTAATAATGGTAGGTTCCTCTTCTAAGAATCCATAATTAGAAGGTTGGTGCCTATTATGTATTTGTATTTATACGTAACCACGTGCCAATTAAAAATATCATTCCTGTTTACCTTGAAAATCAAGGACTTTAGGTACTGTTTTTAAGTAATTACTGAAATGTTTTTGGTTAAATTACGCATTTTTAACGTCTTTATTGAATAAAACAGCTCGGTTATCATTTCCTGTCATTAAGCTTATGAATGGAAAGATGTAAACTTCAATTGTTTTTTTAATACTTTATGTAGACAGGTTTTTAATTGATGTCACGTTTTATGAATGAAACGTTTGTAGAGAATGTTCCCATGCTCATTCAGTAACGAACCAACTATGAATGATTTGACTTTAGAGAACAATAAAAGGGGTGTGTAATGTATGATATAATAACAAATGCTCTAATTTCACTTGAAATAACGTTCATATAATATAATTTTCATATGCTATAAAATCATATAACCTAATTTCATATGACCTAATGTTTTATATGATATAATTTTCATTTAATATAAAACATTTAGTATAACGTTCATTTTATATAATTTTCAATATGTATAATATTCTTTTTATATAACATTCATTTGACCTAATGTTCTTTTGATCTAATTTTCATGTTTAATGGTCACAGTTCTAACCTAACTAGAACTCTAATTAGTCTAATATAATAAAACATGCAAGCAAGCATGCAGCATGCAAGCAAGCATGTAGCAAGCAAGCATGCAGCAAGCAAGCATGCAGCAAGCCTGCAACATGCAGCAGGCATGTTTTCTGTCACGGCTCCGGTGCTGCAGGGCTACAGCGGTCCCATGCAAGCTTATCGTAACAGATGTGTTTCACGCTCACCACCGTGGCTTCGGCTTGCTGGCCGGCTCAGCCGGCCAGCCTCAGCCGCGGCGGCAAGCGTTGATACCACCTGCTCCTCAGCTCGCGGGCCGCCTCGCCCCTACGCACCTACGCGATTTTAAATAACACTCTAGGGGTAGGGCAGACAAGACTACGTGGAGTCGGTTTTGCAGCGATTCGTTTCTGTCACGCCGCTCCCGCAGCACGCTCGACAAATTAATCGCAATATTATATATTTTAAACGATAGGCCTAATGATTTTCGATTACATAAAGGTTATATCAAACAACGTTATGATGTTGTAGCGGTATGCTTATGCGATGCATTTTTGCTAGCACCATACTAGCAGGCGTTTAAAATCGTATCAGATTTTCTAAATTATATTAAAAGTTATTAGAGATTATGAATATTATAGTAAATGAATAATATACTACATGAATATTATGTCACATGTGCATTATAGGAAATGTTTATTATATCATAAGAACATAGATAAAATGAAATGATATCAACAATTCATTATCTCAACTGATCGTTATATTAAACAAAAGTATATTAACTGAAATTAGGTCAAGTGAACGTTAGATTTTTTGTTATTATATCAACCGTTACACACCCCAATAAAAGGTAGATAACTGAAATGTTTTTGTTGCAAACAGTGGTGGTAAGCACAGTTGTACATAACAAATCTAACATGGTATAATGCAGATATCCCAAACGTTACTGCAGTGAACAAAATCTTGGAATGACAATAAAAAATCAAACGCGTCACTGAAGATTTTAGACAAGTGCTAAACTAATAAAATCTTGATCATAGCACTATTTAAATTCAAGCGAAAATCTATTATTGTGTTTTCTTTTAAAGTATTTTTCAATACAGTTGTTAAACATGGCGTACTTTCAAAGGCTATAATTATAATTCGAAAATTAAATCTTTTGCATAGGCATCTTTCTGTTACGCGGTCGTGACTTTTGTTTACGAGCTCCATCATTAGTTAAGCATCCACTGCTTTTTTTAATTTTATAAGTAAAGTTAAAAAGGTTAGTAGCAAGGAGTTAGAGGAGAACATAGAATAAAATGGGATAGATTTAATACGAGGAAAAATGAATGAGTCCGTACGTATCAGCATTGAATTCTCAAAGGTCTTTTAAATGGTTCTTTATTAAATTTAATTACCAGTTTGAATTTAATTATTTTACTAGCCGCCTCCTGCGCCGCCCTCACACACAACTAAAATTCAGTGACACTACATGTTTCGTGAAAAAGACCACTGGAAAAACTACTGAGTCTATACGATTTAAGCGATCTTTATCCCGTGCACAACAGCAAATTTCACAGAATTTTACTAATTTCATCGAATTTTAAAAATTTTACTCTGAGTTTGTTTCGGTCTTTCTTCTCAGGGTAGTCAGATAGGAAACGCCGACCTCATCTAGTTTTTAAAATATGAGTGACGTGTAAAAGTGTTTGTACAAACCTACTTACAGAAATAAAAATCATTTATCATCAATTGCTCGAATTTTACTCTCAATTTTCAGAATTAATTATTCGAAATAAACCTTAATTCTGTGATTTGTTTTTTACTATTTCCCACAAGTGTATTGAAAAACGTAGTGTGATACACGAGTGTGTAGGTTATTGCAAACTCGTGTCATTAAAAACCCTCGCCTTCGGCTCGGGCTTGTTAATAACCTGCTTGCCACCCTTGTATCACAATGTACTATTTTCATTCATTCAAATTTCTTCTTTTTTTTTCTAGTGTATTACGTAACAATTAATAGATAATATTGCCGTTGCGGAGTTATAGGTACTCAGATTTCCTCGACGATAAAATATTAAAATCATTGTTCTTGTAAGTCCCGAGCGTTTACGAGCTTCAAATCAAAATGAAACTAATAAAACTTTAGTAAAAAATCAAATCACGATCATAACAATGGATTGATTGTTTTTTAAATATCTATAAACGAGCGAGACAACGACCGCTTAACGTCGCATAAAATAATAAATGTTTGACTCAAGTTTATAATTTTATATGGTTAACCATATCCTGCTATATATTTAATGATTATAACCCAGAAAAAAAAATTAAGAGCCACCACTCATAAATATGATCATATAGGTACCTACGAGTATATAGGCTAAAACTGTTTTGAACTTCTGAATATTTTAGTCGATAAAATAGAAAAATATCGATATTTTTTTTGTCGGATGTGCTATCTGCTGTCGGTCACTAAGTGGTTGACAGATGGACTGGTTTCGTTCGAGTTTGAGAGGGAATTCGATCGAATCGAATAAATAATACTTGTGAAAATGTTACTCGTTAGTGTAATCTACGCTAACGACATAAGTATGCTAAAATGTTTTGTTCTCTAAGTTTGTTGTCGTGTTATAATTTTAAAACAGATTATTTTTATATTTATTACGAAGCAGAATTGAAAAAAAACATGTGCTCAGATATTTATGTTCATTTTTTTTTCTACAGTCATAGTACCAGGTAAGTACTATTAAGTTCCCCAGGTTTTTCTTGCTACCGGCTACGCTTAGTATTAAAACAGAATCACAATCTTTCATAGCACATGGTGGTCACATATTTATAAACATCGTAAAAGTATAAAGGTTTTCCTAAAAATTTTAAAATAATAGTCTAAAGTAATAATAAGTAAAATCAACGTCATAAAATTAACAAATTATACAATTAAAATAGCAACCAGTTTGATTTTGTCTAGACTCTAGATTGTCCTATGGAGCTGGATTAGCATGTTCCCAACCATTCCTATCCTGGATCTATTCCTCTAACTACAAGTTATGCTTGTTTCAAAGTGTACTTTTATTATGTGTTCTAAATTTTCTTTCATTTAATTGCATTATATCACAAGGTATTTTGTTGTAACATTTAACACAGTACCCCATAAAAGATGTATGTACTTTAGATAATCTGAAAATTATTTTAATAATATTTTTTTTTTTTTTAAGATCAGGTAAGATCAGGTAAGATCATTTATTTGTCCAAAACATGTGTATACATGGCATGCAAGATGTTGCAATAAAATTATATTACAGTCATGTTTTGCCTTAACGGCGTACAAATATACATCGGTTATTAAATTAACATCAATTAATAATATTATAAATTCAACCATTATTTAAAAAAAACAAAAATTACAATCCAAATAATAATAAAATTAAAAAAATTAAATGTAGTACACAACAGTGTCATCAACTCGTCATAGATAGTCAAATTAGTTAATTAAATTAAATGTCAAAATAAATTAGGAATACACAAATTAGATTATTTTATCATTAAGAAATTCGTCAATGCTGTAGTAGGCTTTCTCTTACTTTTTGCGGCATGGTTGGCGCAGTGGTTAAGCGATTGACTGCTGCGCCGCGTGTCGCGGGTTCAAAATATTTGTATGACCTACAAGTAGTTGTTCCGGGTCTGGCTGTTTGTATATGTGAGTTTAAATGTTTGTAAACGCACCCATGATACAGGAGATATTCCTAGTGTGGGGCAACGTTTAAAAAAAAAAAAACAAATACAAAAAACTTTTGTATATCAAATAATAATTTAAGTTCATCACAAGCAACTTGTTAGCATTATATCATTTTTAAACTGGCTAACATTTGTGCTAAATTAAATAGGTACCTACCCGTAGACTACCTAGTAGACGGAATTAAGTTCTCCTAGCTTCAGAAGTTAAGATCTTGTTAGGCTCGCATGGAGTCAAGATGCATGATCACATTAAACAAGATTTTTGTAAAGCAAACTTTTTTTTTTTCAGTATATGAAACAATGGATTAGTGATATCCTTCAAAATCATTCAGATTGTGTTACGCAATTTGGGTACTGGTAACATTTCTCAGATACCTAGGAACCAAAGTGAATCCTTAAGTGCCTCTCAATTGGATTAGTAATTGCCTTTTACCTGCGGGCTGTTTGAAGTCTCTCATATATTCCTTAGAGTACGAAATGGAATTTATTCTCGAACGTAACATTACTTAATAACTAACGGAACGTATCGTCTGACTGGGTACTGCGGTTGTCGTACGAATTCTTGTTTCAGACCGTATTGAAATTCTGAAGCCTGAAAGTGCCTGAAACAGGATTAGTGTGGCGACTCGATCCGTTTGATCTGGCTCGATTATCACCTATCCCCTGGTATAGAACGGTGATAATATGGGCACTACCTTATACGTCTTTATAGCACTAAGCACTACGTTTCTGGCCAGCGATAGCCAATCGACTGATATAATAATTATAAACCGACTTATAGTAATTATAAATAGGCGACTCTTTACTTTAAAATTACCTAATAACTAACAGAACGTATCGTCTGACTGGGTACTTTTTTATTATCAGTTATCACCTATCCCCAGGTAAAGGACGTTGATAATATGGGCACTACCTTATACTTTATAGCACAGTACTTTATAGGTTATATTTTTTGGCCAGCGATAGCCAATTGAGTGATCATAGTCAAGGACTAAATCGTTTTGTCATTTTGCAAGTTGTAATTAAATTTTACGTAAAGCTGAATGTAAGCACAGAGGTAGGAGAGAGAGGTACAGACCTATTGACTGACATTCAATGTAACCTGTTATACAAAAATACCTCAGGATTCATCCTACCACCAGACAATGTAAAGAATCAAGAAATATTCATCTATTTCCCGATTGCCATCGCATATTCTAATTTTTAACTTATCATAATAAATGCGACATGTAGGTACCTTCCCATCTCCTGTGATCCTTTTTTGCATTTCGTTGTACTTATGCGAAGGCTTACTTTTTTAGGGTACTGTAACAAAGGGTAAAACGGGAACCCTATTACTAAGGCTCGGCTGTCCGTCCGTCTGTCACCAGGCTGTATCTCATGAACTGACGAATTTTCACAGATGATGTATTTCTGTTGCCGCTCTAACATCAAATACAAAAAATTGAATAAAATAAATATTTAAGGGGGTCCGACTTAATATTTTGTCCCTGTAGTGGTAAAGGAACAAAAGCTCTGATGTAAGGAGGGTTAGTATCAGAACACAAGGAAACTACCAACTGCCTCAAACAATATATATATTTATAAAAATATAGCCTAACTTAAATTAGGTAGGTGACAATAAAGGTAACCTAAGGTAGGCCAGCCAGCTTAGATTCCAGTTAATAAGAACTAGGATCGTTGGGGGTTGGTGATAAATAGTCAGCGGATCAAATACTCACGGTTGGAGTCCGACTCGCACTTAGCAGTTGGCTGTTTTTTTATTTCGGTGGGAACCTGTTCGTCCCACTAAGTGAACGAAGTCGGGGGGACGAACGGGAATACACGCTTTAGTCCCTTTGGTTCCAACAAATAATTTCAGACTAGTTGTTTAATGGCAATAAAATGTCGATAAAGGTAAAAAGGTCGATAACACTGCAGTTTTGGATTTTCCCAAAATGAAATATTGCTCTCTAATGCACTCAAATATTAATAACAGTAGTATATTTTCATAAAGTAATAATAATAAATTTATCAAAACAACACAGCTATTTGGGAACGTTGCTAACTTTCAGAATGGTATCCTGAGTTTTAGACTCGCGGTTGTTTACCTAAATCTTGCGTATGATGATATTCAGTCTCATGTAGAAGATCAAACAGTTTGATCTCCTACATGAGATTACTTACCTATTTTTTTGCTATCAAGTTCGGGGAATGGTGCCCGAACTTGATAGCAAAAAAAAATAGGTAAGTAACCATTTCCTGAAAAAAAAAAGTGCGAGTCTTAGGTACAGTAGTCGCATATAATGTGTAACATCTGACCTTGGTAATGTAATGAGGAAATGAACAGCAACAGAAATTAACACCAAAATTTAAAAAAAAACTGATAAAAAATAATAATCAATAGTCATTTATTCAAACTAGGCTGATAATCAGCACCTTTCGAACGTCAAAAGTAATAATAAAAAATAAAAAAAATCTTAAATATTTATTCGAATAATTATTTACTAGTGGTCGCCCACTGGTCGAAATTTGACCCCCCTACGTAGTAAGTACATGGAATTGGTAAGTACCTATTTTAAATATTGAGATTGTAAAATCTAAATAGTACTTACTAATTCCATGAGTACACTAATTTTACACTAATAATACATATAAGAAATAAGTAAATAGGTACTTTACTACCTCCATGCTATTAAAAAGTACTTACTTAATTCATTTTCAAGTTGTCACTTCCGTTCCTTTTCACGAAATCCCCTCCCGCCAGAAAAAAAATGTTACACAATCATGAAAAAAACCCCAAATAATCAACCAGATATAGCCGAAACTAAGTAGAACCACACGTTTCGATCAATAATAACTTAGCGCAAAAATCTAGACAAGATCTTATAAATCAAGTTTGATTTAAAATCCAAGAATACCTCATATTATTATAGCTACATGTTTGTGGGTCCTACGACCAAGCGACAGTTCACAGTGGGTAGGTCGTAGGTTCAAATACCTTTGAACTATAGATTATTTTGAACTCAAGTTTAACAACTTATAAAAAAATGATGGCTTGTTTTAGTTGCTTAAGGAAAACTGTTTTTCGTTGAATGAATTATCGAACTTTTATTGGTAATAATAGAGAAAAGTTCTGATGTTTTGTAACGAACCAAGTAGGTATTATTTGTGTTCGAAAAAAAAAGCCAAAAGTTAAGATTTTAATAAATATCCAAATCTATTTTCATATCGCTTCAAAGGCGGCAACCACTGAGAAACTTTTCTAAAACACGTGGGTGTTTTAGAAAAGTTTTCTCACGCCACTAAAGGAAAACCTACGTCTCATATCAAATTAGAGAAAAGTGCTTTCGTAACTTCTTCCTGGTCTTTTTATGAACAAAACAATTTTAGAGATAGGTACTTATCTTGTGCTGCTTTTAAAACTTCTCTTTTTTTCCTAACGTATGTAGAAATAGACGAACTGGTAAATGCTGTAACACCCTAAGGTTGAATTTCGCTCGCACTTCATAAAACGACAATGTCTATTTGTATATGTCGTCGTCGATATGACAATAAGCCAGAGTTGACCTAAAAGAATTTGTCCCACTAAATTGAAACTTCCCTTAGGTGGAAAGCAAAATATCTAACTGCCACCTATTTGACAGTTAGATATTTTCCTTCATCTTTCTTTTTCGGCGATGTGTCGTGGTCCGATCGTAGAAATGGCCATATCATGATCTGCCTGGCCATTTCACGAAACGCCGCCAATGCCGCCATTTCATGATTTGACCCGCTATATCACGATGCGCCTAATCGAAAATCGGGCGGATCGATGAAAGCACCTATTTATCGATATTCCCAGCTGACCACTGGGCTGATCGCAAAGTAGTTGCATTTCACGTCGCTAGTGGCACCCCGTCCTAATGGGTTAGGTTAGGTTAGAATGATGACCAAATCGCTACATCCAAATTGTTCACAGTTATTTGGCTATCTTTTATTTTTAGGACCCTAAAATAGGAATTATTCGAGCAGGAACAAGGTCGAATAGAATTATTACTCGACAGCTAAGACAGGGTTATATTTAAATATAGGTACTCCAACGACTTATTCACTATTTACTTAATATATAAATTAACTTATACATCTATAATTATTATGGTGAAATTTTTTTACGCGTATCAGGGCTGATATGCTCAAGCATCGCTGGGCAAATTGTCAAAGGCTGAGCGTTGAACGATGTGGCGGATGTTAGTCGTGTTATCATGAAATGGCGACGTTTCGCGAAATGGCCGGGCAGATCACGATATGGCCATTTCTACGATCGGACCATGACATATTGACGTAAAAGAAAGAAGAAGGGAAATATCTAACTGTCAAATAGGTGACAGTTAGATATTTTGCTTTCCACCTAAGGAAAGTTTCAATTTAGTGGGAATTGTGACAAAAGTAATAAAACATTACGAGGTCGACTATACCTTCCATGATACCAAATCCTTTTAGGTCAACTCTGGCTTATTTGTCATACTCATAACACTTGTCCTTATTTTGTCATAAAATTAAATTGTGCTTAATTCTAGGCTACCTATAAACTAGAAGTTAATCACCAAATCATTAGTTCGGCAGGTGGGTTAACCCTAACTTTATAACCTCCATTCGGTAGAGGATAAACCCTCTATCTGCTTTAGACCTATTTGCGCATTCAGTTGGGTTTTATTTCGTTTTAATACAAATTTTTATGGCATGTGTTTTATATTTACCTAATTTTTTACTAGTGCTGATTCTCAGCCTAGTTTGAATAAATGACTTTTGATTTTGATTTCACATGCACAATCCATCCATATTTTCTTTGATCTTCGTCTCCCTGTCCATCGATCATCGTTTATATTCATCACTCTTTCAAGGCTTCTACATACCGGCGCGACTTGTCGCGCGACGCGACGCGGCACAAAGGCCCCGCGTGTCGCGGGACGAGCGGTGCCTTTGAGTCGCGTCGCGTCGCGCGACAAGTCGCCCCGGTATGTAGAAGCCTTTAGTCAGCTCATGGTTAAGTGATGACAGCAGGGTTGATCCACCAGGTTACACTACGCTGGCTGGGGTTGGTCGGTGGATGGATGACCATGTTTACATACCGAGACCCCTCCGTGCCTCGGAAAGCACGTTAATCCGTTGGTCCCGGCTGTCATTCGTGGATCTTTTAAAAGTTGTTACGGATCGTCAGAATCCCGATAGTCTGACAACCAGTCTTACCCAGGGATACCGTAGTATTACCCAGTTATTGGGTTGTAGAGGTAAGATAGGCAGTCGCGTCACGTAAATTACTGGAGTTCAATCCGGTTGGACTGGAAGCCGACCCCAATATAGTTGGGAAAAGGATAGGTAGATTGTCTCTGTAGGTAGGTAGTCTGCACATGCGGTTCATCCCCCATCATTAATGATGACTTCAAATACCTTACATTTGCTTTCAGTTACACTGGAATTTGACTGGAAAATCCGTAGATGTTGATGATGCAAATAAAAACGGTTTTACAAAAAAACACTACAAATTGAAAAATAACTTTTTTTTCGGAAGGTTTTGTATTTTCGTTTTGTGCCACCGAATTCCGAAACTAAAATCTTTGATTTTGTAGTGTTTTTTGTAGTCGATTGTTTTTTTTTTTGTATAAAAGCTTTTATTGTTCACTTTTTAGTTATGGTAGGTACTTGCCCCACACAGATTTGTGTAACCTACTTGCTATGTAAATATCAGTGAAAGGAAGTTACTAAAACATCATCAACAGACACTCAGTGGAAAAATACGTATTACTGAAGCTAGCATAAAAACTACCCAAATAAAGTTAAAATTTCATAAGGGACCACTGCGCCTTCGACCAACTGAAGAAATCATTTTCAAAGTCGGTCCGCAATTGACAAAAATATCAATGATTACATATAAAATACTTATTAAACAGATGAATATAATTCAGATCCACCTCTTTTTTAAGAAAACGGTTAAAAGCCACAAAGGACATTATAATATTATCCGCAAACACACACGGGGAACCAATTTTTTAGAACACTGCATACTCCAGCTTGAATCTGTGACTAACATTTTAATCACAGAAAAATGATCTCACTTCAACGAAATCCTACGAAAAGGTACACCTAACTCAAAAAAACCTTGTTTATTTGACGTTTACAAGAGCAATAAAAAGTGAAGAACAAAGTTTTGTGAGCAACATCGTTAAAGTACGATCGCTCTGATAGTCTCTATGTTATCTCTAGGGAGAGTTAGAGAGTACTAATGTTCTTCTTGTGTAGAGTTTGGGTGTCGCTCTGATAAAAAGTAACTATGTTAACAGAAGGAAGCTTTTACTACAATTTGTGGAAAAGCCAGGAATAATATTTACTGGAACAATAAAAGCTTCTCTTAAGTTTTTGGTTAATCAAAGAAACCTCAATAAAAATAATATTGATTTCTGGTCTACAATTAACGTTAAGTATATCCGGCAGGAAACTTCGACACCAAAAATATAACAATGTTTATGTCGTTAATTTATTAGAAAAAGCCTTTTACCAAGAGGAAAAGCATTTCTTAATAAGATTCAGGATTGATTTTTAATTTTTCGTGATTCACTTATGGGGTTTGAAATGTCATTCACTAGGCAGCACTGAGACGTCAGGTCTGGACTCCTGTCAAAAGTGTCAAATCGCCTATTTTTTTTTACTCTTGACTGAATGATGAACGAATGAATGAAACGAACGATGAACGATATCATAAATGGAAGACCTCGAATCGGCCACCTGAGGGTAACATTCGATTAGCGATAAAGCTAGTAAAAAAATTATAAAATGTATGGTGTTGACATATTAAGCTATCGAAATATCACGTGATCATAGATCAACGAATAGAAACTAGCTAGACAATGTGATCATCATTCGATTCCATGAAACGAATCGACAGCGTCGAACGATAACTTCCTTAGAGATGCGTAGACAAGTGGCACTTTTTGACAAGCGTTATCGCTAGTTTTCGATTCGTATGAAGGAATTCGAATCGAAAGTTTTTCCTGTAGATCAAGATGTATGGAAGTACAAAGTCTTCCCCGCTATCGAAATTAGCACATAATTACGTAAAAATGTTTTGTTTATCACTGCAATTGCGTCAGTCATCGTGAACGTTTTCAAAGTGTTAGTTGTGGTAGATCAAGCCCGAATACCTCGCTATTAATTTAGATTGTGCTAGAGTTCTAACGGCTACACGTCATGTGTTAATGTGAGTTACAGATTGAATACTGACCTTGCTTGTATTGTATCGCTTTGTGTTTACCTTATGTTCCCATGGTTGTCTGGGTGTTTTTGACGAGCAGCTATATGTCATGCCAAGACATGCTAAATACTAGCTACAGTGTGGCATTAAAAAAATCGAGTTATTTTATATTGCATAGCAGTAGAATTACAATCATCTTTGAGTTAAGCTTTTCTTTAAGCTTAAGATTTTCTTGCTGTGCATTTCGCGTTGCAAGACAAGATTGTGGGTTACAACTATCTGCAGATACTTTTTTGGACAAAATGAATTACCTTAACTTTTTCTAAGTAAGGTCTTTCTGTACTCAGACTTAAATGGGTTGTCCCGATAACTACAATAATATAGGCAGCCCACAAAATCAATCACCCAGGTCCAAATGCAGACCTGAGTAACTAATATTAAGACGGAGATATATGCCAGTGACCTTGAGCTTGCGTGTTCTGTACTGAGCTCACGCAACGCGTCGTACGTTCAGCCAGCAATAGGACTCGCCCATCAAGGAGAGCTGTCACCAATTTGACGCATTATTAATTTATTATACACAAAACATAAGGCATTTTAATAAAACGCGTATACTAAAAGATCAATAATTAAATTATCTTTAAATTGGTGAAGGTTTGAGAAAAATACGCTTGGTAGATTTTGCGCCATTCTCAGTTTTTTTATCCGCGTTAGACATAACTTTACAAATTAATTTCACTATGTAATATAAACATAATCTAAAATATTCACATATTAAATTATTGAGAAAGTGCTCTAATATTTAACATTTTTTTTTTCAAATCATTAACACTACTCGTTTAGACTTGATCTTCAGTGTATAATCATTAAAAGTCGGTTATCGTCGCCTTAATGGCGAAAACTGGCGTAGGTACAATCGAATCTAAAAGTTATTTTCTCAGGAACACCCGTGATCAGTTTATTCAACAACAATGTATAACTTCCTAATACTCTAATTATACCGCACCATATGTGTCTTTGAAAAACTATAGGAGAATGGCCGTTACGTTCAAAGTTAATACTTATAGTACGAAACAAAAAGATGTACGGCGGCGGCGGCGTCGCAAACTTGTCTAATATTGCGCGAATTCGGAAGTACTGTTATTGTAGCAGTTCGCGTTATAACATACATTACATTACGATAATATAAGGTTATTATATAACTCTCTGTGTTCCTAAAGTTTCAGATGTAGAATGTTTGTTAATTATGGTTTTTAGGGTTCCGTTGAATGAAAAAAATGGAACCTTTATAAGATCACTCGGGTGTCTTTCAGTCTGTCCAACGTTTCACAGTCAATTTGCTCCGAATCTAATAGACCGATTAAGTTGAAATTTCGGATAAATATACATTATAACACGGTCGTGTAACGTAAATAAATCAATTTTGAATATGAGGGTCACTTTTGGGGGCAAACTAGACAATTTAAAAAAAAGTTTTGTTAACTCTACCGTGTGACTGATCTAAATGAAAGGGCTAAACAAACAGTTTTAAAGTTATTTAAGTATTTAAGAAAATTGACCATTTCTTATCTCCGAAAATACTGAGCAGAAAATAAAAAATAAAACAATTCTTACAGGAAAAACTATAGAAGTCTATGGTATTAAAATGACATGGTAAATCTCTCAACATTGTGCGTCTAAACTTACATTTGCAGTTGAAATGTATGGGAGAATTAGGAGGTTTGTTCTTGGAATAAATTCACCCCAGCTACGGAAGCCTTCATTGTGCGTGGTCGGACACACACTTGGCCGGTATTTTTTTAACTTAAGTTGGGGTGTTTTTTTACGTTTTAGAATAATGGCGTATCTACCAGGTCAGTTTATCAACCTAGATTGGAATACTTACGGATTTGCTATTTATAATCTGCTTATTTCTAACTTTTTAGATTTAAGGCTCGTACAGACTGGTGCGACTTGCCGCGACATCGGCAGAACAATTCCTATGAAAATTCCATGGAAATTGTTCTACCGGTGAACCGGTAAGGCTTTAAGATTTCCTGGGTTGTCATCCAGAAGCTCATTCCATGAAGCTCTAGCCCACAGCTTTTATTCCTACAGTTTTTTGTAGGATTAACACTTACTGATTGAGCTTATTTCGTTTTTCAAAGTTGGATGCTGAAACATACAGTCAACAACTAATCTTTCTACGAAACTTTTCCCCACTTATTTTAGTTCACAGCATCAATATTTACGTATTATCAAAAGTCTATCGCCATTAAAAAACTGTTTTGCACGTTGTTACGCATAGAAAAACAATCCTAAAAATAAGTTTGCACATAATTAGTATTGCAGCAAAAAAACGAACAACATTGAGCTAACAGGGGAGGTTTGTGTCCATCCACACTGCTATTCATTACATTGTATAAACTCCGTTCTAGATAAAAATCCAGACTTCAGTTTAGCTTATTTCAGCACTAGGCATTTTCCGCTAAACACTGGATAACTCAGCCACCATCTGAGCTGTGTGTATCAACGATTAGCTTTTGAAGAACATAAGGAAACCAGAATGTTTTGCTGAGAATTTTCACAAGAGATGCTTGGAGATTTTGTGTGTTGATGCAATATTTTCTTTTACTCCATCTTGCTTATGAACTAGGGTGGTAAATATGGGAAGTTGACTGCTTATAGCACTGAGCTACATTCTCTATGTGCTAAGGATAGAAAGCTCACGTCTCCAGAAAAGGCTACTTTATCTCTAATTCCTATGCAAACGTGTCTTTTGTTATGAACCACCCCTCTGCTACTTTTGCAGCAGCTTCTATTATTATGACAGGCGCCAATCTGACAATTTTACAAGTTTATTTCATAGTTATTGTTGTAATTTTTTTTGACAAATCTTTCGTATTGTCAGTTGAATTAAATAGGGCCCTGGCAGTAAGATGTCACAAGTGACGTAATCGTATCAATATTCAAACGTCAAAACTATTTTCTCTGTAAATAACAGACATGGTTATTGTCGACGCTTAAATTAAATATGTTTATGTACCCATTCCCTTTGATGTTTTACTTACTTCGATTTCGAGATAAGTATAAATAGGAAAGCGACCTACTTTATGTTAAATTAATGGTTGCAGGCTGTCCTCAGGTGTATAAATATAGAATTAAACCAAAGGGCTCGTGTTACAGCACAGTTTTATTCAGATTTAATAACTCTATGAATTGGATAATGGATTACTTAATAATTCATGAGGAATAATATAGTTTTTAAATTGGTAGCTATTTTGATATGCTGTGCTATTTCTGGACAAGAAATAAGGATATTTCTGAGTAATATCTTCATAACGATGTTCTCCTGTTAATAAACGTTTTACCAAAATTAATTTCGGGGAAAACCGTAGGTACAAGTCCTTATTTAATTTGATTTTAGGGACACTTGAATATCGGATGTGTGCCTACACAGTACACCTATATGATATAACTCATCCAAAAACCAATATAAACGCCTTCTACGAAAGTTATTAGTTCCCTAGAAATCCATCTATGCGTTAGTAAGTAACAACATTCATTACCTAGCAATTTCAATTTTGGTGTACAATAAGGTACTTATATTCTGTATTATTGTATAACTATTTATATTTATGAAAAACCAATAAATTAACATATCCAGCTATCAAGTACTTATCGCATTTTGCGCTCAAATACAAATAATCATAGCACTATTCATAAGCATAACATAAATCTCCAATTGAATCAATACCTACTCAATCAGTTTCCATAAATCCGCGTAAATAACGCGATATTTCCGCGGAGTTGCGCGGACGCAGGTCGGAGTTTGGGCGCCCGCCACGCGCCCCGACTATTGAACCCGACCATAGATCAGAATAATATGCTAATATGAGGCGCCAGTCATAATATAACGGCTTGTAATCAACTAATGAATAACCAACGTTTTCTGACTACACAATAAGGTCGATAGGTAATTATCGGTACATACTTACATACCTACCTATTCGTTGTCTACAAAATAATGTATTTAGTTTGAATTAGGTAGTAAATTACTAAGTGAGCATGTTAAAAAAGAGTTTTCAACTTCTCTAAAAAATGTTTAGAAAAAATATTAATTGCGTATAGGATATTAGGCGCTGAAATGTTTAGGAAGGAAAATAATCATTCTTTTTTTTGTCATAATGCATAAACAATAATATGCATTGTCTTCGATTGATTTTTTCAGAAACCACACAGATATTTGGTATGTGAAGATTTGTGTAACATTTAATTTGTCTTGTTCACATAAATAGAAATGCTAGAAGAGAAGACTAATTAACCGTTAATTATTATAAATAGCTTAGTTGACGTTGTTATAAAACAAAATGAAAAAAAAAGACCTTTTGAAAATTAATGACACTCGTTTATTAAAATTATAAAAATAATACTGACAAGTACCTACCTAATAAAAATAAATTATAATGGCTCGTTTCTAATAATTTGATGGAAAAGGAAAACAAAATGGAAATAGACGAGACCTTAAAAAGCGTAGATATTAAATTAGTATAAATATGTGAGAGGTGAGCATTTTATTGTAAAATTGAAATTCGGAAATGACGCGTATTTTTTTAAAACTTTTATCGTTAAGCCGGTTCTGGTGTATTTATGGTCTGTAAAAGTAGGCTTTATAAAATTTACATAATTATATCTTTATTGGCGCCAACGATGCGTCACTCATGCCTTTATGGCCTCTTTAACAAAAATGGCAAGCTGTTTAATCAGTCGCCACCCAAAACGCCTAAAACATTTACCTACGCTCAAAAGAAACCAGGTATAAAATAAAATTCAATCAACCCCGATCATAATCAAATGTCGCACCTATATCATAATCTTTGGCCCCCAAACGTCACGCATTTGCTCGTTAATGAAGTAATATTTTTTTCTGCTGTTTTACGCACGGGTATTACACCGATCGTCCTTGTCCGACAACCCGGCAGAATTGAGAAGTGATGTATAAATACTCTATGGTCGTATTATAGGCGGTATTCTTAATTTGGTCGGGTAACGAGGCACTAAAGGGTGTAGGGCAATTCGCGCCACCTGGTTTGATAATTGTAATGTTTTCTATTTATATTTCTATAATTTGCGTGTGTTCATTTCGAAGGCCGGAGTGGCCTGAACGTGGAAAACTAAACGCTACATTAATTTCTAATGGTTTTTGAAACAGAAGTTAGAGTTACTTTTTGATTTGATTGATAGGTAATGATTGGGGCTAAGTAATTAAAGCCGCACGGGTCGATCGATCAGGTTAAGCTACGCTTGCCGGGGTTGGTCCGTGGATGGGTGACCGTCTTTACCTACCAAGACCTCTTCTGGGTTGTGGAGGTCAGATAGGCAGTCGCGCCATGAAAAATGCTGGTATTCCGCTGCATCGGATCAAACTGGATGCCGACCCCAACATATTTGGGAAAAGGGATTGGGATTGGTAGGTAATGATTTTGATGGATTGCTCAGTTTTTGGTGCATCGAATTAGGGTATTAGACAGGGTTATTTTTAAAACATCAATAACCTCTTAAGGGTTCATTGTACTCATCAATATGAACAACTTTTCTATGGGACCAAACCTGAAATCCCAAAAAAAAAATCAGCTGTTCCCTACATTTGTGTTCAGTTAAATCGACAAAATGTATGGAACAGCTGATTTTTATTTCGCGATTTCAAGGTTGGTCCCATAATAAAAGTTGTTCATAATGATGAGTACAATGACCCCTTAAGAGGTTATTGACGTTTTAAAAATGACCCTGTATACGGAGCTTTGTCTTTACGATAATAAATCATCTTAGACAATGTCTTAACATTCATGAAGTGATTCATTAATTAAGTCAGATAATTATCTTATCTGTCTAACCAAATATCGCACTCTAGTGCCAAGTTTAGTCGCAGATTTCATAAATATCTTTTCTTTTAGATTTCTATGTCAGCCGATTTTCTGCTTCAGACAGGTTTTAGCATATTTTTGCTTCTTTGTTTGTGAATAGTAAATAGAGTTGTAAGTACAGAAACGAATAGTAATGATTATGTTTAATTATTCTGATGCTGAGAGGTTTCAGTCCTTGTAGTTATTTTTAAGACGTTAATGAGAGAAATGTTAACCATAGTTGACAGACCTACCTTCTTATTACCTACGACGGTTATTTTATTTAACACTAGCTGCTGCCCGCGACTCCGCCCGCGTGACCTATTATAAAATAAAAGTTAGTTCGCCTAAGTTACTCCTTTTAATATCAGCTATCTGCCAGTGAAAATCCCGTCAAAATCAGTCTAGTCGGTCGGAATAAACGGGCAGACAGACAAACAAAATTAAAGAAAAAGGTTTTTTTGTGCCGTAAACTTTCATAAGCATTTAATAAAAAGCTGTTATTTTGACACTACAAACAGACACTTCAATTTTATTTATTTGTAGTGTAAATTAAAGTAGGTTCATGTAGATAATAAAAACCAGTACGTAAAAAATCGAATTATTTATATTTTCATTACATAAATAATAAAAGCAAATATACTTTAATAGTAGAAGTGCGTATTCTACGTAGTTAGAAAAATTCATTGACACCCTACGTCAATTTGTGGTATTTTTTTTTTTTTTTTTCCTTCTGGCTTCGCACGGTTTGTGCATTTAGCCAATGTCAAGTTTTAGTCCTTGTTTAAAATATTGATGAAATGAATTATAAATGCATGATGATGATATCCCCGCCCACTCCCCTTGAGTTTCAGTAAAGATGTGGCACTTTACTGAGTCCTCACGCGGACTTCTTGAGAGAACTTGAAGCGAAGTTGCACTGTTTTGTTTCATTTGCCTACACTAATGCACGTTCACAAACACTTAATGGTTAATAATCCACCATTATTACACATTAATATTCGGCTAAACACTAATTTTGGAAAATTAAACAAACTGCTGAACATGACGCTTCACTTTCCCGCCAAGAAGTCAAAATTTGTGGTATTATAACCATTTGATGCAACTGTCAAAGAATGACAGTTGTGGTTTGATTATACGGACAATTTCAGTTTACCTACTAGTACATTTTCTTATTATTATTATTAGGCAATTCATTTCCGTGACTTTACATAGAATACGCACTTTTACAATACAATTTAAGTAGGTACCTAGTGTTGCTTTTATTATTTATTAAAAATAGAAAGAATTTGAATTTTAAGGTACTGTTTTTTACATTAACTTTTATAAAATAAACGTCATTCTCACAGACGTTAATGAGCTTATAACTTACTAATTGGTTAAGTTTACCGGGAATTTAATTAATTCGTGTTTGTTTTTATTTTGTTAGTTAAGTTGCAGTCTAAGTATACGAATGACCCAATTATCAAAGTTAAGATTAATTTGAGCACGTGTTTCAAAAACGTGATGGTAAACAATAAAAACGAAAATATCGGAGAAGCGTGGGTACACATACCTACGCAGTACGGCTAGACAAAAAATTAAAATAACAAGACAATATGAGTTTTTTTTAAAACAACCTGACAGGCCTAATTTCTCGTCTAGACGCTCTTACGTTTCCCTCAACTTCTTGGCATCAGATCAAAGTAATTCGCTCTAGACATTACCTTCTCCTATTGCGTTGACCAGTCGAAACAGAAAATACCTACTTATTAACTTTTTTTTTCACAGTTGGATCTACTGTCTCATGTTTTTCCAATAGGCACGTTGTCCATGTGCTACTCTTACGGAACGTGTTACAAACTCAATTCACAAATAAGTAGTCATAATGTCATCCTGCAATTCCAGAGGCTTTGCAGTGCTTCGCTTCCGTCGAGATATAAGTACTAACGTACTAGAGAAGCTACGTCAAATAACTGAATTGTCCTATTCTTCGTAATTTGAATCTTTAGTTCGCGCAGCGCTAAAATAATAACAATTAAATAATTCGTCTAAACCGTAACTAATTTACCACAGCGCTAGATTTCCTGCGGAAGTGTATTTATTCTATATAATTTATTATTGTCGAAGTACTAGGCGCGAAAGAGCTAGAGAGCGACTGAGTGAGGTGCGGCGCGATCGCCGCAGTTGAACGAGACAAAGTAGGAATTTACGGTGTCTTCTCTAGTACGTTAGTACTTATATCTCGATGTTCGCTTCCCGCTATTGTTCGTCGAGTCGTTGAGCTCCTAAAGACGAATCCGTAGCCATAGCCCGCAAAATTCAAATTTCCTTTTGCTTTTTGCTATTTGCAGGTCAGTAACAGGTTGTATCTTGATCAAAATATGATTCGCGGAAGCAGATATGTATTTACTAGTTCGAAAAACAAGGGCTTGGAAGTTTGTATGAAATGCCGTAAGGTGTAAACGCTCTTAACGGAACTATCGAACCCATTTTGAGAATAATTGGCATAGTAGCAGGATACTACATAAATACCTACTTAGGGAAATTTTCATCTCGGAAAATTTAAATTATTACGCAGATGGTTATGTAGGCACAGTAAGCAGTTAGATGTAGACACAGTAAGCAGTTAGATGTAGGCACAGTAAGCAGTTAGATGTAGACACAGTAAGCAGTTAGATGTAGGCACAGTAAGCAGTTAGATGTAGACACAGTAAGCAGTTAGATGTAGACACAGTAAGCAGTTAGATGTAGGCACAGTAAGCAGTTAGATGTAGACACAGTAAACAGTTAGATGTAGGCACAGTAAGCAGTTAGATGTAGGCACAGTAAGCATTTAGATGTAGGCACAGTAAGCAGTTAGATGTAGGCACAGTAAGCAGTTAGATGTAGACACAGTAAGCAGTTAGATGTAGACACAGTAAGCAGTTAGATGTAGGCACAGTAAGCAGTTAGATGTAGGCACAGTAAGCAGTTAGATGTAGGCACAGTAAGCAGTTAGATGTAGACACAGTAAGCAGTTAGATGTAGGCACAGTAAGCAGTTAGATGTAGGCACAGTAAGCAGGTAGCATCACGTAACATCACGCCTGTTTTCCCCGAACGGTTAGGTAGAGGTGTACACCCACATTTCCAATTATTATTGCCATTAAAACGTTCTTTTTAAGGAAGACTACGCTAAAATAAGCTAGAAACCCATAAAGACATAGAACAGTCGATAAAATTGAAACCAGTTAGCAATAGGTACACGCTTCGAGTAAATTCCGATCGATAGAAACATTTTATAGCCATAAACGACATCGATACAAATACACAGAGGTATCGTGGGACCTTGACAGACTTACTATGAAACTTGATCATTTGAATTCGTTAAATTTTGATGTAACCACGTTTTTTGGCGTTTTTGTTTGACTACATTTTAGCTTTTTGTTTCTTTTAAGCGTTCCGTACTTCAAAAGGATAAAACGAAACCCATATAGGATTACTTCGATGTACGTATGTCTGTCCATCTGTCAGTCTTTCAAGACTCTTTTTCTCAGGAACGCGTGGAGGTATCCAGTTGAAATGTATATCAAATACGAAGGTCTATGGTCCCTTGGAGCTCTAAAAAAATCAAGCTTCTAATTCCACGCCATAAATAATACGGCCATTGGGACATATTTTGACACTCGCAAATAAATCAAAACCTATAGGGCACTTCCCGTTGACCTGGAATCATGAAATTTGGCAAGAAGCAAGGTCTCACACCACAAGTAAAGTCCGAAAATTGATAGCTTTATCAATTAGAAGGTATTTTTTTCCATTACAAACTTACATACTTACTTACAGCTGGAGAATTGACCGTGATCAAAATATTTTAAAAGAGTGTCCATGGAGTTTCTTGACCGTTCTTTTCCATAAGTAAGTACCTACTACGCTTTGGAACGGGCGACTAGCTTCATATCTCTGACTGACCGACTCCTTGACGATTCAAGGCTTCTACATACCAGCGCGACTTGTCGCGCGACGCGACACGGCACAAAGCCCCGCGTGTCGCGGGACGGGCGGTGCCTTTGTGTAGCGTCGCGTCGCGCGACAAGTCGCCCCGGTATGTAGAAGCCTTCAAAAGTGCCTGTAAATGGCTTAATTGAAATAAATGCTTTGAGTTTGGCGTAAATTATTGTATTATACTGTTTACTCATAACTGGAAAGGTAGTAGTTTTGAATAGCCTCTCATTATAAGTTTTTAAATTAACACAAATGTATGTTGTCTCTTCTATCAATGAAACCTAGAATAACAAACTGTCCCAAGGACCACTTACCATGGAAAAAACTAAACAATAGATCAAGCACCCTTTTTCATCAGACTCGGGGCTCTGACCGCAGCCCTCCTTTAATTGCAGCCCCTCTCCGCTCGAGTGGCTAGAGGAGGCTAGTGCTAGTTTCAACCCAGATCTTCGGAATTTTCAAAGTTTGATGCCTGGAATTTAAAGTTTTAGACTTGGTGTAGGGTTAGGGCTAAATCGAAGTATTTTTGTGTGAACGTCGCAAATGGAATTGTTTGAATTTTACCTTTGAAATGCCACCTTTTGCGGGTCGATGGTTCGATCCCAAGTTGTAAATATTCTATGGATATTACTTAAACTAAGCTTGCTTTTTTTAGCATAAAGATAAAAGACAAGCAAAGTTTCTCAACCAACCAGCCACAGCGCAAAAAATACCGGTATTTCCGCCATAATATTGGTCTGCGATCTGTCTAATCTAAACTAATTCACGCCAACAAATACATTCAATAAACGATACAAAAATACATAGAAACGACAACATTTGGCAGCCAATTATCGCGACGTACGTGTCGCCATTTGTACTAAAATTGGAGTCGCAGAAGTTCTGCTTGTAGGAAGGCAAGATAGACAAATTAATGACTTGATAGATCAAATAAAATGCCGATGACCTAGTTACAAATGGTGAGGCTTACGAATAATTCAGTTCGTCCAGTAGATGAATTTATGATGATCGTTGTAGGTTCTCCTCATCAATCAGTTAGCTGTAACAAGAGTGGCTGTCGAGATTCTATGTAACCTAAATGGTTTTTGTGTAATACGAGTATTTGAATAGAATACAATACTCTTTATTATGTACACCATAAAAGTTACAGATATAAATGTTTAAATTTTAGATAGGGTGACACAATGGGCGGTCTTATCGCTAAAAGCGATATGTTACAGACAACCTTTGGATGGATTAAAGGGAGCAGGAGAGACAATACTGCAGGTAGTCAGTGGTGTACCATTAACATATACAATAAATACATACATACACAAAGCATACACTTATTTCATAAATATATACATATATACAATAATACGCATGAAACAAGAGCAGGGAACTGTGTTATGTAATGATGATGTTTAAGGAGAGAGGAAGTGTTCTTTTACCTGAATCTTAAAAGTGGACAAAGATTGAGCATGCCTTACCGACACGGCCAAGGCATTCCATAACCGCACTGTTTGAACTGTAAAGGGTTCTACATACCGGGGCGACTTGTCGCGCGACGCGACACGACACAAAGGCACCGCTCGTCCCGCGACACGCGGGGCTTTGTGCCGTGTCGCGTCGCGCGACTTGTCGCGCTGGTATGTAGAAGCCTTAAAAGACTTGTCATGTCAAAGCTGGTGGAATGCATCGGCATCATCATTTGATAGTGAACAACTTTTGTACGGATTTAAGAGACCATCTATTACAGCAGCCAGTTACTTTTACGTCCTCGTTCGTCGTAAGTCATTGCCGACGTTACGGAATGTTGCCATTCTAGATATTATATTTATATAAACATATAGAACGAAGTATTGTATTTATTTTATTTCTTATTTTGTTTATTTTTACCTCATTTAATGCTGCACCGGTTTGACGTCATCACGTCAACGCCGGCTGTCGCTAAAAACCAGCGCTGGGACTCTGTCTCACATAGGGTCGCAGCATTATGCTGAGCGATGGCCGTTTTGCGTGAATGTGACGCATATTTCAACCTTGACCTCAACTTGTTCTTTCATGTTTGTGTTTTTTTTTTCCTTTGCGTTATGTTTTCCGCAAATAAACGTATTTTCTTTCTTCCTTTATTTTTCTTTTTCCTCATAAGTGAAAGCGATGAAATTTTAGGAAATCAACGTTTTTTGCACATCGATAAATGGTGGATCTACTGTGAGTTCCTTCTCTGTGCCTCCTATAAAATGAGCTATTACGATCGTCTACGTCACGCGCGCTTGCGATTACGATATTTTTTCGCACACAAATATTAGAGTAGGTATGCCAGCTAGGATGTTTTGATGAATTCTGTGTAGTGACTGTGAATGGGTGGGTTGTTAGTCTTGTTTCTTTTAATAGTTTGATGAGAGGCGACTTAAGGCAGACGATGAATCGTCTGTACCTAATTAAAACTTGATGCAAAACGTAGGTAGGCAGACAGTGTGGGAACAAGGGCTAAGGCGCAGATATATGATTTTAGTGATTTTTAAATCTGTTATTACGCCTTCACATAATGCAAGTAAGTAGTAATGCTAATGAACAAAAATAAAAGTACTCACTTAACAAACCAGAATATTTATAACCAGATAATTTATTTATTAAATAACTAACTGAATTATTGCAGACAACTCTAAACATCTACTCTGTTTAATTAATTATATTTCAGATCGCCGTGAAGCAAAATTGGGAATCAAACGAGCTTACCTGTTAAGCGAAGTCTTGACTCTAATTTTATTCACAACTAGCAGCGCCCCGCGATTTTACCCGCATAAGTTTCGATCCCGTGGGAATATCGGGATAAAAACTATCCTATCTGTTAATCCTGGTTATAAACTATATCTGTGTGCCAAATTTCATCTAAGTCCGTTAAGTAGTTTTTGCGTGAAAGCGTAACAAACATCCATCCATCCTCACAATCTTTTGCCTTTATAATATTAGTGTGATTATTTTAAAACTATGATATCTTCTAAGATATTCATTGAATTCAAACGATGTCAAGGGCAATTTTCTGAAAAATTAAATAGTTGTGATGAATAAATTATTTATTTGGTTAAGGATTAATATCGTGTTTATAAAAACGCAAATAATGCATTATTTTAGAAACAAATTGATTACCATAAAAAGGTTATACTCGTAGTGAGTCAACCTTCAAAGATAGACATATGCTGTCGTGGACTTATTTTAGAACTTTTAAAGGGGAACAATTCTATCATACATGATTTTTGCGTAACTTAAATTGCTTACACAGCGTATGCAACGGAAGCTCTCAAAAGGATTTTTTTCCCGTTTTACAACATTTGTCATTGATGCTCCGCTCCTCTTGGTCGTAGCTTGATGTTATATAGCCTATAACCTTCCTCGATAAATGGACTATCCAACACAAAAATCGTTTTTCAATTCGAACCAGGAGTTCCTGAGATCAGCGCGTTCAACCAAACCAACTCTTCAGCTTTATAATATTAGTATAGATAGAATACTCTTTCTTTATTATGTACAGACGGCTACGCATCAAGCTATACATTTCCAGTATAAGCTGATCTCGCATTGTATAGGATTTCCGTAAACTGGAAATGTATAGCTTGATGTGTAGCCGTGTGTACACCAGTATTATTGTCTTAGCAAAAACTTCCTCACACATTCTGAATAGATTAGCCTGGCGTATTGACTGAAACTTCTTTCTTGAAAAAACCTTTTGTTCTCCCTAGTTTTATGACTTTTATGTTCAGTAATTCAAGGCTTGTACTTTTCTTGTACCAAAAATACAGAGAGTACGTCACCAATTTGTGAAACTAATAAACAGCGCTATTACAACGTGTCTGGGTGGTGCCGGACGTAAAGAATAGCACCACCCTATTTCTTCCCGTGCGTGTCGTAAAAGGCGACTAAGGGACTTACTAGAGAATGGGCAGCAGCGTTCTCTATGCATTTTAACACCATACTTCGATCGCCAACCCGCCTACCAAGCGTGTCGATTATGCCAACCCCCCCTCCCTCCCCCTCCCCCTTTTGGGGGAGGCCTATGTCCGGCAGTGGACGTCTTTCGACTGAAATGATGATGATTACGACGTTCTACGCTACGTCACATCGGCGCCCGCGCAGCCATGAGGATGAGACCCACCGACACAAAACGTAGTGCATAGTAAAATTATGTCTCTAGCTTGTTCTACCTTTGTTTTAGACTGAGTTTATGACAGTTTTTGAAATATTTTATATTTTGCAGCGAAATATTGTTTTAATTAACATTTCAATTTATTTTTTTATGTTTTATGCAATTTTTTTACAAGATTAAAAAAAAAAGTAGAAGCAAGCAAGTAGTAAAAACAGGTTATGTTTGTATGTATTCCGCGAGTTTTATTTGACGATTCGATTTAATTTTAACTTCTACGTGAAGCGGTCTTGCTTGCCTACGTAGACTTTTTTAACTTAAACCTGCCCATTTTCCAAATGTTCAGTAAAATATTTAAAATAACTGAGTTTAATATTGCTTGAACATCGTGACGTATGAATGAAGGAAACAGAAAGTAATAAGTAGATAAAACTGTACTTACGGATTCTATTAGATCTACGACAATGTGTGACATCATCGAGGCCCACTGCCATCACTGCGCGAGTGTGTGAGGCCCCTTACATTGTCCAATAACCGCATCGTAAATAGTTGCAGAAAATCAACTTGCTACAATGATACAAATAACATAAACAAGTAATAAAACAGCGCTAGTAAGGATATTTTTTTTGCGAAAACCGTTCTATGAATGAAAAAAAACGCTGACACTAATACATAGTAATAGGTAATAATAAAGTTCTAACGCGCACACCCTGATGTCAATGAAAGTTAATGAATCATTAGGGCTTCTACATACTGGCGCTGCTTGTCGACGACACCGCTAGAACAATTTCTATGAAAAATAATTGTTAAGTCGCGCCAGTATTTTATTTTAATTTTAGTGATACATTATATTTCATAGATAGTGATTTATATTTCAGTAGGTCCATCATCATCATCATTCCAGCCGAAAGCTGTCCACTGCTGGACATAGGCCTCACCCAAAAGGCCAAGTTTTAAGTTTAATTTACTTATTAAGCACTTAACCTTCCGGAATCCCGGAACCTTCATGAAATTTTAATGCATGCCTACTGACCAGTGTTTTACAGGTTAGCAAATAAATAAATACATTCTCTAAATTAGTTATACTTAAAGTTACCTCCGCGGAGCCTTTGGGCTCCGCAAAGCCTCTGTTTGGGCTCCGCAAAGCCTCTGTTTGGGCTCCGCGGAAATACTGGTCATAAAGAAAAAAAAGTACTGAAGGTGTACTATATGTATGTATTTTATTTTATTTTGCAACATTTATGTAAAATAAAATATATCTTAATATTCCAACTTAAGGCTTCTACATACTGGCGCGACACGCGACGCGACCGACACAAAGGCACCGCTCGTCGCGCGACATGCGGGGCCTTTGTGTCGCATCGCGTGTCGCGCACTGGCGCCTTTTTTTTACTATAAAGGCTTCTACATACTGATGTAGAAGCCTTTATAGTAAAAAAAGGCGTGTCGAACCACAATAATGGGTTCCGTACTTAGGATGAATTTATCGAAAAAACCAACTTAACATTGTAGTGGAAAAACATGTTTTCCCATACTTACATCAATATCCATCTGCAAAAAAAGATTAATTTATAATATTGTTTATATGCTGGGCCTTCTGTTATGTTCTATTAGCGGTAAGTAATAGTGCGTGCGTTCGTTGTTCTAATTCTTAGTTAATTTCGTTGACACGGTTTCTTTTCTCTTATTTAGAGGTTCACGGTCAATAAACAATGGGGTCAGCTGAACCAGTTCTATCCTGGTCTCAAATGGGGCGCTGGAACGAACAGTAAACAACAACATTGTTAGGAAATAGAGCATTTTTTTCCCAAGATATAGGCAGCTGAGATATAAGACGCAGTTTGTTGTCAAATGAAAGTAAAAACATGTTTTTTTACACTTTTCAATGTCTTTAGCTCCACTGTCTAAAAAAGAAGAAAGGGCACCGAAAAGAAGAGACAGAATACTGATAAAGACGACAGGGAAATGATTAAACCATCATACTTATTGTCAAATAATAATTTTCCTACCAAGCGATGGTGATTTTGGAATCATCTTATTTATCTACATAAAGTATGTTTCGCGATGACCCTGAAACACACTTCCACGGTAATTCCCATAGACATCCAAACATACCATAGTATATTTGGCAAATATTTATTCCCCACAAGGCTACGACACGAGGTTGTGAGTTGAGTTGCGTCTGCGCATTGAGGCCCATTGTTACGCTCCGCAGCGGTTTACTTTTCAATAATATTATGTATAATGAAATGAATGACTGTAATGACACTTGTTCAAAACAAACGTGCCATTTTGTTCTTTATTTTTATGAGTTTGAAGAACGTAGGTGGTTCAAAAAAAAGTATTTTTTTAGGAACTAAATACACAAGTGAATAATGGACTGCCCAGTTCTTAGTAGAGTAGGTAAGTACTGAATGGGCCTAAAATAGCAAAGACTACAGACAAAAGTATTACCATGAAATTATAAGCCTTTACCTCGAATATGCACTAGATTGCCGATTGCAAAGTTGTGTTGGACTGTTAAAAATATCTTTCTTTGTATTAGGCTAGACGAACGGATAGAAAGGAAGAAAAATATCTTATTTGGGACACACAAGAAATACAAAAATAGCATTTAAACCTAACATTATACAAAAAAAAACAATCAATATGACACGATACGTCAAGTCACAACTATAGCTATAACTATATACTTCATAATTTAACAGGGTTGCTTTGGCTGAAGGATTTCCCTAAAATATAGCAAGCCGTACTTATACATACTATGCAGATTCTCTTTTCTGCTGACTCCCATGAGAAAAAATTGCCAACAAAACAAAATGCCATCCCAAAAATAGTTCAATACCAAATCACCCTGTTACTCTATCTTCCTAAGTGCGTAGTACGCCATATGTTGGGCCAACCTGCCCTAGATACATTAGCATATGCCGCGGGTTACCCGGGTAGTCGGGTACTACGGGTAGTTGGGTTATAGCCGTCCCTTCCCGGATTGGCTTCGTAAACCGCTGCGTTGCCGATTTTTAATAGTCTCCCAGGAAGATTGGGGTTTTTTGGTACAGATGTTCGGAGGCAGCTTACGTCTTTGTATAGTTAGATAGTGGATAGTGTAGAAATATACCTACAGGAATATTTATATAAAACACACCTGTGGGGTTATTACGTAACATATTTTAACAGTTGTTGAGCACACGAATTTTTCGAACATAAGAAGCAATGGATTAGCACTACCCTTCAAAACCATTAGGATTGTGATTGATAGTAAGACTATGTTACAATTAGGGCGCTGGTTCCGGGTATCCAGCAAAGGAAAATAGTGATTATGCGAAATTGTGATTATAGGAAATTCTTTCTTAAACAGTCTTTGGAAAACTCATAATTAGCAGTGGACGTTTAAGCTAAAATTATAATCACAAATAAAAATATAATACATTATACTGGATGACTTTTTTTACCGTCTCCTACAAAAATGGGTACAATAGGTGAACGGAGTAGAAGCAAATGGCGTAGGTACCTACTTAGTTTCTTTTTCAAAAAAAAAAAAACAAAATAATTCGAAATTAAAAGCATACGCGACTTGCGTATGCTTTGAAATTCGATATTTTTTATCAACTTATATTTTTTTTCTAAATTTCTCTTTTTTTGTTCTTCTAATATGAAAAGTTTACTTGAAATTTGTAGCGTTTTTTGATGATGGATAAGCCGTAGAAAAATGAAAAAAAAACTAGTTAAGCCATAAGCTTCTACTCCGTTCACCTTATACGTTTTAAAAAAAAAGAAAAGAAAAAAGAATATAGCCATTTTTTTTCGAGACAGTAAAAGAACTCATACGGTATATAATATGAACTACTTAAGAACATAGTAGAATATAAATAGAAAGGAAAATAGGAAGGGAGGTTAATGAGGATTCTCATTAACCTTCCTTCCAAATTTCCTTTACCAAACACGGAAACAACAAGTCGAGTCAATCTATCATACACGAATCAATCGGGGCTACCCTTGAACCCTGTCCTCGGTATTTAAATGCCGCCCCTCGGCGAATGATACACCGGGCATCGATCGGACCGTGCTGTGACGGTGACATGAAGCCGTGAAGCCACGCTGTTGATGCCATCATGCCACTTTTTAGTTTGGGGTAGGGATGCAAGAAGTGCCAAAATATATCGATAGATATCAATATTTTTTTAAATATTGATATGATATATTCATATCAATATTTAAAAAAATATTGATATCGGTTTCGATACTTATCGAAAAAAAAATCGATATATCGGTGAAATTTTCTAAAAAGTATTTGTACTTTATGTAATTCTATTGTGTTTGTCTTTTATTCATAGAAATTCCAAACTAAAAACATAATTTCTGATGTAAAATCTTAAACTAATAAAACATTGATAAAAATAAGGTACATTTTTGACGGCTCTGAATTCTAGTGGCTTTAGTCAGTGGGGAGTGTGGAGACAACGGTGTTGCTATTGGAAATATATTGTATTTGATACATTTTCGATACTAGATATACTAGAGATAATATCGCCGTAAAATATCGATATAAAGAACTAAAAATATCGATCCATCAATATTCTTTCTACAAGCCTAGTTTGGGGATGTGTTTTTGACATTGTGACTTCGATTTTTGTGAGGAACGGGAAGCTGATTTTTTTAAATATGTAACGATTTAAGCCAATTATTTTTAAAAGAGTAGCTGGGAAGTTTCCTCTCGGTTTTTATCTATAGGTAAGGAGCAACTGGAACCGTGCAGACGTCGACCTAGCTTCTGACGTTTCATAAGTGCCCATGTAGATTTACGTGAAATAAAATATTTTGGTTTCTGAAAGTCTTGTGAATTATGTGTCTAAATAAATCATTGATGGTTGTTACTTTAGTCAATTGCAGCAGCTAACACGAGATATGGCAGTAAATGTACTGATTAGGGAATTGGCAAGGCTTCCAAAAACTGGAAGAAATAGTTTCACCCCGCACTTTCCGGCGTCAATAAAAGTTAATGAACCATTACTTAGCCGGTATATCTTCAATAACGATGTTACTAAGAATATGAAACAAACCAGAAGCAATACATTTAAGTAGCCTATAACCCTTCTACATACTACATTAACTCAAAACCTCACTTCAATGCTTCAAAAGGTGTCGTAGCGATCCAAATACATCGTTTGACACCTCATTACCCTAAAGTGTAGTCTTGAAGAGCGGGTATGAATGTTATCAGCCATTCAAAATACGAGGGTAGTTCGGAAGAAAGCTATCGTCTTGGGAGAATGACGCGTATTGGTTAATGTCCGGGTATTTTAATTTTTTATATTTTTTCGATAGATTTTGCGTCAAAAGGTTAGAGTTGAACCGTTGAGTAAGGTTGTGTGGATTATAAGGCTTTAAGATCACTTTTTGGATGAACCTAAAGAAAGGCTTTAGAAAGGCATTATTGTCTCTCCTTCTGCCTTCAAATCCATCGAAAGGCTGAAGATCGGGTGGGTTGAAATTTTACATAGGGTGACACAATTTATATCAATGTAATGTGCATGGTGATGCCTGCGGATTCATTTTTATGTTATTTAATAATATTTATTCTTTTAATAAATTGGTTGTATAGGCATTATATTCTAAGTACTGTTTATTTTATTTTATTTTGTTACCTATTTACTTATGTACAACTCATCAAACCTGACTTGGGTTCCGTACGAATTTTTCGGGTGACCACTGAAAATCAGCGCTGTGCTGTAGGTCCCCCGTAGCACAGCATCATGCTGAGTGCAAGCCTTCTTGTCACAGTCATGACGTGCAGCTTCCGGCTATTTGTTTGTTTGTGATAGTACTTAGATCTGTTTTGTGTAACCTTCGAGTTTATTACATATTATGTTTTCGTACGCACGTTTTTTCTGTGACAATTAAAATTATTTTTCTTTCTTTCTTTTATATATGTAATTCGCATGGTGTACATAATAAAGCCGCACTCCACCAAGCCACCGGTCGTAACAGATGGAGAAAGACAATTTTAAACGGAGTCACGATTCTCCGCAGTGAGAGAACGATTGAAAAGAGAGTTCAAGAAAGACATAATAAAGAGTATTCTATTCTAAAGGGGATATAAATTAATGGGTGATAAAGACTGCTATGATATGACTTTGAGACGGTATTTCTAAGTTAAGTGTCAAGTCCTGTCCAGATCTGCGGTTTGCTATTAAACAAGTATTTAAAAGTAGGTAATATTTTTAGAGGTTTTACACAGGGTAATTATGGCCTTAATAATCAAGATATTGTTTACCTAATTACCCTTCCAAATAAAGATATATACTAATTAATAAACTACGAGAATTTCTTGACAAGACGGAAACAAAAAAACCAACGCAAAATAATAATTTCACACACACGTTGAATAATTAATTTCAGTGAATAAACGTGCTGAAATACCACTCTATGACTAAGTATGCACAGTTACTGTTATACGTGCTAAGTGTAATTCAAGAAAAACAGACTGTTTTCACCTCATTTTCATCTTGAAGTCAAAGGCTTTTGTTGTCTGAAGAGGTAAGGATTATATTTAAGGTAAGGAAAGATGAAGTTATTATTCACGAAAATTTAAATTTTTTAATAAGTAGACTAATCTTTTATCACACAATCATATATTTATATTAAGTAAAATGTTTTATTTAATAAAAACGTTGTATAGTATAGAATAGAATAGAATAGAATACTCTTTATTATGTACACCATAAAAGTTACAGATATAAATGTTTAAATTTTACATAGGGTGACACAATGGGCGGTCTTATCGCTAAAAGCGATCTTTTACAGACAACCTTTGGATGGATTAAAGGGAGCAGGAGAGACAATACTGCAGGTAGTCAGTGGTGTACCATTAACAATAAATACATACATACACAAAGCATACACTTATCTAATAAATATATACATATATACAATAATACACATGAAACAAAAGCAGGGAACTGTATTATGTAATGATGATGTTTAAGGAGAGAGGAAGTGTTTAGTATCGAGTATAATCATTTTATTAAAACATTTTTAATATTACGTACTTACGTATTAGACAAACAAATAATAAAAAAAAACTTTTGGAAAAACATACCTGTCAAATGAGGGAATGACAAGCGACCTTCAAAAGCATTTTTTTTAAATACTAGGAACAGAAGATACAAAGAACTAAATACTGACGTAACTTTCAGAGAATTTTCCTGAAAATTCGCTCTGAAGCTCTATTCATTTCAGCCAATATATCTCTACCAAAGTCGTGAGGATAAGGTTCGATGTCAGGCTAAAACAATAACTTTTATAGTTATTGTTTTACTCTGTCACAATAAGATGTCTCTTGATACCCAATTGTTATAGCTGACAGCCCCCTTAGTAACCTCATTAGCACAGGGTTGGCTCAGAAGGCCCACTTAAGAAAAACGGTACGTGTGACTATAAAATTATTACATAAGTATAATGGAACCGTCTGAGAATGGGCAGCACCGTTCCCTATACATTTTAACACCATACTGCGATCGTCAACCCGCCTGCCAAGCGTGGCGATTATGGCAAACCCCCCTTTGAGGGAGGCCTATGACCAGTAGTGGACGTCTTTTGGCTGAAATGATGATGGCGATGTATGGAACCGTCTGTGATGTGAACTGCTCGCGATTGGCACTCATCATCTTTGCTGAATTTACCACGTTGCAAAGTAAACCTTAGCTAGAGGCTGACTTCGGTGATAAACATAAAACTTGATGGATAAAATCACTTCGGTCAGTGTGCCCAAGAGCTTCACGACCTCATTCCACCGGCCTCCTTCTATTATCGGTCATCTAGACGCACTGAAGGTTACCATCCCTTCCTGGTTGCTATTCCACCAATTCGCACTAAGCGTTTCCAAATGTCCTTTATAATGCGCACAGCAAAAGAGTGGAACTCTCTGCCTGCGTCGTGTTTCCGAGCGCATACAACCCTAATCTCTTCAAAGTGAGAGTGCACAGGCTTCTTCTCGGTAAGCTCACTCCATCGTCGACTTTGTCTCTATCACCTCTGACCTAGACTAAGGTCAAGAGCAAACCCATCCCAAATGAAAATAAATAAAAAATAAACTACAAAACTAAGGATTCAGGTCCTGGGTTCGATTCCCAGGTCGGGCATAGTGTTAATGGGTTTTTCAATCAGGAATTTCTCAGTCGCAGCCCGGATTCTGGATTTGTGCCAGGTTGATGGCAATAAGCTCGCCTCCTTTTACATGGTACTATACTACTACAGGCTACTAGAGGTACACCTCTGTCTATCCCTTCGGGGATTACAGGCGTGATGTTATGACTGAGGGTTTTAGTCAATTTTGCTACCAGCCTCACTAAATCTTGTCACATAGGTCGGAGCTTTTGTCGTGCCCTACGGGTCTGCACATACATTCATGAGACTGAACACAATATCCAGTTTAGAGGCATGAGGAACAGGGTGTAAAGTTCTCTCATCCTCCATAGAAAAAGGAGGATCCTCCGACCAGACGGGTGTTGTGTCTGGTGGGCAACTGCCCGACAGTTGAAGTCGGGATGTTGTATATATGCTAGTTGCGCAGTAAACTCTGCTTGCGCGATGCAGGATTTTCCGTGACGTCAGTGTGACGCGTAGTTCGCATGTGGCGATGTTGATGCCGCTACACCAGGAAGATAAAGATCGAAAATGGCAACCCTGCCAATAGGTAGCCAATAATGGCTATACCTAGCAAGATATAGGCATTTTCAATCGCTCACTGCAAACCTACGGATTGAAAATCACAACATAAATTATTGCGTTTATAGATTCATGAGTATTAGGTTCTAACTATACTTGAATAAAGAAGTACAGTAGTACTTCTTTATGCAAGTATATTTAGAACATAAATATAGATAGGGGAGGCTGAATGGACCACTCTTACGTTGCGTCTCATGTTTTTATATGCCTAAGGTGGGTATCTTGAAGTCTTTACAGGAACCAGTCCCAGTTGGCAGTGTCGACTTTTTAATTGATTAATAGCACATTTGCCGTTGAAGATTAATATGAATGGTTTTGCTGATCGATGATAGACGATAAGACGTTCATTTTGTTTTTTCCTATGCTGTTGTGATTAGGAATTTAGGATCCCTTATATGATGAACTGGGCTGGTATAGAAGATAGGTAGGTAAGCTGTAATTCTGATACGAATGTTTATGCTATAGAAGAAAGGTCCTCTAATGCCTTTCCAATTTATTTATAGGTTTTTTTTAATTCCCATCTGTTATTTTTTATGTCATTCCACCTAAAAATAACTCAACAATCTCATTTTCTAACAATCACTTCCATCTTCTATTTTGAACACTATCCGGATTAAAGCGAGTCACGCAGTATCCCTTAAAGGTAATTCTCCCCAGTAGCAGGCCAATTCGCGATAATGTTCCTCCCTCCCCCTTCTCCCCCAAATTTTTATGTAATCCACTCGCTTACATCTACCTTTATTGATGAAATAAATCTAATTTGATACGACGCCGATATTTTTTGGGTGACATAAGATTTTTGCCAGATTGTGAGATGTACTTGCTTGAAGGACTGTCGCTTATACACTTAAATAATTATTGACTACTTCGTAGTGTATTGGCTGTCCGTTTGGTTCCGGACGTAAAGAATATCACCATCCCGTTTCTTCCCGTATGTGTCGTAAAAGGCGACTAAGGGACTTACTAGAGAATGGGCAGCAGCGTTCTGTATGCATTTTAACACCATATTGCGATCGCCAACCCGCCTGCCAAGAGTGGCGATTATTTCAAACCTCCCCTTTACGGGGAGGCCTATGTCCAGCAGTAGACGTCTTTCGGCTGAAATAATGATGATGATGATGTATTGGCAATTATAGTCCAATAATGATAATCGAGAAATTATTAAGATCTGTCAATTTTCTCTTCGAGTTTTTGTTAGGAAAACTTCAGGAGTTTTCAAACCCAAACTCAAAGCATTTATTTCAATTAAACCAATTACAGGCACTTTTGAATTGTCAAAGAGTCGGTCAGTTAGTCAGAAAGTTGAAGCTATTTGCCCATTCCAAAACGTAGATCTCTATGGAGAAGAACAGGCAAGAAACTCCAAGGAAACTCTTTTAAATCAAGATATTCCAAAATCCTGGGTACATTATTCTTGTCGCTTCTATATGTGAGAACAGTGTAAAAAAAATATATATTTAAAAACAATACAAATATAAAAGATACAAATAAGCCCTGGCAGATAGGAGATGACCAGTCACAACTGACGGCGCCCGTTCACGAACATAACGCGTGGATCAGCACCATCCAGCTCAACCATTTTGTAGGGAATCGAATGACCCAACACACGCGCCACCATCAGCGAGACATTTAAGTGAGCATGACATACTCTTAACAGCCAAACTTTTTTAAGTCAACATACATTATAACATAATAAACGGCTCCATGGTACTCACATTTACAAAAATTTTAAAAATGCTTTTGAATTATACAAAACTATAGCTTGCAATGCATTTCAAAGATTCATAAAATTTTACTAGCAAAAGGAAAAACATTATTACCTATTGAAGTATTCAACAACTAAAATTTGATTAAGTACATTTAAAATATGCAAATAAATCCAAATACAAGTCAAATATTTCAAATATGATTGTAATGTCAGAACATAAAAAAAGGGGGGAAGCATCTCTTCCAAATATTATAATTTTAACAAGTGAGCCCAAGTGGTTGTGGAGCAGGACCAGCAATAAGCCAAGCATTTTTATCTACGATATAATCATCCAACCTATAATATGCTTGTCTACATAATTTCTTCTCATTTAGTTGAAGAATACCGAGTGGTATTTTATTATAACATTTTACACAATACCCCAAAGTAGTGTGTACTTTTGACAATCTGAAACGTGGTTGATCTAATTTGTGCCTATTTCTAGTATTAAATTATTATTTCATTCAAGTATGTACCGAAATTCCCGTTTACTGTTATGAAATGACAACCATCATTGTGTGGGTATTGATTGTGTTAATGTTAACCATGTTTTGTCAATAAATCAATGACTGCTAGATTGCATTGATTTTTTTTCCTAAAAGTGTTCCGACCATTTTGATTAGGTCATTTCGACGGCAGACAAAAATTCTTGCGCCAGGCTTATCTCTGATTTGCCTAATCACATCCAAACCCAAGAATATTCCATCTAGGTACGCACGAAATTACATCTTTATGCTAAAAAGTCTAAGCATAATCACTTACAGGACAACAACATAACAACCCTGAAGTTCTAACCTAAATGACATCATCAGAGAAGTCTGTTGCAAATAGGTATAATTCTTAGGAAAACACTGGCGCTATTTGGAGCAAGCGTGGGCTGGAGGGGCGCCATTTGCAATCACTAACCTACGACAATTATGTGCGAGGAGACTTGTCTTTATAGTAGGTACACTAACGTTTTGATACCTCGTGCTGTTGTTTTAGCTAAGCTATTTGCACTTTGCGGAAATGTGTTAGGTTAGGTTATATTCTAATGACCTTTCTGCGCTAGGTTGAGGACAAAGAAATACCGGAAACTTGGGAGTTCGACGTTACGACATAATGTAGTGTGGACAGTGAATTGGCACAAAACCTTCTTTTAAATGAGGTATTAAGATTATGCAATCCTCATTCGGTGTTCTTCTAAAGGTGTCAATAAAACATTTCGTAGGATTTACTAGTGTCTTTGATTCCAAGAATCAACGTACCACAAATTTTTTTTTCACCGGAAGTGATAGATACCAACCTAACATTATTTTATTACGCCTCCCGTTTATTATTGTTTACTGCACAACTTGTAACTAATATGTACCTAAACTCATTGATCCACATTACATAGCAATTAAGCTACAAAATCATTCAAAAACAACTCTCGTAACAACATTAAATAAAACAAAATTATTAAAACCGCAAGCCACTAAAAAATAGTCAAGAGGCAATTTAAATAAGTGCTCTCGGGTTTCCCGCGTCCGCCATATTGCAGCAAACGTCAAAAGTTCATTCACCCCGTGCGCCGGTGATGCATTTCAAAAATGTATACATTTAATCGGCCTGTTACTACGAGTATTAAAGTCTTGGGATTATGATAATACGGCAGAATGTAGGTAAAGTAATGCGCTTTTCTTGAGTTTTTTTTTGTAGAATTAAGAAGTCAATGATAATTATGATAATTACATAAAATAAGTAAATATTTATTCAGTAAGTATCTAATATACTAATCCTTCTTGACTCGACTATGTGCATGTACGAATCAAATAGTGTCTGTAACACTTCGCTGTGTGTACATGCTAAGACGCTGTATTTTAATTTAATGTAATTCATTTAATTTTTAATATCTATTGTAAGTAATTTAATTTAATTTTGATGCATGAAATTTAATTTAAATTTATAATGGATTGTAATTTTGTTTTATTTTTGTAATTTTACTATGGGTTTGATACCTGAATTAAACGATTATTTTTTTATTTATCTGAGCTTTTATGTTATTATTTTACAAGTTTTAGTTACAAATAATTTACAAAGGTATTAAGTATAATGTTGATGCCTGTACTAGGATACCGATAAACCAAGGATAAACCTGTATCACAGGCGGCATGAGATCATACTTTATTATAATTTTAGGACAATAAAATTCAAAACAATATTTAACATGTCAAGTCTGGAAATTTTATTATTTTCATTTTAAATACCTTGTTTACTTAAATACTATTTGGGCACCATAAAGATAAAATTTACAAAGTCTTATCTTATCGTCATATCATAATTTGTTTGCGAAAAATAGTTTTTCTTGCACTTTATAGCCTAGTTAAATATGATGTGATTTTGCGTCAGCATTGCTTTAAGGCTTATACGAGTATAAACCGGCGCGACAAGTCGCGCGACGCGACGCGGCACAAAGGCCCCGCGTGTCGCGGGACGAGCGGTGCCTTTGTGACGCGTCGCGTCGCGCGACAAGTCGCCCCGGTATGTAGAAGCCTTTAAACTTAAAGTCATTCTTACACAAAATGAAATCACGTTCGAGGCTATAATATAATCGATTTTTGCTGCGGGCGACTAAATTTTATGTGCTTAGCTTAGACATCAACAAAATCGAGGGTTTGTAGGTCAGTGCAGTGTTTTGTTGAGTCAGAAGCGCCTAGGCATTAAATACGGAAGTCTGGCCTTGGGTATGACGCTCTAGCCGCCCTCGTAGTCGATAGAGTTGATGTACCCGCTATTTTGTCCTTCTTCACCGCAATGACCACAAGTAGATTTTTGTTTTGGATTCAATTGAAACAAGCAATAAATCTTAATATTTCTTTAAAAGGTTAAGGTGCCTCTCTTGGGTTTCAGAAAAGCTTAACATTAACTAATCACTTACGCTAAGTAACCTTACTCATTTTATATTTTTGTTCCAAAAGCACCCATTTAAAATAAATAACGACAAAAATCGTCAAGTGATTTGAGTGATGTAAACAAACGTGACAGCTATCCATCAAGTAATATTTTCCTCAGTAAAGAATAAAAAGAAAACTACTTTGTAATTCGCGCGATCAGGCTCGGTTGTCAGTGTTGCCAGCGTCGCGGCTCCTCGGGGAAATATCGTGTTTCATCAAACGGACTTTCTTAGGTACCAATTGACAGGTTTATGGTTTTCTTTTATTCCACATTATTTTTTGGTTCGTATATTTTATGTTGAAATGTCAAGAGTTGAAGTAATTATTTGGCTGTTAGTGTGATTGCTAAGGGAATGTGCAATGTGTGATTGCTAAGTTAAACTTCTGGTTTGCAAATAGGTCAATTAATATAACGGCGCAGGATAGCTCTTTTACCAGAAATGGTCATCGTATTAGTAGTTCAGACGCCTTAATATCATTAGGGTTGCCCTGGAGTTGCTTTAGGGAGGCACTCCGGTATCACCGGATGCCGACCTACCTCTGTCGAGTGGTCGAGGCCTATTTGACGGACAGGGCCGTCATCTACCCCGGTCACCACGGAGAGTGGAACCGGCGAGAGATGTCGTGCGGTGTCCCACAGGGATCGGTCCTGGGGCCGCATCTGTGGGACATCGGCTACGACTGGGTGCTGCGTGCTGACCTCCCTAGCGGCGTCAGCGTAGTCTGCTACGCTGACGACACGTTGGTCCTGGCGCAGGGGAGGTCGCATCAGGCGGCGACCGAACTGGCGGCACGCGGGGTTGCGACAATCGTCAATAGGATCCGGCAATTGGGACTCGAAGTGGCTTTGCACAAGTCTGAGGCCATGTGTTTTTATGATCCTCAGAATGCGCCATTGTCGGGTTCCCAGATAACGGCAGGAGGGTTCACATCGGTGTCGAGTCGACGATGAAGTACCTGGGCAGCCGTTGGAACTTCGTGGAGCATTTTCGACGTTTGGCTCCCAGACTAGAGCGGGCCGGGGCTGCCTTAAAGCGGCTCCTGCCCAATCTAGGGGGTCCAAACGCCTCCTGCCGGAGGCTCTCTGCGGGGATCGTGCGGTCCATAGCCCTTTACGGGGCACCGGTGTGGGCGAGTTCCTTAAGGCTGCGACCAGCCCGCCAATTGAACGCGTCCCAAAAGGTCATGGCCATCAGGCTGGTACGGGGTTACCGCACGGTCTCCCGTGAGGCGGCGGGCCTCCTTGCCGGACTACCGCCATGGGATCTGGAGGAAAAAGTCCTTGCGCACATCTGGGAGTGGCGCGAGGAGGCGAAACGCCGGGGTGAAACTCCGCTGCCGCGAGAAATCACGGCACAGCGGACAGAGCTCCGGCGGGATCTCATGGCGGCATGGAGAGTGCGTTTGTCGCAACCCAGCGCTGGGCACGCCACAATTGTGGCGATAAGTCCCCTCTTTGAGGAGTGGCTAGAGAGGCGCCACGGCGTCCTCACCTGCCGCCTGACGCAGGTTCTCACCGGACATGGTTGTTTCGGCAGGTTCCTGTTCAGGATAAAGCGGGAGGAAACGCCCGGGTGTCACCACTGTGTGGATCGCCCGGAGGACACGGTGGAGCATACGGTGGAGGTCTGCCCGGCTTGGGTGGAGCGCCGTGTCCTCATGGAGGCGATCGGCGGCGGCGATCTTTCGCGTTCGGCCCTGGTTCAGGCCATGGTTCGGAGCGAGAGTGCATGGGAGGCCGTCACCTCCTTCTGCGAAGCAGTAATGCTTGCGAAGGAGGAGGCGGAACGCGTGAGGGAGAGGCAAGGTTCGCGCCCTCGTGCCCCTAGTCGCCGCAGGAGACGCCCCGGGCGTCGGGAGTCGCAAGCCGATTTCCGGCCACCGTAGGCGTGGGCTTGCGGACGGTGAGCGATGGGTAGTTCACCGTCCGATAAGGACCAGGCCCGGGTTGACGGCGCGTTGTATTCCACGCGCGCCTCAAAGAGTTGTCAGCAGCAACTGACGGTGTCCGTTAGGGCTAATGCCTGCCAGGGTTGCGAGTTTGTCCGAAAGGGATATCGTGGCCCTGGCACACAGGCAAATGAAGGAATACGGGTGGGTTTTAGTCAGTAAAAGTCTGACACGCCCTCCCGCTCCGCCCAGAGCGGGAGAAGTTATTTGACAATTTCCCACCCAAAAAAAAAAAAAAAGGGTTGTGCCGGAATATAGCAGTTCGTCATGAACGTGGTACGACAGCGGCTCCCCAGACATCATATTTGTCATGAGAAGACAGCCGCCACGCAACCATCGATGCGACGACGCTCTGCTAGAGTGACTGTCACCAGCCAGTGTTACTCGTATCCGACCTTTTCGGTGAGTCCAGTAACTTCGTAACAAATCTAGACGGTAGTAAATATTGGCGTTCAAAAGTGCCTTTATTGTCTATTTGAAATAAACAATTTGATTTTGACTTTTTGGCTTTGACGGTGCCACTTGCTGCGCCGTCAAATAGTTGTCACAAAATAATAGGCCCGTTTTGACGTTGACGGTACTCGATACTCACGATAAATCGATTCAAGTTAAACGTCAAAACGGGCCTATTATTTTGTGACAAATTATAGCCTTATTTGCCGATATTTACTCCTGTAGGTACGGTCCTCCCAGTGCCAAAGACACAATGGTCAAAAGGTTTGTGACTAACAGGACAGGACTTAGTCCTGTCCTCTAGAATGAATAGAAAAGTTTACATTTACTGTAGAAACACTAGTATAGTTTTGAATTCTAATATTGTAAAAGGCTTTCTCCTTGTCTCGCAAAAGACTGACTAAACTAATTTTATTCCTGTACAAAGAAAGGCGGTGATATGGTAACTCCATATAGGCGGAGTTAACGACATTTGATATTCAATTTCATGAGTCACTTTCAGTTTCGTACAATTTCCTTAGGTACTCGGAAGTTATTTTAGCGAATTGCTTACAAGGGCATAATGTGGTGCGAACGATGCCGTAAAAGCTTGATTTACACGCCTCCAGTTTTTAGTCGAGTAAAGTACTATCTTCAGTAGGTACCGAGCGAGGTAGCTAGGGTAAGTACTCAAACTGTGTAACTTCAAGCATGTACTCGTAAACAACCGTTTGGATAAATATAAAAAGGTTGTGTACACACAACATGGTTCTCTTATTATAACCCTCCTTGTGCCTCGACAACTGACAATTTCCGAGATAGGTTAGAAATAAACACACAGGAAACTGTTAGGAATTTAGGTTCCGGACCCTTTGGCAATATCATCTGCTCGCCTTGTCCCAACTATGTCGGGGTCGGCTTCCAGGCTAACCGGATGTCGCTGAATACCAGTATTTTGAATGGAGCGACTGCCTAACTGACCTCCACAACCCAGTTACTGGGTAATACGATACCCCTTGGTAAGACTGGTTGTCAGACTGTCGGGCTTCTGACGAGCCGTAACAACTGTCAAAGAAGCACGAGAGCAACAGCTTAACCCAAAAAAAATAATTAAAAACGCCTCGGACAGCAGTCCGAGGCGTTTTTAATAAAAACATTTGGGTGGGAAATTATCAAATAATTTCTCCCGCTCTGGGCGGAGCGGGAGGGCGTGTCAGACTTTTACTGACTAAAAGCGACCCGTATTCCTTCATTTGCCTGTGTGCCAGGGCCACGATATTCCTTTCGGACAAACTCGCAACCCGTGTGCTTTCCGAGGCGTGGAGGGGTCTTGGTATCTAAAGATGGTCACCTATCCACTGACCAACCGCGGCAAGCGTACCATAACTTGATGGCAATATACCAGATATTAAAAAACACGATGAAATAAGGCTTTGAATGTGAATAGAATAAACATGTAAATTAAGTAAGTATCAATTTCATGAAAATTTAAATACAGCGTGTATTTAGATTTTCTTATGAATTTGATAATTTACGTGAGCTGTAGCTACAAATCAGCGTCAGGTGTTCAACAAGACTGGGTTCTAACTTGGTATTCGAATCTGACACAAAGTTTTGCAGAAGTATTTTATACAAAAGTATGCCAATGAAACATTGATGTATTAAATAGGAAGATATTGTACGCACTCCTCGATGTGGACCGCATAAATTAGGGGAAAGGACACAATCGACCTACATTACTCCCGGTTTGCGGGGAATACCCGTATCGTAGTTTGTTTGTGAGTTGTTATGGGTAGGTAACAGTGACAATTATTGCGATCTCGTTCCCGCTATAGCCCGCGTAATATGTCTCTCTATTTCGGTTGTCGAGCACATGACGAACGACGTCGGGTCCATTTAATAATTACGTGATGTTAAAGAGTGGCCTATCTTCCTATTTAATACATCAATGCAATGAAACCGTATTTCAATGCAATGAAACCGTATTTTTTCCTTCCGGTTAGTAATATTAATTAAAGCTAATTTTACTGATAGAAGTTTAGCCGTGACTATATCGTCTTAGTCATTTTATTTCAGTTTTCTTTCTTACTGTACATCGATATCGCAGTGTAGCGTGTGTTTTTGTGTGTGTTCGTGTGTGTGTGTGTGTATTCTACGTGTAGTGTAGGAGTATTTATGTCACAAAATTTACATCTGAATGGTATTTCTATATCTGTGTCCGCATCTGCGGGGCGAGCACGGCCTACTGGGACATGACTTGAGTCACACATTTTATCACAATTTGAGCGATAAAACCGTTTTGCCTTAAAATGCTAGTACAAATTGACAAGACATAATTTATCTTGTCTTGTCACAAACGTCTTGGCACGCCCGCGCTCGTGCTCGGCCCGCAAATAAAAGAAATAAAGTCAACGCCATGAGACGAGATAAATTTCATACTTTGGGATTTAAAACTTTAACTGAAATTGCGTATGGTTCAGTTTCCATTGCAACTAAAATTATTTTGTGACGTTTAGCGATAATTTCTTCATTCATAAATCAACTTAGATATCTTGAGTTTAAAGTTGATAGTTGTATAATTTGCAATTTTATGTATTTATAGCTTCTCATAACGGTTACTTTAGATTAATATCAGACGAGAGTAGACGAACACCAGACGGTAAAGATTGTCATTTTCATAGATATGCTGGTCCTTCATGTTTGCAGGTTGGCTGGAAAGATATGTATTTATTGCGTAACTGGTTTTCAAATAACTTTAAAATCTTGATGGCAATATCAATATAAATTGTAATGTCTAATAATTGCAATTTTACAATTAATTTAACAGTCTCTATATGTTGAGGGTTGTCTTATAAAATAGAAGTCTAAATTTCTGATATCAAAATCTAATGAAATCCATTTATTTGCCGGAATGTAGAAGCTCCCAGCCCCGGCCCGCCCTATGAAAGAAGTCAGCGTTGAGTCCGTGGAAAATGCTAATCATTAACTGGCCCGGTGATAAAAAGAAAGATGAAAAGTAATATTTTTACCTGACATCCTTGTCCACCTCGGATTTTTGCATTGATTTAATTGAAAACAAATTAATAAATCAAACTACTGCCTTGTTGAGTAGTTGGTCTAGTGGTTACAAGCTTTACTGTTGAGCTTGAGGTCCTGGGTTAGATTCCCGGGACAGGAAAAATTTTATTGGGATTTTCCAGCAGGAATTTTTGAGTAGCACCCCGGAGTCCGGATTTGTGCCTGGTTGGTAGCAATAGGCTCGCCCCCTATTACATGGGTCTTACGCATAACCGGTGAAATGTGGGTGTACTATAGGTACATCTCTGCCCTTCGGGGAAAAACACCTGACAGCATTTCATACAAACTGTCAAGCCCTTGTTTTTCGAAATGACTGAACCGATTTTTATGAAACTTCATACGCATAAGCAAGATACAAAGGTCTAAAATGTTAGTAAAGAACATTTTCGAAAAAAAGTGTTACAGCCAAATTAGACCGATTTTAAATTTTCCATAGAAACAGAGATTTCCAGTTATCTGTTTTTAAATAAGACATTTCGAAAATGTTCTATACTAACTATTTAGACCTTTGGATCCTGCTTATGCGTATGAAGTTTCATTAAAATCGGTTACGTCATTTCGATAAACAAGGGCTTGAAAGTTTGTATGAAATGCTGTAAGGTGTAAACGCTCTTAAGACGCAGATATATGCCAGTGACCTTGAGTGGTTAGCTTGCGTGTTCTGTACTGAGCTCACGCAACGCGTCGTACGTTCAGCCAGTAATAGGACTCGCCCATCAAGGAGTGCTGTCCCCAATTTGATGCGTTATTAATTTATTATACACAAAACAAAAGGTATTTTAATAAAAAACGTATACTAAAAGATCAATAGTTAAATTATCTTTAAATTGGTGAAGGTTTCAGAAAAATACGCTTGGTAGATGTTGCGTCATACTCAGTTTCAGTTTTTTATCCGCGTTAGACATAACTTTGCAAATTAATTTCACTATGTAATATAAAAATAATCTAAAATATTCACATATTAAGTTATTGAGAAAATGTTCTAATTTAACATATTTTTTTTTTTCAAATCATTAAAACTACTCGTTTAGACGTGATCTTCAGTATAAAATCATTAAAAGTCGGTTATCGTCGCCTTAAGTTTATGAATAAATCCAAATCCTTTCTACCGCTTGTCACCCCTACGTTTTGATGTCCACTGCTCAAAGATCCTATGAAAAGTTTTACTGTTAGTATTATGCCCTGTATAACAGTTTTATGATTTATATTATATTACTTCGTCGCAAATAAAATTTATTGTTGCGAGATGATTCGCTCGAGTTTGTTCACTGTGCTTTTTATTGTGGATATAAATGTTAGTTTATAACCTACAGTTGTGGTGTACTGTAATAAATAAGTTCTGTTGAGTATGGTTTCTTAAGTGATAGTTAAAGCAAAAGATGGGACGATCTAAGCATTCTTTCAGATATCTACTTTTATCTTTGCTCACTCGATATTCTCTCTCAAACCTAAAAGCAAGTTGATACCTACAGCTATTTTTAACTATCCTACTTTAGGGAGTTTGTTGCGCCACTTCTTGCCAGCTAAAACACTAGGAAGTGGTGAAGGGTGGGTGTTTTTGGGGGACTGTCTTATGTAATTTTGACGTTCTAAAAGTGCTGATTCTCAGCCTAGTTTGAATAAATGACTTTTGATTTCGATTTTACGTGAAAATTTTACGTGATTACTGATTACGTGAATAATTTGGGATGCTTTCATGGCTAACGAGACAAAGAAAGGATTTCCTAATCAATAGAAAAGGGCAGTAGGATAATAACGTAATAAAAATTGCTTCATTGTTTTTCAAGTTTATTACGCGTTAATTAATGTGGTGCTCGTTCCCATTCAAAACAGGACCTAGCCTCAAAAACAATACAAATGCTAGACATTCTTTTGTCCTCATTCCTCAATCATTGCAGTAATTCTTCATGGCTAAACAAATGACGATGCTAACCAGACGAAGTGACCTCTTCAGCCATTGTCAGGTATAGTGAAAGTGAGGGCAATGGTCGCAAGTGTTTGGTGATGCACCAGACGGTATTGTGGTGGTGACAGACGGGTATAATGACTGTCTACCACGGTGCTGCCACCATTTGGGTCAAGGTGTCATGACCTTATACTATTCTTGATTGAATATTTTGCATTAGATCTTTTTGAAATTCGTGAGGCATTTGTTTTTGTGGCGATCGGTAGTGGGGTTGTTTTGATAATGTAATTTGGGAACGTAAAGGGTTTTTATTTGGGATTTTCTACTGTTTTCCTAAGTTAGAATAGGTACAGAAAATAATGCCAAGATTTTAATAGGTAGAAAATTCTTCATGTTATTGAACGAATTTAGTAGTTGACTAGACTAAATTGCGTCGATAAAACAGTTATCTGTGACGAAAAACATCTTGTTGTTTACTACAGAATGATTCACATTAGGAAACATACCTACCACTACATATATACAGGGTTATTTTTAAAACGTCAATAACCTCTTAAGGGGTCATTGTACTCATCATTATGAACAAATTTTACTATGGGACCAAACCTGAAATCCTGCAAAAAAAACAGCTGTTCCCTACATTTTAACGAATTATTCGAACATAAATGTAACGAACAGCTGGTTTTTTTTTGCGATTTTATTTTGGTCCCATAGTAAAAGTTGTTCATAATGATGAGTACTATGACCCCTTAAGAGGTTATTGACGTTTTAAAAATAACCCTGTATAGTAGCCAAACCCTATTTTCAAACCCCACATAAAACATAAGATAATTTTATGTTATAAATCCAAACATTGTATAGCCTCAATGATACCGACATTCCAATCTGGTACAAAGTTAACTGCAGAATTATACGTAGTAAACGGCTAGGGCACTGTTAGGGCCCGGGTTCGGTTCCCGGCCCGTTACCTGTCACTGTGAAGGTATTTGTTGGCAATAAACTCGACGCTCGTGACTGAGTCGTGACTCCTAGCGCATACCATGTGGTGGAGGCGACAGTTGTCGGCTGTGCGAATTGATTTTGATATCTTTTTTGGGGTATTTTTTTTTACTATGTTCTGTAGATAAATAGCATGTAACGTATTTCAAATAATTACCTTTGAGACTCTTGTTTTTTATTAAATCACACTTTCCTTTTTCGCGTGGTTCATTAATAAAATAATTATTTGACATTCTATTTACAGTATTTGATGTCTACTTTCTAAAGATATAAGTACATATCTATATATATTATATATAGATAGATAAAACATTTATTCAGTGCTCACAAAAGACTTAAACAGGAAAAAACAAACTAAAAAGAAAAACAATATAAAAATAATAAAATAATAATAATAAACAATATATATATTTTTAAACTTGATAACATATCTTAGCAAACGGGGTGTTTACTAAGATATTTTATCAAAAGAACGCAGTTTCCAAGTCACTTTTGAACTACATTATAGTCCATTACCTTTATTTAGTGCATCACTCAACTTATTTTTTAAGTCACCGTTTCAGTCTAATTCCTTCAAATCTGAGAGCGCTTCTCACGCTCAGACTCATATTTTATTTCATGGTTCTATGCTAATCGCTGGTTAGTTTTCCTGTTAATTTAACGGAGGTTTACTTACGTTTGATGTAGTCTATTACACAGTCGATCTTAAGTTATCGGGGCTATCGTAGCCGTGTCCGATTCATCCATTAATGCCGCCATTTTGACGATTGATGCATCAAAGTGTTTTATCAAGACGTAATTCCATTTGTGAATACATTTTAGAAATGATAGAGATTTTTTCTTCTTGTATGGCAGAATGGCGTGTTAGAATTTTGATGCGTCATTTTTGTCTATAAAGATACGGTTTAGACTTCTTGGCGGGAAAGTGAAGCGTCATGTTCAGCAGTTTTGTTTTATTTTCTAAAATGTGTGTTTAGCCGAATATTAATGTGTAATAATGGTGGGTTATTAACCATTAAGTGTTCGTGAACGTGCATTAGTGTAGGCAAATGAAACAAAACAGTGCAACATCGCTTCAAGTTCTCTCAAGAAGTCCGCGTAAGGTCTCAGTAAAGTGCCACATTTTTACTGAAACCGGAGAGCGGGCGGGGATATCATCATCATGCATAGAATATAATTCATTTCATCAATATTTAAACAAGTTTTGTAACTAAATAAAGACTTGGCTAAAAGGTCCCAGCAACCAGGTCATTAAAATATTATTAAAAAAAAAATATACGGTTTCTAGATAAGCCGTGTAAACCTTTTTTATTTTATAATTATACTGAGTTGGCATTCGCACGCTTGAAGATGACTGAAAGTTTTGAACGAAGTGTTGTTTCGAAATTATTTGTAATTCTAATGTTTCATAATTTAATTTTAATGTAATAATGACCCATAATTTTACAAACAATATTTGTACGCCGGAAACGGCAGAATATAATGATCGTAATACATAATGCACAACAACTTTGTACAATATTCTCACAAATAAATGCATTCTATTCTCTCTCGTTTTGCATTCCATCGTGTTTAGTACCTATCGGTCGTTTTGGCAAAGTTTTTTTTTCCTTTTTTTCAATTAGAATTAGTATTTGGAGTTGTTTAAGTATTTTATGCTCTTGGTCGTAAGTTTTGTCTCTTACATATGAGATTAAGTATAGTTTATTTATGTGGAATATAATACTTGTCTGACTGTTCGGTTTCGACGTGAGGATTATGTCAACACAAGAGTAATGGGCAGTTTGATGTTAAGCTGGAGCTGGCAGCTTGCCAATACTTGCTCAGTTTGACATTAAGTATATTGGTATTAATGACATCAAACATCAACGGTAAATAAAGTTATATTCATTACTAAACACATTACCTTCCTTTTAGCTTTGCCATATTATTCTGCCATAATAATTTACTTAAAAGTCAGAGATCTAATAAACTACACATTTAATTACCCAATTACAAGTTGCTTTAATAAATTACTAAAAAACATCCTGAAAAACCCACGTTACCGTGGCAACCCCGACCATACCACGTTGTATTTTATGAAATACTGTGTATGCATAGCGATGCATAGACAGTATTTCATAACCAGCGCACTCCAGCTTTCAGCGTAGTCATTATTAGTGCATTCACCTCGACACCAGGTGCAAGGGGGACACATAATGTAACGAGTATTTAATACTATGTACATTGTGTGTATAGCCTTCGAAAGGACTATGCTAAATAATGTATCTCCGTTTGCGTTTATGGCAACCCCCCCCCCCTATTTGGGGGAGGCCTGTCATGTCCAGCAGTGAACGTCTTTCGGCTGAAATGATGAAATGGTGAAGCTGTTCAGCAGTTTATCTGTTTTTTTTTCAACATTTTTAAATATAATCGTAATTTTAATTGTTTACCAATGAACAATCGCGTCTTGTTGACCAACTTTACATTTCCTGTAATTTATTTATTTATTCACAAGGCAACACAAAAGGTAACAACCACAGTATAGCAGTAGGTTCACATCATAGGTTTCGACCTGATTATCACCCAAATCGTAACCGCAGAAAATGACTAGCCTGTAACCGTGCAAGTAAAATAAATCCACACCTGTATAAATCGTATGAAAATACAATAGTATGCTTTCATGTAGGTACAAAGCTGACCTAATAATGGAAACAAGGAGAAATCATTATCATTATTTTGTTCTACGTAGAAAACGAATTTTGTGCGCCGCCGTATTTATGTCTCTATTTATTTTAAAAAGCTGACGCCATAAAACTTGTTTGATTATTTTAAACATCAAATATTATTTTGTAGTCTATTTTTACATTTATTACTGATTCATACGTATGACTCAGTAATAAATGTAAAAATAGACTTGATATTTACATAAATCTGCTTCGTAACTATTCTAAAAAGGATTATGAACTACATTATTCTTTGACGATTGATCATTGAAACATTTTAAATTATTCTTTTCATTATAGAAATATTAAACAGCTTAAAAGATTCCAGAGTCACTCGATCATGTTGCAACAGTGACATTCCAACGTTTTATTGAAATAAAACTCGTAGGCCGATATTTGGCGCGTTCGGCCGATATTAGGTGACAAGCGAAATAAATTGAAATTAATTCAGAAGTTAATACCAACAGGAAAGGCTATGTTTTAATTTGGTCACTATCATTTTGCTTAAATAACTTCCAATAGAAATAGGCGAAGAACTTTATTGGACTAATAAACATAGATCAGGAAATAACAATATTTAACTTGATTTATTAGTCTAATTAAATATTGGTTCTGATTTTAACAAATTAATTGCTTTCTCTGTAATTAACGACTAAGTATATAGGTAGTATATACTTATATATTATATACTTAGTGGTGAAGTAATAAATCGATCAATTAATTTTGTTTATTGAAGCTGACAAATCCTCGGAAAATATTTAAAAAGAGGTTTTTTCTTTCATAAAACGTGTGTCGTGTGTGGTCGATAATGATATTTAAGTTAATTTGAATGGTATAATTTTATTACTTATATGTAAGTTAAATACTAATGTATTACACACATGAACCTTCCGGGATAAATTCTCTAAATGATGGTGAAAACCGCATAAAAATACCTATGTTGGGAAGTTTACAAAAAACAGCGTCACACACGCAGACACGAACAGCGACTTTAATTAATTATAATATGTATAGATAAATATTCAGTTAAAAACACACTTAACACTCATAATCAAGCATTAGCACTTCCTGTGTGGGCTTTGCATGCACAATTAACATGCACAAACACCTAGCCTCGGATATGACTTGTTCTCATGTAGGTATCGCAAATATGTTTTATATTTCCTCTGCCTTCGAGGTAGACATTAGTCAACCATTAGGTAGATATTTTTTTCTATAGACCACCAGGATTTCAAATAAACCAGTAAGTATATTAGTTTTTATGTAACACTAGCTTCTGCCCGTGACTAAATATATCCTACGAGTATGACACTTGACGATACTGTGGCTTCCCAATAAGGCTTAATTTTCGGAAACGGATCAGTAGTTCCGAAGATGACCCCCTAAATACACACTCACAAATTTTACCTTTTTAATTAATATATGCCACAATAATCAATTATTATTAATAAAATTTATTTTCTAAGTCCCTTTGACGGTGACGAATGAAGTGTTTGACTAATTAAGATTTGAGATTGTTTTAACGAAATTATAATTAAAATTACCAAGATTATACCGCGGTCCAATAATGTGGGTAGAGGTACCTATGCATTTGTTTATTAATAAGGCGTTGATATAAAAAATCTCGTTTATTTTTGCTATAGTAACGAAGTAATTACAATTACGAAGAGCTACCTCTTTCCTGTTTCAATTAACTACGAAATTAATTTTCATATTTTCCTTGTCATCTACAGGGTGAACGCTCCAAATATCGGCCTGCCAATTTTGTACAAAAAGTCGGAATGTCTTTGTTGAAGCATGATCGACTGACTCCGGAATCTATTACTGTATTGAATTGAAAAATAAAATATTACAACTAATATTTGGTTACAGAATATATTAACACATAATACTTTGTAGAAGAGTTTCAATGCGTTGAGAATTTGTTAGAATACGTCTTAAAAATAACACAAGTTTAATTAAAAAGCACGTTAGGCGATTAACACACGGCACCGCGCACCGCCGCGGTTTCATATGGTGAGAGCACCGCTCAACCGCGCGGTCGGGCGGTGTACGTGTGTTAGGCATCAACGGATTTATTAGAGGCCAAAGCGAAATTAAGATCCGCTTCACCGCCTGCCGCGGCGGTGCGCGGTGCCGTGTGTTAATCGCCTTAGTGTTATATAATTATAAATATAATTGGTAGGTATGCATACCTCAATATAAAATATGAAATCAATTTCTGTGACATGCATTTCAGTTAATTATAACAGACAAGCTTTTCCCCGCGGCTTCGCACTAGAAGTCGGAAATACCGGGAGAAAAAGTATCCTGTGTTAATCCAGGTTATAAACTATCTGTGTGCCAAATTTCATCCTTATCCGTTCAGCCATTTTGCGTGATGGAGTAGCAATCATCCAAATATATAAACTTACATATTATTAGAGGGATCAATAAAGATAAACATGTTCATATTTAGCATTATTCCGCGAGACCTTATACCTACTGCAGTAGGTAATAGAAAAAAATGATGGACAGTCCGATTGTATCTTGGCGTCAGATAATTTCCGGTCATGACTCAATAATGGTTTTAAAAGGAAAAAAAAATATGGACGCCAGCCTTTGAATTGACGATCGTATAGCGCTGAGTGCGTCATCAGTTTGATGCATTTCCTTTCGCTTCAATGAATCACCCTGTGGTTTACAAATCTCTTTTTACCAGCGTTTTATATTTTATTGAAGTTTCATCGCTCAATAAAGACCTGTTTTTGCTCCGTGATTACTAGATTAAGCTGTTAATCTCCTTTAAAGCCGTAATGGTTGGCAATGTTGGAGATTTTCACGAAGAGTTTAATTTGTTTTTCTTCGTATTTTGGCTAATGATTTTATAGTTATTATGGAATATTAGATTTTCTGTTCTAATCTATACTAATATTATAATAAAAAGATACAATTTGTCTGGGTAATCTTCGGAACTTCTGATCCGATTCCGGAAATTATTTCACTAAATATTATGCCCTTAATGATTTATTTCTGTAAGTAGGTTTGTACGAAAAAAAATTACACGTCAATCATATTTAAAAAAAAACTAGATGAGGTCGGCGCGGCGTTTCGTATCTGACTACTCTGTGAAGAAAGGCCGAAACAAACTCAGAGTTCACAGTCTGTTTTAAAGTCCAGACATAATCTTGGTCAGATCATGTGAAGATCATGTAGATTGGTGCCTGAAATGATCTTTTGGTGAAAGAACCACACAGATTTGAGTGGACCTATCCAGTCAGTGCACGCATTTGTCAGTTATTGTGCAGCTCAACTCAAAACTTAAGGAGATTAACGATTCGACGAACAATACCAAAGAAAGGACATTTGGGTAGGCCGCATGAAGTACTCAAACTGCCAGACCATCATTAAAACTGAGAGATAAAAATAAATAACAAAGACCCATGTAGTCCTCACATTCATATTAATTAAAATAATATAATACTTTACAATGTAAATATTTACGTCATTGTTTATGTAAAATGGTATATGTAAAAGAAAAATATAAATACTTGGTCAAAAAAAAAAAATATTAAATCAAGATTCACTGAATTTTTATTGGAACAGCTCAATCCCAAGCCTTTTGTCCTCAATATAGTCTTTAACAGTATAAAACGCTTTCTGACACAGTTTCTTCTTTATAAAACATTTGAATTTATTAAGGCTTAATTCTTGAAAGTTTATTATAAAAACGTATATACTGGCATCTAAACAAGCCACCTATTATTTTAAGCCTGCTTGTAGGAACAACAAATTTGTGTTTGTTACTAGTATTGACATTATGGATATCACTGTATTAAACAGATTAATATTTTATGTGCATACAAAAGATTTTCATATATATACTGAGAAGCTACAGTCATTTATTATAATCTCTTTAAATTATATCTCTGAGAGAGTGTCTGGGACTTAATTTATAAATTGAGCGAATTGCGAATTGCATATTTCTGCAAAACAAAAACTGTGTGAATATCGGCGGAATGCGGCATTTAAATATTTTCGGCAAAACGGCAGTATCCCATTATAAACATGTCCTACGAGTTCAACACCAGCAATCGGTAATCGAACGACCCCATGTTAAACCGAACTGTCTGTTATGCAGTAATTTATGTTTATTAAAATTCCCTTTGCATTTGATCTAAAATAAGTTTTTCAAAAATTTTACTAGTGGTAGGTAGCACTAAAATAGGTATATAATTAGAGGGGGCTTATGTAATACCCGATTTAAACAGCGGTACTGTTTTTCATACGATACAATTATTAAAAATAACAGCTAAAGTAGGTGCTACAATGTTTATAATCAACTTAGCAACGTCCACAAAATTACCCCATAGATCTGCAGTTTTCTAACATTTAATGTGTGAAAGATTTCAATTACATCTTTACATGTGACATATTGGAAATTAAATTCAGAATTACAAACAAGAACGTTTTCCATAGATAAAGACTGCAGCAGTGAGTGATGAATTTAGAGATTTTGTAGTCGATACGGGAAGCTCTGCAAAGAAATTTTCAAAGGGCCGCGGTGACTTGATAATCTGATTTAATTATATTGTCATCAATAGCAAGGCTGTGGTCACTACTTCGGTTGCATGACCTACCCGTTTTACTATTAATGACATTCCTTGTCATTTTAATTACATTACTAGGTACTATTTTTAATTTCCAAACTCAAGTAACGTGACTTGGCCATACAACAAACATTTTTAAATAATTTTGAATAATTTATTTTAAATAATTAACACACAAATTAAATTATATTATATTAGTCCGTTCATCATACAACTAATATAGTCGTTTTCTACTTTTATGTATACCAATGGTAGCCCAGTCACTGAAAGAAGCATTACTATTAACCGAGAATGTCTTTGGAATGAAAGTATTATCAAATTGTGATCAATACATACAAACAAAATCATTGTTGATTTGACAAAACTGGTAATTTACTTAAAAGTTTAATTTTAAATGTTTCCAAGCGCTTAGAAGTATTTGGGTTAGCAGCGATATAATTTTTTATAACTTTTTTGTTCGGATTTAGAATAGTGATCAATTGTCCGCAATGATCTGAGTCTATTAGATTAAAATTTATTTGTGGGTTGACATGACACTACGAGTAGTAGGAGTTATTCTAGTCGGCTCCAAAAATTGGTGAGCAAGATTGTATGACTGAAACAAACTTATAATTTTAGTACTTAACCTAGAATTTTCTAATAAATTAACATTCAAATCACTACAAGTGATGATAGACTTATTCGAATAACCGATTTTAGTGAAACATATCATCCATAACCATTTCAAAACATTCATACAATCCTGAAGGAGGTCTGTACACACTTAATATAAAGAACTGCTCCAATTCTATAGGTACAGGCTATTTCAATTCTCTGCTCAACAGAGAGGCTTAGAATGTCCTTACGGTCTTTAAATCTAAGCTGGTTATTCACTACTACTACCAACTTGGTGACGTCTAAAATTGAACATGAACTGGTGGCACTTAAGCCAATGCAATGTTCTGTCATACAAAAAATATCTATATTGTTGCAATTCAGGAATAATTCTATTTCTAAATCTTTATTCAAAAATCCTTGAATGTTTTGATGCACCAAGTTGATACTATTTTTTTTTTTTTACATTTCATTTGATTTATTATTTGCTTTCTTAACATTTTTGCAAGAGGTTGCCTCCATTGTCCTAATTTCTAATTTAAATGATAATAATCAATGTCATCAATTGTTACCAAATTATTGGCAGAATAGTTTAAAATTTCATTGTATTGCTCAAAAAAAGCAATTTTTTGAACAAATCTCTGGGGCTGAAATAGTAAAAAAATATGATGGCGACACAGCTATCTGTCTTTTGTGATAGTTAGAAAAATAGTACATAACAATATTATTTCTAACTTTTGTAAAATACAAAATAATACTAACAAAATTGTTAGCATCAATTAAATGGAAAAGATTATCATTATAAGTTAAATTGTGCAATGTCATGTTAATGTGAAATCTTAAGTTAATAGTGTTAAGTAAGTAAGTGGTTAAATAGGTTTTAGTTTGGCAATTTGCCACTAGATTCAGAAGACCACTATTATTCATGACACAAGTATTTAATCATGTAAAGTTGTAAACCAATTTGTACAGTAAATCAAGTTATTAAGTGCCATTTAGCCACATAACAGCGACTTTGTATTAGGTGTATATTGCAGAAGTTATGACTGATTGTTAATCAAGAACACCTGGGTTTTGGTTCAACGAATTTCAGTTACAATTTATTGAAAACTGGGTATAAGAACTTTAGAATCTTAGATTCCTAAGGTTTACGAAAGGTTAGTCTTGGCCTTTGACTTCAAACTCTTCAAAGTTCAACATTCTAGTTTTATTTATGAAATTACTACAGCTCCATTTTTAATTAACTCCACGAATTTTCACAATCTTAGTCATTTAGAAGCGAAAAATACCTTTTCAAAAATCAACCTAGTGAATCCGAGAGCTAACTGCTATAAATGTGCGCGAACCATAACCGATGTGAATGAACTAATTGAACGATTGAATGAACGTGATGAACGATCGATGAAACAAAAGAATAACAAGGTGTAATTTTGTTATAAAATGTTATTGCCAGATGGAATAATAATAACGAGATTTAATTTTGCACGTCCATGCGTAATTTGACCTAATCTATTGTATGGCCGGTTATAATTTGATATATTTTATGTGAAGAATGAAAAAGGTCCGATTGTGTGATAGATTCGTTTGTAGATAACTTTTTTAAAACCTGTATGTGGTTTTTTTATGTACAAAATCTGAAAGAATGAATATTTATCTTCCTTCTGAGGCCCATTTTGATCACTGGGGAACAAAACATAAGTGCATACCTATCAAGGAAATAGAACGTGTATGAGACGTTCACACAACAATAGAACGTGTATGAGACGTTCACACAACAATAGAACGTGTATGAGACGTTCACACAACAATAGAACGTGTATGAGACGTTCACACAACAATAGAACGTGTATGAGACGTTCACACAACAATAGAACGTGTATGAGACGTTCACACAACAATAGAACGTGTATGAGACGTTCACACAACAATAGAACGTGTATGAAACGTTCACACAACAATAGAACGTGTATGAGACGTTCACACAACAATAGAACGTGTATGAGACGTTCACACAACAATAGAACGTGTATGAAACGTTCACACAACAATAGAACGTGTATGAAACGTTCACACAACAATAGAACGTGTATGAAACGTTCACACAACAATAGAACGTGTATGAAACGTTCACACAACAATAGAACGCGTATGAAACGTTCACACAACAATAGAACGCGTATGAAACGTTCACACAACAATAGAACGTGTATGAAACGTTCACACAACATTCTTGTGTTTCCTTAAGGTAGTAAGTACACATATGGGAGTTTCCTATAATAAACAACATCAAAGAAACTTTCACCACTTATAAAACAAAAAATCCCACTTGGGTAATGAATCACTAATCTTTTACACCCTTTTCGAGTATAAATAACCTCCCTTTTCCGTGAAAACGAAGGAATTAGCATCACCACCCCATGTTTGTTTTTATGGTACGGCTTATAACCCCATGTGAACTGATGGGATGTCACACGACGGAGGTGACCTTTTCGTGCGAGCTCCCATACTAAAGCGATTTTATTGTTTTAATAACATTATATTGGGCTTTTTATTAAAATGAATATTTATTTTGGTTCACAATGGGTTGTCATAAGTTTTCCAAGATATTATCTGATTTTATTTAGTGGGGGAACGGTGTTTGTATGAGTATGTAATAAAATAGAGGATTTAATTACCGGCTGAGTTGGTCCGTTATTAGTCTTACGAATTTGCCTAGGTTGCTAAAATATGAACTGAATGTGTCAGGAAGATACTCGAGAAGTCTAGACCAATACGTCCCACATATATAAAAAAACACAAGTAAAAAAATCGCTTAAAAACAAATAGAAACCAAAATTTTCCACTGTATCGACGCCAACGAACCGCAACGTTATCTACACAATACACACATCCTTTAAAACTAAAACTAGAAACCGGTTTCAATTTTAAAAACACGAACAAAAAAATAACAAATATACCAGCTTAGTAAACATTTTTGAATAATTTCTAATCCCTAAATCGTATGGTCAGCTTTGAGTGCATTCACCCTGCGCTAGGCTTTGCATGCTCCGTGCGCGGGCGCTGGCATTTCCGGAGAGGGGGGAGGGGCGGGGCGTTGCGGTGCAGGGGGGGGGGTGATCGTGGGAGAGCCTTTGCTTAGGAATGTTGGCCACTACCTGCATTGGTATGTACTGTAACGGATACAACGTGTAGTATTTTAGCTTGATAGAGGGTGGGCATAGAAAGTTGGCTTATCGGTTATCAGTGGGTTGGGTTAGTTAGAGAGTTGTATGTTAGGTATTTGCAATTGATTAAAGGTGGTGTGTTAATGTATTTGTTTATTTCTACTCCCTCACAATGTTTTATAAACTATGTTTTAACCTTAGATTTATAATATTCCGTTAGATTGCTTAAAAGTGTTTGAAATCTATTGAGGTTTTTGTGATGTTTCTGTTTACATTTTGTTTTGTTCCTTATTTAATAAATAATAATAAAAAAAAAATTGTTAGTTAAAATAACAGTTGGATGTTTGGTTATGGTATGAGCGATGTTTGAGTTTAGCCTTAGAGCTTTAAGAATTAATGAACTTGATGAATTTAATTCATCGTTTCTTACTTTTCTTTTTCTGCTTGTGTAGTAAGTTTGAGCACTAGAACATCGCCTTTTTCGTGGAACTCTATCATTAAATAGAATCAAAATATCTTTATGAAATTGCTATGTAGGTAAGGTAAATCAATTCACTTCGAGGCTTTTTTCTCCGAAAACTCTCGCTTTTCGATACATTTAGGTAGTCGACAGCCATTTAAATAGTCTAGACAGTAGATAATATTGGAACTATCCTTTCCACTAAAAACATAAAATAGGTATTTAATAACCTATGATCAAAGTCAAAGTCAAATAGTTTATTTCAAATAGGCACATAAGAAGCACTTTTGGACGTCAAAACTGCAAAAAGAATGAAATCTAATAAAACCTACAGATTATATATAAAGACTTTTAAAGCGCATTTAAAAAAAAAAAAAATTTCAAACCATATTTTCTTTTTAGGTTTCTATATTTATTAAAAATACCCTCCACCACCCTGTGATATTTTTAATTTAAAAGTTTAAGATTTATACCTTAAACTGTACTTACTTAAATTAGCATAAATTCTATGCTAAAACTTTTGTGTTAACATAATTCGTGTATTTATAAAAAAATGTCTCAAAATGGCATCAGCGTAACTCCTTTTTAGGGTTCCGTATTCAACAAGGAACCGACAGACACCGACAAAGAAATTGTGCTACTAGTCGCGTCGCGCCCGCGATATCGCACCAGTCTGTACGAGCCTTTAATGAAAGCCATTGCTACTGTGTGTTACGCAATGGCCGCGCTGATAATGTGGCTGATAAGGGCTGATGATAGTGTGCTCGTTTGATATCGTGTAGCTTTGACCCGAGGTTTCACTTCCGTTAATACACAACATCACGCCTGTATTCCTCGAGGGATTAGGCAGAGATGTACCAATGCATCCACATTTCGTAATAAGGGGCGAGGGGCGAGCCTATTGCCACCAACAGGCACGAATCCGGACTCCGGACTGTTACTGAGAATTTCCTGACGTATAAATCCTATAACACTTTGCTCGACCCGAGACTCGAACCCAGGACCTCATGCTCAGTAGTAGCGCTAGCAACCAATGAGAAAAGAAATCGTCCAAGAACGTCTTTCTTATTCGCTTTATGTTGAGGGGAAGACACTTGAGTCATGCGTTCTTTTTAATAGTCAGCATTTGCACTGCATTATACCTTTTTAACCAATTTTTTTTCACAGCCGAAACGTACGGTTTGCTTTGGAGCAGATAATATTAAAAAAAAAAGCACTCACTTTACCGCTGAAAATGAGGGATTGCTCATTACGTTATTTCGAATGTAGAAAAAAAGCCCTTAATGTTTGACTGTTTCCGAGAAATAAATTGTACAAAGTGCCAAAAAACCGATTTTCGAGACCTTTTAAAACGATACTTGCAAAACAAGGTTAACATTGTTTAAAACGGCTGGCAGTGTACTTATAGCTTTGACGCGACACAAAGGCACCGCTCGTCCCGCGACACGCGGGGCCTTTGTGCCGCGTCGCGTCGCGCGACAAGTCGCGCTGGTATGTAGAAGCCTTTATGGGATCGTAGGATTGAAATCCCCCCAAGAAAGCTCTACCATTAGACCAAAAAATAACCTTTAAGTTTTCTTTCAAATTCATCTTTACTGTAAAAGTTAAACCAATTGAAACTTTATAAAGTTACCCACATCACTTGAACTTCATGTTGGAGCTTAGTTATCCGATCATATTGAAAGGACGACTAACGTTAAGGGATTATCTTTGTAAGATGAGAATACTTTAGGGATGAGTGGGAGTTATTTTAAGGATTTGGAGCCTATTTTTGAGATGGTTTTTCACTCTCATGAATGAAATTGGTAATTCCGTAACTCACTTACAGTAACAGTGGCTTTCATTTTGACAGTTCGACAACATTCATTGCGTTATTTACGTTGTTGAATGAATGAATGATTGAATAAATGTATGAAATGCACCGACCCCAGCGTGGTTATACCAGACTCGATCACTCGAATTATTCCAAAGATTCACACTGGCCCCTGGAGCATCATGCTTCATGGGACTACAGAGACCATTGCATATCAAAGAGTAGACCAAAGGGCGCGATAATGGTAAGGTAGACGTGCCCTTGGGATATGGAAGGATTATTAGAGTCTACCGGATATGCATCCTTAAGCAAGCATTGGAATAGTGGAGAGACGGGTTATATTTATCTATGGGTGGGCATCTTTTAATGACGTCGACACCAGGTTGCGTTCAGGTCCAGCTTTGCCGCATCTTGAATGGTGAATCTTTCGGCAGGGTTAAACTGCTGCTTTCGCGTGTTGGCTGTCACTGACATTGCTGTCAAGTTGTTGTTGCCAATGTCTTCATCCGCGGTTTCTGGGTTTTTTGGTGTAGTAGTAAGGCAGACAAATTTGTTGAACATAATTGAAGCAATGGATTAGCAATATCCATGAAAATCATTCAGATTGTGATTGATAGTGAGTTACGTAATTAGGGTGCTGAACATGATAAGGTTTAAAAAATGACTAGATTCTAAGGGGAGGAAGGACGGACGAAGAAGCGAGTATAAAAGCTGATTATCTACCTACTTCTGGTATTTTCAATTTACCTTGCGTTTTAGGGTATAAAGTAAAGTATATCCCAATCCAATAAAACCTATCCATTTAAAAATATTGTTAGATTTTTTAGTTAAAAACCCACTTTTGCTAACTAATCTATTTTTTTTTTACAATCTTTGAAAAACTCGTGCGGCATTTATATAGTAGATAATATCTATAGCATTCTATAGTATTGCCATTAAACTGATTAACTGCCCAACAACGCATAACCCCCTACTTTTCCGCTACAGTCGGTCAACGGTCGCTGGACAGGCAGATGTCGAGCACCTGCTGGCTTCTGAAAGATTTATAGCCACGATTAAGTTTGCTCTTTACAATGATATTTCTGTAATTGGGAGATGATAGTAAAGATAAATACTGTCTTATTTTTGCAATTCCACTTTTGTACATTTGTCTTTTACTTATTGTATACAGGGTGAAATTAAATTAGCCAACAAAACTCCGCACACGTGATGGGTATCGATATCTTAACATGATCACACAAAAAATAAATTAATTTGACGAGTTTTTTTTTGTAAACTTCACTGACGTGATGGGTACCGATATCTCAACATGATGACAACAAAAGAAAACAGATTTTCTCAACTCATACTTTAAGTAAAAACAATAACAACGGTACGTTGACCCCAAAGAAAAATCATCAAATCTGTTATTTTATTTGGTCGTGTTTAGATATCGCTGTTGTTATTTTATTTTGTCCTTTTTATATATCGATACGCATTACGTCTGCGGGGTTTCGCTAGCTAATTTAATTTGACCCTGTATAATAAAAAATAGTTTAATTTTGCAACTAGGCAATTTAGGACGCTCTACGACTTTTACAAAAACGTGGAAAACAAACCACCTAGAAAATTATGACATTTAAAATTCTCCTTCTAAATACCACATAGACACTTAAGTAATCTACATAACTAAGTATAATGATTTAATTTAAAAAATCCAAACCACAAATACTAACCTTCAATACAACTCAAAAAAACTGCGCGAAAAATGTCTATCGGTTACACAAGTCGCTTTCATTGAGGCCATACCCCGCCGATGCTACCGGCATGGCGGCATTGAAATGTTATTGAACCCTGCTGCAGGCCAATCGTCCATGAAATTGGGGCCTCTCTAGCTTTCCTTAGCACAATAGCCACATTGGCCACCAAACATCGTTAATAGATACACTGGTATAAGGATGTTTAGGCGCTCGAGTGAACTTGGCAGGCTGTATGTAAACATTTGTGCAATTGTTTTGTGAAATGTTGTAATGTATTCAAAATACAAGATGGCGGCATTAGTTCCAATAATAGCCACGCGCTAACAGATTCTTGTACCATTGTAATAGGTTAGGTACGCGGTCCTGGCTTACTGATTGTTGTCGGTCGATCGTCTGAGGCCTTTGAGAATTTCAGCCTGTGCTGTTGTTAATTTTCTATTCCGAAAGTTTTTAATAACACAGTTTGGATGTATGAAATTAAGGTAGTCAAAACACGAAAATCAATGTTTTCTGTTCTACCACGAATGGAAGAATTTATTACTTAATTAATGTATTAATTGTTCTGCTTACTAGCATTTCCAATTCAGACGAGAACAACTGTATTTTTTTTATTCCGTAGCTCTACAATCAAGGGTTGATTGTAGAGCTACGGAATAAAGGCTAATTAGACAAAGCTATGCAAAACTTACAATCGAAAAAAAAAAACAAATATAAAAAAAAATCAATTCAAGTCATTTATTCAAACTAGGCTGAGAATCAGCACTTTTCGAACGTCAAAATTACACAACTTATGTTAGGAAAAATTACATAACTTATGTTAGGGAAAATTACATAACTTATGTAATGAAATTTGGGCGTTTTTCGCCCTTTACGACTTCCTAGTGCTTTAGCTGGGAAGAAGAAGTGGCGCAACAAACTCCCCAGCAGCACAGCTGTCTGTTTAGTTAGAATAATTGGATTCGATACAATAGTATGTAAATAAATTACATTACGCAACTCAAAACAAAAATATTTGCCATATGTCAGCTAGCGCACGCCACTACACCAACAAAAAAAAACATTGAAACCTGCAGATGAAACTCAAGCTCGTGTAAGCTGTGTGTAAACTCAAGCTGAAATAAAAAATAAAAACGTAAATAGAACTTAATGCCCGCTTACATAAAGCTGTAGGGCTGTAACTCGTAGTCACAATGATAAACTAGCACCATTGAAATAAAATAAATAAACAGTTAATTACTAATAACAAAACCATGGTCAGCAAGACGTCACCAGCCACAATTAATGAATGAATGAAATGCACCGACCCCAGCATCATTTATTTAGAATGGGTTTGCTCTTGACCTTAGTCTAGGGCAGAGGTGACAGAGACAAAGTCGACGATGGAGTGAGCTTACCCAGAAGATGCCTGTTTACTCTATCTTTGAAGAGATTTGGGTCGTATGCGTTCGAGAGTTCCACTCTTTGCTCGAATGAACACAAAGATTCACCCTAGTCCCTGAAGCCTCATGTTTCAAGCCAAAAGCAGGAAAAATAGCCAGACTAGCTTTCAACCCATTAAACATCGCTGGCTTCCCCTCACCTTCTTCATCTATAACTTCTATCTTTCAACTTGGTGAAGGTAAAAACTTGTCATAATCAGCAAACAATTTCACGAAAATCTCGATTTCCGCTTTCCCTAAAACCTTACCCCAGGTGAACTATTATTGAATCGTCGAGCCGTGGTTAAATCGCGCATGAAATTGTGCTCGCTGTCGCTTCACCGCAAGATGTCTCGCCTCTGGCTTGACAGGACTCATCGGATATCGAGGTTTTGTGTACCTGTCCATCATTTGAAGGGCTAATAGTAATTGTTAGGTTTGAGGTGAGGATTTTGTACCTGCGAGGTTAAAATTATAATTGGCAGTGAAGGGTGTCTGAAAACTGACTTGGGCTTTAAATATCTTGATTAATTTTGATGTTGATTTGGTAGATTCCTCTCCATAATATTTGCTTAGCATGGTATTTCGTAAGTAAGAGTCCGACCTAAGCTGCACTGGGTTAAAGAAGTTTCCGTTCGGAAAAAAATATAGGCCTTTTACGAATTTACTGTTTTGTAAGCTTATCTTGTGGTCTGGCTAAGCTAAACCTTAGTAAATACTCCGAAGAGAAGGTTTTACCTATCTATCTTGCATATTTGTGAGCCTATATCAAAAACTTTTTTTTGTTGATCCGAAGAAGTGAATACCTAATTCCCAAGGTTAAGATTCACTCGTGTATTAGCAAAAAAATCTAACTGCTGGGTAAAATGTCGGCGTATAACCGTCTTTGATCTGACAGCCATAATCCTTCGTAAGGAAGCTTCACGCCTTCGCCTCAAAGGGGTGGGCTAATAGCTAATTACTTTTAATTATATGAACAAAAGCGCCGATCCGCTTCAACGCTCGGGAGCTAGGCAGTGTGAAGAAGTTAGTTACTTATAATATATGCATGAGCTGTTTTACTTAGTGCTTTATTAATGGAGTTGCGATTTTTGCATAGCGTGATTTGTTTTCGTAGGAAAGATCCTTCCTTACGAGACTTAAATAACAGTTTCCCTTATGTAACGTCGCTTTACGGCGTTTTACTATTACTTCTAAAGTGTTAGTAGTAAGTGGTGTGAAATTAGCCTTTTGGGGCAGTATTTAGACTCGCAAAATCCTCTTATTTTCCTACATGTTGAGCTCCATCTACAAATACACCTACCCAGCTTTACATAAATTTAACTTTTATAGGTCTAGTGTCCCAAAAAACTTTTACGGCAAAATATAATTAGTACCTAAGTACATAATTAGCCACATACCAGCTCATTTCGCAAATACGTGAGATCATAAATATTGGTTAACGGGCGTGTAGGAACGGTGCACCGGGGGTGGGCCGGGCATCGAACCCACTCTAATTGTCCCCCACTCGCCCCACGGCCTGCTAACACGCGAGCCATGCGAACTGATAAATTCCAAGTTTTTACAACTACCGTACTTAAAATGTCAATTGGGATGTGTAGGGTTTTTATAGAGTAAGGTTTCGTTACAGTTTTGGTTTGAAAGTTTTTGAATATAATGTAGTTTTTAACTTTAAATATTGTGACCATCCGTTTGGCCCCTTGGGTGTTAAAATAATTTTCACTAGGAAGTTTTTGGCACTTTGGGTGAAAATATACAAGGAAACCTTCTTTTTCCGATACAGTGAAACTGCGTTTATTTTGAAATTTTGAGGAGCTTTTGGTTCATCAGAATTTTTGGTAATTTAGTGTGTTGAATTAAGAATGAGCCAAGGAGGCTTCTGAAGGCTATGTTGCACCTTTACAGACATTTTTCCGCTTCCTTCAACCCTTCCGCTGCCTGTAGCCAATCTTTACATTCAGTAATTTCCAATGGAATAATATGCTACGGGTATGGAAGTTTTCAGAGAGTGAGGAATTGACATACAAGGGAAGAATTTATCGGTACATCTCCAAAAGACAAATAACCAAAAGTATTTCTTTCATCTTAACAGTATAAATAATGTATACTTATACCTACCCTGCGTTACTAAAACACATTTATCAAATACCATGTTGGTACAATTTGACACGATACGTTCCCTCCTCTTCCCTAAGGAGGGGGAGTAGGGAGAAGTGGGGGGTTCTTCCCCCACAAATTACTCCTCCGTTGTGGTTGGAAGCGGAGATGACGGTGCAGTCATGATGGCGAGCTTTTAAAGAATAACAATGAGAGAAAAGTTATTAAATTTTTTTTACAGTGGGTTTTTGTCTGGTGTTTTTTTTGTTCAGTATTTTGTAGGAGAGAAACTAGGATTTTTTTAATTAATTTAAACCTAAGGAGTATTTAAATGGTATGGGTGATATTGTTGTGGATGACTGATGAAATTTAGAGAATTTCGTTTTATTTCCGACATGGAACAAACGCCTATTACTCGGATAAAATCCTAGCATACATTACTTTAAAGGGTGGATAGCCAGCTCCTCATTTGTAACGAAAAACAGCTTCACAACTTGATACCTATCTTTAAATTATCTACATCCCGTCGACATTTACCCGTGTTACGCTAAATATGACTTTAATGAATTTTTGAGCACTGTTTACAACAGCGACAATACAGGATCGCTTAAAAGGTTTATTTAATAAAGCGTGAGAGTATTTGATTGTTTTCCAAACTTCCTGATTAAAATCATTATCTTCACGTCTTTTTTCCGCACTGACGTGTCTATCAGCCCTTATCGCTGTAGAAGATATTGCACACAACTGATTTATCGATTATTTGGTTAGTCCCAGTTCCCGCTCCACAATAACACAGTATCTCCGTGTCTATTTAAGACGCAGATATATGCCAGTGACCTTGAGTGGTTAGCTTGCGTGTTCTGTACTGAGCTCACGCAACACGTCGTACGTTCAGCCAGTAATAGGACTCGCCCATCAAGGAGCGCTTTCCCCAATTTGACGCATTATTAATTTATTATACACAAAACAAAACGTATTTTAATAAAACGCGTATACTAAAAGATCAATTTTATCTTTAAATTGGTGAAGGTTTCAGAAAAATACGCTGGGTATATTTTGCGCCATTCTCAGTGTTTTATCCGCGTTAGACATAACTTTACAAATTAATTTCACTATGTAATATAAACATAATCTAAAATATTCACATATTAAGTTATTGGAAAAATGCTCTAATTTATCATACATTTTTTTCAAATCATTAACACTACTCGTTCAGACGTGATCTTCAGTATAAAATCATTAAAAGTCGGTTATCGTCCCCTTAACTATACTGGCTACTGGCTATTTCTTATCATTACCGAGAAAGAGTGTTTTGCCAAGACAAATATAACATAATTTTCCTATAATGTTCCCACTGCTGGGACACAGGTCTCCTCTCTTCGAGAGGGATCCGAGTGGGCTGCAATCTACCACGCGGGCCCAGTGCGGGTTGGTTGATGTCACATGTCTTAGAATTTTTGGTTCTAGGATATACTGGTTTCCTCTAGATGTTTTCCGTCACCGTTTTGAGAGCACTGTGCACTGGTGATGAAAATATATTACACAATGTAAAGTGACTGCTTGAGTTCGAACCCACGACCTACAACTCGTAAGTCGGGGCAGTTATCACTGGGCCACCACAGCTCTACTTTAATTGCTTTATGATTAATAATTACAACATTAATGCTCACATAGTGTCACGACTCAAAAAATTTGAATTCTGTAATTTGAAACGTCAAAAGACTATGTCAAAATAGTTAAAATGTCAAAATTATTTAAGTAATGTCAGTATGAATAATTGTTAGTAATTCTAAATTATTTAGTCATTTATGTATTCGACAATAGCATAATAACATTTATCAAATAAGAACAATTTCATTTTTGTCTTAAATTGTGTAAAATTTAATTTTAAAATTTAGTTTCTGACTCACTGATTTATTGCCATGCAGTGTTTTATTTACAAGGTGCATGCAGCTTGTGCTATTAATTTGTTAAACAATAAAGCGACATTTTTGGTTTGTCTACGTGTAAAACATGCACGCTGTTTGGCTGGTCCACTTTTGTGTTATGTTTTGTAGCAGTCCTCAGTAACATTAATTAATTTCAGTTTATGTGTGTTTCGTAGTTTTACTTAAAACATATTTGTTAAGTTTTTTGGGTTGGTTTGTTTACCTTGCAAGTCGCTACTAATGCTAATTATGAAGTCTATTCTGAGATCTAGAAGGTTGAAGATAAAAAAAAAAATAAAAAAAAATAAAAAAATAAATACCCAAAAATCGTCCCATAAGGTTTTTTTTTATGCAACTTTGACATGCTTTAACTTTGGCCACTACTGAAGCAGCTGACGCTCAGATCTCTTAGGCATTCATGATTGTGGTTTTCAGCCGATGTGGAATAATTTGTTCAAACTGTTGCAGTGTCGAACTCCCTTCAAAAATAAACCTGCCAAACCCAAAAAAACTGCATTGACACAAAAAAAACTTCGAGTAGCTGGTAACACAGTTTCGTCAGGCCGGAAGTGCCTCCCACCCTCCTCCATTTTACAGTGTTTCCTCCCTGAATATTTCATGAGTCCTTTAACGGTCCGTGTTTATTGTTAAATAAATCGTTTATAAGGGTTATTCAACGGTGTAACTTAAGAATAAATGGGTAGAGAAGGCGACTTTTGTTTAAATATTAGTGTACATAAGGTTCCGCCTTTGAGGAAAGGTTTTTAAATTATCCGTTGTCCCGTTGTCCATGGTTACCCAGAAAATATCAAAATTGTATCAAAATTATCTGGAATCGTGTGGTAAATTTATGGTTACAGTTTGTGCGTCGATGTCAAAGCGTAGTTTTAATTTATTTTTTAATTTTACGATCTTGTCACGTATGTACTATCGCGGACACTGGCGCCTGACCACTTTTCGACCTTATTACTAGGAGCATAAGGTTGAAAAGTGGTAAGGCGCCAGTGTCCGCGATAGTACATCCATACAAAAATATACCGGTATCAAAAACATGGCGGTTCAAGGCAGGTCAAAAGTTCATAGAAACTATTCAAACAACAAAATACTTTTTATCGCAAAGTTTTTCCATATTAAAGTTATTCACATTCACGGTTTCTTTCACCCTTTAAAGCATTATTTCACCCTCTTGTAACCTTGTGTAACCCCATTATGTTTAACCTTGCCTTATGAAAATAATCTATAACAAGTACCAACAGTACGACTTCCTAATAAAAGAAAGTCTTACAAAAATTATGTTTTGTAAAAAAGATCACCCTTTTAAACATTATTTGTATTTTACGCTTAAATGACCCTGTATAGGTCCATTATTATTAGGGGCTGTGTTATCAAACCAAAATACAATAAGACTTACCCAATAAATCTCTTCAACATCAACCCCCTTTTGGGGCAGTCGGGTAAAAAGAAAGATCCACGCGAAGTCTCCTCTAGTTGGTCAAACAAACAAGACCCCTGCTAAGTTCCGAGGACCATTATAAAACTTAGGGCTCTTACCTCAGCTTAGCTCACCTAACCCTTACCTCACCTCTGCCATCACCGGAACACTATCTCACCCGAGGGTCGTTGGAACTCGTAAATGCAAATCACTCGAGTTAAACGCAGCCCTTAGGTAAATATCCGTTAAAGATACAGGTACATACTGCGAGCTATTATAAATCATGCAGGAACTGAAGACCAGACCAGTAAGCTGATGGTAACCCTTGCAACCTGCAACCTCAGTGGTATGAGGTTCTAGGTTTTATTAAATTAGTACTTACCTATTAATGTACTTAGATAAACGAGCTTGAATTCTTCACCAGCACCTTTAAACCGGTAAAAAAATCTAGGCTCCAGTAGGTAAGGATTACTTGGATAAACTTTTCTTTAGACTCAGATATATGCCAGTGACCTTGAGTGGTTAGCTTGCGTGGTCTGTACTGAGCTCACGCAACGCGTCGTACGTTCAGCCAGTAATAGGACTCGCCCATCAAGGAGCGCTGTCCCCAAATTGACGCATTATTAATTTAACATACACAAAAAAATGGGAATTTTAATAAAACGCGTATACTATATGATCAATAATTAAATTATCTTTAAATTGGTGAAGGTTTCAGAAAAATACGCTTGGTAGATTTTGCGCCATTCTCAGTTTTTTATCCGCGTTAGACATAAATATACAAATTAATTTCACTATGTAATATAAACATAATCTAAAATATTCACATATTAAGTTATTGAGTAAATGCTCTGATTTAACATATATTTTTTTCAAATCATTAACACTACTCGTTTAGACGTGATCTTCAGTATAAAATCATTAAAAGTCGGTTATCGTCGCCTTAAGAAACTCTACTACTGCCTTAAATACTACTGCTCAGCGACTGCCTGTTAGGATTTGGTTACTATTTAGTTTATCAGCTTCAATATATCTGAGATTTTTTCGCCATTTTTTCTCAGGGGTAGTCAGATATGAAATGTCGACTCCATCTATACTTTGATTTTTAATTTTCTGGACTAAAATGACATTTGGTGTGGACATAACAATAACCTAGTAAATAATTTTATAGTTACCGAGCTCACAAAGGACCACTGAATCATTCTCTGCAGGAGGACCTTCACTGTTGTCGTTTTGTCTCTGTAATATTAATTATACAGGGTTATTTTTAAAACGTCAATAACCTCTTAAGGGGTCATTGTACTCATCATTATGAACAACTTTTACTATTGGACCAAAACTGAAATCGCGAAAAAAAACCACCTGTTCCCTACATTTAAACGAATTATTCGTTAAAATGTAGGGAACAGCTGGTTTTTTTACTGTTAGTCCCATAGTAAAAGTTGTTCATAATGATGAGTACAATGACCCCTTAAGAGGTTATTGACGTTTTAAAACGTGCTATTTTTTTAAAAAAAGGTCGATTTGTACCTGTAAAAGTTAATACAATAATTTTATTATCCTATTTATACAGGGATAATGGTTATATGTCGGGAATCCGTTAAGGGGTACCTCCCCTTAACGGATTGCCGAAAAAGTTTGGAAATTGATATATAATATACTCATCCACACGTTTAAAAAAAAATCTCGTCGTAAGCCTTTTGGTCTCTCCGAGTGGACTGATTGATGCACGTTTATACAAAGGGTCAAAAAATTACATTCTTTGAACTATGATGCAACTGATTATTCTGTTCAGTCTTAGTTCAGTTTCAGTTCAGCTTCTTATGTCGGAAATGAACTGTAAGATTAATTGTAACTCATTGCTTAGCCTAAACTTGAAATAAAAATATTCCCGTGAAATTTGATGTAAGGAAAATTTTTCCTTATTCTTAATTAATTAAGTTTGTACAACCAATTTCTAATTTCTGGTATCTTGTATCCCATTGAATAGCTGAAAAGTTGTACAGGTTTTTGAAATGTTCTACCGATAAAGTACTTCCGTGTTTTGTTCAGAAATCGACCAATTTAGTCAAAATAGTTGCTCAAAATTATGAAAATTGTAACGATTTGTAGATCTGATTTAAAAACCATTAAAGATTATTGTCATTTAATTATTGATATGAAGTGTTAGAAAGAAGATAAAAACAACAACAAAAAAAAGAATGCGTTGTTTTTTTTTATAAATTATCAAAGTTGTATACCGCAGATAGGTATATATTCAAAAAAATATAAAAGTCAAATTATTCGAAAATGGTTGACATTTGCATAATCATGGTCATCAGGGATCATTTTGTTGCAAATGACCTCTCCTACATCCCTTTAATGGATTGCCGATATATAACCAATAACCCTGTATATTAAACAATTTTATTTTATTTTATTTCAAAGGCCCTTGCTTGTGCAACTAAAACACGCTGTTGCTTTCAAACGATTGTTTTTCTAAAAGCGCGTTGTAAAACATTGAGTCTCTGTTGGTCTTTTGCAGTACACAGGATTTTTCCGTTTTCTACGTTCGTGTGGCCTGTATTTCATTTGGTATCAAATAATCATTCGATTCTTATTTTGGGCTGTGATTTCATAAGGGGCGTGGTTTTAGTGACAACAGGTTCTTTGCTGAAATAATAATTGATTAGGTTGATAAAGGAATTTGCTTGTTGATGAACAGAAGTACGATCAAAGAATGTTCAAAATACAATGGGGTACTGTATGCACCCCAATCAAACTACTTATTGTTTAAACTTACTACAAACTACTTCATAATACCTAAACTCTATCCCCCTTATTACAAAACAAGGTTTATCTTCAGACCCTGGTTTAAAACATGGAGCCATTATTGAATTTCGAACTTTATTCCGACTATGGTAAAGTTCCTAAACACAAAACTGACAACTTAGTACTGAACTAAGTTTTCAGTTTTGTATAAAGAACGGTATTTCAATCACTGCTACGTTCTTATTACAAAAACTGGCTGCATAGTTTAAGCCATGTCAAAATATAAATCTTGTTTTGTAATAAGGCGGTTTAAGTTATATTTCCTAGTTCCCTACTTATTACTTGAACCGCACTGTTTTGTTCTTTAAATTATTACTTAAAATGTCAATCTCTTATATCCTTCTTAACCTTTATTTCGTAATACCAACATCTCCGAATCGACCTGACCTTCGCATCAAATACCGACAAACTCTCCCGAAAAACAAATTATAAGTACATCCTACCCCCTTCGAATCGCCCCCTGCTATCCACCCCCGCCCTACATTCACCCCATTTGCATACCATCCTCGGCAATACACAGCAACACAAATTATCCCTGATAATATATGATAGCGGTGTTTTTTCCGCCCTACGTACTCAATAATATAGGCCAGGAGCTCGGCAACTTCTAAAAAACACCAAGTGAATTACTACTACGACTAGTAATTTCCACTCTGGTGGAGGTTAAAAAGTGAGATAGGTCAGGTTTTGAAGCTGAAACTCGCCGTCGAAACTTAGAAGGTTACAAAGATTGCTCAAACCGTACCTATAATTTTGTTAAATTAGGTGTGAAACAAGTTTTTGTCGTCGCAGCAGACCGAATGGTGCCCGTTATTTTGAATTTTATATCTGGTTGCATCATTGTTCCTATAACTCGACGTAATAGCATTTTAAGTTCACTGGCAATTAAAGTTTCTAACAGGTACATTACGACGTAAAGCATCCGCAAAAGGAAAAAGTCAATGTAGTTTTAGAGGAAATTTCCAAATGTCAACACAATAAATAGTTATTGAAATGCCTGCAGTTTATTGCTCCGAAGCAATTAAATCGAAATGAATATTCCTAAATGGCAGCCGATAAAATCTATATACGGCATCGCAAGTATAATCGGAACTCATTAAGTCACTTTACATTGTAGCCGCTGACGAAAATAGGCAAAGATTATTTTAATTCAGGTCTCGTCCGTCACTATTGTTCACTCCGGAAGTCTACAATAGTTCCTCTTTTTAAAGAAAATGTTCGTACGTTTGTATTCCAAGCCACCGCCGCGCCGCGCGCCGGGGGTAGCTCCAGTTCTCAGAACGACATTGCATTTCCTTTGTTATTTTAAAGTCTTATTTGGCATGTATGCTCATATGGACTATTTACGACCGGTGTGTCAGTGGCGAAGCGTATAATTTATCTATGTCCTGATATAACCTAGACAGAGAAAATTTATACCGAGAATATTATCGCTTTCTAGCTAGATCAAGTTTTTTATCTTTTGTGTCTGGCTGTTATCAAACGTTTTAAACGAAACATCACATTAGAATGGACGCTGCTTAAATAAATTAAACAAAATCAAAACTCGACGCGGATGCCAAACTAGTCAGAAATCGATTAATTATGTTATTTAATACAGAAGAATCATACAAGGAGCTATAATATCAGACCTTTGAAAAATGAACTTTTTCAAAGGTCTGATATTATGTATGAGCTATACGTATCTAGAATCTGATTGAATTGCATCAGTGTCAGACAGCCTTGTGCGAGGACGTTCACGCCACCTAATACATGCGTCTGCGCAGACCGCGACAGTTGTTTTCGCGCTCATCGTGTGCCGTTACACAACCTGTGTTTGTCCGTCTGCGTTCGTAAAAACCGATGGTTCACGAACGCTCTCGGAATGTTATTAATTGAAGTTTGGACGCCGCGATAGTTTGTTTTCAAAGTACCTACTGCGTGATTTTTGTTTGTGTATTTTTTGCGTTTTTTCTACTGGGTGATAAAATTTAGGCACTGCGCAATTTTGAGTTTAGATAATGTTTATTGCTTTTAACTTAGTACTTTAATTCGGAAACAGTCATTTGTTTTGATGTTTGAGAATTGCAAACATGTTTTTATTATTCTAGAAATTATTTAAATAATCTATCATGACAAATTGTATTTTGTCTAGGTTAAATGAATGAATATAATCCTAATGATGTCAGGAATTTATAACTTATCAGAATCTAAGTGAATATGATCTAAGTATAACTTATGATTAAATATATAAAATATGATGAATAACAAAATCGTTTGTTAAATACGAGGCCTTATTTATGAAACATAAATTAAGGGACTGACAATATTTTATAATCAAATTTTGGATATTTTATGTGAATTGAACCATCTTTAATAAATGAATGAAGGCGAACATAAGGTTTTTTTATTGTTTATTTCGCTGCTGCCTACATATTTCTAGGAATTACAAAATACATTTTGAAAAATGTTTATTGATTGACTATTAACCAGCCATATTTTATGCTAATATTCCCATAAGGCCATGACTAAATCGACCACGCCTTGGCAATTAAACAGAATAGAACATTACGTAAATTATCTATAGCTCGTCTCTTAGACTATTAGCCTATAATATGCCGCGCAAAAGTTCTTGCAGATATGTGATTATAAATTCTCAGAAACACGTTTACACACAGGGGCAAAGGAAATTATTTAAAAATGGCAAGAGTCTTGTATAAATAATGTTAAACAACTAACACAAAGGAGGGATAACTCATGTTGTGTATGAGTATGTAGTCCGTTCAGGAAGATTATTAATAATTCCCATAATTACGATTGCTCAGATTAATTACAAAGTCTGTTTTTTATCACGGATCGTGGGAGTTAGGTTAGGGTAGGTTCAATTTAAAGCCCGATTTAGATGACAGTTACAGAAATTGCTTGATACCGATACCTATACGTTGTGTAGTACAAAACGTACGACAGGCCGCACGTAGGAGTAACAAAACCAGTATAAACTGACCTGTTCTTCTATTAAAACCCCGTACTACGCTAGGCCAGCTGAAGGTCAGTGTTACCAATGACGTGAGGCCTACTGTACTATTTCATACAGGGTTATTTTTAAAACGTCAATAAACTCTTAAGGGGTCATTGTATCTTTGCTATCGAAGTATTTATATCAGAAAGATAAATTAAACTTATCCAGCGCCACGGATAGCAAGCTACGTCTACTAAACCCGCCCATTCCCCCTAAATCAAGATGCCAGGCCAGCACACAATGGCCCATGACTTATAACTTTTCAACCATAACTCCACTACGTATAATATACATCATCTTCCTCATGTACCTTATCAATAATTCATGGACTTGTGACGTCACAGCTCGGGGGTGGACTGACGTCAGGCCATCCTGTAATGCTTTCCTGTGCGATGAAATATGCATGTTTGGATTGTGGGCAGAGTTTGCGATGGATGTAGGATGAAGGATGTCGGCGTACGTTATTACGAGTGCTATTCATTATATTTTACGTGTACAAATAGCTGTTGTCTTTGAAGATTAGAATTTGGGAAATGATTTGGTTTTTGATGCAAATTGAGAAAGATTTTGGATAAAGTAGGTTCTAAAAGGGCCTGATGCGAAATTTTCTACGACCGTGGGATGTTTATACTCTGTAAGAGTTTTTTAAAAGGTTTGTAGAGTTTTCTAAAAGTAATCGTGAAATAAGATGGAAGAGATTTGGTGGTCTTCTATTCAAAGTTGAAATGGAATCAGGAATTCAGCTTATAGCGCTTTTTACCTAAAGATAGTAGGTATACAAAGTGTGTAGCTTCGATTGTACTTGCTTATCTATCTATCTTCATGCGCATGTTCTTATTAATCCTACCGCTAAACAAAACACCTAACTCCTCTACTAAAAAGCTCCACAACACCAAAATAAACTTTTTACTTGCGCAACAAACAACACAAAATGTCGCACTCCCATCAAGATCAACGCACTGCGCGCGCGCACTTACGTCATCGAGTGCAGCCAGCTTGTTAAACGATGCAACTTGTTTAGATCCATTTAGTTTATTTGCGAGCATATTGAATAACTGACTATTAAAGATTTGATTGGGTGAACATCTACTTTGTTTTCTGCGTACTTGAGACACAATTGTTGTGTGTTATCTATTGAAAGTGTTCTTCCAAGAAAAGACTATCATTATGTGCATCATTAGCTAGTGACAGGCCAAGGAAAAGCGTGTTATAACAAAGATCCTTTACCACTGCATCATGAACTCCACGACCTCATTCCACCGGCCCTCTTCTATTATCGGACATCTAGATGCACTGCAGGTTACCACCATCCTTTCTTTGTTGCTATTCCACCAATTTGCACTAAGCGTTTCCAAATGTCTTTTATAATGCGCACAGCAAAAGAGTGGAACTCTCTGCCTGCGTCTGTGTTTCCGAACGCATACAACCCTAATCTCTTCAAAGTTAGAGTGAACAGGCTTCTTCTGGGGAAGCTCACTCCATCGTCGACTTTGTCTCTGTCACCTCTGCCCTAGACTAAGGTCAATAGCAAAGCCAAGCATCATTCCTAGGCTTCTGTTTGTAGTGGTGCCGGAAAATGAGGAAAGGGCCGCAGGCTGAGTCCCTTGTGCCAAGATTGTGCCACGATCAGAGACGCAATCTGGACAATTAGGTAGGGCACACTCTAGACACGGGCGTAAGCCAAGATGGTTAGACGTAACCGTTTGCCTTGTATCACCCACCATACTAGCCGATCTATTCTGTAAAAAATCTTAACGTGAAAAAACTTAAGTAAAGTGAGTCGAAGTAAAATGTTAATAGTGCCATTTCCTTGAATCAGGTGAAATGACACCTTTTTTTTTCTGGGTGGGAAATTACCAAATAACTTCTCCCGCTCTGGGCCCTTCGTTGCCACTAGTACCATTAACAGTTCCATGATGAAACTACTGATGTTTTTTTTAAATCACTAGTTCCATTTTAAAAGAATCTAAAAATAATAGAACTAATGTTGAATTTTTTATCACTAGTTCCACATTATTATTTTAGGCACGCGGAGCGGGACTCAGACTTTTACTGACTAAAACCCACCCATGTTCCTTCCGTTGCCTGTGTGCCAGGGCCACGATATCCCTTTCGGACAAACTCGCAACCCTGGCAGGCATTGGCCCTAACGGACCCTGTCAGTTGGTGCTGACATCTCTTTGAGGCGCGCGTGGAACACAACGCGCCGTCGACCCGGGCCTGGTCCTTATCGGACGGCGAGCTACCCATCGCTCACCTCCCGCAAGCCCGCGCCTACGGTGGCCGGGAATCGGCCTGCGACTCCTGACGTCCGGGGCGTCTCCTGCGGCGACTAGGGGCGCGAGGGCGCGTACCTACCTTTCCCTCACGCGTTCCACCTCCTCCTTCGCAAGCATTACTGCTTCGTAGAAGGAGGTGACGGCCTCATGCACTCTCGCTCCGAACCATGGCCTGAACCAGGGCCGGACGCGAGACACGGCGGTGCTCCGCCCAAGCCGGGCAGACCTCCACCGTATGCTCCACCGTGTCCTCCGGGCGATCCACACAGTGGTGACACCCGAGCGTTTCCTCCCACTTTATCCTAAACAGGATATCCTATCCTCCCGAAACAACCATGTCCGGTGAGGACCTGCGTCAGGCGGAAGGTGAGGACGCCATGGCGCCTCTCTAGCCACTCCTCAAAGACGTATCGCCACAATTGTGGCGTGCCCAAGGTCAAATGGCACCTGACTTCAAACACCTAAGTTTTCACGGTGTAATTTTTACAGAATAGACCTACAGACCTGCAGATACGTCATCAGCCAATTCAGACTCTTACCCAGTAAAAAAAATCGACACGAGTGAATCCACTTAAAATACTGAGTAAGGACGAATAAAACGATAAAAATAAGCTTCAGCTACATAGTAACGTCAAATTAAATCTGAGCAAAAAGTTGGGCACTCCTGCGCATTGATCAAGATCATTGCACTGCGCGATTACGTCATTCTATGCGTTAGTTCTGCGATGCAACTTATTTTATGTTAGTTTTGAAGTTTGCTTTGCATATTAAATAGTACGAATCGATAAATATTTTGATAAGTGAATGTAATGTAGGTATATTACGTGATTTTAAGGTTCATAAATGCGTGTGATTATTTTTTACAATTTCAATTAATTCATCCTTTCATTGCAAAAGTTTATTTTTACACGATCGGACTAGTCTGTATGAATCGGTACGAAGTCATAGTTTTGCATTCATTCTAAGGTTCTAAATACCTTTTCCAAGTCGTCCTCATCATGGATGATTTCCCTAGGAAAGCTTCATTATCTAGGCGTCTTTTCTGGTTTGTCGCTATGGTAGATTCTGGCTTACTACAGGCAGAAAAATGTGGCAGTCAAACTCAAACTCAAAGCATTTATACTAATCATAATTCAAACTTAATATAAATGCAAAAGTGAGTTTGTTTGTTTTTTACGGTTTCACGCTAAAACAGCTGAACGGATTTGGATGAAATTTGGCACACGGGCAGACCATGACCTGGATACTTTTTATCCCGATATACCCACGGGATTGAGACTTATGTGGGTGAAACCGCGGGGCGCAGCTAGTTTCAAATAAACTAATTACAGGTACTTTTGAATTGTCAAGGGGTCGGTCAGTCAGTCTCCATCTAATTACTATTTAACCGATTAAAAGACTTAGGTGAAGTGATGCTAGGGATTACGCCTGATGCTAGGGATTGACACTATTGATTTCCCCTGAGTCTTCGCGGTAAGATTGTTACAGAATAGACCAGCATAGCTATTCACAAGCGTTCGATACGGTTCCGTACCGAATCGAGCATAAATCAATGTTATCAAAGGAGTCCTCTAAAGGCTGTTGACATATCCAAAACACTTAAGTTTTGTCAGTTTAAATCAAATATATGACCGCCATTCTTTCGACAGCTATTTGATGTCGGGGGGGGGGCAAGGTAAGTCAGTTATTGAAAATATTTCATTTTCGATACGACAACTTGTCGAATGGTTGTGAATTGTTATGCAGGTAGGGCCTTTAAGAGCCTTGTAGTTTTCACTAGCATTAAATAATAAATTAAACGGAAACCGTCTTATTACAAAACAAGATTTAAATTTTGACATAGCGCCAGTTTTCGTAATAAGAACGTAACTGTGATTGAAATACCGTTCTTTATACAAAACTGAAAACTTAGTTCGGTACTAAGTTGTCAGTTTTGTATTAGGAATCTTACTATAGACGGAACAAAGTTCGAAATTCAATAATGGCCCCATGGCTTAAACCTGGGTCTGAAGATAAACCTTGTTTTGTAATAAGACGGAATGAATATAAACTCCTATCCAGAAAACAATGACGTCACTTCACAACTGCACATCATTCCACTGTATCACATTACTCTGTGGGTAAACAGGAGCATTTAAAGTGTTGCTCGTTGATAAAAATTATGACACAGTCACACTCCGGCGCAATCTCGTTAAGATCATTGCACTTAGTGACGTCATGATATGCAGCAGTGATTTTTAAACTGTGCACCATCTAAATCAAAGTGGGTATAGTGTGGTATGAATGTTGATAATTTTATTTTCATAAATTTTTGGGGGGATTTTTGAAAGGCGCCGCGTGTCGCACGTCGAGCGGTGCCTTTGGGTCACGTCGCGAGTCGTGCTGGTCTGTAGAAACCTTAAGTTGGTTAAGTTCATGGACGTAGGTCAATGGTACTGAGGTTTCTTTTAAAGAGAATTCTCGATTTAATTTATTTCTATGGATGTTTTGTAGTAATTACCACCCAAGCCCAGTTACTTACCTATGGCCAAAGGCATTTACCTACATAGAAAACTACATCTGCTGCTACTTGAGTTTTCGTTAGCCTCATTTCGCGTCAATAGATGTCGTTACGTGTATGTACTACATTACGTAATAATCTTCTTGAAGATTTTAAATTCATTTAACTTTGAGATTGAAGCGATTACGATGAAATGAAAACAAAGTATAACTTGAGTTACACACAATATTTGAGTATAAAAGTTAACCAAATTAGTTTTGTACTTTTTACGTGATGGCTGTAACAACTAAAACCCTCACATACAAACAGGCAAAAATTCCAAAAATGGTAGAAATTGCATCTGTTGGTTATTCTTTAACAGTCAAACTATTATTTTTGGAAATATTTTCAGTGTACAGAAACGCTTCGTCTATAGATTTATTATAATAATTATGTATTTATGTGTATCTATTCATACACAAAATCTCTTAAGGGATCATTGTACTCATCATTATGAACAACTTTCAATATGGGACCAAAGTTGAAATCGCGAAAAAAAAACCGCTGTTCCCTACATTTTGTCGAGCTATGCGTACATAAATGTAGGGAACAGCTGTTTTTTTTTTCCTTACATTTATAATTTTTTTTAGATAGATATCTTAGTAGCAGGTACTTGTTTTGACCGCAAATATTTACCACTTTTCATCTGGTATTAGGCAGACCTAATACCAGATGAAAAGTGGTAAATATTTTTTTCCATTCTATAATGTATAAAAAGTTGATAGGTACTTGGTTGAAATGTTAAACCGCAGTAATAAATGTGAACTTAAGAATTCAAGTTAATTGACACAAAAGTTGTAAAAAACAATGTTTTAACCACGAAAACATCAAATTAAGTAATAAAGCAACATTCAAACTGGCTATACGATGTATTTACGCTCCCAATGGAGACTGTAACCAATCAATTATTTATATCTGATAAATATCATAAAAAATCACTTGAAGGCCAGGCTACAAGGATAAAGCCATTCCCTACGTGCAGGGTCATCACGGCCAAAGACTTGAAAAAAACTTAATTTTATTTACTTACCGTTTGTATAAGGATATCTGTAAGGGGTTCAAAATCGAGGGGAGGACTTGTCTGAACCAGAAACTCGCTGTGAGGAGAATTAAAGAGATGCTTCTTATGTATTTTTTTATATCTACCGCATAAATTAGTATCGCCCAAATATTAAGCTATCTACAATTATTCTTCTAGAAAAAATAGCCATATTTTGGGACGATATTAGTTTATTTAGTTTGGTAATGCCAAGAAGATAGGTTGTATTGTCTCTCCTAAATACAGATTACTCAGTGATCTAGCTAGGAGAGCAGTGAAGGCTTCTACATACCGGGGCGACTTGTCGCGCGACGCGACGCGACACAAAGGCACCGCTCGTCCCGCGACACGCGGGGCCTTAGTGCCGTGTCGCGTCGCGCGACAAGTCGCGCTGGTATGTAGAAGCCTTGACTCACCTAACAACTCAGTGAACAGACACATCGCACCTCCGCTCAAATAGTGTTGTAAGTCAAAAAAATCAGTCATAAGTATAAGTATGACTATTTGAGATACGATTTTGAAGTTTTCTGAAACGAATGGAACAATACAAGAGAATTCAATTTTTTTGAGTTGTGACTCTATTTGAGCGTTGATGTTTATAATGCATACTTTGTAAGTCCCTCATGTACCTACTACAAAACCTATAAAGGTACAAAACCTATAATTATTAATTTATTATTATTGTTTAAGTGTCTACGCTGACGTGAGCCGAATTCACCCGATTAAAGGGTAGTTCGGTGATAACCCGAAATGGGTTTTGGAAAGAGTGATATATGTCACTATTATACAATAATGTTTAGAGGACAATTACACGAATGTAACTTATCAATATATAAATGGAAGTTGTACTGTAGTAAGTAATGGTAGATTCCACCTTCCAATATATTTGGTAACATTGTCAGCCCTACAGGTACAAGTATTATTTTATATTTATAAGCGTAACAAAAGAATACCGCTTCATTTTATTGCCAGAATATAATTTTATAAGCCCGCTTCAAGTGCCAGCATTAGCTAGATTGACCGGTTAATGCCCGGAAGAGTTGGACGTTATGGGCAAAGTTAATAATCGGTAATAAATCTTTTAAGGTATAAAATATAATAACTTTTTCGTCATTAAATAATTATTTTTATGGCTTAAGAATTTTATTTTCGTCAGGTATTTTTCGATATTCAATTTAAGTTAACCTGTAAAGCCCTCGATTTAAAGGTTATATTAAGGCGCCGACAAAAGGAAAATGATAAAAATAGGCTTGTCATAAACAAAAACATTGCCAAATCTATATAGTTTGTGGTAGCGGAAAAAATATATGTTATTCGTGAACATATTTCTCAGAACTTGGTTGTTACGGTTGTTGAACTGTAAACTAATCCTTTACTTTGAGTTTTAATCCAAAATATCTGTATTAAATATCAACGTACGGTTGGTAGTTAATAAATATCAAGAACGTCTTATTTGTATGCAAAACTTGGTTGTTTTTTATTCACGATTACTCTACTCATTTTTGAGTAAATAAATAATTGCTTCATATTTTGCAATAAATTACAAGCGTTGTGTCATCGCGCTTCTCTTTTTTTTGTATGCGGTCTGACAGTGACAGCGGATTACCTGTTGTCAGCGTCTTAATACCGCTATAATCAATTGAGTGCCTCGTTGGTCTCAAGCGCTACTGCTGAGCATGAGGTCCTGGATTCGATCCCCGGGTCGGGCAGTGTTATTGGGTTTTTCCATCTGGAATTTCTGGACTCTGGATTTGTGCCCGGTTGATGGCAATAGCGTTGCCCCCTTTTACATGGGACTTAACATAACTGGTGAAATGTGGGTGTACCTACTGTAGGTACTTACACCTCTGCCTAACTCTACGGGGCATACAAGTGTGATGTTATGTTATTCAATTAAAGTAAATGTTTTAATTATGTATGTGACATATATTATGACACCGATAGCGATACCACGCCCGATTGAACTAAGGGGGTCATCTCCGAACATAAAAATCCGAAGTACCGGCCGAATATTCGATCGTTTCTTTACTACGGCTAACTATCGCTGACAACGGCGAAAAAAAAAAACAAAAGACAGTTGAACTTCAGTTTAGCGCTTCGGAGTAGATCCTCAGCTCTCTTTTGGTCCGCACTTCACATAGAACAAGAAAATTGCTATTACTGCTTATTTTGTTTGTTTGCATATTATTGTTTTTTTTTCTATTGCTATTTTTATTGGGAGTTTTGGCTATCTATTGATACCTACCTATTACTCTTTTTATCTATTATGTAGACCGTAAACACCCAATGCTGAACAAGGGCTATCTTTTATAAGGTCGAAACAGAAATCGTTCTATTCAACTAAGACATATTTCTCCTAAACAGAAATTGCCATAAGTACTCGTAATCAACTAATCACCTAAGACAAATTGCTGTTCTTATTAAGTTTAGCAAAAACGTTACTTACTTCTATTTCATTACAAGTTATTTCAAATAACTCCACCAATACGCAGTAAGCCTGGCTTAAATCTATGACCAAATACTCACAAAACACCGAAGATACACACAAACAAACAACTAACGCTCACACTCAAAGCCTGCAGCATTCCTTCCGCTGTGCGAAATGTCCACTTATTGATGTAGGTCAGTGTTGTTGTACTCCTTACTCCTTCGACTACAGATCTTTTGTCTTCCTCACCCCGGGACCGGCCGGTCGAAGAATTTATTGAACGAGTTAGCTTGTTAGGTCTGCAACTTGCATTGCTTGGAGAATATATTACGACTGTTATGAGTATGACATGAATTTGTGCTTGTATTGGTCTTTTTTTGTGGCGCGATAGGGTTGGATCAGTATTTCAGTTAAATGGGGGAAGTGGGGTAGTATGGTATTGTGTGTTGGTTGGGACAATATCGGGAGATAACAATTGAATTGAGTTGGATAGGTCGTGAGTTCATGACGATAGAATTGAGTTTTTTTGCGCCAATTCTTCAAAAGAGTTGACTTGGTGGTTATTCATTCGTTTTCCCTATGAAAACGGGGTAATTTCGTTTTGGGATCAGCTTTGTTCCAACAGAGGACCGCCGCGCCGCAAGCTGTGGATAATGATACCATGACGCACCACTTGGTAGACTCTGTCTAATCTAAAGCTGAGAGTGAATTTTTCAGATTTTCATTAATTGACAACATTGCTGCAAATGTCACTTGTTGTTTTTATAACCTCTTACAAAAACAAATGAGTGTATATCTTGTCGAATTTGAGGTAAAACAATGCCTAAAACTTTAAGAAGCTGTGTGAGTTAAGTTGCTACTCACTATGAGAAATAATTACAACCGAGTGAAAAGCGAACGCGAGGCTGCGTTTAAAGAAAAATACAATTGTTTACAATAATTATTTCGGAAGTTACTGGTAAGCTGTTGAATTGGTTTTGATACTATGTACCAAGATTTATATGTATTACACCAGTGTCTATCAATATAACAGTTTTAAATATGGAATTATAATTGAATATAGCTAAGAAGAAATCGCGTGGCATCAATAAAATCCTCGAATCAGACTTCAATTATGGTTCGTAACTTTTTTTAATATTTTTCTATATTAAACGTATTTGTATAAAAATCTGTGTTATTGTTAATGTAATCCAGTTTAAAATACAAAGTTTTCTGTGTCTTACAAGAAAACATAGTATTATTGTATAGAATTGAATGCACGGAGTTACTTGCCCTTCCTTCTCCTTACTACGCATTAGGGGCATTTGCTTTCATATTTCTGACTGACCAACTCCTTGACAAATCAAAAATGCTTTGAGTTTGAGTCAAACTCAAACTCAAAGCATTTATTTCAATTAAACCATTTACAGGCACTTTTACGCACTTTCACATTAGGTTAAGGTAAATATTAAAAAAATATATGACCTACATATTTAACATAAATTATTGTGTAATATTAATTTCTACGTGACTTGCAACTTTATGATCATAAAATCTTATCTACACAATTGTTTCCTTTATGCTCTCATAGTATTCTGTAATAAACAAAAATAAATATTCTGCATAAAAATATTCAAGTATCAAATACGTTTTTTCCAAGTTGATCCGGGGATCCAAGACCTATTTTTTTTTTAAATTTGTCGCTCTTGTTCACTCTCCGCTTTCAATAGACAGACTTCTAAGTTCTAAGTAATATTATTGTCCGCTTGGGAGGTTAGTGTTCCTCTTCTTTTCCCTGAATAAAAATTAGGAAGTAAAGAATCGTAAGCATTTAGGAAGTTGTCTTTTGTAACGTTGATAATTCAAAATGTACAGTTTTCCAGTCTAATTTAAATCAATTATTTCGAAATTGGAGTTTTCCAAAGCATTTATTTACTCATTGGTTACAGGTTACACATGGCGCAATTAAAAAAACCAAAATTTTTGTAATTTTAAAATTGCAGTCCTAATACCGTTCATAATTACAAACATACAACAATAATAATAATATATGGGTAGCCTATTGCCATTTACGTAGATCCCTAATTCCAGCAGGCCAGTAGACCTTCCCAGCCTTTGGAGACTAAACTAAATAAAATGTCCAACAATTTGTTATAAACTTTACGTGTTACAGCTTTGACCACAAGCGTAAAGGGTTAAACTAGTAAATACAATTAATACCGTCAAGGAGGGTATTTTAGAAGTTGGGATAGCGTTGTTTTAATTACAATTAGTGCTTGTTGTAATAGACTAAGCGTTTTAAGGGCTATATTAGAGGTGTTATGATGATAGCTTTCATTACTATCATCAAACGATATAGTTGTGCTATGGAAAGGATGTTGCTGCACAGTAAAAGCATTTTATTTAGATTATAGAGGTATGAGGAACAGGGTGCCACAACACTCCCCTCCGGAGACCGAAGGTCGATCGTAGTGGGCTGAGTCAGTGCATATTTTGATGCTTTCCAGGGCCAGTTCTGGTTCGAGTGAGTCGAAACTGGGTGCATAGTTTTCAATGAGTCGGAACTTTCTGCGGAGATTCCCCAGTCAGTCGGGGTGGCGCTGTTTTTAGGGTTCCGTACCAAAATGGTTAAAAGGAACCCTTTTGGTGAGACTAAGCCTGTCTGTCTGTCTATCTGTCTGTCACACCTGGATATCTCAAGAACTACTGATGCTATCAACATGAAATTTGAATAGTTTTAGATGACGTTTGCCCAACTATTTTGCAAACACGATATAAATAAAAAAAAAAAAAAATTTGCGAAAGGGACTGAAAGGGGGTCTTAAAATTTTGAAGTGGGGCTACTAGGGCATGTGGGGTATTATATGAAAGAACGCTGTTTGCACATTCTCGATCATTTATTTTTTATTTTTAGGTCTAGGTCGCATAGATTCCGACTTTTGATCAAAAATGTAAAAAAAAAATACCGTTCCCCCCCCCCCCCCCCCTTATCTCCGAAGTTCGTATAGTTAAAAATCTGAAATTATTCTATGTGCTAGAAGTGTATGTAAAGATTACAGGAAAAATAAAACGATGTCTCTAAATAGCACAGTTTTTCAGAAATCATCAACATCATGTATACGTACGGAACCCTCGGTGCGCGAGTCCGACTCGCTCTTGACCGGTTTTTTATGCTCTAGTGAGTTAGACGTGGTACAGCGCCAGTTTGAGGTTGACTGCTGGCGTCGACCAGGAGAGGATTCAAGAGCTCATCCTGTTAACCGGCCGAAAGTGCAGTGTGCTGTGCCAAGGTTCCTGATGAGGTTGAGGGTGTTGACCAGAAATGCGCGTCCGCTGCATGCTGGCGGTCAGGATACCCGTTGAAGCCGTTGGTGATGGCTGGCTTTGTGACTCGCCGCTCATAAGCTTGAGGAAATTTACGTTGATGATGTTGACGTTACGTTGATGTAGTTGCACGAAGGATGATCTATTCAGTAAACGATCCTGAACAAACTACTTGAATAACGTGCATTAACTTAGTTACACATTGTATGTAAAAAACAGCCGCTCATATGCATCTGGAATGACCTCCAAAATAATACAGTAAGCATTTTTTATCGCAAATGATTGAATCGTACTGCGTACAACTGGACCCTTCACCTCATCTGAAAGGTTAAGGGCAGAGAGCAGACGCACCCCATTCGTTTATCTATCATGGTCCATGGGGTGCCATGGCAAGACCCTAATTGCTTAATTAATCATAATTACTGGAGGAAATTCTGTGTGATTTTTTTGGGCCCCATGTGGCGGTTATTTTGAAGTAAAGACTTTTTGGTGCGGGATAAGGAATTTTCCTTATCCCGCACCAAAAAAGTCTTTTTTGTCAAACTTTTAATTTGGATAGCTCAAGTAACCACTCTGTGAAATTGTATCCTAATCCTTTTAGAACGTCAAGTAAAGGTTCGAGGAAAACCTTCGAGGGAAACGAACGTTTGAAGCAGGTACCCTTATTGTTTTTGTAACAAAATTACTCACAAAACATACATTTTGGCAATACGATTTTTATTGTAAGTCTCGGTATGTTTTTAAAAAGCTTTTTTCATTTCTACTAACCAATTAATTAAAAAAAACTGGTATCTCAACAGCTTGATCAACGCAATGAATATTAATGTTCAATTCATATTCAAATGTGAAAATATAAAGTGAATAGGACTGATGGATATAGGCTCACTCATTGGCAAGCTTGGGATCCAAAATAATTCAGCTATAAAGTATAAAGGCTTCTACAGACCGGCGCGACTCGCGCGCGACACAAAGGCACCGCTCGTCGCGCGACACGCGGGGCCTTTGTGTCGCGTCGAGTGTCGCGCCGGTCTGTAGAAGACTTAAAGCCATTCTAGGCTACTCGTGCCACAGTAGTAGCTTTCCAAATATTGTCTAGTCCCACTAACTCAACCAAGTCACAGATAGCCCTAATCTATTTATCCAACCCTTACGTTGTAGGAAATTAAGGTGAGTGCGTCAGGAACTCAGGATAACCCGCAGTGTTCAAATGTTCTTACGTTTTTTTGCAATTCGCAGGTCAGTATCAAGTTGTATATGGAAATAAATATGATTCGCAGCAGTATCAAATATTTATTTAAAGAATTATAATCATAAAATATGATTTATTTGTATACGTATAGTCACACCTACACGACGCTTACGCAGGACCCTCATAGTCATCGGATAGATTTTATGATAATGAGCAGTAGGACAATACTCACGTCTTCCTATCTCCTGGGTTCTGAAGGCGAGTCGTGGTAGCGCCGCCCACGGCCGGCTGTGCACGTCGCAGTAGTCTTTGCATCATAAAAAAAACGGTCAAGAGCGAGTCGGACTCGCGCACCGAGGGTTCCGTACGTACTTACTATATATGATGTTGATGATTTCTGAACGACTGTGCTATTTAGAAACATCGTTTTATTTTTCCTGTAATCTTTACATGCACTTCTATCATATAGAATAATTTCAGATTTTTATCTATGCAAACATCGGAGATAAGGGAGGCGAACGTTACATTTTTCATCAAAAGTTGGAAACTATAATGCCTAAAAAAAAAATGTTTGGAAATGTGCAAACAGCGATCGTTCATAAGATACCCCACATGCCTTAGTAGCCCCACTTCAAATTTTTAAGACCCCCTTTCAGTCCCTTTTGCAATATTTTTTTAATTTTTATTTCTTTCTTGTTTGCAAAATCGTTGGGCAAACGTCATCTAAAACTATTCTAAATTTCAAGTTGATAGCATTAGAAGTTCTTGAGATATCCAGACAGACAGACAGAAGGGTCCCTTTTTACCATTTTGGTACGGTACCCTGAAAAGACGAGTGGTGGCCCAGTGGTAACGGCCGCGACTTACGAGTTTATAGGTCGTAGGTTCCAACCCAGGCAGGCGGCTTTACTTAGGGTAAATTATATCACCACCACTGCTCTCAAAACGGTGAAAGAAAACATCGTGAGGAAACCGGCATGTCCTAGAACCTAACATTCGAAGACATGTGACATCTACCAACCCGCACTAGGCCCCCGTGGTGGATTACGGCTCACTCCCTCTCACCGCGCGAGAGGAGGCCAGCAGTGGGATCATTATAGGCTGAAATATTATCAATACAAATCTCTGACCTACCCATTCATCTTAGCGCATCCCCCTTAACGCAGCAATTGTCCCCGAATAAACCGGTACGAACCTTGACCGAGTTTGACCAACCTCGGCGAATTGCCGCCTTACTGTAGCCTATAGGTACCTATAGCAGCTAAGAATGGCGGGTTCAGATGCGAGAAGTGTGCGAAAAATGAATTGGGATAGTTAGTTGCGCGAGGTACATGTCAGGGTGAAGGGACTTTGCGGTTCTTTTTTTAAATCTTGACTGTTTTTGTCTTAAAAAATGTGATCATTGTGACTTAAAAATATTTAAACGAAAAACAGTATTTACTCTAGTCAGTATAAAGTTGATGTTATTTGTGCTTTAAATATCTGTTGTATGATTGTATGACTAGAGATGTTATTGATTTATCAATAGGGAAGTGTTTGGACAGAATCAATATGCTAGGTTTTTTGCAAATAACATGTTGATTTGCAATGTACTGTTATGGTGTTCCTATTCTTTACTTGGTAAGCAATTTTCCAATAACACATCACCGCTTCCTATAACATAGGTATATTTTCCGAAGAATACCACAGGATTAAAACCATGAGCAATAATACATATCACTGGTTTCGTTCAGCGGATGTTCAATAAAGCAACAATCTGTGTGGAGTCGATATCTCTTTTATATTGATACTTTTACGCCCAACACAATTTGATCAGTGAAATCGGAGTAGTATAAATTGTTTCGGCTACCTTTGTTTCTAAGTCAAAGAAAAACATTTTGTCTTAGTAACTTATTGAGCTAGTAGGACAGTAGCTCAGTACTTTAGCAACATGTTGGTACGTAAACTTCTAAACACGTCTTCAAAACTTGCGATCTCGAATCTCCGTGACTCGAATATGACAATCTAGCCGTAAGACTAACTTTGTACTTTTTTTTATCCTCTTTTGGAACTTTTATTAGTTGATGACAATATAGGGGCTTGTAATTTTGCTCGTGGGTGAGTGTAGTTTGTGTAAGTGCTGTGTTCGTGTGAGCACGGCGTTATGTCGTTGTGAGCACGTTCGATGCCGGGAAGTTACAATAACGCGAGTTCGTGATGTGAATGTGTACAGACGGGGATAGTGGTAGAAAGGGAAGTTTTTTGTGAAGAATTTCTTCTGGTTAGAATTGTGATCGTATAGTAATAGTGACTGTATGGCAAAAAAATCTTCAAGGTTTCCCCAGACCTAATGTTGATTTAATTGTACATACTAGTCCCTCTCCAGTACTCAGTTTATCAACATACTCAGTTCATCGGCATACTGCTAATTTTGATGATTATGGCAAGGTCCCATTAATTAGGTACTTCAAGGTGTTGGTTATAATTTGGAGGCCAATGCTTAGAAATGAATAAGTACTGAGGGAATCTCATGAAGCAGATAATTGCCATTGGATCAAAAGTTGTGATCAATAGATAAATGTACGCACAACCTCAGTATGTGCTAACCCCTCAAGTTTTAAAATGTTACACTGCTACAACATTGAATTAGTTACGAATAATCTAAAGAATACTTCAAAAAGAGTTCATCGTTTTGACTTGGATTCGAACGATCGCATCACCGAACGCGTCAACGCTTCTACATACAGGCGCGACGCGGCAGAAAGGCTTCGCGTGTCGCGGCGGGACGAGCGGTGCCTTTGTGTCGCGTCGCGCCGGTATGTAGAAGCCTTCATACTCATACGCGCAGTTTGACAAACTAGCCAGCGGGCCGCATAAGAAGTGCGACGAAATTGTTATTTACTATCGTCCGAGCACTTTATATTTAGGTCAGTCTGTCTAATCGATAGATGTTATAATTTGAGGGTATCCATTAATTGTACTTAATTACGCTTTCTTTATAAAATTAATCCATACCCTCAAGTTATAACTACAACGTTTGATGGATACGTTCAATTAAAACGACGAAGAGTAAACGTTTTCGATTTACGCATTATTATTTAAAATTATTTCTAATTTTATCCTATTTTATCGTTTGCGTTAATAGGATGTTACTTGTCTAGGGACCCGTTTGTGTCAGTTGGCAAAATAACATGATAATATAAATCTTTGTAGTAAAATAAGATCAAATGTTCGTTTAATATTAGCAATAATAAATATTATGAAATTATTATTCAAATAAATTATTTTTCTTGATTTTTTTTCTTTATTATTTTTTTTTTATTTTAATTTTATTATTTTTCTTTATAAATACTTATTACTAAAACAAAATAGAAAAATACTTAAGATAAAAAAAAAATATGCATGACTTCGTCAGCAAATTTCGTGGCTAGAACTTGAAACTCCAATCGTGCACGGAAAACGGTCTCGTAACCTCCGGTCTATTTAGAATTTTAGACGTTGAATAACTTCTTGTAAATGTTAACCCTATTATTGTTTGTCGTTAAATGCAATAATAAAAGTATTAACGTTTTATGAAAAAAAAAAACAATATTAATGTTTGAGATACTAACTTAAATTTATTTATTCACTAAAACTAATAATTAATTATAATATTTTGCAAAATACAAAAACCAACGTGGGCCGGATTTGAACGTACATGTCTTTTGGCGGGGGGGGGGGGGGGGGGGTACCTATGTATGTAGCAGGTCGATGCCCGGCCATGTTTCATGATCCGTGAAAATTCTTAAGAAAACGGACGTTATGTATTCCCATTTTTTTTGGTAAATTACATAGAATTTACAAAATTGTGGCCTGTTCAAAGTTACAGGCTAGACATTATAATATCTCGAGATAACTACTATTTCTGCCTACTATTTGACATGATAAAAAAACTAACGAGCCCATTTAGCTGACTATTGTGATTTAGTCACTACAATACAATAGTTTACTAAATAAAACCGAGATTTGAGATAAAAACCATTTTTATCATCACTCCACGAGTATTTTCTATTGTTACAATGTAAGCACAAATGTGAAAGAAATCCTTCTGTAATATTATTTTTATTCAGTGAAAGACTTTTTTGTTGGCTGTACGTTTTCCTCAAATTATAGCCTTGTATGCTGACTTTACAAAATGATAACAGTGCTGGCATTGTATCATACAACTAGCTTCTGTCTGCGACTTCGTCCGCGTGAATTTTCGTGTTTTAATAATGGGGATGCGCTGAGGTAGCCCGCAAATTCAAATTTTCTTAAGTTTTATGCAATTTGCAGCGGGGCGAGCACGGCCTTCTGTGACATGACTTGAGTCACACATTTTATCACAATTTGCAGCGGGGCGAGCACGGCCTTCTGTGACATGACTTGAGTCACACATTTTATCACAATTTGCAGCGGGGCGAGCACGGCCTTCTGGGACATGACTTGAGTCACACATTTTATCACAATTTGCAGCGGGGCGAGCACGGCCTTCTGTGACATGACTTGAGTCACACATTTTATCACAATTTGCAGCGGGGCGAGCACGGCCTTCTGGGACATGACTTGAGTCACACATTTTATCACAGTTTGAGCAATAAAAATGTTTTGTCATAAGATGCTAGTACAAATTGACATGACATAATTTATCATGTCTTGTTACAAACGTGTTGGGCAGCTCGTGCTCGGTCTGTGTCAGGTGTATACGTACAACATGTTGTTTTAAATATGATTCGCGGCCGTAACAAATATGGCTTTATAGAATTATATAATCATTAGAATCAGCAATTCAACAACTCTATTCGTATTCTATGAACTTAGAGAGTTGTATTGCTGATTCTAATGATTATAATCAGTGACATGAAAAAATCATAATATTATGTTATTTCGATATCCGCCCAGCACGCGTAGCATGACAAATTCTATCTCTATTCTACCCAGGGACCATTTTGCTTACCATTAAAGAAAAACTCTATCAAAAACCCTTTCAATGGAAAGGGATTTCGTTAGAGTATAATTTTCGGAATCGGATCAGTAGTTCCGAAGGTTAGCCCCTACATACAAACTCACAAATACCTGTTTATTATTATAAACAGGTATTTGTGATAAAAGATATATATTATTAGTAGGTAAGTATAGACCAATTTAAAGAAGTATGTTATGAACATTTTTGAATGTTAAGCGTCTGTTTCATATTGAAATTCAGTCTCAATTTTCAATTCAATCTTGAAGTCCAGGGTCTGATGCTGAATATCGTCATCAGCGATAGTTACCTTGATAAAAGTCAAAGTCATATTGTTTATTTCAAATAGGCACATAGAAGGCACTTTTGAACGTCAATATTTACAAAAAAATAGATTTGATTCTAGTCGCCCCTTCCAAAAGGTAGTTTCGTATGGAGAAGAATGGGCAAGAAACTCCACCGGTACTTTTTTAAAATCTTGTACAATATTTTTATAGGTACATACATTAATTATATAGTTATATGTGAAGACGATGCACCTAGAATAAAATTCCTATACCACAATAGGTAATAAAAAGAGTTAAGGCTTCTACATACCGGGGCGACTTGTCGCGCGACGCGACGCGACACTAAGGCACCGCTCGTCCCGCGACACGCGGGGCCTTGTGCCGTGTCGCGTCGCGCGACAAGTCGCGCTGGTATGTAGAAGCCTTTAAGAATGAAGCAATGACAGATAAATTAATTATGTGATAGATACATGGTGCTCACATATTTACAAAAATTGTCGAAAATATATACAATTTCCTAAAAAATAACAATATCAGTGTGAGTTAAGGTAATCACAGAATTTAAAATAAATGTCATAAAAATAATAAATTATACAATTATAATAGCAACCTGTTTGATTTTGTCTAGACTCTAGATTGTCCTATGGAGCAGGACCAGCATGTTTCCAAGCATTCTTATCTTGTATATAATTCTCTAATTTGTAATATGCTTGTTTACAAAGTGTTCTTTTAATCTGAGTTTTAAATTTTCTTTCATTTAGTTGCAATATATCACAAGGTATTTTGTTGTAACATTTAACACAGTACCCCATAAAAGATGTATGTACTTTAGATATTGAAAGGTTCTTCCTCACTTTATCACATGAAACATTGACTTGTAAAACAAAGGCATGTGACACTTAGTTTGCAGTAGTTTATGCTTTTGAATGGATCTGATACTTCTTGATTACTGATGTTACTGTTTAAATGGGGGTTGATGTTATTGTATAAACTAGGTAGCGAAATGTGGGTGTTTTGTAGGTAAATCTCTGACCAACCCTTTGGGGAATACAGACCTGTGATGATGTTATTGACTCGTGTGTTTCTATTAAGGCGACGATAACCGCCTTTTAATGATTTTATACTGAAGATTACGTCTAAACGAGTAGTGTTAATGAATTGAAAAAAAAATATGTTAAATTAAAGCATTTTCTCAATAACTTGATATGTGAATATTTTAGATTATGTTTGTATTACATAGTGAAATTAATTTGTAAAGTTATGTCTAACGCGGATAAAAAACTGAGAATGGTGCAAAATCTACCAAGCGTATTTTTCTGAAACCTTTACCGATTTAAATATAATTTAATTATTGATCTTTTAGTATACGCGTTTTATTAAAATACCTTTTGTTTTGTGTTTAATAAATTAATAATGCGTCAAATTGGGGACAGCGCTACTTGATGGGCGAGTCCTATTACTGGCTGAACGTACTTACGACGCGTTGCGTGAGCTCAGTACAGAACAGCAAAGATAGAAAAAAAAGGCATTTATTGGGACTCGCACAGATCACAAATTAAAATAAAACACATACACGTTTCATAGAAACCGTCTCTCATTAATCGTCGTGAGATCTCCGACTGCGTTTTGTTACTAAAGACCTTTAATCATAATATTAATAGTTCCGAAATACTATCCAAATTTTACTTCAACATCCCCGGGAGGTCGAAGCGGTCCAATCCCCCGCTTCGTGTGCCATTTGCTCTACGCACGCTCTACGCACGCACTACAGACAGAACTCATTCCTTGTGCGTGCAAGCAGAAACTTTAATAGGGTGTGTGAACAGCATGACATCGATCCTTTTACAACAAGTGTGTCCGTAGCCAGAAAGTGTTTGAGCCTAACTTTTTCACCTGATGCTTGATGCTGCTTAGGTTATGTAAGACAGAGAAGCCTAGTTTTATCAACTATACTGTTGTTTGTATAGAGTATTAATATTATATGTATAGCTTTGGCGGTTTATTATTTATGTTGGCAGTACTGTGTTGTTCACAGATTTTTTATATTATTATTATGTTATTTATATGTGAAGACTTGTAATTGGCTGTCAGTCTCATTTTCAATTTCTTAGTCTGTTTTGTTTAGCTGTAAGTCTTCCAAAGGAAATAAAGAACATAACTTAAAACAAAAAAAAGTAAAAATTAAAATAATACGAGGCCAAAAGGCCCGTATCTCAGCATGATGCTGCGGCACTTAAAAATAAGTGTCGCAGCGCTGGTATTCTGATAGGGCCCGCTGTGATGTCATGGATAGATCATACCGGATCAGTAGTTACGAAGATTACCCCCTCTTATAAACTCACTTTCATCTCTCTTATATTAGTATAGATGAAAGGTCAAATCTGAATACCAGTAGGTATTCAGATTTGTCCTTTATATTAATACTAGCTGCGCCCCGCGGTTTCACCCGCATAAGTCATGGTCTACTCATGTGCCAAGTTTCATCCAAATCTGTTCAGCAGTTTTGGCGTGAAAGCGGAAAAACAAACTCACTTTCGCATTTATTATATTAGTTAGGAATATAGGATTAGAGCAAGGAATAACGCTTGACCCACCCCCTTTTTTTTTTTTTTGGGTGGGAAATTATCAAATAACTTCTCCCGCTCTGGGCGGAGCGGAAGGGCGTGTCAGACTTTTACTGACTAAAACCGACCCGTGTTCCTTTCGTTGCCTGTGTGCCAGGGCCACGATATCCCTTTCGGACAAACTCGCAACCCTGGCAGGCATTGGCCCTAGCGGACCCCGTCAGTTGGTGCTGACATGTCTATGAGGCGCGCGTGCAACACAACACGCCGTCGACCCGGGCCTGGTCCTTATCGGACGGCGAGCTACCCATCGCTCACCGTCCGCAAGCCCGCGCCGACGGTGGCCGGGAATCGGCCTGCGATTCCCGACGCCCGGGGCGTCTCCTGCGGTGACTAAGGGCGTGAGGGCGCGAACCCTGCCTCACCCTCACGCCTTCCGCCTCCTCCTTCGCATGCATTACTGCTTTGCAGAACGAGGTGACGGCTTTCCGTGCACTCTCGCTCCGAACCATGGCCTGAACCAGGGCCAGATGCGAGAGATCGCCGCCGCCGATCGCCTCCGTGAGAACATGGCAGTGCTCCGCCCAAGCAGGGCAGACCTCAACCGTATGCTCCACCGTGTCCTCCGGGCGATCCACACAGTGGTGACACCCGGGCGTTTCCTCCCGCTTTATTCTGAATAGGAACCTCCCGAAACAAACGTGTCCGGTGAGGACGTGCGTCAGGCGGAAGGTGAGGAAGCCGTGGCGCCTCTCTAGCCACTCCTCGTAGAGGGGACTTATCGCCACAATTGTGGCATGCAAATTCTTTGCCAAATAGTAAATATCCCTGGCGATGGCGCATGCTTATTTTCATCTCTCTCCTATTTGGTGAACAGTAACGTGGCCATGTCATTGTCTTCTCAAATTCGAGACAGCATTGTGCGCCACGTGTCTAAAAACTGGGAAATATTCCAACCTTTCACCCAGGATCGGTCAGGAGGAGCTGTTTATGGTTCAAAGCGTGAATACGTCGCTGAAATGTCTTGTAATGGCACCTACGGAACCACCTGTGAACTCATGGCAGCGGGAGAACTATTCCCATTTGAGTTCCAGGTTTTTCAAGATGGTATTTTTATTGCTGGTTTTGGGGACGCACAACAGGGAGTAAAAATAATCTGATTCTCAGGAAATTTCAATGAAGGTCATTTTGATGCGTGTCAGACTTTTACTGACTAAAACCCACCCGTGTTCCTTCAAATGCCTGTGTGTGCCAGGGCCACGATATCCCTTTCGGACAGGCTCATAACCCTGGCAGGCATTGGCCCTTTCGGACCCCGTCAGTTGGTGTCGACATCCATTTAAAATGGGAATAGTTCTCCCGCCTTTTTCCAACCCTTACAACACCAGCCTAAACCAAAGATACTAAGCAATAAAATTAAAATACGAACGTAGGTATTCAAGGCCACTTTTTCTAGTAAGAACGACTAATACTAAAAACTATTATAGTAATACCACAGTGTGAAATACCTACACAATGAAAGAATAGAAATAACAAAATTCCAACCCGGCAATAGGTAAAAACACATTTATTATCCTCCAATTTAAAATTAGGAAGAGAAACAATCCAAAACGAAAACCAAACAACGACGATGAAAAATATTTCAAAGCAAATTAGTAGTAAGTAATAATAAAATATCGCAGAACAAAAATTTCGGTAACTATAGCTTGAACGTGTATCGCTTAGGTTTGTATTCTGTGATTGATACATGACTTCGTTTTTTGATACGATCGGCTTGCTGGCTTTTCGCCTTGGCATTCTCGACTTTAATGCTATAAACGCAACGTTCAAATTACCTGAATACCAATAACAACATCATTTCTTTATCTTAGCAGATGCCTGCATACTGAAAAATACTGGCCACCTAGAACTGGCATAAAAACTTTAGAACGTTATCACGCCTGCACTGAAACATACTGGCCACCTAGAAAAAAAACTAAATATAAACCTCAAGAAACTTCCAAAAATTATTATTTCAATGTAAAATATGCATTAACGCGTTGTCGTAAAATTCAATTTAGATCTTTATCGGCCTCCGAATTCTAATTTCAATGTAAAGTATGCAATAACTCGTTGCCGTAAGATTCAATTTGGATCTTAACTGCATTTGGTACATTTTTCATACAAACATTAAAAACCCTTATTTTCACCCTTAAGCGCCGAATTTCGTAAAATCCTTTCTTAGTGAGCACCTAGAAAGTCGAAAGGAACAATCAGGTCAACATTCATGTCTCTAACTTTAAAAACATAGGAGTTTCATACAAACTTTGACACCCCTTTTCAACCGCTTAAGGTGCGAATTTATAAAAATCCTTTCTTAGTGCGCGCCTACACCCCATAGAGAGTGCTTGTGCCAAATTTTAGACCTCACGGCCCAGTAGTTTCCGAGATTTCGTGATAAGTGGTCAGTGAGTGGACTTCTCTTTTATATATTATAGATAAGAGAGGTCAATGTGAGTTTGAACCAAACGGTTGTTGCACAAGCAAACAGACCAGTCGAGCTCGAGTGATTGGAGAGTGCGGAGCTCGGAGTCTAAACTTAAAGAGTACTATGACTTATTATTTTGTGCAATAATGATCGTTGTTGTGATTTTGAATGTTTTATTACATAATATAATATTGTGAAACCAAGTTTCGGCATATTTATTCCACACCTACATTTATATCCTTATAATCTTTATGATCAACACAATTTAAATAATAGAAAATAGATAAAGTATGATTCTCCCACAAAATGGTACGACGATCTAACATGACCATGATGATGATGATAAGTAAGTTTGACCTTTCATCTATTCTTACCATGTAATTGCCTAAACATTTACCGGAATACTTAGCCATAATTATCAAAGTTGGCAGATGTATTTTATTGGTGATTGCAGAAATACAAGGACACGCTTTTACTTAGAACACCGCCAACGTCCCGCCCTAATCCCAATTCATTAGGGGACAGTGCAGCATGTCTTCTGATAGATCCTGCATCTCTATCAGCCCTCATCTCATTATTCACCCCCTTTCTGGCTCTTTTACAAAATCAATCCATCTTTTCATTAGACCAACTTTTAATAGGTAAGTATTTACTGAGAACAAAGAAAGAGAAAATTGTCTGAAAAACTTCCTTCAGAAGACGCTGAAATCGGTATACAGCACCCCGAGTGTAAGTTTGCAAGAGAGTAAACGTAACTAGCGCGTTTGCGTTAAGATTTTTATTCTCACTCTTATACTCTTAGCATTATGATCTATCGGTCAAATTTTAACGCAAACGAAATAGTTACGTTTACTCTCTTGCAAACTTATACTTGGGGTACTGTTTCTACTTACATAGCTACGTAGATAGGTAGTTCCCTTCTAACCATAATCTAAGTGACCAACCATAAGAGTTAATTCCTCCAACATTCTTATTCGTGGAACAACCTATGAAAATACACGTATAAAAACGGACCGAGCCTTAAGCTGCGGCCACACTTTCCGTCCAAGCTTGGCTCTAATGTGGAATGGCCAATATTGAACCCAACTATGTGGTGCAGCACACATTGGCTTCAATACCAAATTTCCGTCAAAGACTGATCCACATTGGAGTATTGGTCGCAATAAGCGACATTGGTGCAAATATAACCAATGTGTGGCCGCGGCATTACAGTAGTCGCATGTGATGTGTAACATTACAGTAGTCGCATGTGATGTGTAACATTACAGTAGTCGCATGTGATGTGTAACATTACAGCTGTAGTCGCATGTGATGTGTAACATTACAGTAGTCGCATATGATGCGTAACATCTGACATCTCACCTTGGTATTAATCAACTGAGCCGCGACAGAAATTAGCCTCAACATTAAAAAAAAAGCTAAATACTTAAATATTTATTCGAATAATTATTCATTACTAGTGGTCGTCCACTGGTCGCAATTCGATCCCTTAACCGGCGGCGGCGCGACACGCGACGCGACACAAAGGCCCCGCGTGTAGCGCGACGAGCAGTGCCTTTGTGTCGCGTCGCGAGTCGCGCCGGTCTGTAGAAGCCTTTACAATCTCCAATCTTATCAATGACTACTAAATACTAATTCCATGAGTACACTAATTTCATGCTGTTATAAAGTAGGTACTCACTTACTAATTCCATGCTTTAAAAAAAAAAAGACATTTAACATAATAACAGGGAATTGCAAATGTTTTAATTTTTATTTTCTTATTTGGTTACTACTCTAAATACTTAATGATTTATATTGTAATTCTTTTAATTTTGAATTGTTATAATTTTGTGTAAAATTACGATACAATGTTAAAATTGTTACAAAAAAAATAAATATTAAAATGTACTTATTTATTCCATGCTCTAGCTGTCACTTCCTGTTACACACTTCCGTCCCTTTTCACGAAATCACTCCCACAGAAAGCGAGAGGAAAGATGTAACACACAAACTAGAAAAAAAAAACTAGAATAATACAGTAAACGTTTTCAGCAGAACACTTAATTATGTAGATACATCAATGCCATAGTAAAAGCATTACTCTTCCGCATTCACTCATTACTACAGACGTATACGAAAAAAACTCTTTACTACGCACCATAAAAATTTGGAGCAACATACACACATAAACAATAAACCACACGAGCGATAAACAACTTTAACACCTAAAAACCAAGGTCGAAATTTATCTAGCAAAAAAATTACGCGCAGTTCGGTAAATATGTGTGCGAACAAGGCTATCAAACGATAATGAAACTTGATGCTCTGTAAATAACGTCCGGAATGGCGCAGTGATGTAATCAGAGGGACATTAGTGCGGAATTGAGGGATATACCAGATCAGGTTTCAAAAGTCCTCAAATGTTTTATGATAAAGGTAGACCTTGGCCATAGATTTCGGGGATTTATAAAACTTGGTTTTGTACGAGATTGACTGTTTTCGCTAAAATACGTAATTTTGGGATTCATTAATAATGGCTGTGTGGATACTAATTTGACTTACATACAATAATTATGTTCCTAAAATAGAACGCAAACAAAATAACTTTAATTTTAATTACTTCCATTCTTCATAGATAACAGTTTGTTTATTTTGTACGATAAAAAAATGGTTATGTATAGAGTACCGTAAATGAAACAAAGAAGTATAATAATTAATCTGATAATTACAATTTATTATCAATTTCGGCAACGTTCTTAACTTAATTAACTTTATTTAAGACTGATAATCGGAACAATATTACTTCTAAATTAATAATAAATAAAAAAAACAACAAATTATATTACTTACTAGTAAGTATCTGACATTCTACAATTAGCCATTGTTAATTGAGATTTATAAAATGGTTGCCAACTTGCCATCAATCAATTTATTTAATTATACAGATTCTGGATTTCTGATAATAAGTTAAAGCCTTACCTATTTAGACACGGCCAATTAAAATTACAACGGTTATCTTTAACGGTACGCCTGCAATGGTAGGTTACCGTTCGTAGGTACTAATATTCGATGATAAAACGATGCTATATCAACTTTTCCTTATATTCCTCTATGTAAAGGTAGTTAACAGAAAAAAAAACAACTTTCCCACAAATCAAGCAAAAAAAAATGGCAACTCCCAAAACAAAATACGGACGTACTCATCATGTGGACCGCGTGCGTGCGAGCGAGACAGAGCTCAAAACAAGGGGATGTGACAAAGACAGCGCTAGATAACCTTGACCTGCGCAGTGGAAACGCACAGCGCTAACCGGTGGCGTATTTCGGAACTTCAATATTAATAATAAATGGCGCGAGAAATGGCCGCTGAATTTTATCTACAAATTGACATGATACGTGACGTAATTGCCGTAATAAATTACTTTGTTGAGAAAGGTATTCGGAGTTTTTTAAATTGATAGGTTTATGTTTGTTTTGGTTTATCGTGTGAATGGGATTTTGTCGAATTAAGTAATGGACATTGGGCAATGGCGCAGAGTGAATAATGGTATCTACCTATTATCTAAAAGGAGAAACTAGTTACTTAGTATCTATGCAATAACAGTTTTGCTTTATTAAATAGGATCATGGAGACACACTGAAATGGTAACTGAAAACGAACGATTGTAGATATCATTATGGGATGGGTACACGGAAGTGACCCCGTGAAGGCGCTGCGTTATCTTTTCGTTGGGCGTATTTAACGTATTTTGTAACCTAACTCTTCAATACCTAATTCTTGCTATGGTGGTCGTGGTATGGTTACTAAGGGCTTTTATACGTAGTTACATCCATTACTGTGTTAACCATGAGAGCTCCAATTGTTTAATTTCATGTGTCTGAAAATTCCACAAGGTAATTAATGTTCGTCTTCAACATAGTGATTTATGAAAAGTAATTAAGTCGTAGGTAAAACAGTACCTATTGTTTTAATAATTAATTACATGTCTTTGTATTTCAGCCCAAAGAAGGAAATCAAATTAAAAACCTTTCAAATACACAAGCTAAAATTCGTAGCAAAATCTTAGTAATTTGGGGCTCAAGACAAGACGTAAAAAGCCTGATTCTGAGAATGTTTCCTAATGGTCTGTGATAGAATCTAGAATTTTGTTAAGGTATCTAGAATAGGTATTCGTTTTTACCTGGAAATATTTGTAACAGCCATATATAGACGCTAAACGTCTTTAATTGGTTTAATGAGCTTTAATTTCAGGATTCCTCGTCGTCATTATACGTTGCCCAAAATCGTATTTCTATCTTAAAATAAAAAACCATCCGAGCTTTAGCAGAATTAAATTAAAATTAATGAAAAACATAAGGCCGAAGTGATGACAACTGCCATACGTTAAAGGAACATCCTTCTATTATTAAATACGACGCGTAATGCTGCTTTTGCGTTTTAAAGATGACACCTAGCCCAATGAAAAATACGTATTTTTTCAAGAAAACCCAAAAATCAAAATCAAAAGTCATTTCTTCAAACTAGGCTGAGAATGAACACTTTTCGAACGTCAAAAATTACATGAGAAAGTCCCCCAAAAACGCCCACCCTTCACCACTTCCTAGTGCTTTAGCTGGGAAGAAGAAGTGGCGCAACAAACTCCCCAGCAGCACAGCTGTCTGTTCATATATAAAACTTGAATCTATACAACAAAGTGTAAAATGCAACACAAAACACCAAACTAAATTATTTGCCTTATGTATGTACCCTTATTGATAAATATGCAGATGTCAAACTTTCCATTACAACCATAAAACAAAATGAAAATATTGACCCAGAATGAGCTAAGAACATTCGTTTACGAGCGTCAGTTCTTAAAACTTGATACCAATACAGACCCACGCATTCAACGAACAGTTCCTTTGAACTCGCGTCCTACTGAATACGTAACACCTGAAGATGTCGTGTAGATTACAAAACACGGGTTTATTGTAATTTCTGTGTATTTCGAGAATTGCTACATATTGCTGAAGGCGTTCTGGAATGCTACTTAGTTTGTGAGAATGAGGAATCAGTTCCTTGAGTTACTTCTTGGATTTGGCTAGTTTCGAATTCAATGTTTATATCGTTGTTACATTGTGTTTTGTAAAAATCCCTGTCTCTGAACCATTTCTCACCATTTCACTTAATCCAACACCATCGATATATTTCATTCAATTGCTTTATCAGTCAGCATGTCATTATTAATTCTTTACGCTTAACATTGCGATGTTTGTATAAAAGTTTTATCTTTCTTCTATAACTATAGTTAATTTCTTCTCGTAACTTACACATATTATTCTTACTTCGGTATCCGCATCACATGTATCATTAGTTTCAAAAATTTCATTTCTCCTGTCAACATCGATACGATTTTCCACAAAAGTGAATGTTTTTCTTCTAAACCTTTAACTGTGCTCCTTCCTAAAGTTCGAAACTTGACGAAACATTAAATTTTCTGACGTAATTCTTCCACTCGTTATAAAAATAAATGAATTGTCAAGTAGTTCAAAATGTTGTATTCAAACATTGTGCGGGTAGAAATAATTTAAGCAAGCTCTTTACGAAGCCCAGAGGCTAGATGCCCAAGTTCCTTTAGGACCAAAACTCATTACGGTAACAGTAACAGGTACTTTTTGACAGAATTCGCGATAAATTCGTGTTACATTTACCTCAGTATAATCTTTTTCTGAATACCTTTTTGATTAGGGATTTTATTTCTATTGTTTTATGTTGTAGTGTTGTTATAGTCGAAGAAAATGATAAAGTCAAAGTCAAATTATTTATTTCAAATATTTAAGAGGCACTTTTGAACGTCAAAATTTACAAAAAAATAGAATTGATTCTAGTTGCCCCCTCCAAAAGGCAGTTTCGTATGGAGAAACTCTACCGTTACTCTTTTAAAAATGTTTTACAATATTTTGTTTAAGTACATTAATTATATGAATAGATGTGAAGACGATGCACCTAGAATAAAATTACTATACCACAATAGGTAAGAATTATTAAAAATTAAATAATGTAAAATTACTTAATTATGAGATATATACATGGTGCTCACCACATACTAACAAAATACAATCCGGTTTAGAAAAAAAAATAATATTGTTATCATGATTTATGATCTTTACCCTGTAATTCCCCGAAGGGTTAGGCAGAGGTGTACCTTAGCATGGTACATCCCCATTTCGCCAGTTAAGCGAGCCTATTGCCGTCCACTGGACACATAATTATCCGACTCCGGGCTGCTACTTGCGTTGAGCTGCACGATTACTGACAAATGCTTGCACTGATTGGACAGGTCCACTCAAATTTGTGTGTTTCTTCCTCAAAAGACTATTTCAGTCACGGATCTACATAGTCCTCACATGATCTGACCAAGATTATGTCTGGACTTTAAAAGAGACTTTGACACCTGAGTTTGTTTCGCCATTTCTTCTTAGGGGTAGTCAGATAGGAAATTTCGGCTACATCTAGATTATTTTTTGAAAAAATTTATATGACGTGTAAAAGTGATTCTAATATCCTATTTACAGAATAGACGATTTCATTTCATTTCACTTATAAATTCCTGATAGATATACGATTGTAATATTTAAAGGATAAATGTAAAATCTGTTACAGCAAACAATTTTGCTCAATTAATAACCGTTTACCATAAACTTTGGATAGGGTTACCAACTAATTCCTGGACAATTTCCTCTTTGTTGGTGTGGTCTGCCCTTTTACTTTTAATTTTATCATTATTAGATTCTGTTACGGTAAACGAAGCTATTTTACTTCTCAACACCAACTATAGCTTAATTGGTTTATTTAAATAGTATCCACCCAGCGTTTGTTTTGCAAATGTTCTTAATGATAAAGTTTCGAGAATTAATTTTAAACGTTTTCATAGAAATCTGACGGTGAAAATGTTTAAAAAAACGGGATACTTAAATTAAATTTTAGGTCAAATACGCTAGCTTCATATTATTTCTTTGTCACTAAACAAATTTTGACGTAAGTATAATAAACAAGAAACCGTTCTTTTTACTGAAGATGTAAAAGGCAGCTAAGATTCCCTATGTTAATGTTGTCTATTCTATAATTATCTACAGGGTCAAATTTAATTAGCTAGCGAAACTCCGTGGACGTGTTGGGTATCGATTTCTAAATACGATAAAACGAAAAAAAGTTTTTTTTTTCTGGTGTTAATGACCACTGGCAGTGAAGTTACTGATTTAATTTGACCCTGTATAGTGTAATGTATAGAGCATCAGCTTCATCTATGCATTCTACACTTGGCTCATCGACTGTTTCCTTACGAGCTTAGGTTATCTAGGCAATTTTCATATCTCTAGCACCTTGTGGATGCCTTGTGGTATTTATTATCGATGGTAAGAAACAGTTTATATTCAATGTCATCCTTCACTCCTATGTTGACATTCACCAAAAAATGCACACTTGCTTTTCCAATTCACTTTAGACATTGGCAGAATAGTCGACATCGGCTTTGGATGCCATAAATGCTCTTCCTCCTTTCTCCTACTATGCTGTGCCCGACAGGGTCCATAATTGTGTCTTTAATTTTAAGCATACCACCTGTTTTACTAACAATATGGAATGCAATAAAGAATTGTGAATTGAATTGTAAATAATTAAAAATAGAATAGACATTCACCAAATGTTGCTGCGTCTAAGTTCACATCGGTAAGTACTTATTTTACTTAATTTAAGTTCGTTGACTGCAAAGATTTAAAAACATCAGAATAAGGTTTGTTTTTCTTTATTTCACGCATGTTGTTTTATAAGTGAAAACTTCATTGGGCGCGTTGAGCGATTTTTTGTAAGGGAAAAACTTATGGGTTACATGTATATGCTTAAATGAACTAATAAATTGTGTATCCCCACTATATCCACTGAATAAACTTGCTGCTCTAAAATAGATTATTTGAGAGAAATTAATGAATAATAATAATATTTGTATTTTCATTATTCCATAGTTTTAAAGCTTTCACTTGTGACGGCTGTCCCCTTAACTGTCAATTTTTTTTCTGATAACTAATTATTATAAAATTGCTGTGATTTCGGCAGTGTGATTGGTTTTAATTTAAAAAAAATATAAAAAAAACGTTATTGTTAAATAATTTTAGTTATAAATTGATATTTATAACTAAAATTATTTAACAATAACGTTTTTTTTGTTTTTATAAACAACTGAAATAACAGTGATCTGTTATTGCAGATGTTTTTGTTAAAACTGTTTTGTTTGTAATAAGGGGGATACCCCTTATTACAAAACAAGGTTTATCTTCAGACCCAGGTTTAAAACATGGAGCCATTATTGAATTTCGAACTTTATTCCGACTATGGTAAAGTTCCTAAACACAAAACTGACAACTTAGTACCGAACATAGTTTTCAGTTTTGTAAAAAGAACGGTATTTCAATCACTGTTACGTTCTTATTACGAAAACTGGCTCCATGGTTTAAGCCATGCCAAATATAAATCTTGTTTTGTAATAAGGCGGAGAGAGTACATTCCCACTGTTTTCCATACGTAACACTTAAGCGTGTTAATTTATAATAATAGCCACAAGATAGTATGTTTGAGGTATAATTAGATAACTGTTTACGGATAAAGAATATTTTTATCTCTAACCATTGATAGATAATTGTTTTTCTTAGAAGATTTATCTTAAGATGAACTGATTCTAATATTATCACAACCCAATTGTCAACTTTGTGACTGACTGACCTTACTCAATATTTACTTAGTAGGTATCCGTATGGCTTCTGTACGAAAGTTAACGTTGATAGCAAGACCCCATTTTTCGATTTTATTTAAGATTGCTTTTAGCGATAAGACCGCCCATTGTGTCACCCTATGTAAAATTTAAACATTTTTATCTGTAACTTTTATGGTGTACATAATAAAGAGTATTGTATTCTATTATTTCTTAATACTAGTTATTTCTTAAGATCTACCTTCACAACCACCCCTTCTCCACCAGATGTCCCGATAACGTGGTTGTCGTCACCGCGCGCGTCCGTGCCGTGTGTGGTGCCGGACGCAGACCGGATCCCGGCCCGGCGCCCCCCACCGCCGCTGACGGCCGACGACAAGTCGCGACCAAAGCCCTATGCCTGGAGGAAAGGAGATGAGGAGGTTAAACGGTGAGTCGGCGGAAAAATAGTCTTTTAATATTCTTCATTCTAAAGCGTCAATGTGACAACGCTTCGGGGAGGCTTATGTCCAGCAGTGGACGTCTTTCAGCTGATATGATGATGAGTAAAGCTTCGGCCTTGTCATTGGAAGCGTAGGGACGGCCGTAGAAGCGATGCTTGGAGAAAGCCTATCTCTGTCAGTGAACGCCTTTCAGCTGAAATGATAATGCTGAACAAGACATCTTCCTAAAGTATATTGTGTCCTAATCTGGAGTCGCAATGATTGCCGAAAGACTGAAGATCGTTAGAGCAGACGAGTCTTCGAGAAGAAATAGCGTAATATTATATAGGACGCCCTTGTCAAACCCCAAATTGGATTAGAATCAATGACTAAACCTCAAACTCACCTTTCACTGCTTACTTCCAATTAGGAAGAAATGATGCTGCCACAGATGTCAGCTCGCAATATTCTAAGTAAGAAACTACTTAGCTAAGAGTAGGTATGGCATTAGGCACCGGGGTTTTGTTTGGTTCCAGACGTAAAAAATAGCACCATCCCATTTCTTTCCGTGGGTGTCGTAAAAGGTGACTAAGGGACTTACTAGAGAATGGGCAGCAGCGTTCTCTATGCATTTTTAAAACCATACTGCGATCGCCAACCTGCTTGCCAAGCGTGGCGATTATGGCAATTCCCCCGTCTTTGGGGGAGGCCTATGTCCAGCAGTGGACGTCTTTCGGCTGAAATGATGAGGTATGGCATTGAATAACCATGATGTTTTTGTTCCAGGGTACTAAGCAACGGTACCCTCGAAGTATCGAGGAAGAAGGATGGCAGTTCCGAGGGCGTGTACCAGTGCACCGTAAGACACCAGGCAGGGCTGGTGCTCGGGTACCCAGTCCACTTGAAGTTTGCTTGTGAGTACCACCACTTGATTATTTGTAATATTGTAATTGTGTGAAAGAGAGTTTCCCGGTATATTTAATGCGGTGTAACGGTAGAAACAATGTTGAAGAAAGTTGCCACAGGCACATTCGGAATTGTTCTATCCCGGGAAAATAAAGTAAATGATAAACAGAATACCATGCAAAACACGTTTTTCTATCCGGTTTCAAGGATTTTCTTGACGCTTTCTCTATTCTTCTGAGGCAGGCATGAAATTTAATACTAAAAGTAGCCAATGTGGACCAGCAAATAGGCTTTCCAAACTAATAAATGACACTTCTAGTATTCTATCTATTCAGCATGTAGATTGGAAACAGCATGATTTATTGAGAGCTGTTATAACTTATAACGTTGAGACGCATTAGGGTGCACGCCTACGACCGATCTTTTCGGCAATTTTCGTGCGAAAGAAATACATTCACACCATAATGGCCGAGAAAATCGCCGAATGAATCGGTCGTGGGCGAGCACCCTTAACGTTAATATAGGTCTAGCCTATCTCTGACCTAGATGGATTCTACCATCTACCAGTATTTACCAGCTTTATATTCGAACCAGATCTCATCACACCTAAAGACTGAAAATTCTAATCCTAAATCAACAATCTCCAGCATTATTACCCCTTGTACACAATAAACTCGATACATTACTCTCTCTTCTAAAAACAAGCAAGTGTGTACCCTCCCTACATGGAGGAGGTCGCTATTATCTACAAACATTTACTTAGCTCGCACGGGTAGGTAATTGTGTTATTTACCTTGTTATTTATCTTCAGGCTTTGTGTACCTACAATCTACAGTCGATTAAATATACCTCGTGTTACTGTAGTATGGTTTCATTATTCTTTTACAAGGAAGAGACTTCATAAGACCAATAATTTTAGCAAGGGAACTGCAGATACTATTGTGGCGCTGCCTTTTGGCTAGTATACTGTCGGTTCACCCTTGTTTGGTCGAACAACGTTTGATACAATATTACTAAATCGAACAACGTTTAAGAAAATCATCACTTAGTATAATATCGTTTGACAGAATTTTCAGTTCGTCGAATATTTATTTGCTATAAAAACGTTTGTGCTAATGATCAAAAGGTATAATGTTCATTTGATGTAATGTTCAGATGGTATAACATCTATTTTATCGAATATTCAAGTATGCCATATCCCCGTCACGGGGACAGCGGGAAGTGATTAAATTTATTTCCCGTTGTCCCCATAACGTACATTCGGCTAACGGGGACAAATCGAAAGTTCGAAACAGCTAGGTTAGGTTAGAACTGTGACCACACAACGCACGAGCCGAGCGAGCGTAGCGAGCGGTGCCGCGGCAGCGGCCGGCGAGTGCCAGAAACATATTTTTGCCAGAAACATATTTTAACATATGTGTACCTACAATCTACAGTCGATTAAATATACCTCGTGTTACTGTAGTATGGTTTCATTATTCTTTTACAAGGAAGAGACTTCATAAGACCAATAATTTTAGCAAGGGAACTGCAGATACTATTGTGGCGCTGCCTTTTGGCTAGTATACTGTCGGTTCACCCTTGTTTGGTCGAACAACGTTTGATACAATATTACTAAATCGAACAACGTTTAAGAAAATCATCACTTAGTATAATATCGTTTGACAGAATTTTCAGTTCGTCGAATATTTATTTGCTATAAAAACGTTTGTGCTAATGATCAAAAGGTATAATGTTCATTTGATGTAATGTTCAGATGGTATAACATCTATTTTATCGAATATTCAAGTATGCCATATCCCCGTCACGGGGACAGCGGGACGTGATTAAATTTATTTCCCGTTGTCCCCATAACGTACATTCGGCTAACGGGGACAAATCGAAAGTTCGAAACAGCTAGGTTAGGTTAGAACTGTGACCACACAACGCACGAGCCGAGCGAGCGAAGCGAGCGGTGCCGCGGCAGCGGCCGGCGAGTGCCAGAAACATATTTTTGAATGTAAAACCAAACCACGGGGACAACGGGAAGTATTTTAGTCTAGTGAAACATTAGTTTAAATAAAATTAGTGCATTTGAAAATACGGTGAAATGAAATTTGTTCAAATGAAATTAGTTCAAATAAATAATTATGCTAAATAAAAATTTACCAATGAATTATTCGGTCAAATGAATAATTCTACGAAATGACGTTATTGCAACTAAAATTCGCCGAAGTGATTTTCGACGAAACATTGTTCGACCAAACAAGGGTGAACCATACTGTCAGGTAGTTGGAAGTTTTCTTTGTAGATAATAAAATAGGCTTTTATAAAAACTAAATACTTACTCCACGTCTCTGCATTGAGCGTTTGAAGTTGAATAGTTACTGGTCAAACTCTACCTTAAAAATATATGGTAAATTAGAGCATTTTCTCAATAATTTTATATGTGAATATTTTATATTATGTTTATATTACATAATGAAATTAATTTGTAAAGTTATATCTAACGCGGATAAAAAACTGAGAATGGCGCAAAATCTACTAAGCGTATTTTTCTGAAACCTTCACTAATTTAAAGATAATTTAATTATTGATCTTTTAGTGTACGCGTTTTATTAAAATACCTTTTGGTTTGAGTTTATGTAATAAATTAATAATGCGTCAAATTGGGGACAGCGCTCCTTGATGGGCGAGTCCTGGCTGAATGCACGACGCGTTGCGTGAGCTCAGTACAGAACTCGCAAGCTAACCCTCAAGGTCACTGGCATATGTCTCCGTCTTGAAAGTCGGTTATCGTCGTCTTAAGGTAAAGACGTATGAAATTAAATTGGCGAGCTACATTGAAGGAATTACCCCAGTAAATTATAAAGTAAAGTTTGACAAGTTCTCAATTTCAAATTCTCAATTCTGAAACCGGGTGATGCTCAGAACTATTATCGTAATAAAGAAAGATAAATACCTAAATAAAATATTTACGTAACATCGCGGTCATTCGAAGTGAGCATCATTCTCTTACAAAGTTCAAGTGTTATCGAGATTTGACTTAATTTGAATACAGGCTAAAACTAGAATAAGTCGGCATCCTCTGTCTCCGGGTCAACAAACGCCTCGTTTTAATTCATAAATAATTGACCGAGCGAGAGAAGCGAATCTCTGTTTCAACCAGGGACCATTTTAGTTACCCATGGAAAGGGTTTTTGATAGGGTTTTTCTATAATGGTAACCAAAATGGTCCCTGGGTTGAATATAGGTAGAATGGTCATGCTACACGTGCTGGGCGGATATCGAAATAACATAATATTTTCATGTCACTGGGTTTCAAGTAGGTATAGAACCCATTGAATGGGTTAATATGTAACCCATTCACTGGGTTTCACGTATAAAACCCATTCAATGGGTTATCATGTAACCCTTTCACTGGGTTTCTAGTATAAAACCCATTCAATGCGTTACATCATGATAAAGGTAACCCATTGAATGGGGTACCCCTTCGAAAGGTTTAACCCTTAACCGGGGTTGTACGGTCCCTGGTTTCAAGTCGCAAAATTTGCTTTCCTGTGTCAGTTTGTTGGTATTTTTTTTTTGGTTGTCCCACACCAGGAATTTCTCCTGTATTGTGGGTGGGTGCATTTACAAATATTTAAACTCACATACACAAACAGGCAGACCCGGATCAACTACTTGTAGGTCATACAAATATTTGTTCCGTGCGGGAATCGAACCCGCGACACGCAGCGCAGCAGTCAATCGCTTAACCACTGCACCGGCCGTGTCGTGTATTCCTCCTCTACAAGTCGTATTTTACAACCGATTTTTCGATTCTACAAACGAGAAACTTGGTATACAGGTTTTACGACTTTATAGTTTTTTTTGTCGTCGGGGATTATTGATTGGAGGGGGTACTTCCTCCAAAAACGGGCAAAAAGGGGCTACTGGATATCTCCGCCATAAGAAATCCGATTTTGATGGGTCTGTTTTATTTGAAAGGTAGTAACTTTAAATTGGTCTCATAGGAATTTTTTGAAGATCTGATGAGGATCTTCGGTGTAATGAGCAGAATAGCTCCTCAAAATAAAGTAAAATGTTCACTTTTAGATTTCTACCAATGGAATCGGCCCTTTAACTACTAGTTAGGGATTGATGGAGCACCTAAGACCACCTTCTCATCACAAAACTAAGCTGCAGCGTTACCTCTGCCAATTAAAAGCAAATTAGTTAATTAGTTTTTTTTTCTAGCTGGCCTTAAAATGTTTACTCATAATTTTTCTTTACCATGTTTTTAAAAGCAAAACAACATGGTCCCCCCTTATTACAAAACAAGGGTTATCTTCAGACCCAGGTTTAAAACATGGAGCCATTATTGAATTTCGAACTTTATTCCGACTACGGTAAAGTTTCTAAACACAAAACTGACAACTTAGTACCGAACTAAGTTTTCAGTTTTGTATAAAGAACGGTATTTCAATCACTGTTACGTTCTTATTACAGAAACTGGCTCCATGGTTTAAGCCATGTCAAAATATAAATGTAGTTTTGTAATAAGGCGGGGTCAGTCTACTGTTCTCAGAACTACTAGTCATAATGATTGTCAACGTAGATTTGCTAACAAATCTCAGTAACAATAAACTTCTCTAGTTATTAAGTTATCCCAACCGAACGGTTTGCTGCATGAATAATCTGTCAGAGTTCATTATTGTTAGCGCCTGTTTTGACTGGTTCACGCTAACTTAGTTATTTATTTAGGTGAGCAGAACTGCTAGTCATGTTTATTTGAATTGGCAGTTGTAGGAGGACTGTTCTAGAAGATATTATAGTTCATGAAGTAATCGGTCGTGTGGTGGTATATATAACTTATTTTAGTGGTAACTTTAAGTTTAAATTTTGTCCATGAGTAACAAGTAACAAATGACTGTCAAACTGGTAGTATTCAAGAGGACTTAAACGGCTATCTATTCTAGTGATGTGATACAGTCAATCCTTCGTACCCAAAGGGTAAAACGGGAACCCTTTTACTAAGGCTCCGCCGTCTGTCTGTCTGTCCGTATGTCACCAGGCTGTATCTCATGAACCGTGATAGTTAGACAGTTGAAATTTCCACAGATGATGTATTTCTGTTGCCGATATACCAACAAATACTAAAAAACGGAATAAAATAAATATTTAAGGGGGCTCCCATACAACAAACATGATTTTTTTGCTCGTTTGTGCTCTATATTGATAACAGGTAGACCCTTGAAATATTCACAGAATATTTAGTTATATATTCACTTTAAAAATAAATAATTAAATTAAAATAAAACAAATATTTAAGGGGGGCTCCCATACAACAATCGTGATTTTTTTGCCATTTTTATAGATAATGGTACGGAACCCTTCGTGCACGAGTCCGACTCGCACTGGGCCGTTTTTTTTGTAAATCTAATTATGCCCATTTTCATCAAATTGGTTTTACGAAGATTTACAATTTGTCTTTTTAATTGAGGCAATTCAAAATACAACAGCTCATTTTCCCCCTTTTTTTTTTGGTATGAAATTATCAAATTCAACCGCTCTGGGCTGAGCGGGAGGGTGTGTCAAACTTTTACTGACTAAAATCCACCCGTGTTCCTTTCGTTGCCTGTGTGCCGGGGCCACGATATCCCTTTCGGACAAACTCGCAACCCTGGCAGGCATTGGCCCTAACGGAGCCCGTCAGTTGGTGCTGACATTTCTTTGAGGCGCGCGTGAAATACAGCGCGCCGTCAACCCGGGCCTGGTCCTGGTCCACAGGCCCGCGTCTACGGTGGCCGGAAGTCAGCTTGCGACTCCCGACGCCCGGGGCGTTTCCTGCGGCGGCTAAGGGCGTGAGGGCCCGAACTCTGCCTCACCCTCACGCGTTCCACCTCTTCCTTCGCGAGCATTACAGCTTCCCAGAAGGAGGTGACGGCCTCCCATGCACTCTTGTTCCGAACCATGGCCTGAACCAGGCGGTAGCCCCGTACCAGCCTGATGGCCATGGCCTTTTGGGACGCGTTCAACCGCTGGGCTGGTTGCAGCCTCAGAGAATGCACCCACACCGGTGCCCCGTAAAGGGCCATGGACTGCACGATCCCCGCGTAGGCGTTTGGACCCCCTAGATTGGGCAGAAGCCGCTTCAAAGCAGCCCCAGCCCTCTCCAGTCTGGGAGTCAAACGTCGGAAGTGCTCCACGAAGTTCCAGCGGCTGTCGAGGACGAGTCCCAAGTACTTTATCGTCGACTCGACACCGATGTGAACTCCTCCCACCGTTATCTGGGAACCCGACAGTGGCGCGTTCCGAGGACCAAAAAAACACATGGCTTCGGACTTGTGCAAGGCCACCTCGAGTCCCAATTGCCGGATCCTATCGACAGCTCATTTTCCCCTACTACTAAAACCATAGTTACTAGTACCGTACGTACACTGCCATAATATATCACAATAAATCAAAATGTTGTTCTCTGTGACAGTGACAAGTCCCTAACGACAAAACGAAATTATTTGAACACCCTATTAGCGAGGGCTTGACGGAATAATCTAGATTTCTATAACGATTGTTTGACTGTTATCATTAGGGAATAGTATTTGCTTTGAGTTATTATGTTCAGCAAAATTTGAAACTGAAACTAGGAGTTCCGGAACAATCTGATCTACCGGTTTCTGAGAAGTGATCAAGTCAGTAAATTCGCTATCTGACTTATAATTGGTTCACAGAAATGTATTTTAAAAGTAGCTACAGACTTTACATTTATTAAATTAATCGTTTTAGAAACTAGGGTTAGACGTAAGTTTTGCCCCTGAAGTGCTCTCGATTTTTATGTCTCGCAGGTATTGGTCCGTGGAGTTTCTCGCCCGTTCTTCTCCATAGGAACCTACTATTTGGAATGGGCAACTAGCTTCATATTTGTAACTGACCGACTTCTTGACAGTTCAAAAGTGCCTGTAAATGGTTTTAATTGAAATAAATTCTTTCCCCCATATTACAAAACAAGGTTTATCTTCAGACCTAGGTTTAAAACATGGAGCCATTATTGAATTTCGAACTCTATTCCCACAATGGTAAAGTTCCTAAACACAAAACTGATAACTTAGTACCGAAATATTTTTTTAATTTTGTGAAAAGAACGGTATTTCAATCACTGTTACGTTCTTATTACAAAAACTACCTCCATTGTTTAAGCCATGTCAAATATAAATCTTGTTTTGTAATAAGGGGGTTTTAGTTTGAGTTCTTATTTTTGAGAAGTTTTATTATTTATACTAGATCCCCTGTGGCCTTTAACATCTAGCAATAATGAATTATGGAACACCATCGTTCACTCCTTAAATTGCGGAGCATTGGTTGAACAATGTGTTTTTGACAAATTTGATTCCCACTCAGAATAAATGTTTGCTTGACCTCCTGATACATTACTGGCTTCGGTGAAGGAAAACATGGGGAGGAAACCTGGACTAATGGACTTATAGTGAATATAAGTCTGACATTGTCAACCCGTCTTGGGCAAGTGTGGTGATCTATGCTCGTGCATTCTGTGTATGAGAAGAGACCCTTTTTTTATTTTTCGGTGGGAAATTATCAAATAACTTCTCCCGCTCTGGGCGGAGCGGGAGGGCGTGTCAGACTTTTACTGACTAAAACCCACCCGTGTTCCTTCATTTGCCTGTGTACCAGGGCCACGATATCCCTTTCGGACAAACTCGCAACCCTGGCAGGCACTGGCCCTAACGGACCCCGTCAGTTGGTGCTGACATCTCTTTGCCGCGCGTGGAACACAAACGCGCCATCGACCCGGGCCTGATCCTTATCGGAGCTAGGTACCCATCGCTCACCGTCCGCAAGCCCGCGCCTACGGTGGCCGGAAATTGGCTTGCGACTTCCGACGCCCAGCAGGCACACAGGACAATATAGGCTGGGATTATTATATAATTATTATTAATACTGATACAGGTTCCGGTTCCTGAATGATCATGCAAGGCAGAAAATGCAACTACGAAACCAACAAAAAAAAAAATTGGTATGCATAACAAGAAAGTCGTACTTCAAACAACCCACTTTCATCCTGTCGATTAATTCACACAATTTAAAACTACAAACCTTTTGCCAACCCTATCAGGAGCCCTAATTCCCTGGGGACCCGACAGATGTCGTCCAAAAACCTGAACACACGACCCGATTACATCGCTGCGTTTAATTACACCGCTGTAATCACACCTAGTTTTGTAACAATACCGCTCTGATACGGTATTTTAGAAGCCTTTTGTTTTTGGGCACTCTGTGTACGGAGTAGAAAATATTGGACAGTTACTGTGCTGATGTGATTCGGGAGTTATATTCTAGAATAAAATAGAATAGAATACTCTTTATTATGTACCTACACAATATAAATTACAGATATATGTATATACAAAGGAGTCGTTCACAAAATGTACGGGCTTGGTACTAAAATAATTGAAAATTTAAATTTTATAGGCTGAAAAAGGGTAATTATTTTGATGTCTTTAGACATTTAATTTTTTTTTACAGATGCCCGTTTTTTTATACAAGGGTTGAAAAATAAAATGCTGGTATCACTAACTACAAACATTATTATGTTTTAGGGATGGCAGCCCTGTGGCAAATGATGTGACAATGACAACGTCAGTCAGTAGGACTCGGGTCGGGAGGGTCGGGCAGACGGCTTGACATTTACAGATTTGACCTTTTTTCGAAACGTTTTGTTATTGCACTGTCATGATAATCAATGTTTTTTGTCTCAATTTCATAGAGCTGCAGCTAAAATTATAATAACATCTCAAAGTATTTAATAGAAACGGAAACTTTAGCCACATATAAAATCATTATATATAAAGACAATGTGCGTTTTGTTTGTACTGAAACATTTTTCACTTTTTTACAAAAACGGGCGCCTCGAAAAATCTGATTTAACTATAGAATAGAATACTTTTATTTTCAGACAAATGTCCATAGAGTTTTACTTATCATCTAGTGATAGTACATACAAAGATTAACAAAACAATTAAAATTAAAATTAAGCGTGGAGCTGCATCCACCTTCGCAACATCGGGGAATCCCACCGAACTGTGAACACACGGAGAATACTGTTGGTGCTGCCGCGAACACGCGACATCAGGGATGCACATCTTTTTCTTATAATGGCGGCAGAACCATCAATGTTATTGTCCGCAAACATCCCTGACGCACTACAACGCCACGGCAGCCGCAGCAGTACTCTATAATCGAGTAGCATAATAAACAAGCTTTCTAACAAGGTACATCACATTAGCGTTTAATAATCTTCGGAATATTATACCACTTTTGACCTCTCCTTTTCTAGTTATATTCTGTAAAAGTAGCTAACATTAGATTTGATGATTGTTGTGACAAGTAGACATAATATTAAAGCACGTTAAGCCGTTGGTCCCAGCTGTCATTCGTAGATCTTTGACAGTCTTTATGTGTCGTCAGAAGCCCGAAAGCCTGACTACCAATCTTACCAAGAGGTATCGTGGTACCCAGTAACTGGGTTGGGGTGATCAGATTAGTAGTCGTTTCATGTACTTACTGCAAAAAAATTCGACCAGCCCCAAAATAGCTGTTGGTAGGCTGGTGGTTGGACAATCATTTGACAAGCTAAAGCGAGTTTTTGCAAATAAAATTTTATTCAATCCTCTTTGATACTCATAAAGGCTTCTACAGACCGGCGCGACTCGCGACGCGACATAAATTGTGTCTGGGGCCTTTGTGTCGCTTCGCGTGTCACGCCGGTATGTAGAAGCCTTAATAAGTTAAATACTAATCAAAAGGCTTTTGTAAAAAAAGCGGTGGGGTCATCTTTAAATATTTTCCATTTCCACTGAATCACTGATACGTAAATAACATAAATGAAAAATACGAGATGTTTACATCCTCAGAAGGTCAGGAGTGGGATGTGTTTAGGAAGATATCTTTAGCAGTCAACAACCTACATCCACATCCTTGTTATTTTGTACTTGTCATTTTTATTTGATTGAAAGTGCTTTGTCATTTTTATGTGATAGGGGAACGTGTCGATAAAATTAAAAACCTATTCCGAAGCATGGTTTAAGTTCCTCCTAAGGGTTGGGGCTGATTTAAAGTCACATAACTTTTCAGAAAAATATTCAAAGTATCTAATATCATATGTTCACAGTATAAGACTCGTAAGGTACTAGGCATAAAAGTGTGGTTGAATTCGCCCTTTGCGTCTTATTTTATCCTTTCGTTTCATGATTAATATTTACAAATGTAGGTCCTAAATGATTAGGCTACTCCTCCCCTGTGGATCTTCTGGACTAGACAAATGACATTCGCTTAGGAGCGATTCTATTTCTACAATCACTATCGTTATTTCACTTATTGATAAGCGTTATCGCTAGTTTTCGAATCCAATTCCTTTATACGAATCGAACACTAGCGATAACGCTTGTCAAAAATGCCACTTGGCTACGCACCTCTATGGAAGTTATGGTTCAACGCTATCGATTCTTTTCATGGAATCGAATGATGATAACATTGTCTAGCAAATTTTTATTCGTTGACCTATGATCTCGTGACATTTTGGTAACTTATGTCAACCCCATACATTGTGTGGTTTTTCTACTAGCGTTATCGCTAATCGAATGTTACTTTGTCTAGGCACTCAGATCAGCCCTCAGGTAGAAATTACAGCCCATTCATCAGAGAAATCTCTCCCATACCCACTGAGACACAGGCCAGTCTGAGCCTGGACACGCCCGTTATTGTCCTAAGTTATAAGCTAGTTATTCAACCTAGAATTTATTATGGTCTAGTCTCACCATCTGTCATTGTTTATTGCACTTGGGTGTGTATTAAAGCATTTCCCTTTAAGCTTATAAGTTATGCGAATCATAAACTGTTGTAAGTACTCGTATATCATGGTTGGCCATTAGGTCTTGGAGTTTGAAACGGGAATTGTATAGGTAAGTTCGAATAATGAGAATAGTTTGTGATTGTGAAATTTAAAAACTGTTTAGTCCATAAGTTTGGTCTCTACTTAAAACCTTCAAAAAACCAAAGCTGTTTTTAGGCAATAATTTCTCATTACACTGGCAACATATTAGCCAATGGTTAAGTTTGACTCTGAATAAAATTCAAATCCAAATTCAAATTCTTTATTACATTCATGTGCACATTTAGTTGTTACAATTTAAGGAAGTTCCAACATGAAACCCGGAAAACCTGGAAATACACATTGAAAAACGTAATAGCCCTTTAACCATTAGTTTACCAGTTGACTATGGTTATTCTAACAAATTGTTAGACGGTGTTTCACTACGGATCAAAAAACCGGCCTTTACTGACCGTGACCGTTCACCGTACGTTAGTTAGCACAGTACGTTGTCACGCGTACATTTATTACCTACTCATCGTTATGTTACAAATATTATAGAAAAAACTTGAATAATTCAACACAGCTTATACCTATATTCCGTTGGTTTAGGTAGTTAAATAGAGGTAAACAAAAAAAACCACGTCACGAGACAGCTGTTAAATAACCGACTAAATGTAATACCTGTCACTTCAGTTGTCATGATACTTCACAGTTATTCTCTTCAATTTACCAACGTTATAATTCGTGGACGTTTTGAGAACCTGTATTTTTGGGCTCCTTACAATAGGCTGTTTCTAAACTGATGTATTGATGATGTAGTTAGGCATGCATTTTAAAAATAAGTTCTGTGTTTTTTTTGTACGCTGTAACTGGCAAAACATGTAGCTCCTATTTATTTATTTTAATTCCATCCACAATGTGCATGATGTTTAACAAAAATTATATATCTTTATCTTAATCGATATCTTAACACGACAAAATAAAAATGAGATTCGATGATTTCTTTTTAAGGCTAGGGCCGCTGGTAAAGTTTTTAGTTTGTTACTTGAAGTGTGAGTTGATAAAATCTGTTTTATCGTGTTAAGTTATAGATACCCACCACGTCTGTGAAGTTAAAACAAAAAAAATGATTTTTAAACTGATATTTGAAGTGACCACACTACCGGCAACGGATGACTCTAAAAAAAAATAGATTATCAAATTAATTTATTTCTAGTTTTATCTTGTGTTGATGTCGATACCCATCAGGCTAGCTAATTTAATTTGACCCTATATAGTATTACTCCTCTTCAAGAACAGTTCTCAAAAACATGGTTTAGCAGCACTCTACGTGCTATCTTTTTGTTTACATCGTATGTAAAATACATAAAATCAGTAAATTAATAATAAGATATTCTCAAGGGTGGCAACAGTAGGTACATCGTATCTCTTTCCTGAAGTCTTTGACTTTACAAATTAAGTTACACGTCGGCTTCAGTCAATCACGATTCGCGAGCGAAACCTTTGATTTAACTTACTTTAATAAACGAGGAGAATATACAGGAGAATAAAGACAAGAACAGTGATTAAAATATTTTAGATTTGTTAACCAAAACTCATTCTGCTTAGCTCAACTATTTAGGGTCAGCTCCCAGGCTGCACCACAACTCCCTATCCTCCGCCTTCCGCATCCAGTCTGTCCCAGCCACCTTTTTAAGGACTTCGGTTCATATAGCTGGGGGGCATCCCACACTACGCTTGCCGATACGCGGTTTCCACTTCAGGACTCGTCTGCCCCACCGGCCATCGGTCCTTCGACAAACATGGCCAGCTCACTGCCACTTCAGCTTGCTTACTCTTCAGGCTATGTCGGTAACTTCGATTCTCTTCCGGATAACTTAATTTCTGATCTGAAGTTATAGGTAGAAAGGTATTCATGTTTAGCTCAAAATTATCGAAACAAAGTTATCATTCTTCTCTGCACTTCACACATTGCAGTATGAAACTGATTTACATCAGTAACCTCACACTTCTAGTCCAGCTGGAAATTTTGCTGAACTGGGCCTTTTTGGCGCAGCCGTGAGGCACAATTTCCTGCAAATTTCTTAAATTTTGTACACTTTTTATTTGTTTCCTTTGTTTTACTTATTGAAACATACATAAACTCACGTCGTCTTCCCAAGGTGGTAGGTAGAAGCTATGGAATGCCTCCTGCTACGCTCCTTACATACTCCTTTTGCTTCGCCTACGTCTTCCTGTTTGACTTGTAGTTATAGGTAATATATTGTGTTGTGTGCCTTTTAGTCTGTGCTAAATAATGTATTATCTTTCTTTGTTTTTCGTTTCACTTCTCCCAATTCATTTGCGGTCGACCTTGACGTCTTCTCCCATTAACTTCTCTATTAGTCGTCATCTCTTTAGTCACCCTTTTACTAGCCACTATAATCATTCTTTGCTTTTTTTGGATCGTATTTAGTCCTGATTACCTCATGATGTTGAAATACAAAATACAAAATAACAATAACAAAGATCACAAGACCAAAATTGAGCATTTTCTACAGACGTTTCTTGGACGCGCCCGCATCAACCGCCAACCAGTATGTTTACAATATTAATTGTCAAAAGCTTCCACCGACACCTTTGTAGCCGTAGCTGTTCCCTTAGAATCGCTAAAATGAATTCTAATCCCGTTTGAGGAGTCAGAAATCGCCTCATCAACTCAATTATTGACAGATTTCCTTGAAAAACAAAATGGTGGGCTGTTTTCAAAACTGCCTCGTTGTTCTTGTTGTCGTGACTATTGAGCATGATGTCCTAGGTTTGGTTTCGAGGTCGGGGCAAGCATTATAGGGTTTTTAACTTGGAATTTCTTAGCCCGGAGTTTGGATTTGTCGGTTGAAGGCAATAGGCTCGCGCTCTATGACATGGGACTTCGATAACTGGCATTATCATTGCAATATTAATTACAATACTTAATTGAAATTAAAACGGAGGTTGATAAGTCTTATCTTGCTGGAGTTCACACGGCACTTTTTTCGATAGACAGAAGACATAAAAAAAAACCGGTCAATAGCGAGTCGGACTCGCGCACCGAGGGTTCCGTACGTATATATGATGTTGATGATTTCTGAAAAACTGTGCTATTTAGAAACATCGTTTTATTTTTCCTGTAATCTTTAGATAAACTTCTATAACGTAGAATAATTTAAGATTTTTATCTATGCAAACTTCGGAGATAAGGGGGGTACGGTATTATTTTTTACATTTTTCATCAAAAGTCGCAAACTAGGCACGCCTAAAAAAAATGATTGAAAATGTGCAAACAGCGCTCTTTCATATGATACCCCACATGCCCTAGTAGCCCCACTTCAAATTTTAAAGACAGGGGGTCTTTAAATTTGAAGTGTCAGTGTGTCAGTCCCTTTTGCAAAAAGGTATATTTTTTTTTAATTTCTTTCTTGTTTGCAAAATAGTTGGGCAAACGTCATCTAAAACTATTCTAAATTTCAAGTTGATAGCATTAGTAGTTATTGAGATATCCAGGTGTGACAGACAGACAGAAGGGTTCCTTTTTACCATTTTGGTACGGAACCCTAAAAAAATTATTTATGCTGATTAGTTACGAATATAATAATTAAGTTTTGTGCCGGCTGTCAGCCAGTTATCACTTAATATTTAGGTACACAAATAATTTTCAAAATACGTGCTTTATTTGTCTTTCGTTACAAGTTTTCGACAAAACATCGAGTTGTTTTGCAAAACATGTTTTGCGCCTGAAATTGTATAAACACCTAAAATGTTGAGACCTTTGACTTACAACAGGCTGTGTGATAATTTAAATGCCAATAGGCATACTAACTTTAATTAATTTTAATTTGATCAAAACAGCTTTGGCCAATAACCCGGATAACAAAATTATATTAAGGCCGAATGTTAGAGTTTGTGCCTCAAAATGGTAATCAATGTAATCTTATAGGGTGTAGGTAATGTTACATTAGATATTCAGTAATAAATTCTTCTTCTCTTAATTGTCACATTTTGGCACATAATATGCTATTATAAGAATAGCTAGGTATCGTGTTTAAAGTGCAGCCAATAAGCAAGCTCAACTGCGGGGCACTCGCCTATTAATTGATTGTTATAGAGCTAAGAATGGCATTTGAATAATATTTGTACACCATAATTATGTTGTGGCCCTCTCGAAGGCTGCATATCCGGTAGGTTCTAATAATCCCACCATATCCCAAGGGCACGTCTACCATTATCAAGACCCCCGGTCTACTCTTTGATATACAATGGTCTCTGTAGTCTCATGAAACATGAGGCTTCAGGGCCTAGGGTGAATCTTTGGGTTCATTCGAGAAATCGAGTCTGGTTCAACCACGGGTCGGTGCATTTCATTCATTCATTCATACCATATGTGTGGCCCTCTTGAAGAGAGGAGGCCTGTGTCCCAGCAGTGGGAAAATTATAGGCTGGTTATGTATTAGTTAATAATAAAGGGCTTAGTACTACTGCCATGATACCCGTAAATAACGTACCTTAGTAATATCGAACTCGGATACTAAAATAATATTTTGCTATGAATAATTTATAGATCCATCGAGGAACGTACGGTTGAAGGGAGGTATTGACCTTATTCCATCAAATTTGTTCAGCAAACACGGAAAAGAACGTAATAAATGTTTTAATTATGTTTTTTCAAGGACTAAACGATGTTTTTTGAGCGTATCTGAAGCGGAATGATTGTTATCATTTTGAGAGCTAAGAGCTCACTTCCTGATCAGTTTGTTAGTAGTATTATACCTATATTAGGAAGGGGTGTTAAGTTGGCAGCACACGGGCGTTTGACAGTGGTTGACAGCGGTTGACAGCGGTTGACAGCGGTTGCTTGACAACTGGAGTGGAAGGGATGAACGCACACTTAGGAATGCTTACAGTGAATAAGCTGTTAGAACACACTACCCGAGTCCCGTAAGAAAGTAAACTATCTCTTTCCCTTACTTAGGTGTTGTAAAAACATTTTAGAAAAATCCCCATACTAAGTAATTTGAGAGAAACTCTAACTCGAATGTAAATCAACACAAGCATCCTAGTTCTTTCATCCCTCATCCCCTTAACCTAGAAAATCATTATCAATCTACGTATGTTACACATAACTCGCCATGACATGCGAGTTTCCTCCTCAATCAATCAAACCGATGGATATGGACTGATACTCGCGCTGACGGCTGACGGGATCCGCAGACAATGATTTACTGTTGTGTATCGGCACTGATTTATAATGGCCGGTTCCTTAAAGGTACGGTTGCTATGACGCGTGACGCCTCGTTGCGGTGTTAGTTTTAAGTTGAAATCGTCAAAAAATAGCAGAGCTTTAGAAAATAAGAACTGGTGTTAAGACGCAGATATATGCCAGTGACCTTGAGTGGTTAGCTTGCGTGTTCTGTAATGAGCGCACGCAACGCGTCGAACGTTCAGCCAGTAATAGGACTCGCCCATCAAGGAACGCTGTCCCCAATTTGACGCATTATTAATTTATTATACACAAAACAAAAGGTATTTTAATAAAACGCGTATACTAAATGATCAATAATTAAATTATCTTTAAATTGGTGAAGGTTTCAGAAAAATACGCTTGGTAGATTTTGCGCCATTCTCAGTTTTTTATCCGCGTTAGACATAACTTTACAAATTAATTTCACTATGTAATATAAACATAATCTAAAATATACACATTTTAAGTTATTGAGAAAATGCTCTAATTTACCATATATTTTTTTCAAATCATTAACACTACTCGTTTAGACGTGATCTTTAGTATAAAATCATTAAAAGTCGGTTATCGTCGCCTTAATAGGAAATATAAATATATTGGACTACTTCGAATTGAATCACACACTCTACAGCCGTAACGTGTTTGTAGGTCTAGGTTTGCTATTTTATTTATATAATATTATTTAAAAAAAATGTGATATAGGTATCTAAATTAATAGAAATCTATCTATATTTACATAACGCCTACTTCATTTTCTTTACATATTTCCTTACTCATATAAATAAAAAAACTCATAACAAGCCTACCAATTTCGGATATTGCCCTTAAAATCTTCCTAGCGATAACATTTCAGTATCATTGCAGTCATGTAGCAAACTGAAACGGTATGAGACCCAACATCAATGTTTATGATATGCGACATAACCATTTTTTGGCATTCCACCTCCCAGAATGTTTTCTGAAATGTTATGGGCCATTGGCACCGATTGTGTGAAGCTGAAGTGGCAATGGGCCGGCCTTATAAACCGTAGAACTGAGGCGTGTTCTTGAGTGGGATTGGGAACACGAATCGGCAGACGTAAGGTAGGATGCCCTCGGGCTAGGTGCAGGAGTGACGACCTTCGCAGGGTGGCAGTTGGATGAGAGTTATTAATAACCGAGATGAATGGCGTGCAATTGGAGAGCCCATGTCAAGCAGTAGATAGCTATAGGGTGATGATGATAGTTTGGCTTATACGTCATCACGTATGAAGCTTACAAATTTTCAACGAAATGTATTGCTATCTCTTACTAATGTGTAAACGTGCGTGTACCATCTTTGTCTTAATAAGAGAGAAAGATAGTATGTCTATTTGCGGTAAACATGACGCAAAGAAGGAACACAAATACAAAAAAGAACAAGTTGGGGGAAAATATGCGTCACATCCACGCAAAACGGCCCGAACGAACACCCCCGCGACCGGCTCAGCACGAATATCGCTGAAACTCAAGCGTGGTTTGTCCAATTCGTATTTCCATGTATTAGTTCCTTCTTCTTTTTCTCGAACGATAGGTAGGTACACGAGTAGCTTATGTTGTGGTAAAACGACTCACCGGTCAACAAGGTGGTCAGCACGGAACACCATGCCCAGAACTGCCAGACGAAAGCATTGCCACTAATTTAGAATCTTTTTTAACTTGTTTGTTAAGGAAGTCACTTAAAACTTCAAGGAGTTTTGTAACTTTGCCCTCATTATATCTAAAAACAAACAATCGATTTGAAACGGATCGTATAATATTTTGTAAGCAATATTTTGAACCCTAAAGTTTCGGGCGGTGTTTAAAAGGAGTGCGTGGGTCACCCCACGCACTCCTTTTAAACACTGCCCTTATCCTATTTGAAACAATCTTAAATGAACGTTTGAAGTAAAGTTTAAAGATCAATACAATTTTATTTATACCATGTTTCCTTACAAATATTTTAACTTAGAACCAACAGTGTATTGTGAAAATTATAATATCCATTTTGCGTTTCCCTGGAGACTGGAAGCCTTCCGCAGTACTGAGAACAGCCAAAGTGTGACTCAGAAGAAGTATAATATTTTCTTAGTATATTACAATACTAGGCGCTGCCTGCGGCTTCGCCCGTGTGGTTTTTTTCAAAAATAAAAGTAGCCTAAGTTACTCCTTACAACATCATCTATCTGGCAGTGAAAGTCCCGACAAAATCGATACAGCCGTTTCGGGGATAAGCTGGAACGAACAGACATACAGACGGACATTTAAAAATAAATGTTTTTTGTTTGTAACTACCGTGTGTTGTACTTTAATACGCATTTATTATTATGTTTGCGCTTCAAATAAAAACGCATTCAGTCTCCCAGCTGCTACTGAGACTGAATTAGAGCCACAAGGCTTGCCTGCTACCACATGAGACTTATTATAATAGAACATAACTAGCAAAATGTGGGCGGACCGCTTTCTCCCATTTCGTGTAATCTGTGCGTACTTAGGTGTCTTTCCTTCTATTAAGAGCGTGTATATGCCAGTGACCTTGAGTGGTTAGCTTGCGTGTTCTGTACTGAGCTCACGCAACGCGTCGTACGTTCAGCCGGTAATAGGACTCGCCCATCCAGGAGCGCTGTTCCCAATTTGACGCATTATTAATTTATTATGCACAAAAAAAAGGCATTTTAATAAAACGCGTGTACTAAAAGATCAATAATTAAATTATCTTTAAATTGGTGAAGGCTTCAAAAAAATACGTTTGGTAGATTTTGCGCCATTCTCAGTTTTTTATCCGCGTTAGACATAACTATACATATTAATTTCACTACGTAATATAAACATAATCTAAAATATTCGTATATTAAGTTATTGAGAAAATGCTGCAATTTAACATATATTTTTTTCAAATCATTAACACTACTCGTTTAGACGTGATCTTCAGTATAAAATCATTAAAAGTTGGTTATCGTCGCCTTAAGAGTGTGTATCGTCTTTCCATACTGCGTTAAGCACGATGCAACGCTAATCGTGTGTACGTACGTAGGATTACATGATTGTTAAATAAAAATGAAGAACGACTTAAAAAAAAGCTTTAATTTCGGAAGCCGGTGGTTATTTTTGTAAAAATACCTTTTTTTAATTAACCTGAATTTTCGTCGATGATGTTTTAATTAAAATTTAATAACGTTATTCAAATAATAATTGTTGGAAAAAGTGGTGAAGTATAAAGTTGAACTGTTCTGAAGTTAGATGACTGTGTTCTCTATAATGAGGAGGAATCGTAGGAATTTACCCTGGACAGGGTTTGTATAAACATTCATCAGATAATTTTGGAACAGACATTATCAGTCAGAAGCCTGTAGGTCTCATACACGCGCGGACAGTACAACGCCTTGCATGTGCAATATAATAATGCATTCAGGGTGCTGATGAGGCTGCCCCGATTCTGCAGCGCATCAGGAATGTTCGCCGAGTCTCATGTGGACTGCTTCTATTCTACCATGCGAAAACGGTGTACTTCCCTGGTGCGCAGGGTTCGGGCTAGCTCCAACGGCATCCTGAGGGCATTCGCACAGAGGTTCGATTGCCAGTACCTGAACCATTGCTGTATGGTTTACATACTGAGCAATCGAGGTCGGAATGATCTTTTTAATTGTGTTTTTATTTATTGTTTAATGTGTTTTTTTTATTTGGTAAAATATTTTGTGCTTTTAACTTTAAAAACGTTTATTTCAACCAACAAGGATCATTCTGGTTGGTCGAAATAAACGTTTTTATTTACTTATTAGAGTCGGGCACTGCTGTTTTACAATGGGATGCTTAAATATTTTAATATCAAGTTTTAACCCATTTTTTTTTTCTTTCCAGATTTAGATAAGCAGTTCTCGGTGCACCCCCAGAACGCGACGGCGTGGCGTGGCCAGCCGTTCGTCCTGAACTGTGACATCAGCTCGGGGCCGGCCGCCACCCACTCCTGGCAGAGGGATGGAGAACCCCTGCCTGATAATAACAGGTATGTGTTTTGTTATAATAATATGTATGTGCATGTGCACTACTACAAGAACGTCATCACCAAATTAAACCCACAAAAAGAAAAATATTTTTCTTCGATATTGAGTGGAAGAGAAACTCATTTACTTACTAATAAAAAAAAAACCGGCCAAGTGCGAGTCGGACTCGCGCACGAAGTGTTCCGTACCATTATCTAAAAAAATGGCAAAAAAAACACGTTTGTTGTTTGGGAGCCTCCCTTAAATATTTGTTTTATTTAATTTAATTATTTATTTTTTTAAAGTCAATATAAATCTACATATTCTGTGAATATTTCAAGCGTCTACCTGTTGCCGTTATCAATATAGAGCAAAAACAAGCAAAAAAATCGTTTGTTGTATGGGAGCCCCCTTAAATATTTATTTCATTCTATTTTTTAGTATTTGATGTTATAGCGGCAACAGAAATACATCATCTGTGAAAATTTAAACTGTCTAGCTATCACGGTTCATGAGATACCGCCTGGTGACAGATGGACAGACGGCCAGACAGACAAACAGAGAGACGGTGGAGCCTTAGTAATAGGGTTCCCGTTTTACCCTTTGGGTACGGAACCCTAAAAACAATGTGACGTACGTACTCAAAATATTCGTGTAAATTCATTGTTTCAGATATCATTTGCTGAAGAATCAGCTACTTATTACGGACGTAACAAGAGAAGATGCAGGATTGTACAGGTAAATAGTGATAATAAACATCAGTAAGAAAAAAAAATGAGCCGTCACGGGACGCCTGGCAGATGTGAAACATCGAAATTATTTACACACTACTACATGTAGACTGTATAGTGGCGACGCGTCGCCACGGCATGCGTCGCCCCGCCAGCAATCAGTTTTACGGCTATAGATGTTTCACGTTAACATCTCTGTTCAGGAGAACAACCAGCGTGGCGGGGCGAGCACGGCCTACTGTGACATGAATTGAGTCACACATTTTATCACAGTTTGAGCGATAAAACCGTTTTGTCATAAAATGCTAGTACAAATTGACAAGACATGAATTATCATGTCTTGTCACAAACGCCCTGGCACGCCTGTGCTCGGCCCGCAGTGCATTCCATAAAAGATTCCTTATTTGTATGTGTTTAGAACACCCGGCGCATAGTTTTACTCGCTACGAAACATGCATCTTGCAACGCTACGTGCGAGCTACGGCGTAGCACTTGCTACGATTTCGCTACGCCAAGACAAAAGCTTTCTCTAAGGTTATTTGCTATTTCAGTAACCGGGTTTCAAATATGTCTCATTAAACTTTACAAAGATACTGGTATACAGGTTTAAAAGAAGATGTAGTGACAAAAATTGAAGAGGGTATGCTTAGATGATTTGGTCATGTTGACAGGTTGAATGAAAGGCGACTTACAAAAGGTATTTTGTAAGTCGCCTTTCTTTCTCTTTCTTTCCACCCGGGTGCTGTATTTAATTTCCTTCAATATCTGTATTAAAATATTTTTTCCTATCTTTACCAGATGCAAAGCAACAAACTCCCACGCAAACAGAACACGCGTCAGCCATGGAGGTAGGCTGCAAGTGGAGGAGGTTCTTGCTGATTCGGACCCTGCCATCCTGCCGGTCCATCATGAGAGGGATATAGCTGTTTCGAAGGACGGCACCGTGGTGCTGCCGTGTCCTTTCACGGGATGGCCTAAGCCTAAGGTGAGACAGGTTTCTTAAATGATTTAAGATTAATGCCTGTTTAAACTAACACAAGGCTGTCGTTAGCTGTTCCTAAACGAATGCCTGAACAAAAGCGTGCTGTTGGATTTTAATTTTTCGGTACCGAGCTGAGCATTGAAAATACGACAGCCGCGCGCTTCTATTTAGGCATTCGTTTAGGTGTTTATGAAAATGTGCATTAAAAATCAAATCAAATATTTTTTTAATTCAGGCGTACGCCATATAAAATCACCAGATTATAAATTAACTACTTATTACAAATTATTATTATTAAATTATACAAAACAAACAATCAATCAATAACATCAATATTACATTACATTACACAAAATATTATTTTAGCTGGAATATTAATTGCCTGTAAACTCGTATGTGGTTCTCAATATTCCTTTGTCAGATTTATGTATTCGGTACATAAAATATACCTGCGACTTTCTCATGACTGCGTAAAAGTCATCAACCCTGCTTTCGGCAAACATAACCGCCGCCACGGCAAACCCAGTTTATTTTTAATGTATGATTATTTTAATTGAGAAGTAATATGGGGTGACAGTCTTACAAAATTATACGAGTTTATATTCTTCGCGACTTTCCCCCAGATCTTGAAAGTCTATTCCCCATTTCTTGGTGTCAAACATATTCTTATGAAAGTTATTTAATTGGCTGTTAAGCTAAACACACAGAAGGCGGGTGCGGGACGGGCGTGGGTCGGGACGGCAGTACGGTGGGCTGAATTCCATGTATTTATATGAATGACATCACATGAAAAGCGTGCGCGGGTCGGGCGCGGAGCGAGTCGGGAGCGGGAGCCGCGCACGCGTTTCGTGTGGTGTCATTCATATAAATACAGAGAATACACCCCGCCGTACTGCTGTCCTGACCCGCGCTTGACTCGCACTCGCTGACTGCGTGTGTTGAGCTTTATTATTTTGGTCAATGAATCACAAAGTAACTGCGATCATGAGGAGATTTGACAGCAGAGACTTATCAATGTCCACCAAATTCATGTGTTTGTAAAAACAAAACTGTCTTGTAAAAGTGTTTGTACAAATCTACTTACATAAATAAATATCATCATTTACCAGGGTTTCAGAATACAGGTGAGACTTCCACCAATATGACCCAATTAACCGAATCCACTCTTTTCCAGTTAATATGGGAATTCTCCCAACCTGGACAGAGAACCAGCGAGTTGGAGGCTACAGATGAGGTCCTAATTCTCCGCCGAGTAGACCTGGAGCAAGAGGGAGTCTACACCTGCACTGTTGAGGGGAACAGCGACCTGGTTCAGGTGAGTCATAATCGCCAGCGTGTAGCTGTCGACTGCTGGATATAGGTTTCTCCAATCGCACACCACTCAGCTCAATCTTTGGTCACTCACTTTGGACCATTACTAAGCTCCTAACGACTTAACCTAGCCTATGTTGAGTAGATGCCTAGACTAAGATGAGTGGATGCCTAGCCTAAGTTGAGTGGATGCCTAGCCTAAGTTGAGTAGAAACCTAGCATAAGTTGAGTGGATGCCTAGCCTAAGTTGAGTGGATGCCTAGCCTAAGTTCAGTGGATGCCTAGCCTAAGTTGAGTGGATGCCTAGCCTAAGTCGAGTGGATGCCTAGCCTAAGTTGAGTGGATGACTAGCCTAAGTCCAGTGGATGCCTAGCATTTAAATAGGAAATTCTAGGCTTTTAGACCTTTGCGTCGATATGCCGGGGTCACTATCGTTTTTTGTACATTATTACGTTTTTGTATTGTTAGGGTTTTACATTGCTGTCACTAATTAGAAGAAAACAAAATGTATACCTACCACGAAGTATGTTAAATTTGAAAATGCTGATTATTCATGACGCCTTTTGTATTTTCCACATAATACAACATTAGCCATAATTTTGATGTAGGGACAGATAAGGTTAATGAACAGTGTATTCATTTCTACAGTTCGAAATGTTACATGAAACTATTGTTGTTCAATGTACTGTGTTCAACTACTTTCCTACGGTAGATATTTATATTTTAGGACATCTAAGTAAACGTATGCACACATTGGCAACGCTTTTCACACATTATTCTTAAATATTATGTTATTTATAACGTCGATAAAAAATAAATTAGGTAACACCTGGTGAATAAGACTTTTAAAATGTGGTCAATGTTTTGGTTCCAAAGTTCCAAGACTAGGGACAAAAAGAAGAAACTTAAAAATAGAACCATGACAATAACAGCTTTTTAAAATTTTCTATAAAGCTGAGCCCGGCTCATTACCGTTACGATTTTCCACCAAACTTTTACTCCATACAAGACGTGCCTATTCGTCATCACTTGGAAATAAATGATTTTTTTTTAATACTCATATTCCCGACTCCACACCATTATAAATAACTTGTTGCAAGGCAAATCGTTCTACACTTAGTGTCACTGTGACACAACTAAAGTAAATCTTTAAATTGCCTTTGGCGCTTCTCATACACGTCCGTATTTGTCAATGTGTACGCACTCTATATTGCGCAAACGCGAAAACTTATCAAACATTATTCAATTCAATGGTAAAGTTATCTATATAATTGCTTTTCGTTATACATAGAGAAAGGTATATAATGTCGTGTTTTCTACGAATATCCTTGTATGCCTGCCAGCCATTTGTGTTAAGAATTGAATACATATTGTCTTATTTAACTGAATGTTAACCTTAGGCGTATTTGATTATTTGTATGTCATATAATATTTTATTCTCTTGTTGATAGGGAAATTGTTTTTTTGTTAATACATTCGATTTGTTTGCTTACGCTTTGTAGGTTTCAATCTATTGCTATTGCCAGAACTGTCTCGATTTTGCTAGGTCATCATCCTGCTCCCCCCCTCACCCCTTCTCCCCTATCCCAATTTATTTGAGGTCAGCGCAACATGTCGTTTCTTCCTTATTTCTCCATAAGTCGTCATCTCCATCCACATACTCAAAACTTTCCTCGCCACATTTTCCTCATTCCTGAGCATCACATGCCTATACCAATAGTTACTAAATAAAATTAAATTTATTGTTTCCTTTTCCTTGAAAATAAAAGAAAAGAGTGGGTAGAAAAGTCAATTAGATTCACAGAAAATTTTCTAACACGTGTAGACTTAATTTCCGAAAATACTCTTTTATCTCGTTCGTGTTTTGCCGTTTAGTAAAAAAAAAAGCAGCATACATAATTAAATAGGCTTCTTTGTCTTACTGTCGACACGTGTAGAATAAATAAAGTAAAATAAAATATTGTTCAAATAGAGGTCATTGTAGCGGCATCAATATCGCCACATGTGAACTACGCGTCACACTGACGTCACGCAAAATCCTGCTTCTAGCATATAAATACAACATCCCGACATCAACCGCCGGGCAGTTGCCCACCAGACACAACACCCGTCTGGTCGGAGGATCCTCCCTATTCTATTGAGTATGAGTGAACTTATACATCCTGTTCCTCATACCTCTAAATCATAATTTCAGCCAAAAGACTTCCACTGCTGGACTTAGGCCTCCCCCAAAAGGGGGGGGGGGGTGCCATAATCGCCATGCTTGGCAGGCGGGTTGGCGATCGCAGTAAGGTGTTAAAATGCATAGAGAACGCTGCTGCCCATTCTCTAGTAAGTCCCTTAGTCGCCTTTTATGACACGGTAAGAAATAGGATGGTGTTGTGGTCTGTCTATCGTCTGTCAAGATCCTTTTTCTTAGGAAAGCGTGGAGGTATCAACAACAAATACTGTCTACGGTCCCTTGAAGCTCTATTATAAAATCAAGCTTCTAAGTCAACGCTTTAAAAAATACGGCGATTTATGCGACATTATTTTGATACTCGCAAATATATAAAAACCTATAGGGTACTTCCCGTTGACCTAGAGTAATGGTGGGCCCACCTCTAAATAGAAATAAGATACTCATGAATGAATAGGCATTTTTATGTAGAATAAAACTTAGTATTACGGCTAAGGTTAAAAGTAAGTACTTTGGAAGTTATACTACCTATAATACTGCCATAAAAGTGATCCCTTGTCTAAACAATTAATGATCGTAGTTTAATTCGTTAAGCAAAGTGGTTAAGCGATTGACTGCTGCGCTGCGGGTCGCGGGTTCAATTCCCGCACGGAACAAATATTTGTATGACCTACAAGTAGTTGTTCCGGGTCTGGCTGTTTGTGTATGTGAGTTTAAATGTTTGTAAACGTGCCATAAGCCCACACTACAGGAGAAAATTCCAGTGTGGGGGGGGCAAAGTAAAAACAAAAAACCGTGTCGGCATAAAGTCATTGCATAACTCCGTATCTGGTCCCCTCCACAGATTTAGTAAATCTGTGGTCCCCTCTCTACCCGCCGCGCTATTGGCCCGGGGGGCGGTAGAAACTTGCGCTCACACCATATCTTGGCTTTGGTACCTAGGAGTTGGGAGATATCAAACATTCGTGTCATTATGTAACTGTCATTGATGTCCATGACGAATAATAAATCTTTTTTGTTTTAAAGTAAAATACATGTATTGTTACTATTCTACCGCATAAATATCCATAAAGAATATGTTAGACTGAGACGACTTTAAGACGTCGTATCTTCGAAAGTACTAATATTTGACCACAGTTTTATTTGTAACTAATGTTCCGCTTAAAAAGCCCTATCCTACGGTATATCAAATGTTACTTTAGAAGGTGGGCCCAGAGCTAATTCATTTGTTTTCCACGCTGCTTTGGCAAGAATCAAGGTCTCAAGGAAAAAGTAAAAAAATCGTTAATTTGTAGTTTTATCATATAAAAAAAAATGTTTTGCGATTACAAACTTACATTTGGAGTTGGAATATTGACCGTGGCGTATATCAATGTATGGGGAGAACATGTTTTTCAACTACAATGTTAAGTTTGTTTTTGGGATTAATTCACCCCAACTACGGAACCCTTCATTCATTACAGATTAAAAATTTATCGACAATGTAGTAATTAGTAGTAAATGTAAATTGTCTTTAGTCTCTAGCCCTGACATCACGCAATGGACAACATTGTAAAGTTTTTAGTGTATTGAATACGAGGCTTTTGACTACTTTGTAGGTGTGTAATACAATAATGTTTATTTTGTTGTAATGTGCGTTTTGTTTGTGCAGAATAAACTATTTTTCTTTCTTTCTTTCATTCATTGTGCGTGGTCCGACACGCACTTGGCCGGTTTTTTCAAGACAATTTCGCTACTATGCCCCTCTGTTAAAGTCATTCATGCACCAACAGATCCTTCCAGCACTTTATAGACAAAAGAAGGTTCTCACCTATTTCTTTCCTCGTCTCCAGACATTCAACGTGTCGATCACGGAACCAGTGAAGATCACAGTGCCTCCGACGTCGAAGCAGACGTTCAGAGCAAGCACGGTGCGGTTCAACTGCACGGCTGTGGGGAGACCAGCCCCCCGTGTCACCTGGTACAAGGATGGGAAGCTGCTGGCGTTGGCTGGTCGGGTGAGTTATAATCATCAGCCTATAATTTATAGCATTCCTTTGTTAAAAGTACAGCTAGCCTACTGACCTCAATTTTCTCTCCCACTGTCCCATTTTTAGGGTTCCGTAGCCAAATGGCAAAAAACGGAACCCTTTTGGATTCGTCATGTCTGTCTGCCCGTATGTCACAGCCGCTTTTATACGAAACTATAAGAACTATACTGTTGAAACTTGGTAAGTAGATGTATTAGTGGTGTATTAGTAGCATACGTGTGGGTATCTATGGATAGGTCTTCAAAAATGATATTGAGGTTTCTAATATATTTTTTTTCTAAACTTAATAGTTTGCGCGAGAGACACTTCCTAAGTGGTAAAATGTGTGTCCCCCCCCCCCCCCCCCGTAACTTCTAAATTATGAGAATGATAAAACTAAAACAAATATATGATGTACATTATCATGTAAACTTCCACCGAAAATTGGTTTGAACGAGATTTAGTACCAAAGTAGTTTTTTTTTTAATACGTCATAAATCGTAAACCGCAATTTACCTTTCATTCAACACTTTACAAGAACTTTTATATTATGTTACTTGCTGCTACGGAACCCTTCATGGGCGAGTCCGACTCGCACTTGGCCGCTTTTTCTTAAAATCTCAAGTAAAAAACAATGTCTTAGCTGCTTTGGTTTTCTTAAAAAATATTATGTGCACTCGATTATTGAAATGTATTTGTTTGTTTTGTTAAAGATCGTGGTGCTACCATCAGTTGATGGAAAGAGAATGGAACTTCTCATCAGAAGCGTTACATCGGAGGATGCAGGTGAGACAATCTAGATAAAAGAATTGACATGCTAGTTTATCATTTGTGGTCTCGAGGTACAGCTATAGCTTTATGTAAGCGGGCACGCCCATTATGTAAGCGGGCACGCCCATTATGTAAGCGGGCACGCCCATTATGACTGGAGGCTTTTATTTAGGCTTTTAGTTAGGTACGTTCTGTTTAGGTTTTTTTTTGTTTTAATTTTTTATTTGTTTTTTGTAGCTAACATTATTAATGGCAAATAATTAAATTTAATGTTTGGTTTTGCGTAATGCAAATTATTTTACATATTACCTACTATTGTATAGAATCAAGTTTTCTAACTGAACGCTGGAGCTGTGCTGCTGGGGAGTTAGTTGCGTCACTTCTTCTTCCCAGCTAAAGCACTAGGAAGTGGTGGGCGTTTTTGGGGGACTGTCTCATGTAACTTTTGACGTTCTAAGAGTGTTGATTCTCAGCCTAGTTTGAATTGGGCACGCTACAATTGTAGTTATAAGTCCCCTCTTTTAGGAGTGGCTAGAGAGGCGCCACGGCGTCCTCACCGGACACGGTTATTTCGGGATGTTCCTGTTCAGGATAAAGCGGGAGGAAACGCCCGGGTGTCACCACTGTGTCGATCACCCGGAGGACACGGTGGAGCATACAGTAGAGGTCTGCCCGGCTTGGGTGGAGCACCGCCGTGTTCTCATGGAGGCGATCGGCGGCGGCGATCTCTCGCGTCCGGCCCTGGTTCAGGCCTAGGTTCGGAGCGAGAGTGCATGGGAGGCCGTCACCTCGTTCTGCGAAGCAGTAATGGTCGTGAAGGAGGAGGCGGAATGCGTGAGGCAGGGTTTGCGCCCTCGTGCCCCTAGTCGCCGCAGGAGACGCCCCGGGCGTCGGGAGTCGCAACCCGATTTCCGGCCACCGCACCGTAGGCGCGGGCCTGAGGACGGTGAGTGATGGGTAGTTCACCGTCCGTTAAGGACCAGGCCCGGGTCGACGGCGCGTTGTGTTCCACGTGCGCCTCGCAACGGGGTCCATTAGGGCCAATGCCTGCCAGGGTTGCGAGTTTGTCCGAAAGGGATATCGTAGACCTGGCACACAGGCCAATGAAGAACACGGGTGGGTTTTTGTCAGTAAAAGTCTGACACGCCCTCCCGCTTCACCCAGAGCGGGAGAAGTTATTTGATAATTTCCCAACCAGAAAAGCCTAGTTTGAATAAATTACTTTTGATTTTGATTTTTGAACATCAATATATTTTCATACATAGCAGGAACTAACATTCAACAGATACCAATGCACTCTTAAATTCTTCACGACGACAATGAACGAAAATTAAGTTGCCGCACTGATAGGTCTACCGCCTGTGTACATATACCAGTGCTATAAAAACAAGTCTTTAAAATTCTGGGTCACCAAATCCTTATTGAGTACTTACAGGATAAAAATATAGATAGCTTTATAAAGTAAGAGTAATTTATTGACACTGAATATTATGACAATACAAATAGTGTGACATGATTTAATAATTTTAATCGTCATCTGGCTAATTATATTTTAATTTGGACTATTACTTTCATTTTAACCTAGTTTATTTGATTTTAAGTGATGATGAGACATGTATTATTCATCTGAATTTTAATTTTTATTTTTAAACCGACTTTTGCAGTATTCTGAATTTATTTTATTATTGTTTTATTTATTTTATTTGATTTTTTTTTCTTTTTGAGTATAATTATTTTGTAATGTTATTTTAATAATTATTTAATGATATAGCCAATAATATAAATATTTGCACACCTTGTTAGGTAATGAATGATACAATGTACTTTATATTTATTTGTAACATCTGTTTAAGCACGCACCTGTATTAAGCAAATAAATAATTTGATTTGATTGAGTTATATCGATTGTATCCCCAGGAGTATACCAGTGCTTCGCGCAGAATCCCACGTCGTCAGCGTCGTCGTGGGCGGCGCTGGACGTGACGGGCGCGCGCGCGGCGGCGCCGGCCGGCCTGCGCTGCGCGCCCGGCGGCGCGCGCGCCGTCGCCGTGCGCTGGCCCAAGCTCGACGCGGATGTCATGGCCTATACCGTCCACGTTACTACGCCAGGTAAGGGACATCCAATTAATAAAAACCGATAAATTTATCCCAAAAACAAACTTAACACTGTAGTTGAAAAACATGTTCTCCCATACATCGATATACGTCACGGTCAATTCTCCAACTGCAAATTTTAATGTAAGTTGGTCGACTATTACTCGTTAACTTGTAAAGACTACTTAGCTGCGGTAGTTTTTCTTTTAATTTCGTTATATATAATACTGCCATGAATTTTGTCACATATCCAAAAACAACCATTTAGCTGGCAGGTGGGACACACACACACACACTTGACTTACAAAATATAGCACTTTAAAGCTTAATATTACGCAAATGGATCCCTGAGTCGGAACTGGTCTTGACAGACCCTCAATATTTTTGAACGCCCTATCCAACGATATCCCACATCATGGGATGGACGAGAAACAAAAATATCATCCCCACATTACGTTTATGAGAGATATTAGGTACCCTAAAAATATATTTTTCTAGATTTTATTTTACGACTTTGTCGGCGTGATTAATATGTATACCCATGGCTAATTACAGCTTTCTAGTACTAAGAGTCTCTGAGCTAAGCCGGGGACAGACAGACAGACAGACGGACATGGCGAAACTATAAGGGTTCCTTGTTAGCTACGGTGCCCTAAAAAAAACGAGCGAGCCATACAGTCAGACAAAATAAAAGTGGTTGTAAGGTCCAGAAGTAGTAGGCACCTTACACTTGTACAATAAGTTATAGCTCGCTCACTTGAAGTAGTTAAAGTTAGTTTAGGTGAGTTGACGGAAACCACGGATTTAGTAACACTTGAAAGTTTATTAAGTAGCCCGATTTACAAGTAAAGATTTGGATGCTAATCCGCCTCGCTCGCGCTAGTAGTAATTTGTCAACTAACTTAATAATATGTTTAACGCTAATATAAGTGAATAAAGTAAGTAGGTTGCTGCGTATGCAGTTTAATACATTGTACGTGAACCGTACAGTGGTTGCTATTTTGATTGCGTAATTTGTTATTTTTATACATTCTGTGAGTACCTATACTTACACACCGACTTATTATTTAAAAAAAAAATATGAAAACATATACGATTTTTGTAAATATGTGAGCACCATGTATCTATCTCACAATTAAGTTATTTTTCATTGCTAATATTTTAATTATTTTTTACCTATTATGGCATAGTAATTTTATTCTAGGTGCATCGTCTTCACATATTATTATAAGCATATAATTAATGTACTCAAACAAAATATTGTTAAACATTTTTAAAACAGTAACGGTGGAGTGTCTTACCCATTCTTCTCCATACAAAACTACCTTTTGAAAGGGGCAACTAGAAACAATTCTATTTTTTTGTAAATTTTGACGTTTAAAAGTGCCTCATAATTATGTGCATATTTGAAATAAAAAAATTGACTTTGACAGTAGTCGATTAATGATTAATGATGACATCTGACATCTCACCTTGCTAATAAGCAACTAAGCAGCGACAGAAATTAACTTCAAAAAGCTAAATACTGAAATATTGATTCACTTAATAATTATTCATTACTAGTTACTAGCCCACTGGTCGAAATTCGACCCCCACTACTTACAATTTAAATAGTAATTACTAATTCCATGCTATCAAAAAGTACGTAATTATTCCATGCTCAAGTTGTCACTTCCTGTTACACACTTCCGTCTCTTCTCACGAAATCTTTCCCACCTTTTTGTGGCAGTGTTTTCGTCCGAGAGGAAAGACGTCATCATTTCAGCCGAAAGACGTCCACTGCCGGACATAGGCCTCCCCAAAAGGGTTTGCCATAATGGCCACGCATAGCACATAGAGAACGCTGCTGCCCATTCTCTAGTAAGTCCCTTAGTCGCTTTTTACGACAGCCTCGGGAAGAAATAGGGCGGTGCTATTCTTTACGTCCGACACCACAGAGACAAGGAAAGATGTAGCACATCAATAACCAAATTGTTTTTGTAGAACGATGTAATTTTTGTATAGACGAGCATTACACCATTTTCACCGTTATAATATCAGACAGCTATACAAATTGCCTTTAGTTAGGTTAAAATCACCCTCAATTACAGTGACCTCTGAGTTTCTTTCGGCATTTCTTCTCTGGAATCAGTCAGCTACGAAATGCCGGCGCCATTTAGTTTTAAAGGATTGACGAAAAAATGTACATGCAATAGTATCTTAAAAAATGATTTATCAAATGATTGTCAATATTTTTTAGTGTCTTGGATACGAGGGTTTTGGCTACTTTGTATGTGTGTATTAAAATTATGTGTAGATTTTTTGAAATGTGCGTTTTGTTTGTGCAGAATAAACAATTTTTCTTTCTTTCTTTTTTCTTTAAAAAATCTACTTACAGTAATTTCATTTCAATTCGAAACGGGCCCTATATTAATCCTATTTGTATTTTCCAGCTGGCATATCATTACCTGGGCAGCCAGTTCTTGGCATTGAGGATGTCATCCTTGTTGCGGAGCCACTTACACCCTACGGATTCCAGGTTAGTACTCCCTACTCAGACTTGAAGTTGTGGACGAGTATGTTTACCTCAGACAAACTGTCCAGTTAGGTAGGTCCAACTTCGAGAAAGAGGTCAATCGTCGAATCCGACTCGGCTGGGCAGCGTTCGGGAAGCTACGCAATATCTTCTCGTTCCACATACCGCAGTGTCTCAAGACGAAAGTCTTTGACCAGTGCGTGTTGCCAGTGATGACCTATGGTACAGAATCGTGGTCGCTCACAATGGGCCTTATCAGAAGGCTAAAAGTCACTCAAAGGGCAATGGAGAGGGCTATGCTTGGAGTTTCCCTACGTGATCGAATCAGAAATGAAGAGATCCGCAGGCGAACCAAGGTAACCGACATAGCCCGAAGAATTGCCAAGCTTAAGTGGAAGTGGGCAGGGCACATTGCTCGCAGAACTGATGGCCGATGGGGCCGAAAGGTTCTGGAGTGGCGACCGCGTACCGGAAGACGTGGCGTTGGAAGGACTCCTACAAGGTGGACCGATGACCTTGTGAAGGCCGCAGGTATCCGCTGGATGCGGGAAGCACAGAACCGGTCGAAGTGGAGGTGCTTGGGGGAGGCCTATGTCCAGCAGTGGACGTCTTTCGGCTGAAATGATGATGATGATGACTCAGGCTTTAGCAGTCCACTGTACAAGTTGAACGTTCAGAAATAGGGAGAAATTGGTTGGTCACCACCACCAGTCTCCCTAGACTGGTGACAATATTTCTTGTCACGAAAAATTTAGTTGTAGAAACTTCCATAGGTCTGCTTTTTCTCCATTTGTAATCATACAGTAGAAAATAACTTTATTCACTTTTTTGCGCACAGGTTCAAGCTTATATCAAGTCTTCAACGACAAGTAGGAACGTTGCCAGCGACATTTCGGAGAGCGTCACGTGTCAAGGACAGGGAGGTAAGCAGTAAAGCATAAACTATAGTTTGTATTTCTGTTAATTGGTTATAAACAAAAATAAATTAGAATACACAAAACTAGATGAGGTCGATGTTTCCCAACTGACTTCTCTGAGAAGAAACACCGAAACAAGGTCTGTCTCTTTAAAAGTCCAGATGTTATCTTGGGTAGATCATGTGAGGACCATGCAGATTACTGTCTGAGATGGTCTTTTGAGGAAAGAACCACACAGATTTGACTCACCTGTCCAGTCAGTGCATGCATGTGTCAGTAATCGCATAGCTCAACTTATAACGTAAGGCTCATAGTCTCCCAACATAGCCTTGGTTGTGCGGCTTCATTACAAGCCTACCGTGCGGTACATTTCCGTGCTCGCACGCGGCTAGCATTACCAGTTCTTAATCGCAGACGCCGCAGGCAAAAACCGCATTACGAAATTCCAAGTTTCATTTTCTCTCTAAAATACCTTCTTTTTTTTTTGTTCACGGGGTGGAAAATCCTCATGGATAATCTCCGACTCCCTTACGACTCCGATTCCGATTCTCTTACTGACTAAAAACCACCCTAGTCCGCAATCCCCGGCCAAACGTCGCGGGGGGGTGTTTGACACCCCGCGACGTCTGAAAGGGGCGCACGTGGAACACTACGCGCCACCACCTGGGGTCCAGTGTGATAGGGGGCGGCGGACGTCCCAAAGACCGCCGTCCCTGCACCCATTTAGGGGGGCCGGAAGAGCTCTCTCTAAAATACCTAAGTTAAGCTATCAAGTTTGTCTCCGTATGTCGCTCATAGTCACGATTATTCATACCTTACACTTATGGCAAGATTCAAAAGGGTTTTTTTTTCTCCTCAAGTATTTATGGAATTTTATGGTATTCCGAACATAGTAGGTATTCTCGAAACTATATTACCTCGAAATTATAAACACAAAATGTAAGGTATCTATGCTGGTGACTGCACATACCCATAATCTTACCTTGGTTAATTATTTCCAGTGCCAATAAAACTGGCTCGCCAAGGGGACGATATCTTGGTATCCTGGAGGCAGTTCGCAGACCAGAACCCTGGAGTGAAGCAGTGGATCCTACAATTCAAGGCCGAGAACAGCACCGATGAACACAACGTAACGCTTGAAGGGAAAGTCACTAACCATACTGTTAAAGGTGAATATCACTAGAAGTACCTACTTTTAATTAAACATGTACGCGTTCCTCGTCAATGTAAAATATGGGCTAATAAACCAGCACCGGATAAGACAGAGATAAATTAAAAACTACAAATGCTTATTCCTGTAATTAAATCGTTTAAAATCTAGTCACAATTTCAGCGACAATCCATGTTAAAAACTTGTCAAAAATGTAGGTTTAGAGATATTTTTAACGGATTGGAATGCGGACGTTCTTAAACATACGGGAATTGCCTCTCTGTTCTATTTTGACAAAACTGAGACAGTCCTTAAATGGTATTCTTTCTATTCTGAACTTGTTGTACGTTGAAATAGCGTCTGTGACTTCAGAAGCACGGTACTTCTGAAGTTTGAAGTTGTGAGGCTCACTCTATTTAAAAAACAATTGAAACTCAACTTTAAATTCTCTAAGATAGAGTTGAAGTTGGATTGCTCAAATAAAATTACGAATTTCCTACTGCTATTCGTGGTGGATCTACAGAAATCGAAACATCGTTGTTGAATTATAAAGCGTATTTATCCGGATTTTTAATTTCAATACAAAAAAAAACAACAATATTAAAAATTACAAATTCTCTTTCCTAGTGTCCTCACAAGAACCGCTTCAAGTCCGAGTCCTGGGCTCGAAGCTGCTTCCCTGGCTGCAACAGAACCTGACGCTGGTGCCCTGGACGTCCACCAGCATCGCCATCCATGCGCCCGACGGCGGGTGAGGTTCTGTTGTCACCAAACAGATGATCTTCTATTTTATAGTTTTAAGTTTAATTTAGAGACGTGAAACTGAAGTACTTTTTTTTTTTTTTTTTTAAAACGTTGCCCCACACTAGGAATTTCTCCTGTATTGTGGGTGCGTTTACAAACATTTAAATTCACATACACAAACAGCCAGACCCGGCACAACTACTTGTAGGTCATACAAATATTTGTTCCGTGCGGGAATCGAACCCGCGACACGCAGCGCAGCAGTCAATCGCTTAACTAACTGCGCCAAACGTGCCGTCAAACCGTACTGTATCATGTAATAAAATAAAAAAAGTTAATTTAAGAAATCAAAAACCCGACTGCGTAAAAAGTGAACTTAAAAAAAGATGGAAACAAGATTTATATAAATTAATAAGTACTATAAACAATCTCATGCAGTCGGAGGCATCTTCCTAACAATAACGACCTATTGCCTATAAGCCCATATTAAATAAGTATATATTTTTGTAATCACCTTTCAAACCCTTCATTTGGTACCCCACTCGATAGGCTTGGGAGATATTTTTTTTCGAAGACTCTCCTTTTGGCGCCAAAAACCCGCCATTTTGATTTTTAATAATTTTAATATACTCTATGACACTCGTGCAATAAAGACAAATCTAACAACATATCATTCATCAAAATCGGTTCAGCCGTTTAGTAGTTACGAGGGAACATAGGGATAGACATACATACATCATACAGGTCAAACACACAACCCTCTTTTTTTGGCTTCGCCGCAGTCGGGTAAAAAGCTTAATCACCATTTAAACGATACAAGTTTCTTGCCTGTGGCATACAATCAAAGCAACTAATGACTTGCATCGTCTGAACTAAACACGGTTTAGATAGATGATGCAATGTTTATTGTTACTTCAAGTTATGTTATTCTACAGGTAATTCAATTGCACCGTGTAAATTAGGCATAAGACCTTATGTGAGGCTGAAAGTTAATTTAACTTTATTAGTAGAAGAGCTCTTTGTGAAATAGGTCGTCCGTGGAAGTACTGTCGCGGGCGTGGAAACCGGACCACTTTCAAAACAAAATCCCTTGCTCACGATCAGGGCCGGATTTAGGGCAGGGCAATAGGGGCTCTAGCCTTGGGCCTCCACAAAGAAAAGCCTCCACAATTAGATTTTTTTAGATAAGAAAGAAAATACATCCTTTGTAGGGATGGGTCGTTGACGATTTTTCCGTTAACGAAACGTCAACGTTGATTTACATTCGTCAACTAGTCGATCAACTAGTTAAATTCGTCAACGAGTTAACCTGCATCGTAAACAGTTCATTTATTGAATTGTTTTTATTTAACGCTGGGACGTTCAACGAATCTCCTTGCGTATCAAAGAAAAAAAATCCCAAAAGTCTGACAACCAGTCTTACCAAGGGGTATCGTATTGTGGGGGTCAGATAGGCGGTCGTTCCATGTAAATACTGGTATTCAGTAGCATTCGGTTAGACTGGAAGCTGACCCCAACATTGTTGGGAAAAGGCGGGCAGATTGATTGTGTATCAAAGAAAAAAAATTTCACATTCACAAGGTACCTTTTAAATAGTTTTTTTTTGTCTGTTCTAAATAAATTTTTGGGACCTCCACTTCCAGGTTGCCCCAGGGCCTCCACACCTCTTAATCCGGCCCTGCTCACGATGACCACATCTGCTTACCGCCCAATTTAGCGTCGACTTAAAAAAAAATCTTTAGTTTAAATACGTTTCTCAGACTCTGTTACAATGATCACAGATGTCTGACTACCCTTGACCCAGTTTTTTTTTTATTTACGAAAACAAGGGGCTTAGCAAAAGTCCGATACGGCGATGCTATTGGTTGATGAGCGTAGGTAAGCGTTACTACAGCGGCCGAGCGCTGCAAGCAGGAATAGTACTTACGGTGCCGGTGGTCCGATTTGCACACCCGCAATAGTACACACGGCTACATGTCAAGCTATACATTTCAAGAATAAGCCGATCTCGCATTGTATAGGATTGCCCTACAATGAGAGGTCAGCGTATACTGGCAATGTAGCCGTGTGTCCAAGTACATACCCCGTTACTATTTCTGCCGCTGTACAGCGTGTGCTAACTACTAGTTTGCCAGTGTCGGTGTTTGGTGTAGATTAACAAATACTTAGGCCCGTATTTATAGAGCGTTATACTCAGTACTCAAGCATAACTTAAGACTAGATTCAAGCCATTGGGTTGGTTGAAACTAGTCTTAAGTAATGCTTGAGTACTGAGTAACGCTCTACAGGCTGACTGTGAAAACATGCGACAAAATTTAAGGGGGTGTTCTACCCATCAGCATGAACAACTTTTACTATCGGCCCACTTTAAAATTCGCAAAAAATAATCGACCTTATACAAAATGGTCCAATTGATTATGTACTCTATAAAGGAAGGTCGAGTTTTTTTTTCGAATTCTAATTTGGTCCTATAGTAAAAGTTGTTCATATTGATGGGTCAGTGGAAAGTCACTCTGTATAAATACGGGCCTTAGAGTTGGAAACCCATAACTTAAATCTTTCTGTGAGGAGAAACCCGCGAATTATTTCAGAGTACCTAGCTCATGCCGTGGCAAACATACAGTCAGCGAGGTAAGTAGACTGACGGACATTTATGGTTCTTCACTAGTGGTAGTAAGGCCTAGCTAACCAAAACCGTATAAATACATATCCCTCATCATTCCAGCGAGGTGACAGCGGTCCCAGAAGACGTGGAGGTGACAGACGTGGCCCCCCGGGAGCTCACCGTGCGCTGGCGCTGCGAGGAGGCCGACGTGGCAGTCGAGATCTACTCCTATATGGTCTGCACTAGGAAGGTGGATGGCAATGAGGAGTGTTTGGAGAGGTAGGTGGAAGTTAAGATTAACTTAAGGTTTAAAGAGTTTTGGGATGAGAATTCTGATTTGATTTGATTCATACCGATTTTGAATAGCCTTATTGTACTCGTCGATAGTTGAGTTTTCATGGCAAGATGCAATCCCAAAACGGAACAGTTATTTTTGGTAAAATAACATCCTAAAATGTGTGTTAACAAGATAATAGCCAACAAGAGATAACAATCTTCTTTCATCATTTTCAAGAGTTAAGAAAGAAGCTATTTCCAAGATTCCGGTTCTTCAGGTTCAGATTTTATTAAAAGTGACAATATAATCCAAACACCAACTTTGGTTTGGTACATGAGGGTTGTTTCCGAAACCTCCACATAATTACACTTACATTTTGCTTACGGGTGGGACGTACAATCACTCGATCCACCCTAAAAACTTTGACAATAGTAATTATAATAATCACTCCAACCACCAAACAATTCATGGTAGCGGTTGGAGGCTTGTCCACCTGGTGATCTTCCTAATTCTTTCCATATTTGCTCCCCACAGCCACAGCAAGTCAGCTCGCATAGAGAAGCTGTCACCGAGCACAGAGTACGAGGTGCGGGTACAGGCCAGGATACCAGCCAGGATGGCGGTGGGAGAATTCTCGGCACCCATCCATATTAGTACGCCGTCTGAGGGTAAGTGGGGTCCTAAACAGAATCCGACTTATTACAAAACAAGATTTATATTTTGACATGGCTTAAACCATGGAGCCAGTTTTTCTAATAAGAACGTAACAGGGATTGAAATACCGTTCTTTATACAAAACTGAAAACTTAGTTCGATACTAAGTTGTAAATTTTGTGTTTAGGAACTTTACCATAGTCGGAATAAAGTTCGAAGTTCAATAATGGCTCCATGTTTTAAACCTGGGTCTGAAGATAAACCTTGTTTTGTAATAAGGGGGTTCGTGTTTAATTATCTTGTAACCGATCAAATACACGGTGTAATAGAAATTTTTCATCGGATATTAATAAAAATCTGCTGTTTCAATCAAAATTGTGTTAATAATATGACTTTGACTATTCAAATTCATTTATTTCAGGTTCTTGACCCATATTAAATACAAAAATAATACACAATTTTGTCAATTTTATAAGTGTCACTATTGTGCAATTAAATAAGTAATAAATAGATGATTGGTTAACAAATAAATAAAGTTTATTAAATGACGTAAAAAATATAAGCTAAACATAATATCAATGTCATTTATTTGGAACAGCATAGTCTGCTCAAACTCTTTCTGTGTATCATTCTTACAAGTCGATGCCCGATGGGATTTCCCAACAATAAAAAAGATAAACTTCCATACAAGCTTTCATCCGATCCGAAATTCGCCGTCCGACCTTAGGGGTTAAATATAACCCTTAAGGTCAGACGGTGAATTTTCAAAAATCCGCCCGCAATGCGATATAACGATTATAACGGGTGTAAAAATACCCTTAACAAAGCTGAGAGAGAATTGTTATTTTTTTTGTACTGGACCATACCTGGGAAGTGTTCTAACTTAACTTTAAGTAGGTATTCCCACGATCCCTGTAAAGTCGCTTGCAGCCACAAGCACAATGTTGTGCGTGCGTTACGTTGCGCACTCCCGCAAACAGCGAATATTTACAACAAAAATAATAGTTGTTTCCCAGGAATTATTTTTGCACAAAGTTACTTAGTTTGACGTACAGAATGCGTAGATACGGTTTCGTGGAGGGTCATGTCACACCCATGTATAGAGAACTCTTGTGCAAATGCGTAGATACGGTTTCGTAGAGGGTCTTGTTACACCCATGTTTATAGAACTCTCGGCAAAATTGTATGCTTTCACACCCAGCAGTTAAGGACAGCCTAAGTTATCATAACTGATAGATGTCAGTGATTGAATCATGAATTTATTATTTTTCCATCCAAAGGTTTTTGATAAGTCTACATTCTATCCATCTTTTTTCTCCCCAGGTCCTCAGCGCTTCAAAGATCTGAGATATAAGCTGGTTAACGCGACCAGTCTTCGCGTATCCTGGAACAGTGTTCCTGACAAATATACCATTCACTACAGCAACGAATTAAAGGACCCCATCAACCAGTGGCCTTGTGTTGACACTGTGGGGAATACTGTGTTGGTAAGTAAAAGTGATGCTTTGGGAATTTCAACTTTATTGCTACGGAGAATAGTTCAGTTTTAAATGAAAGGAAAATGGTTTGAATAACTTGTGTGATGTCGATCTAAAATTACCTTTTAGGGACTTTGTAGGAATAACATTAAAGTTGTTGTTTGTGAAAGTTACTGATGTTGCAATGACTACATTTGTATTCCCATATTGGTAAATCAAAGTATCTACTGAAGTGGTTCCAATCTAGCTTTTGATTCGACCAGTTTATAATTATAAAGAGAGACTCCCTAATTTGACTTAGACTATTAAATTTCATTTATTTCAGGTACTTGATCCGTATTAATGAGACTCCCTAATTATTATAAACTGGGTTACTCCTAGCCTGAACAGCCCATCAGCCCGAACATACGCACATTGTCAACCTATAACTACATCATCATCATCGGTTCCGTGTGGTGCCGGACGTAAAGAATAGCACCACTCTATTTCTTCCCGTGGGTGTCGTAAAAGGCGGCTAAGGGACTTCCTAGAGAATGGGCAGCAGCGTTATCTATGCTATTTAACACCATACTGCGATCGCCAATCCGCCTGCCAAGCGTGGCGATTATGGCAACCCGCCCCTCCTTTAGAGGGAGGCCTATGTCTAGCAGTGAACGTCTTTCGGCTGAATGATGATGATGACGAACTACATCAGTTTAAAAGAAATGGATGTACTATTAGCTAGATCAGTATGAACTCACTATGTTATTTGGTTCCAGCTAACCGGATTGGACCTGACGAAGGAGTTGTCCGTGATCGTGACGGGGTACGAGCCTATCGGTCACAGCTCCATATTGCACATACCTGTGCAAGTGCCTGGTGAGGTTGCCTATTTAATTAACTATTAAATTGTCTTGCTTGAGATGTAACAGGAGTCGGGCAGAATTCCTTGTGAAACTATTTTTGGTACACTAGATTTTTTAATATTCTTCTGCACTAAATTATTACAAACACGTAACTTGGCAAGGTTTTGGGGTACTCGTAGTGGGGGTAAGTTCACGCATAGTAGACTTACGCAACAAAAAAATGGTCACTTTTATTGATTGTTAATAGTCTATGGTTATTGCCATCATTTATTTTAAACATGTCTGTTTAGAAGAAAGTTAATGAAAGGAGAGGAATTCGTGAAGTATGTTAGGTGTTTTAAATAAAATACATGATAGCATATTTTCAGTTATTGTGGCCTTTCAAAAAACAATGTTAACGAGAACTAAAGGTCAACAAGATTCATTAGTAGCTGCCGTAAAAATACCCTCGTATTCGTATCAAAAACTCAACAAAAACAAAGGGTATAATTTTCGTGCACGCAAGTGTACCTAATCAGGAGCGAACAGAACGCGGGTTGAGGTGCGGGAGGTGATTATCGTCTGATGCACCAATCGCGTGCTTGGAACGATACTTGAACGACAACGATATGTGAAGACGATGCACCTAGAATAAAATTACTATACCACAATAGGTAAAAATAATTTAAAATTAAACAATGAAAAATAACTTGATCAATTGTAATTTATGTCGTTGGTATAAATGAATAAACTTAATTATGAGATAGATACATGGTGCTCACATATTTACAAACAACGTAAAAATATGTTTTTAACGTAAAAAGAAAAAAAAATAATAAGTCAGTGTGTGGGTTTAGGTAATCACAGAATTTAAAATTAATGCCAATAAAATAGCAAAATTATACAATTTAAATAGCAACCAGTTTGATTTTGTCTACTGCCCAAAGTAAGTCGGTGAGAACTTTTTGAAGGCTCCAACTTATATAAAAACTGTTAATTCGTTGTTCCAGAAGCCAAAGAGCTGCAGTACTGGTTCACAAGGTCCGGCGTGCAGGTGACGTGGCGCGGGGACGGGCCGCGCACCGTGCGCTACTCGCAGAACCTCACGCAGTCGCTGGACAAGTGGCGCACCATCAACGTTACCACTAACACTGTGCTTGTAAGTTTACGGGATAGAACCATTTGGGGAATCTTGTCTTGGAAAGTAGAAATCGCACCGATGAAGAATCGTTTTGAAACATGTTCATTAAGAGAAATTATCTTAAATAATAGATCTAAGATAGAAAGAAGAACGGATGAGCTCGACAAGGTTTTTTAAAGTCTATTTGATTTTAATATATTAAGGAAGAATCTTATGTGAATTAGTCAACTAAATATTCAGATGAGATTTAACAATTTAAATTAGCAAAAAATAAATAGAAATAGAAATAATATTTATTTAAAACATGGTGTATACAGTTTTTTTTTTAATACATTAAAGAGCATAGTTACATGTTTTGCTTGTAACATAGCATGCGAATATTATTGGTTACATTACAAAATGTTTCCCGTCAGTGAATTCTTTCATGCTGTAAAAAATTATTGTTGTTTAACCATTTGAGTAATATTTTTTTAAACAATCTAAAAACTAAAGTTCTTAAATCACTTGGAATTTTATTATAAATTTGAACACACATGGCTTAACATATACTCTAGGGGCTAAACAGCCTTTATTGTATTTAGCCAGTTTTGGTAAGTCATTTAATATAAGCCTGTGAGGATCTCGCTGATTTCGAGGATATACATCCTCTGCTTTTTTAATAAGTCTTTATGCATCTTGAATGGCAGGACCATGTAATCTGGGTGTCGCATTTAGACTTCGCGTACATTCGTAGAAAACAAATACTCTCAGAAGATAGATCCCGGTCAAAATAAGAAAGGTAATCACAGCATTTTTTTTTAATATTGGCTCCGTTTATTTATACAGACGTCGTGAGAGTAAACCAAAGAGTACCTATAAATATTATGCAGATTTAATAATTTGCACTGGCTGCCATATTATGCAGATTTAATAATTTGCACTGGCTGCCATATTATGCAGATTTAATAATTTGCACTGGCTGCCATATTATGCAGATTTAATAATTTGCACTGGCTGCCATATTATGCAGATTTAATAATTTGCACTGGCTTCCATATTATGCAGATTTAATAATTTGCACTGGCTGCCATATTATGCAGATTTAATAATTTGCACTGGCTTCCATATTATGCAGATTTAATAATTTGCACTGGCTTCCATATTATGCAGATTTAATAATTTGCACTGGCTGCCATATTATGCAGATTTAATAATTTGCACTGGCTTCCATATTATGCAGATTTAATAATTTGCACTGGCTGCCATATTATGCAGATTTAATAATTTGCACTGGCTGCCATATTATGCAGATTTAATAATTTGCACTGGCTTCCATATTATGCAGATTTAATAATTTGCACTGGCTGCCATATTATGCAGATTTAATAATTTGCACTGGCTGCCAAATTAAAGAATGGCAGTTTAAAAAAAGACATACAAATTAAAATATAGGCGCTCGGTAAGCTTTCGGCACCGCGTATACCGAGCATGCTGATGTCACACCGCTGCTGCGCCAACAAATTAGAAAATGCCCTAAGCGACACTAAAATTGCCATTCTTCAATTTGACAGCCAGTGCAAACTTTTCTTAAGGGGAATGCGCTAAGGTAGCCCGCGAAATTCAAATTTTATTACGTTTTTTGCAATTCGCAGGTCAGTAACACGTTGTATGTTGATCTAACTATGATTCGCGGCCATAACCAATATGGCTTTACAGAATTATAATCATTCGAATCAGCATTACAACTCCCTAAGTTCTAAAAATCCTACTAAGCTTATTGGTTATGGCCGCGATACGTAATTAGATCAACATAAAACCTGTTACTGACCTAAAAATTGCAAAAAACGTTGGAAAATTTGAATTTCGCGGGCTACCTTAGCGCATCCCCCTTAAGAGGATCTGCATCAAAATCAATTTGCGTCTAACTAGTTATCGAAGCCTATGCTATTGGTCCATCAGGGCCTGGGTATGTAATCATGTCCTGTCAAAAGTCGACTTCTTTATAATACTCTCTATATTGTTCCAGATATCTGGCCTAGCAGCTGAGGAGTCTACGTTCGTGATGGTGGCTGCGCCAGGCCCCAGTCCCCGCAGTCACGTGCTGACCGTACCACCGAGACCACCGGACCACTCCTTCTTCTACCTAAGTATAGCCTTTATTATAGCTTGTTAGTAACACTACTAGTATAGCTTGTTAGTAAAAGGTGCATCTTTGAAACAAAAGAGATAAAATTAACTCACGCTTCTTGTATACAGGTTGAAATTAAACCCGATCTCATAGTCATAGGGATATATCGCTCTCCATCAAATACAAATGCAGATGATTTCATAAACTCTTTATCTCAACACTTAGCTACCCTTTCTTCAAATAAAAATGTAATTATTACGGGTGACATCAATATAAACTTAATACACAAGGAAGAAGAGCAATCATACGAAAGATCGAATCGACTTAATTATTTAAACATGTTAGCAATGCACGGCCTACTACCTGGACATACGCATCCCACTCGAGACAAAAGCTGTCTAGATCATTTTATTCTAAAGCTTAGACCTAATAAAAAATCAGCATCCATAGCAATTATCGAGACCACTATCACCGATCACTTTATGATTTTCCTAAACAAACAAAAGCAAACACAAATCTTTTCAAAATAAAACCTCAATTAACGTAGAATATTCACTCGAGCTCTTACAAAGTAGCAACGTTCAAGAACTTTTAGACCTAAATAACCCCAACATACTAATAAATAATTTAATAACTTTACTACAAAAATGTCTCACTGCCAGTACACTTGTAATAAAAATCCCCCTGAAAAATAGATTAATCAAACCTTGGATAAGCTTGCTGCGCTGTATACATAACCGCAACAATATGCAAAAAAAGTTAAAACTAGACCCTCATAATGAGATACTAAAAATCACTTACAGGAGATACAGGAACTACTGCAACAGCGTTATTAAGAAACAAAAACGTAAATACGATCGCGAACAGCTTTATATGACACATAAAAACTCTAAAAAGCTATGGCAAACAATAAACAATATTACCCAACGAAAACCACCTAAGACACAAAACACAGAATTACTGGAATCAGCCGCTACCCCTCTCGAGGCGGTGAATAAAGTAAATGAATACTTCTCAACCGTTGGAAAGCATCTTGCTGACGAAATAATAAATAAACCTGAGAGACAGGCTCACAAAGACCCCAACATACTTACGAACGTTCCAAACCCACCGGTCTCATCATTTGTACTGCTCAACTCTGACGCTGAAGAAGTAGCAACTATAATTACAAGCCTAAAATCCGACAGTGCTACTGGCTGGGACAAAATCCCCGTAAGTTTTTTAAATCTGCCAAGTTTATTATTTCACCAATAATTTTTCACATTTTCTCTTATGCTGACGATACAGCAATTGTTTTCTCGGGAGAAACATGGGACAGCGCCGGTCGCATTGCCGAACGTGGTCTGTCTACAGTAGCTACCTGCCTCGATCAGAACCTTTTAAGTTTGAATATTTCAAAGACCAATTACATCTGCTTTTCTATATTTGACCGTGCCCAGCCATCACAAGATCTGCAGATTAAAATCCATACCTGCTCCAGCTCTACTAACACCACCTGCTCTTGTTTAAAAATCAACAAAGTATCCAGTACTAAATACCTTGGTGTTATGCTTGATCAAAGGCTATCTTGGCACTTGCACCTAGAACTAATAATGAACAGAGTGAGGAAATTGATTTGGACTTTCAAATCTCTTCGACATGTGGCTACTAAGGATCTTATCCAGCAAATTTATGTCTCCCTGGGTCAATCTATACTTACGTACTGTTTGCCAATCTGGGGCGGAGCATCTAAAATAAAGTTTTTGGAGCTGGAGAGGGCACAGAGAGCTTTACTAAAAGTCATGTACTTCAAACCGATTAGATTCCCCACGGAAAGTTTATACTTAACCTCAAACCTTTTGTCTGTTAGGAAACCCTCTATCCTGCAGATTACATTAAAAAAACACAAATCTCTTCCCTACATTACTTCCAAGACACATTCTAGGAGAAAGAATAAAGTAGCTGAAGATTGTCCAGTGAATACTACATCTGCTGCAAGGCAATTTATTAAACAATCCCCCCGTATATATAACGCTCTCAATGAACAATGTGCCATCTACTCTATGCCATACCACGACTGCAAAAAAACACTAACTGAATGGCTCAAGAGCAAAAGTTACGAAGAAATCGAAGATATCCTACACAAGATCACATAACTAAAGAACACATATAATTTGTACACATACACACCACACACCCCCACGGTACACAAACCACATTTATCTTAAACACATGCCCACTACATCCCGACACCCACACAAGCACACACACACACAATCACACAAACGAACCCACACACAAACTCACAAACATATTCTACACTCAGTGCCCTTACTAATATAATATGGGTTATAAAATGTTAATTAGTTTTAAATGAATCTTTTGGCTTATTTCTCACACATTTGTAGAATTATTGTAAACTGGAGGAGCGGAACCACCTAATACAAGCAAATCTATGCTTAAAAGGTGATTCCAAACCTAACATAGTTATTTACTTAAGTGAAGAAATAAACATTTTTATTTTATTTATTTATTTATTCAGTCTTTCGTAGTTCACTGTTGAAATTAGAAAGAATTAATAAAAACCGGCCAAGCACGTGTCAGACTACGCACAATTAAGAGTTCCGTAGTTGGGATGAATGAATCCCAAAAACAAACTTAACATTGTAGTTGAAAAACATGTTCTCCATACATCGATATACGCTACGGACTTTTTCATTTACTTGTGCTGTGAGACCTTGCTTCCTGCCAAATTTCATGATTCTAGGTCAACGGGAAGTACGCGTGTTATTTGCGAGTATCGAAATATGTCGCAAAAATGTCGCATAAATCACCATATGTTTTTATTGCCTTGACTTAGTAGTTTTAGAGCTCCAAGGGACCATGGGCATACGTATTTGATATTAATTTCCACTTGATACCTTCAGGCATTCCTGAGAAAAAGGGTCTTGACAGACGAACAGACAGGCAGACAGACTGACAGACAGACAGACGGACAATGAAGTCATCCTATAAGGATTCCGTTTTTTCCTTTTGAGGTACGAAAACCTAAAAATAACCTTTATTTGCACTAAACGTGACCCATACAGCGTGGAATACTCACACACACATGCACACATGCTCTTGTACAGTAGTAAAAGAGCATGTGTGCATGTGCTAATGCTACTTAGTAGCATTTGACTAGCGTGTGTATACGAAAAGAGCATGAGTATTTTACAGGCACAGAGAGCATGCTACTAATGAGCGTGCTACCTAGTAGCAAACATGCATGCTTATGAGTAGCGTGTGTATTCCAGGCTTAAGGCGACGATAACCGACTTTTAATGATATTATACTGAAGATCACGTCTAAACGAGTAGTGTTAATGATTTGAAAAAAATATATGTTGCATTTTGCCAATAATTGAATATGTGAATATTTTAGATTATGTTTATATTACATAATGAAATTAATTTGTAAAGTCATGTCTAACGCGGATAAAAAACTGAGAATGGAGCAAAATCTACCAAGCGTATTTTTCTGAATCCTTCACCAATTTAAAGATAGTTTAATTTTTGATCTTTTATTATACGCGTTTTTTTTAAATACCTTTTGTTTTGTTTATAATAAATTAATAATGCGTCAAATTAGGGACAGCGCTCCTTGATGGGCGAGTCCTATTACTGGTTGAACATACGACGCGTTGCGTGAGCTCAGTACAGAACACGCAAGCTAACCACTCAAGGTCACTGGCATATATCTGGGACTTAAAAAAAAAAAACAAGCACACAAACACAATACGGACAAGTTGGCGAAAATTATGAGCCACATCTACATAGAACGGCCGTCGCTCAGCATGATCACAAATAATATTGTATATTGTCCTACTTATTTTATATTATAAACGCGAAAGTTTGTAGGTATGGATGGATGGATGGATGTTTGTTACTCTTTCACGTAAAAACGGCTTGACCAATTTTGATAAAATTTTGTATCGAGGTAGCTGACACCCTGGATTAACATATAAGCTACTTTTTATCCCTATATTCCCACGGGATCGAGACTTACGCGGGTAAAACCGCGGGGCGCAGCTAGTAATACATAATGCTATGACACTATGTTACTATTAGCAGTTTGATTCCTTGCTCACCACTGCATTCAAACAGTGGTGACCAAGCACAGGTAGCTAAATCTACAAGGTGGTACATGCTGGTTTATGAGTGGCAGCAAGGGCTTTGATACTGTGGTGATACTTCAGGGTGGCCTGTGTCCAGCAGTGTACGTCTTGTGGCTAAATGGTTATGATGATGATGAAGCGCGACTGCTGAACCTAGGATTCCTGGTTTATATTCCCGGTTCAGGAAAAGTTAGGGTTTTGTTACAAAGTAACAGCCCCGAGTGTGGATAACTGCCCCGTTTATGAATCAGAATAGGAAAATTTATTTGCTATGAATGATGTTGTACATAAATTCATGAGATCGGCTACACATTACACAAATTAAAATATAAATATAAACAAAATAATGTCAACAAAACAAAACAGAAATTAAAGTAAAGCGTTTCCAAATGTCTTTTATAATGCGCACAGCAAAAGAGTGGAACTAGAGAGTTCCACTCTTTTGCTGTGCGCATTGCCTTGGCCTGCGTCTGTGTTTCCGAACGCATACAACCCTAATCTCTTCAAAGTTAGAGTGAACAGGCTTCTTCTGGGTAATTTCACTCCATCGTCGACTTTGCCTCTGTCACCTCTGCCCTAGACTAAGGTCAAGAGTAAACCCATCCTAAGTAAAAAAAAAGAAAAGTGAATTCAATTAATTATATTATAGTCAGGTACATACAAGTCGACTCCATCTAGCTTATTTTTTTGTTATTTATAATTTATGACGTGTAAAAGTGATTCCGACATCCATTCCACCATTTACAAAATAAACAATTATTTATTTACTCCCCTGCGGTACACCGTATTTGACCGGCTGATGTATATCTAAGCTCACATTTAGTTTCAAGACATATTCTGGACACTTCTGTATGTTGAGTTCGTCCAGTAAGATGAGCATAGAGTCGCCTCCTTTTCAGCGATGCCTACACTTTCAGAGAAAATGGACGTGATATTATGTTATGTATTGATTCTACAGGTATTGGCCTCGGCGCTGGTGCGCTGGTACTGTGCATTCTGGCGGGCGCCGCCGTCTGTATGTGGAGGAGAAGGAAGAGGTTACAATCTCCCGTCAGGTAAGACTTGTTCCTTTCTTTATTAAATTGATGAGGGACCAGACTCGTCAATGTCAAAGTCAAATTATTTATTTCAAATAGGCACATAAATGGCACTTTTGAACGTCAAAATTTACAAAGAAAATATAATTCATTTTAGTCGCCCGTTCCAAAAGGTAGCTTCGTATGGAGAAGAATGGGCAAGAAACTCCACCGTTACTCTTTTAAAATATTTTACAATATTTTGTACTTATACGTACATGAATTATGTAATTATAATTTAAGTGAAGACGATGCACCTAGAATAAAATTACTATACCACAATAGGTAAAAAGAATTAATAATGAAGCAATGACAGATAAATTAATTATGTGATAGACACATGGTGCTCATCTAAGTACAACCATTGTAAAATAAAATAAAATAAAAAGTTTTCCTAAAAAAAATTATATCAGTGTGTGAGTTAAGGTAATCACAGAATGTAAAATAAATGTCATAAAAATAACAAATTATACAATTAAAATAGCAACCAGTTTGATTTTGTCTAGACTCTAGATTGTCATGGAGTTAGACCAGCATGTTTCCAAGCATTCTTATCTTGGATATAATCCTCTAATTTGTAATAAGCTTGTTTACAATGTGTACTTTTCTTGCTCCAGCACTATGTGTTCTTATACCCCAGTTTCCATATAAATACATAACAAATATGAGCATGGTCTACACGACACTTACCTACACCAAAATGATACGCGACGAGTGTCTTTGCAAAATTTTGATGAATACCTATTATATGGTGTTCTGGTACTCCTTGTCATATTCTGTTTGTAATGCTACCAGAGATTGTGATTGATAAGATTACAACACGGCCATATGATTCCCTAGTTCAAGTCCTAATGATTTTCAGATCACGACGACGAAACCTGTCTTCTAACGACGGCAATGAAGAGGAAGGAGCAGAGATGAAGGTATGTACCGAGGTATGTAGCGTTTCTTAACATTGCTATAATGAGTTCTAACACTAAGCATATAGAGTCTGTAATGCCTGTGTCGTGTCTGCAGAACATTGGTAACCGGCTGGCCAATGGCGGCGGGTCGAAGGACGCGGGGGAGCCGCTCCTCAATGGTCATGTTCATATCACTGAGAACCCCAACGTGAGTACAGGCTTATTATTAGTTTAGAAAATATTTTGGTTACTTACCTTCATTCAACTCATAAGTTCATTAATAAAATTGGATGAAAATGAGCACTTTTTGAACAGCCAGTCAATTCTGCTAAAATCTCACCGTAAACATTTGGTTGAAGTGAGTTTGAAATGAACTGTCATCCTACCTGACACTAGGGCATCTAGAGGTTGAAATCTCATCACAAACTCACTTCACCTCAGTTTTCCATGGTGATATTTTTACAGAATACCACTACTGCCCTCAACAAGTCAAACTCACTTGACCATCTTAAATTTTGTTGTCAATTTCTGGAGTTCTATCTAAAGCCTTATCGAATAATAGAGTAGAGTTAATTACTGAATAAAACACTGTTTTGATCACCAGCAATCAAAGACACCAAACGGCCGCATGCGTAAAGGCCGTCACTATGAGGCCGCATTCGACGTGGCGCGGTACGAAGACCCTGACAGCACGCTGGAGACTGTCCTAGACCCTGACTCGTTTGCTTCCACCACCTTCAACCTCCTGGACACCTCCAGGAGACCAGAGTATGACGTGTCCAGGTCTTCAAAGGACCTCAGCACCAACAACTCTTTCAACAAACTCCCTGACGATAACATGAACTCTGAACTCACTCGAAGCACTGACTTCCAATTAGACAACAGCAAAATTCTCCCCACGCTCCAACCTAACGGTTGAGGACCCATCCCTCCCGGTCACCAAGAACTACACTGGGGTAGGCGGCCCCGGAGACCTGGTACCGAACGGTACCGAACGGTACCACTCTCTTGCGTCAATTCGAATGGTGTTGCTATTTTTAAGTCAAGGATTGAGATTGTGTACAGACATCTTTTTTTTACTAGTTTCTCGTTAGACACTGTAAAATGGATATACGACTATAAATAAGGAAGGGTAATACTTAAAGTTATTTAATAGATAATAATGAGGCTTAAAATAGTCCGATATATACGGGTTCGCGCGAGGATAGCTTATCGTGTCTCGTTCCTAACTTTAGAATTTATTTTTAATGATTGTAAGGCTGATATTTTTTTGGTAAACAATAGTACGGGTAAATAATTTAAGTGTTAAAAATGGATTCAGGTCGAAAGTAACTGTTGTTCTATAGCACGTGTGGTTATTCTCGCCTAATCTGTTCATAACTTCGCCGTAGTGAAGGATCACTGCACACACCCTATAATTGTTATTATGTATATATAACGTTTTTATTGCCGTTTTTATGGCAACATGCACTTGTATATAGCGTTGTTCGTTTACGGCCTGAGATTATATGCGCCCGACAATAAAGTAGGAATGGCGCGTACGCACGTACTGCTAGTGCGGCGCGCTCCTCCCGCCGCGCACTGTACTTGTGTTATGTATTATGCAAACAGTGCCTCTGTGGAGTACACACTGATTCATAAGTCATACAAAATAGTTTTCACCGTTAGTGCAACGTAATCGTACAAAATATAGACCAAAATAATTCCAAACACCCATTGAAATTCGCGTGTACATAACATAAAAAAGTATTTTATCGATGTTGAAAATAAGTAAATAACTATATTTATTTTTTTCTGATTCCTTTTACCCACAGATCATAGAAAAAGCCTCAGACGCTAGTAATCTTCACAATTTACATTCCAGGTTTTTTTTTAATGTGTATATATTTTACACATAACACAATAATAATTAATACAAACGCACAGGTTTTTTTTATATATTACTGTTATAATTTATTTAATGCAGTTAAACATTTTTTAATCCACAAATTTCTAGATACTTAAAACCGAAGAAATCAAGTAGATAGATTAAAATTAATTGTAAAATATAAATTATATTATGTATTATGATAAAAGTAATCATTTATTACAACGAACTATGACTATTATAAAATGAAAATAGTTTATAAAATCACGCGTTATCGTTATAAAAGTTACTAAAACGTTATTGCACATTTTTCTCTTTTTTTAAAGCTTGACATGTTTAGCTTACGTCTACGCTAATAAAAAGATTTGGTCATTTAAGTTGTACCTACCCCATATAATATGAAAAATAAAACTCACCTACATTCCTTACACAGTAGTCTTTAATAATACAGTACTTATTTATACCTAAATAATTAAATACATAAATAAATCCATAAATAATTGATATATTCACACTTACCTTAGTAGTTTTAGCACTGAAAATAAATGCTCCGTGAAAATATGTCAGTAATTCGCATCCAACCAAACAGATATAACAAAAAAAGTTTGTGAACACGTTCGCAATAATCGAGTGTAATACATTATATTTTGTTGTCGTTCAATATAAAATATATGTTTAACGGGTGTTTTTTTAGGAGAACTTTAAATTGAAATAAAACACTTTTAATTTCCAGGAAAATGGCTTTATTTGACCGATAATTTTATGGCATTAAGGCGCTGACAAGAGGTAAATGATAAAAGTAGGCTTGTCTTAAACAACAACATTTTCCAAATTTATATAGTTTGTGTTATCGGAAATAATATATGTTATTCTTGAAAATATTTATCAGAATTTGGTTGTTACCAAAACACGTTTAGATAAAAAATCTCGATACAAAGAACGGTAAACGAACCATTTACTTTGAGTTTCAATCCAAAATATTTGCATTAAGGTGCAGCGCAGACGACAGACTTTTTGTGCTAAAGAGTCTGCGGCACACACCAATGTGATTACATTTTATTAGCTCACAAGCTTTCATATATCACTCCATCACACTAAAAGTCTGTCGTCTGCGCTGCACCTAAATATCAACATGCGGTTGGTATTTAATTAATAACAAGAACGTCTCAGTTGTATGCAAAACTTGGTTGTTTTTTATTTTCGATTAATCAACTCATTTTTGAGTAAATGATAGATTGCTTCATATTTTGCAATAAATTACAAGCGTTGTGTGATCGCGCTTCTCTTTCTTTTGTATGCAGTCTGACAGTGACAGCTGTTTACCTGTTGTCAGCGTCATAATGTTTGAATATGAATTCGGGCATGTGGCCACTGCGGCTGACGCGAAGGCCTATTTTACTGAAGCTTAATTTACTGAAAGAAACATTTGACAAATGTCTATTTTCATGATACTCGTATGGATCTGTTAACTGGCCACCTCGTTTGTGCGATTTGACGCCATTACAACATTTTAAAACATCCTTTATAAGACTGACGTGCCCAAATCTGTAGTAACGTAAGCTAAGCATATTTTAGCGCAGCCTACATTACAAAAATAATGTATTGTGTGCTGACCATTATTCCATATCACAATTTATATCTACCTCATTTTATTCGTTTTAAGCTTACTGTAGATGTTATTGGAAAATTTTAAATGTTGAATCGATTAAGTTTTCTACATTAACCCATCGAAGTGGTTAAATGGCACTTACTGGATAGTTTTAGTGGTTTTCATTTATTTATTATTAGGACAGTAAGAATTTCACTGATAATTCGTAATTATTTTTTTTCTTTTTTTCCCAGTTTTTTTTATTAAGGTTAGTGATAGTGACTGGTGTTTGGTCGATATTAATATGTTTTTTTTTTTAATTTATATATGACTTTGTTATTGTTTTTTTTTAATACCCAATTTGACGAAGATATAAAAACAAAATGTTTATATTTTGTTTTGTTCTAGCTATGTTGAAGTTTTAAAATATTTATGTTTCCGCTTTATGTAATTAATTATATTAACAGTTGCATTTAATTTGAATTCCTGTTCAGTGTTTTGAATTATAATAATAATAGTATCGACCAGCACCAGAAGTTGATAGAAATTTGTTACGGCAGACCTTTAGTATCGCATTTTTGGTTTTTATTTCTACAAAAAAATCATGACTGATTTGATTTTTTATCGCACTATAATCAGACCAGGTCAATCAGAATCAGATCTTCGAGTATATAATATATTTTAAGTACCTATTTATATCTTTTAAAAGCACCTAGGTACAATTTATTATACTGTAAGGTTTGGTGGCCGCCCGGCCGTGAGTGGAGTAAAAGTAAAAAAATACAAAATAAATAAATCATTAAAAGTTTTCACTGTATACATTTTCTCTTAAATATTATTAAAGTTACGACATTTGTGTATCTAATTGTATTTATTTTTTGACTTCTTATGGCAAGCGGCCGCCATTGTAAATAATATAAAATATAAACTCAGTTTAAAATTAAATTGAAAAGGAAAAAACGCAGACAATGTACCTGAAAAAATTCAATTACACTAAGTAAGCTAGACCTAGGTGTAGTGTTAGATCTTTAAAAATCTAGAATTTTATCTTTGACGCTAGGTTTTGTCACAGGGTCTACGCTTCGATTCTGACTAGTTGCAAAAATGAGCGTTTTTTTTCCTTCGTTTTAGAAAAAGCTTTAGGTATATTTTTCAATTATCCTTTATGGCTCGACGTAGTGCGCTGGTTTTTTTTTAGTTTTTACTAATGTATTACACATCCATGTTAATTCTTTTTATTTCATCCAAGTATTGCTGCATTGCGTGTCAGAATTTCGCTGTTGTCTTTTTCGCGAATCACCATTGACGACTTGTTCCTGTTTACAAGTACAGCAAAGTCTCAAGGACCATTTACAGCCAAATATGTATAAATACACGATTACATTAATCGCCTATTTCAGTTTTAAATGTAAGTTGTATAAAAACTTCGAGAATAATATTACATTTAAAATACAAATGCTTCGGTGACTATTTTAATAAAAATAAAAATAACGATGTCAATGTTTTCTATAATATAAAGTAATAATAAATTAACGATTTCTATACCTAACTATAACACCAAACATATTTTTCTTAAAATTTGAGATGATTTGAGAAGAGAAATAGATACTGTTTCGCAAAGAAATAAATTTTATGAGGGAAAACAATTTTTGAAATGAAATAAGCGTAGCATTTTTACGAATTATAGATTCAAATTATGACGAATGGTATTTGCTACTCTTAAATGAAAATAATATTACTATAACGCATTTGATTTTATACAACTTAAAAGAAAATAGGTTTAACTTTGAATGTTCAAAAAGTACCGTAGTTGTAAAATAATTATTAATTTTTACCATAGGATTACCGTCTAGTTAACAATTTTAATGTAACTTATTTTTTTTATTCAATTATTACGGTGTTTCAAGTTCACTCGTGGTTGTGTTAAGAAATAATTTAACCACTTTATCTGTATTACTGAAAACTGTTGGATTTATTATTATTTTTCTATTATTAATCATTATTGTATTGTGAAACCAAAACAATTTAAACGTCGACGCAATAACAGATACCTGAATGATGTACAATGTTTTTTTGTAACTTATTTATAAAACTGTAGTGCATGCATTTATAAAATACATTGTATATTTTGTTTGTTTGGTCTATTATTTTGGTTAAAACTTTTCATGTAAGTATCATAATTTTTAGGGTTCCGTACATCAAAAGGAAAAAGTGCGTCCATCCGTCTGTACGTATTAATATCAAATACGTAGGTCAACGGTTCCTTGGAGATCTAAAAAAAAAAACCAAACTACTAAGTTAACGCAATAAAAAGATACGGCCATTTATGCGACATATTTTGATACTCGCAAATAAATCAAAACCTATAGGGTAATTCCCGTTGGCCTAAAATAATGAAGTTTGGCGAAAAGCAAGGTCTCACAGCACAAGTAAAGGATAAGGTCTAAAAATCGTTAACTTGTAGTTTTATCACATACCTACAAATTTCTTATAAAATATACTATTATATATTTATATAAAATGAAAGCAAATTCAAGTAGTATATTTATATATGTGTATGTGTATTCAATTTATATATGTAAATATATTACATAAATATATAAAAATAACAAACTTAAATTTGTAGTTGGAGAATTGTATATGTAATAAGGTTGTTTTTTAACTACAATGTTAAGTTTGTTTTTGGGTTAAATTCATCCCAACTACGGAACCCTTCATTGTGCGTGTTCCGACACGCACTTGGTCGGTTTTTGTTAAGTAAGTACTTACCTATTGAAACCTGAAGGTACATGCCGCAAAAAAAACTAACATTGTCATATTTTCATAATTGAATAATAATAAAATATTATTTAAGTACCAAATAATGGACCAAGCAAATGAATTGAATAGAATTAAGGTTTACTACAATAGTTGTTCCCATAATTACGCTGATCTTGATTTTAATAATGTTTCTATACAGTTTATTAACGTTTTTACATTGGCTTGTCCGTCCTTGGAGTGAAAAAAATAAGAAAATAAAATTAAAAGCCTGATGTTGTGCCTCTGATGATAATTTTGAATCTCATTTCGCAATATATTAATAAAATTGTAAACTGTAAAATGGGGATGGTTTTAAGTGAACTACGGGATATTTTTTTGTAGAATCTATATTTTTCCAGTTTTTCGTCTTCATATTTTAAATATCTTGTTGCCTGTTTAATCCGGCTGTTCGAATGTTAAAACTAAATAAGAAGTAATAAAATATTCAGAATATATTAGGTTCTTTACTAACCATCCCCGGTTTGCATCTGATCTGTTCACGTTTTCTCCATATTTTGACTATTTCGTATTTTTTTTACAATTACAAAGCGGGTATACCATTCCACTATATTTATTTCAATTGATACATTATTTCTACTAAGGCACATTCCATAATGACTGGAATAGTTTCATACTAACCATACAGAATTTATATTGTACAGTTTTTCTTGTTTTTTTTTTGTATAATTATTATTTTATTTTAACTAATTATACAAAAATGTAACGTTACATTTATTAAGTGACTTGGCGAACTACAATTATATAGCTGACCAATTTGTTACAAAATATTAATAATAGAACTCACTAATAAGCAATAATATGTTATTAATTAGCCATGTTGTTAAAACGCAGTAAGATTTTTTCGCTTTTAAAGTTATTACTCAGTGTAAAGGCGCCTATACACAATGTCCTTTCACCAAAATTTGATTTCGATAGTGATTACGATTATGATTACTACGTACATTGAAAAACAATGGATTTTAAAATGTCACTGAAATAAGGCATTATGTGTATGTGCCTTTCCAAGTTACACTGGAAGCAAATGTTACAGCTTCGCAAATAATATCGTGATCACCTGAAACTGTAAAGCAATAGAATAGTTATATTTGTTGTATATACGTATATATAAATATGTTGGATATAGAAATTTAATCTGTTCAAACGTTTCGTACGTTTTCAATCAAAACATGAAAAATTATGTCTTGCAAAGTAGGTATAATAATAAAAAAATGGGAAATCAAAGACGGTAATTATAATGCATTATAGAAAAAAATATAGGTACCTAAATTTATTGGGACAAAAAAAAAAGGTTTTTTTGTTATGTTTTGTAATGTGTTTTGATTGTAAAACGACGAAAAAAACAAAATAACAGTACTAAGATTCAGTATAGTGTGACGTTGATTTAGTAGCATGTACTTAGTGAAACGCGTCCAAAATATAATGATATAAAAAAATAACTTTTTAACATAGTTCAAGATCTAATTCGAGTTGATTTAAGTTTTATTGTGAGTTTCGCTTGATCTTATTTTGTTCCCTTTCTGACCGATTGCGTGTTATTGGTTACCTTTGCGACGATAAAAAAAACTTTAGGGCAGAGAAAGCTATAGTCGTTTTTTTCTTTAATTTTCTACTATTTTGATGTTAAGAATCAGGGGACCAACCTCTGTAGTAATTTTCTTTAGTAGGTACACCTCTCAGGATTTTTCCTAGACTTTCTCATAATACCCTCTTCCCCCCACTCACTTCTCTTTTCCTTAGACCTGTTGATTATAATGCCCGCTTTTTTATGATGATTTTCTGCCTCGATGAACAATGTCTCACCTTCTTGCTTCTGACTTTTAGAGCGTTTTTCGTGCGAGATATGTCTGTCTTGCCCAACAGTACACAATTTGGATTTTATTGCACCGTCTTCTATTTTACATATTGAAAAATGGGCTCCACAGTACTTTATGGACCGCGCGTGAGAAGCTTAAATTATTTTTTGCGTTCAATTTAAATAGCAAAAAAAAAAACCAATTGTATCGTTTTTTTAGCTCTTTCAATAAATTTTGTTCTTAGAATTCAAACAGTAATTAGATAAATTATAATTTGTTAGCAAAATATATTTAAATAGCTAAAAAAATAAGCGAATTGTATCGTTTTTTTTAGTTATTTAAACATATTTTGTTGTTACAATTCAAAGCATATTATTTATTTCGTTGATAAGGCATGGCAGGCAGATGTGTCTTCAAATTAATAGCATTGTTCGCACTGATGTTCGCCTGAAAACAGATTAAGCTTTGGGTTCATTGCCGCTTCCAGTTAGTTAAGCGAAATAACTGATGAATAGATCGCGATCGAACGCGCGACCGACGCCTTCGCCGAACGGTGCACCCTCGCACCGCGACACTACCTGATAGTCATCATATAAGACCCCGTTCCGCGCCCGCTCTGCTTGTCGCACCACGTATCGTGATCGCCAGCATTATATTTCCTGATATACTTATGATCGTTAGAGATGCACGCACGTCTCGCGTTTGTCCATTCCACTAGCTCCGATCGCTCGCTATCGCGTATTTACCTAATGGCTGACACGCTGTAGCCATTTTCTATAATGGCTCATTTTCATTAGTCGATAACTCGGTCGATATACAGCATGCTCCCGCATGCTGTATACCGAGTTATCGACTATCCCGAGTTATCCCACTCTCCGCAGGCTGCGAGCCCCCGCTTGGGTCACCAGTCTCCACTAATGACGAATGAAAGTCACAAGTCGATATCGCGGTCGGTACACCGTCTACGGGGAATCCCCGTAGCGGGTTGGGCAGTAAAAAACGTGCGGAGACACATACAATGAAAATGAGCCTATAAGGGGCCGGCGCAGCATGCGTAGTTCATATAAACGTAATACCAAAATAATTTGTAAATCAACCATTTTCATATGGTAGTGTGTATTTATTTCGATTGGATTACAGAATATCTATGTTCCCAAATATATATTTTGAAAGGACATTGATATAAAGACGAGATATGAGGAATGTAAAATTTCTATAGTAAACTTATTTTTCTCATAACTCTTGTTGAAATCAGTGTCCATTCAATATATATATTTGGGAACCTAGATATTCTGTATTCCAATCGGAATAAAAACACACTACCTTATGAATATGTTTGATTTATAAATTATTTTGGTATTACGTTTGTATGAACTACGCATCCATCGCCGGCCTCGCAGGTTCTCCGAATACCGCAATCGTTGGGATATCAACTAATGAAAACGGTTCCCAAATACGGATCCTATGGCAAGCATTACCGAAATATCCAGTACCCCACACTTCGTTTCACTAATCGATAGGGTCTGCAGATTATCGATTAGTCAAACCCTATCGAATAATGAAAACGGTTCCCTGCATGCGGTCCATGGTATGCGTTACAGAAATCTCATCCGTCTGTCGCATACGAGCCCTATCGACCAATGGAAATGAGTCTTAAGCTCAGAACTCTAATCACTTTGGATAACTTGTGAACGTACTTCTTGTGCTTCGTCATCCACATCGTCGCCAGCTGAAGGAGGTTCGCTACTTTTTCTGTTGAGTTCAATGTCTTTTGCTTCTCTCTTGATTTGGTGTGAGCACATTCACTACTTTTCCTCATTGCATCTTTATATAATCATCATTCATATCGCTTCACCAAGGTAATTAAAAAATTCGTTGCAAAGCACCAATAGCATTTCTACAGGAGATAATTTAAGGTGTTGTTGTATATTAATACTATACAAGTTTAAAAATTTAAAGACCATTGTGGTGGCTCAATTTCGATATAAGTACCTATTGATTATAGCCACAATCCGTGTTTTTAAGTAAAATTTTTGTATATACCGAGAAATTGGGATAGTTTAATGTCCTTTCTTCTTTCCTTAGAATATTTTTCGATATAATTTTGGGTTAGTGAAAAAAAAATCCTTTTATTCGGTTTTATGATAAATCTAGTATAGTATAGTAATTTTAAATTATTTGTGCGTGTATTAAAATATCCCAAATTTTCGTTTAAAAAAAAACTGTAAAATAAGGAATTATTCAAAATATAATTATTGTGGGGACATGATAAAATTATTATAATTTTTTGGTTTGTATTTGGTTTTAAGATTAATTATAATTACCTAAGATACCTTCATAAGAAAGTAAAGAAAAAAAATGGGTCATAAAAACAGCACATACGCCTTCGAAAAAAGTATTTTCGTCAGGCTAAAGTAAATGCACCAAGAGAAGGCGCGAGAAACAGATGAATTAAAAAAAACGAAAAATTACACTCGCGATTGTTGCCTAAATCATGTACCCACAAAACAAAAAAAAAAAGTTAGTTATTTAAATATATAACTGAATCTACCTCAACCAAATTACCCATTAATATTGTTTATAAGTGTTCTTTTGAGTCTTATTATTACTAATAAATAACTGAAATGTAGTGTTTTTTATAATAAATGCTATTAGTTCGAGCATCCACCTTTTGATATGGTAATTATTGTTACCGAACTATTGAATGCGGACGTCGGACTGTTAACACGGTATTGTACGAAACGTTATTAAATTTGAAAATAAAGTATGGTTTTCATTGTTTACCTTTCCATCAAAAATCTCCTTGTGTAATTCCGGGGCCATGCGACAAGTTATCCTTGTCTGGTCCCGTTAAAATATCTTACAGTGTATGTGTACCTACACTACTTACTCACTCGATACCAGAGACTCCAATCAAGTCCTTGACAAATTCCATGTTGCTAATGGTTTAATTGAAATAAATTCTGTTTGAGTTTGATCATAAGAAACAAAAAACAAGGTATTCGACTCGAAGCACCAAAATAAAAATTCTTGATGAGATAGTTGGTTGATTGAACACTTTATACAATGCGTACAGTATAATTAAATTACAATTATTTAGTGTTTATTAATGAGCTGAACGAGCAGGCTCTGGCGACAGAGGCGGGACACCGCACCACCCTCGTCACGTCGACGCAGCTTGGCCGCCAGTCGAGCTAGGCTGAAGCGGGACCGGGTTCGACCCTCACGACGAGACCCTGGTGGTAAAAACACACACATACACATTACATTACATTACATACCAAGAGAGTATTTAGTGTCATTCAGATGTTATTAAAAGTATCAGGGGTGCTGAGTCACGCCGACCCAAAGAAGTGTGTACCGCCCCTCCGGGGGCGTAAAATGGACGCTTTGGCAGAATCATAATATGATCTGCGTACAAGTCATATATCCCGCAATTCAACTGTTTGAAAGCTGCTATTTGACATTAGACTTCACTATAGCAATTCATAATTTGTGGACCATTTTACGAAACTTAATACAAAACTGTCAAACTTCTGTGATCGTACCTACCTACCACGAACATAATAGTCAAATGCTTACCTTCAGCCACCCTCTGCCAAGCCTCTCTGTCCACGTTGACCATGCCTGTGGACGCACTCCTGCCCAACGCTGCAGCCTCCTGTGTGCTGGACCCTTGAGATTCTGCCACGTCACTCTCGCAACTTATTCTACTTGATCTGGAATCATGATAAATTCCAATAAATTTAGTGATATTTTATTTGGAGGCTGCCTATTTAGAAAATGAAGATAGTTTTGGTTGACAAATCAGATTAGTTGCGTACCTATAGGAATTATAAGGATCACTGAAATTAATTTAGTTGCTTTGGCAAGTTTTTTAAAGTAACTAAATACAATGTAGGAATTTAAATGGAATATGTTATCAACAATATTTCAGTAACCATGGTGTTATTTAATAAACTTAGATTATAAAGCAACTGAGGAATTACTTAGTCATCCTAAATAGTCCATCCCGTTAACTTCCCCAAACATAATTATTATTTTATTGTATTTTATAAATGTTTCCTTCTTTATTTGCTGTTTTATATTTTTTTTTTGTTTTTTGTTTTTTCACTTAGTTTTTATTTTTGATTTACATTTTGATTTATATTGTTATGCTCAGCTCCTTTACTTTTATTGTATAACGAATTATGTTTTACTCTCCGTCTGGTGGGATCCTGGTGATCTGCTATACAGATTTTCCTAGTGCAGACACCAGTCTCTTACAAACTTTGTCACGTACGTCTTAAGCTTGTTTTTAATTATAATATCATGTCATTGTTTGTGAAGAGAAAATAAAATTATTTGAATTTGAATTTGATGTTATGAGGAATTGAGCAACTCGCGATCACGAGTCTCTATTTTTAATTATAGAAAAATAACCCACCTGTCTCCAGGCCTCAAATCGCTGGCAGAACTGGTGCCCTCTCTCCTCATGGGCACCGTCGATGATAAAAACCTCTCCCTCGCGTCCCTTAGCTTCACCGCCCTCTCTGACAACGTTGCCACCGCGGCTTCATGATCTACGTAAGTCGTCGGAGTTTCTACGGTAGATATCGACCTCCCGAATATCCCTGTTTGTCCAGACATGAAACTGCTGAATGTAGGCACTGTGACATCTGAGACATGTCTTAAAGCTGGAAGCGATTCAGTTTTCGCAGAAGATTGTGGAAGGTTCATAGTTAAATCTGGCACTATCGTATCAGTACTTGCTGTTGGCATTATAGTCTCTTGACTGTCCTTAATCTTCTGTATGGGAGCTTCAGCTGATGATTTTTCTGGGTGTAAGGCATTTGCACTGTGGGACTTCAGAACACCATCGAGCCCGGTGGCAGGTGCCGGTGTCAGGCGCTTCTCCGCATCACGTCTTGACAGTTGGCAGGCGCTTGCTGACTTTTGAACTTCCCTTTCGAGGAATGGGTTATTTCTGAAAAAAAGGAAAGAGCCCACAGTTAAGTAGTGTATTTTTAATTGGAGAGGCCAATGTCCAGTAGTGAAATGTCTGTAAATTGGAAGTCGGAATGACTTTTACACGTCGTATTAGAAAATAAAAAATAAGCTAGATGTAGTCGACATTTCCTATATGACTACCCCTGAGAAGAAATGGCGAAACAAACTCAGGGGTCAAAATATATTTTAAGGTCCAGACATAATCTTGGTCAGACCATGTAAGGACCATGTAGATCCGTGTCTGAAATGGTCTTTTGAGGAAAGAACCACACAAATTTGAGTGGACCTGTACAATCAGTGCAAGCATTTGTCAGTAATCGTGCTGCTCAACTCAAGACTTAAGGAGCTCAACGACTCGACGAACAATACCAAAGAAAGGATATTTGGGTAGGCCGCTCAAAATGCCAGACCATCATTAAAACTAACTGAGAAAAAGAAAAAAGAAAGGAAATTATTTAAAGAAAACAAAATTACCCACATAGTGCACACATCTATATATATAAAAATCAATGCCACTTCGTTGTAATTTTATAACTCAAAACAGGCTCACCTATAAAAAAAAGGTTTAGGTTTAGGCTTTGTTCGGACTATTTAGTAGACGGTTTATGTGAAGTTTTTTTTTTAGGTCGGTAGGGTAGGCAGGTAGGGTAGGTATTCTTTTACCCATAGAAAGCCACGTTATTTGTGAGTGTCATAGAGTAAAAATGTTTACCGCCCAACGGAGTGGGCACGGGTCAGCTAGTTCACAATAAATTAAAATAATAAATATAATATCTACTTTTCAAATAATGTAAATATTTATATTAAAATAATACATAATATAATGATCATTTTGCATAATAATTAAAAATGTCAAGTTTTCCAGTTTTATCACAAGGCTAGCAGAGCGAGCAGCTAGTAACAGGTTGATGATGACGACGATAAAACTTAATAAGCGCACATGACAGCTGCGTCGGGCTACAGGGCATCGCATTTCGATACAAACAGCGAGGTGCGGCCCGCCATCGCCAGTGATGTGCGATAGTTCATACAAAATGTACGAAAGTGATGTAGGATGCTTTTTGTAATGCGGTGCGACCCGCCGAAATTCTATAATTGGAGCAATATAAATATAAGTTACTTCATTACCTAACCTTAACTTTTGTAAAACGCGCATTAGGTATGTGCCACTGTTGCATAGAAGCATAGGAGGTAAGAATAACAAGCTGTATGTACCTGATGTTAACACCAACAGGCATATCGGGAGGTCTTCGACGTTCAGTGGACGGTGATCGCCAGGCTGGTGAAGATGCTCCACTGCTGGCTCCAGATGTTTGACCTGCAATAATTTTATCTTAATTATTTCAATGGAAATCATCATCTATTATGAATGTTGATTGTCCACTGTTGTACCAAGTGATTGAAGAAGCCCAGCAGTAGATTGCTATGGGTTGAAGATGATGATGACATGATAATTATAATGAACTAGCTTCATCTTAGTTCATACAATAATCCCATAGCAAAAAGCTTTCCAGTTTTCTAATTTTCCGGGACACTTTTTAAATTTTTCTTTCGACACAATCTTAATTCGGCCTATTAGGTACATCGGTCCAGCCGTTCTCAAATGATGCGCTTACCAACGTACAGCATTTCATTTTGGTATAGAGAATTAAATATTTACTTTTATGCATTTTTGAATATTTTATTTCTGGATAAGATTAAGGATTAAGAATTATCATGATTCGTAAACGCCACATATAATTTTGCAACAAACTTGTTTCTCTGTTTATCTTAAAAACTAGTTTTGAATAACACCTAGACCTTGTTCCTAGCACCAACATTTTCTTGGTAGATTATTATATTATATTCAAAGTTCACTGATCAAATGACTTTGCAGAATTGGTGAATTAATATCGACGTGACTATAGTATCTAGTTTTGTTAACAAATATACTCCTATGATTAGAATGAGATAGAAGAACGTAAATAAATGTCTCATTTGGCCATATTCCGCAACAGATTAAGTTAAAATGGGAAATATTTCATAGTTAGTCAGGATAGTCTATTACCTTCTTCATTAATTTTCTTATTGTAACGCTGTATCATGATCCGAATGGATGGTGCAGTTTCCTTAGGCGGCTGTGGCTTCCTCTGTGATGAAGGCGAAGACGGCAGTGGAGGCCTGGTCCTCTTCTTCAATTCCTCAGCTTCTTGAAGATCACCAGAGCTTTTAGACCGAGTACTCTTCTCCTGTTTTCCTTTTTCAGATTTAGTATCTTTCTTTTTCCCTTCGTTACGTTGGCAGTGATCTGTGGGTCTGACTTCAGCAAGATCTTCAACATTGACTGGTATGACAGCTCTGGGTACTGTTTCACCGCTGCGGACTACTGGCGAGAATATTTTGCGGGTAGTTTTGACTATAACTTCCGGAGAGTGGTCGCGTTGTTCTGGTGCTTTTAGTTTGAGAACGAAGATCTGGAAATTACGAATCAGAATTTAATGTTAGTGATTGATAAAAGCAATAAAGGAACGTCTATATATTACGTTATAATTTAATTTTTCGTCGACATTGTTATTAAATCCCTTTTATATTACCTACTGTATTTATAAACGCCTATTACCTCCTGCGGTAAATTTCTCATGTTTATTAAGTACAATAAACAAGGTTTTAAACTAGCGTGACGTTTACAACAAGAGCAACGTAAATACGTCAGTATACAATATTATTTTTAGTATATGCGAAACCTGAGTATAGTTTTTTCAGAATAAGGAACTGAATCGATTTCAATAATGTTTACACCATGTTCTATTTTGTCCTAAAAATATTTAAGTACGATGGAAAATGTTATCACCATTTAATTACTTACAATACAATCGCCGTACGGTTAGATACCTACTGCCAAATTACTATCAATGAGCGCAAGACGACCCTGGAGGCGAGGGGGCACCGTTAGCATGTTTTTATACGGACAACCCGATAACATAACAACCTTATAACTTTGTGATTTTTCATGATACAGATTTGAAATTTTGTACATAGATTCTTTACTTAAAAATACTAGACACGTATTTCGGGTTTCGGATATACTAAAACTAATATTGTATAGTAATAAAATATATTTTTTTACTTACTTCCCCTTCTGAATCTGAATGTAGTGACGTCGGCGGTGTTCTCGGTTTCTCAGATGCACGTCGTGGTCTCTTTCTTCTCCTTGGTATCTCCACTGTGACAGTATCTACTTCGAGCTCCGTATCACTCTCAGAAGGCTTCGACTGTTCTCTTTCTAACCTGGCCCTCGACTTAGATTTCTTTTTACCATTTGTTTTCTCTGCATCCTTATTTTTGGCATCATCTTTTGATTCTTCAAAACTATCCCTATCTTTATCAACGTTTCTCTCTTTATCACTTTGTTTGTTAATTTTTGGACTATAATCTCTTTCTATTTCTCTTTGAGGTATGACTGGTAACTCTCTCTCAGGACTCTTATGGCGAGTCTCGTTATCAGTAGCTTCTCTATCTCTAAAACGACTTGAACTGCCTCGCTCTATTTCCTCTATTGTTTTTCTGATAAACATGGCGTCTTCCTCTATGCTCGGTTGTCTCATAATTTTTCTTCTGCTCTTCTCTGTGTGTTTGTTCTGTAATGTTATTTACTTATGAAGGATTTAAACTGAATTTCTTAGATTGTGAAGAATATGTGTGTTACCTGTTCACGAATCTTCGGCCGTGCTCCAGATGATTCCTTTGATTTCATACTGCGAGCATCGGAAAGAACCACTGTGGAAATTGTTTCATTTAGTTTTATCGATTTAGACTATTTATGTTTAACAAAAATAAAATAAATCTGCTTACCAGCCCCATTAGGCTGCAATACAGCTGTGCCTGTGACTGCCGATCTAGTTTCACATAGCAGCCTGGCTTCAGCTTGTCCATATGTGTACACTGGCTTCTGAGGTGTATGGCGAGGGGATACAGCCATCAAGGGAGCTGCTGTGCAGACCTCTTCAGCCTCAACCTCTACGAGAACAGCTCCACGGGACTGAGGACTATCACAGTCATCGATGCCATCAAGCTGTGGATGCAAAGATGTGAATGAGGAGATGCTTTTCTATTGGTAGCAGGTTAAATTAGTCTCGTACAAATTTTTTATCAATTCAATCGATAAATACGTGATATAAGTTATAGTCGCTTTCCGTCTATGTCTGTATGACTAATAATTAATAATCCACGCAACAAATTTTGTTGCGGTTTTCAACATCATTTAGAGAATTTATCACGGAAGGTTTATGTGTATAATACATTTATATTTAACTTAGCTATAGCACTAATCTCGATGGTTTGACATGTTGCCATCGCCACATTAGAAGATTGCACCCGTGTGAAGCAATAGCGGGTCACTAGTTGAGTATAAATTAATAATAAATAGTCTTAGTGGCCCTATGACATGAAGTCATGAAATCTAGGGACGAACTTTAAAATATTTGGAACTTTCTTTGGTCCACCACATCTAGTGTTTGTTATTATTGCCAAGTCATACTCACAGAATGTTCCTCTCTATCGTACTCCGAGTCGAAATCATCAGCGTCATTGACACTGAGACTGGAAGCATGGAGTCTACTGCTAGATCCTGCTGCTGAAGGGGCCACGCTGCCATCAGACTGGGTCCTGGTGAGAGGAGCTTGGGTAACCTTGCTGTTGCGAGCTTTTGCTGCGCGGAGGAGAGCTGATGTGGAACACTCAGGGGCGATGCCGCGCGACTTTTCCCATTCGTGGATCTTGCGGGTGAAGGATCGAGATATTCCTAGAACATAAAAATGGAGATACTGTTAAGCCAGATTTAGACGATACAAGTTTCTGGAACGTTCAAGCGAATTTATTGTGTTTACGGCATACAATTATTATTTTCATTCAAGAATCGCAAGCATTGCAAATGTTTACACGCGTGCGATTTCCATGAAATGGCATACAATTTATAACGTAAGTAGAAAAAATGAACAAATTATGTATTTTTGAGAAAACTACATGAATGCTGTTGGTATATATTAAAAAAGCCATGTTTGCGTGTAATATTATTTTCGGTAAAATAACGAACTTTTTTTAAACTACGTTATACAATATAAGACTCGGCTAGGTAAACAAAAATCTAAATAAGACCTCTGTCTGCGAGCACGTACCTTGGAATTTAAAAAGTCCAGTTGAAGTTTGAACAAGAACTTCATCAGGTTTCGCCTCCTCTTCCCAAGCTGGTACTGAATTTGTCTCTTTCATGCGTTTCCATTCATCTGTAGTGAATTAAAGTTAAATTAAATAGTTTTATAATTCAAGAAGTCCTGCAAAGTACAGTTAAGTAAACCAAAAAAGATATGCCGTTCGCTAATCTTATTGTTTCCGAATTAGTATTCGGAATCAATAAGATTAGCGAACGGCATATCTTCGTTCGTAGTAACGAACGTCGCGCCATAGAGTGACCCCAGATGCTGCCCATGATGCTTTGTCGTAATGCATCTGTCATTGCGCGTCCATCTGATGATTTACTCTAGTTTTTTTTTTGTTAAAAGGGTTTTATTTTTCACTTTTAGTGGGTCAGTTTGTAATTTATCTAAGTTACAACAGCCTTATGTCAACTCCTCATTACCTTTTACAAAATATTGCATTTCCCGACGTAGGGACGTTAATTGTTGAGGAGTTCTCCTCGTAATAAGAACTACCACTCACCATATGCATTTTGACGAGCATAACTTGCTTAGCAACCATATTAAAGTACTTTAACCCGTTAAATACGTATTATTAAGTAGTTCCGGTGTCCATCTGTGGTCTTCATCATCAGTTCCACTTCACCTAATGGTGCTTTCCAAGAGCAATGCATGAGCTACTATAAAAAAATACCCAAATCGCTATCGCTAAGTGTGCCTATAAAATTTTAAGATTTTTTCCTCCTTCTTGGAAGACAGTTAAAAATATATACGTCCATGATTGTAACAGCTGTAGATATTAGATCTCATCCTCACACGTTCATATTTCTGAAGATAGACGATCATTTCTGTAGCGCATACTTTACTGGGGATCTGTATTTCTTTGTTTTTATTTCAATTTGGCGCTTTTAGGGCAACGGTGTTTGGTAAATTCCAGTTGTCGATATAATTTATTTTGTGTCGTCTTACCCCATCTCCTAAGGAAGTCTTCGCTGAGGTCCTGTCTGGCAGGAACTGGCAGCGGTTGCTTGACGCCTTTCTTGAGTTGCCACTCCGCAAGTTTTTTGCGGAAGTCTGCAGATAGCTGCTCCTCTGTTGCCACTGGGCTAGCCGCTGAAATAATGATGAATGACTTTTTTTGTCCTATGCTACAGCCAAAACTGGAAAACCTAGTGAATGTTGTGGAGAAATTCGTGAATATTTTTCTGCTCATCTGCGTAAATAAGTCAGTATCAATACTGAATTCATCCTTTTCTTACTAATTTGTCATCATTTAATTACTTACGCAAATATTTTTAATTATTTAAAATCTTATTCATTTGGTCATTCTGATCAATAGTTTTTTCTGTACGTATAATTATTTCCGCGCTCCTCAGCTGGACTGATTTTGATGAAATACTATATGTGTTTGAATGGGTCCCTGGATGGTTTAGATTCACAATTGGTCCCGGTAGGTGACAACCGCTGTCAGGTCCGCTAGTATTATTAATAATTATTATGTTACCTGCATACAACTTCCCTCGTCTGTCTGAGAACTCTTTCCTCAGCCGAGACTGTAGTGCTGCGTAGTCCCGCGCTATTTCTTCTCGAACACCACTCGCCTCGCAACCGCTGCTTAGTCCCTCTGTTTCTGGAATATTATCATCGATTTTATCTATAACTGTGTTTGAAAAAGTTTTACCATCATTTTAATCTAGCCTTTCCTAAAATTAAATTAAATTAACCTTTTTATATCTTTGATATTAACGTCAGGCAGGAATCGCTCTTTTTATGTGTTTTTGGCCGTTAGTAAGGCTGTTAGACATATTGTTTGGCTTCTAACTTGCAACTACTAACATAAGAAGGGAAGAGAAGAAGAAGATAAGAACGAAGAAAAGATCAAGAAGATAACCTCACCTCGAGTGGAAGAGATTTCTTTAGAAATAAGCATCACTTTTGTACGTATTTTTCTGTTCCATTTCTTCTTGTCTGTATATATGTGTGTACATAAAATGTTAAATAAATAAAGCCCGTTGTGCACGGCACGGTTTTTTTACGGTACGGTGACTGCGCGCTAGCTGCACTGCAGAATAATCGTGTAAGGTATATGACACGGTTCTATGGTATACGGCGACGGCCGTTGTGCCGCCGTATCGTCAACAAACTTCCATAGAAATCCATACATACCACTGACGACCGTGTGACACGGCGATTAAACCGTTGTTTTTCACGGCAAAAAATCATGTTCGTTCTACGGATCTAATGGTACGGAAGTGTAGATTTCACCAATGAGACTGAACGCGATGAGCAGTTCTGAACTGCGTTCAAGAGCTGTTACGGTCGATTTCCATAAAAATTATGAAACAGACAGACAGCTATTGAAAGCAATTTATATGTGCTGAACACAGTCAGTTTTGGTGAAATTCGCCCTTAATGTAAGTTAATGGTTCAGGAACCTTTTACTCAAGCACAGTTAGGTATGTAATAATATAAAAAATACTCTTTTTTGTCTCTAACACACCCCAAAACTGTCACGCGAACGCGTTGTCAAAAATAAATATTGTGTTCCCAAAACAGTAAAATTAAATGCTGCAGTAAATATTACAAGAAATAAAGTGCAATGATTGTTACTAATCTGGTTTAAAAAACAAGACCATGTAAGTAACTAATTTGATGTACTTCCTCCATTGATCCTCTATGTATAGTCAGACAAACCGTGTGTGACTTTCATGATTCCAGCGAACCTTTCTAAGGAATTCTGAAAGATTTAAATCGTAGAGTTTTCATAAATTTGGCTTGTTGTGAAAAACATGACGATATTTTTCAGGCTTGACGCTTACTAACTTAAAATCAAAATCAGTGAATTTTATTTCACATAGAACTATATGGACTCTTATGAAACGTCAGAAGCTAGGTAGGTAGGTCATGAGTCGTGAGAAGTAAAGCTTCGGTTTCCTAGAAGAGCTGTAGCCGCTACATAACGGCCGCAGAGACGGCCGTCATGGAAATTATGGCACCAGGGTATGACTTACGGTGTCAGAAAACGTTCTGTAAAGAAATACCAATTTACATTTTACACGTTTCAGTGACATCATACATACATTATGTTTATAGTTATTTAGGGGTGTGTAGAAGGCAAAATTATATGCAGCCGTGAGGCGCGTGAGCAAATGTCGACTGCATATCATTTTGTGACACATCGTTCGCCTATTGTTTATGTTAATATATTGTTACTAACTTCTTCTTGTGTTCTGTGACTATTGTGCTTGTGTGCTGAGTCTCCTTCTGACTGTTTTCTGTGTTGTGTGTGGTTGCTCAATTAACCGTGAGTACTAGAATAGCAGATTGACTTTAACTGCCTACTCTGCCTTCTACACACCCCTAAAAAACTATATTGGTGACCCCGACGTGATGATGATGATGTCTCGCTGAAGTAGCTGCACGAAGGCTGCGCTGACGTTCATACTCGGGGTCACCAGTTTAGAGGCATGAGGAACAGGGTGTAAAGTTCACTCATCCTCTATTGTGAAGGGAGGATCCTCCGACAGTTGGGCAGTTGCCCAACAGACACAACACCCGTCTGGTCGGAGGATCCTCCCTTTTCAATAGAGGATGAGTGAACTTTACACCCTGTTCCTCATGCCTCTAAATGTATGATGTCCTATAATGTTCCCACTGCTGGAACACAGGCCTCCCCTCGGCGAGAGGGAGTGACATCATACGGTAAATTGCGGACGTTATGTGGCGGCAACCACAATGTTAAAAAACCCGAGCTTTGGTAGAAACTCGTAAGGGCGGATTCAGTGGCTCATATTTGTAATATTGAATTGCATCAGAAGAAGTGACGTAGTTTTCTATTCCATTCTCTTGAATACAAATGATTGATTAACTGTATTGAATCATTCTAACAGCATCATCATTTGAATAGCGTTCTCTATGCATTTTAACATACTGCGATCGCCAACCCGAGGCGCCAAGCGTGGCGATTATGGCAAACCCCCCCCCCCTTTTAAGGGAGGCCTATGTCCAGCAGTGGACGTCTTTCGGCTGAAATGATGATGATGATTGAATCATCATCTTGTTTCTGTCTTGTAACATTTTGTTTCAGATGGAAGTGGGACCACACAAATGCTTTACGGCTGTGTTATCTTGGCAATAATAATATTCTTAACATACAACGCAGTAAGTGTAACACGATACTGTTTGGTACCTTTTGGTATTAAATTAGTATAAATATGGGTTTAATAAAGGATAAGAGAGAAATAGTGAGACGGCCGGTGTCCTGTCCTCTGGCATTCTTGTATTGTATTGTTAAGGCTGTTACAGACTCACTCGATATCGCGGGCGTGACATAGAAATTGTGCTACTAGTATCGCGTCGCGCCCGCGATATCGTGCCTGTCTGTACGAGCCTTTAATCTTTAATGCTACGTACCACGTTTTCTATGCGTTCTACGTATTCTGATGTTCTCTTTATTAAATACGTTCATAAAGACACTAAAACAATTTCTGTTATCTAAATGCTATTGTATAATATCAATAAATTTAAAATTACACTGTTTATAATATGCGTACATATTGGTTCAGGATCGAGTTCAGTGGAAAAAGGAAAAGGAGGCGTTTGCCATGCAGTGGGACAATACAAGCTGATTAACTAATTTATCAAATTAAAGCCCATTTCCTCTCCACAATGTGGACCGTCCACAATGATCATGTATTTGTAAACTTACTACCTAAGATGCAAAAGAAGTGAGAGAAGATGCAGCTTATAGAATGCTTCAAATATGTTGAGTATTCTCATGTGCCTTTCAGACACTTAAGTATTCTCAGTTTTGCAATACCGCCATTTGCTATCGGCAGGTATGGATCAGCGACTGTGGACTAGGGTGCCTAACCAGCAGAGACAGTGGGCATAGCGATGGAAATCAGTTTCAAATGAGGTGCACCTGCGAGGTCTGCCTCTGCGCACCAATCCAGAGATTCGGCTTGTATATGATGTCAAAATAAAAGTTATTTATTCAAAATAGGCTGAAAATCTGCACTTTTCTAACGTCTAAGTTACATGAGACGGTCCCACAAAACGCCCGCCTTTTACCACTTCCTAGTGCTTCAGCTGGGAAGAAGAAGTGGGTGGCGCAACAAACTCTCCAGACTCAATTGCAAATGTCAACTGTTCGTCTTATTAATTGGTTTAGCTCTGACAAGGAAGCTGGTAAGCGATACGTCTGCGAGTCTTTCTGAAGAACTCTCATGATTGAAAAAAGTGAAGCAAAAAATTATATCACCGGACTTTCGATCATAGTTTTTTCGTAAACAGCGATCTTTTTGGCATTATCTAAAAGAACAAACATAACGGACAGGAATAGAATACGTATACAAATGATGTGAAGAGAGCCATTAGCTAATAGTTAGAGAAAAAAAATATGACGACAATTATTAGAGCAAAACGTTTCTGTCTTTCTCAGACCAGCTGCGCGAGTATGCATTAGTACAGCAGATACAATAACCCACAACGTATCCGATTACACAGATAGGGTAAGTGATTGTTACATGCATTTTACAACGCATAATCAACCTTTAACGATCCCACTGCTAGGACACAGGCCTCGTCTGTGTGAGAGGGAGTAGGCTGGGTCGGTGAATGTCACGTGTCTTCGAATAGTTGGAAATGAAGGAAATGAAATTGCTTATTCTGTAAATAGGATATCGGAATCACTTTTACACGTCATATTAAAATAATAAGCTAGATGGAGTTGAAATTTCCTATCTGACTACCCCTGAGAAGAAATGGCGAAACAAACTCAGGTTAGAGCTAGGACATGTCGGTTTTCTCACGATGTTTTTGTTTGCCGTTTTGGGAGTAGTGGTGATGAAATAAGTTACGCAAAGTAAAGTGCTGCTGGGTTCGAACCGTACGACGTAACACTGGGTCACCAGTTTTTAATTTTATTTAACGCTAGCTGCGCCCCGCGGTTTCACCCGCGTAAGTCTCCATCCCGTGAGAATATCGTAATCAAAAGTAGCCTATATGTTAATTCAGGGTGTCAGCTACCTCCATACAAAATTTTATCAAAATCGGTCCAGCCGTTTGAGCGTGAAGAAGTAACAAACATCCATCCATACTTACAAACTTTCGCGTTTATAATATTAGTAGGATTACACTAGAAAATTAATGTATTTTTGGAGTACATCCAACTAAAGCGTTTGAGAAACTGAATCAAAAGTATTTAGTGTTTTTTAGATATTTTTGTTTTCCAACGATTGGTTATCTTCTGTTTCGTTATTTGTTTGAGCTCGGGCAAAAGCTGGTCTTCTATAAAGACCAGCAGAAAGTACAAAATGCCTCGTGCTACTAAATCTGTTTCGCCTTTTCCCAACTATGTTGGGGTCGGGTCAGCTGAATACCAGTATTTTACATGGAGCGTCTGCCTATCTGACCCACTACCTAGTTACTGGGTAACACGATACCCCTTCGTAAGATTGGTGATCAGACTTTTGGGCTTCTAACTTTCCATACCCGACTGTCAATGATCTACGAATGACCGCTGGGATCAACGGCTTAAGGCTGTTCTCTCGAAAAAAGCTTGAAAAAAGATGAAGCAACTTTTCGTCGACATTTACAGAGATATTAACAACATTTACAAAAAAAATAGTTAGTATTCTACATGATATGATACATAAATTGGTTTAGCCATAATTTTTCAATCGGTATCACATAATAAAATAAAAAAATCCACCAAATCACTTCCAAATCGTTGAGATGAAACCATTTTACTCCTTAATTTTTTATAAAAAGATTAAAAAAAAAAATATCTACTACTTTACAATACCAAGGAAAATGATTTGGTTTTATTACTTTTTTAAAACATGTAGTATTTTTATTATAATAAATTACAAAATGCGTCCGATGCGGGTAGCGGAGTGGCGTGGAGATGGGTCGTTAGCTCCGCCCAAATGGTCAAGGACATGAGGTGTGGTTACAAGCCTTAACGATGAATTGTCTTGTGGTTGGGCAGAGGTGTATAGTGTATAGTAATTAATAACACCCACATTTCGCCAGCTATGTTTAAGTCGTATGTATAAGTAGGTGTTGTGTGTGTTTTGTTTACTTCACATTAATTGTTGCAGTTTCGCGATTGGTTTATAGAGAGTGGCAACTGCGGGCGAAGACATGCACAGGTAATTGAGTATGTATTTTTTGTTTATATTGTCTGATTATCTTAATAAGACCAAGTGAACCCAGGCAATAAGGCCCAGTTCCCACTGTTCTGACGATAAGTTGTTTAAAACTATCTGCTGTCATAATCCAGTGGACACAGCTACTACGAGTATACTACTCAGCAAGTCATAGTACTCAAGTTTTTAGATGACAAAACTATTGCAAAATAAAATTAATTCTCCTTCTTAATAAACCAAACATGAAACCTATATAAATAAATAGGAATATAGAAAATCAAATAAAAATATGAATACATAAATAATAACATAATTAAATAATAAGTAATGAAAATACTTCTAAAAATAAATAATAATAATTTCATAACAATTACCTACATTATTCATATGCAATAGATAAAATAAAAATAACTACTATACTTACTATACCTGTATACACAAACCTAATAATATATTATAAATATATATACACCTACACATAATTATGCACCCAACTAAACACATTAATTTATAATAATAATGAATTGCTTGAATTTTATTGTTACTTAGCCCTCTTCCTCTCTCCTAATTGTTCCTGTGCCCGACAGGGTCCATATTGATCTTTTACTTTTTTATACCATCTAATAATACATATGGAATGCAATAAAGAATTGAGAATTGATATATAGCGCTACAAGGTCATTGTGGCGCCAAAATCGGAACGAATACTGCCATCTTGTTTTTTTAAATGGGCCTAATCTCTTGACCTCAATCTCGCTGATTGTGAGCGATGGATGAGGTCTACCACAGAACGAGTGTGTCCCTCTTACTTTGAAGGCTGACGGGTATCTTAACGCTATAGTGGGAACCGTATCTACCAGTTTCTTTGTTTGTATTTATGACATCCACTGACACTAGATCACCTAACTACAAAAAATTATCAGGCTGGTGAGGTCCAATTCAACGATTACTTTACAAAAGCATGTATGAGTAAAAAATAACACATAACAACATAAAAGAGTGTCCGTGGAGTTTCTTGCCCGTTCTTCTCAATAGGAACCTACTACGCTTTGGAATGGGCAACTAGCTTCATCTCTCTGACTGACCGACCCCTTGACAATTCAAAAGTGCCTGTAATAGGTTTATTTGAAATAAATGCTTTGAGTTTGAGTTTTATGAAGCTCAAGAATCAAATAATGGGAGCATTGCTGCTTAAATATTGAAAATTGTACTTTTGACAACCACAATCAGCACAAAACAATACTTTTCATTACAGCTTGCCGTCAGTGAAAGACGTTCAATATATAGCGAATCCAATGAAGAGTTTACACCTGTTTCCGATTCGGACATTGAGAAGCAACAAGTTTTCTCTCAACTCTTTTGTTAAAAAACATTATTTTTAGTATAATATGCGAAACCTGAATAATCGATTTGAATAATTTTTACACCATGTTTTTTTTCCATAAATATTTAAGTGTGATGGAACATTTTATCACCATTTAATTACTTACAAAACAATCGCCGTACCGTTAGATACCTAATGCCAAATTATTATCAATGAGCGCAAGACGACCCTAGAGGCGTGGGAGCTCCGTTAGCATGTTTTTGTACGGACAACCCGGTAACATAACGACTTTATAACTTTGTGATTTTTCATGATACAGTTTTGAAATTTTGTACATAGATTCTTTACATAAAAATACTAGACACGTGTTTCGGGATTCGCATATACTAAAAATAATGTTGTATAAGTAACTCTTTCGATATAGAAGTAACTCTTTCGTTATATAAGTAACTCTTTCGTTATTTAAGTAACTCTTTTGCTAAATTTCATGCTTCTAGACCCAGCGGTTTAGGTTGTGCGTTGTCTGTTGGTGAGTGAATGAAATAATCTAAGATTTTTATTAAGTAGAGATCTGGAGTTTGAAACCCTGTCAAGTCGTGTATATATAAGCTTGTCAGATGGATATTATGTGGCCTAGGCTGGTGAACCCCATTAATCTGTACATTCGATTAACATATCTGGTACAGTAGGCATCCTTTTATTATTTCAGTACGTACCTTTAGGAAGATTCACGTACTGTGGGTCGGATTGTACTCACAAGCCAAGGCTGTTGACAATATGGGACGACAATTCTTCGGCTATGTGCTGTCTGTGTGATGTTTACAAGACGATCTTACAGTAAGTATTTACTGAATGAGACTAAAAATCTTGGGTCTCCTACGACAGCGGGCACCGCTACTTATCAGCCACAGCGACGGTCTTCAAAATGATGGCACCGGGGATTGACGTTACGGTGTCAAAAAAAGATCTATAGGGATAGAGATAAACTACGATAACATGGCGCGCCCCTCCACTATTTCAATGTATGTAGTCAAATCCTTATGAATAAATAAATGCTTGGATTTATTTTTGTTTGACGACAGTCTCAGTACGCACACAATGCGTTGTGAGTCTTGGTGGCGTTTTGTAAATATTGTCATGAATACTTTCAAACGTTTTGAATTTTGAAGGGGCGCGCCCTTAGAATAATAACTTCCTTGTTCTTAGGGCGCGCCATGTTATCGTAGTTTATCTTTAAGCACCAACTTGTAAAAAATAGTAACGCGTCAGTGGCGTCATTCGACGATAAACTGCGAACGCTATGTGGCGGCCGCCTCAGTCTTAGGAAACTCTAGCTTATGGGAAACTCAATAATAATGTAGTATTCAGCGAGAATAATTATTTTTAATGAGTTAAAGATGAACTTTGATCTTTGACTTATAGTCTTTGGGGCCGCCTCCACGAGCGAGAGAATTGCGACGATGCGTCGAGTGGCTGAGTGTGTGCGAAACGTCATCGTACCGCCGCGCGGTCGTCGCTACTGGTGGCGCGCCCGCCGCGCTCTCGCCGCGGAACGTGACAGCGCGCTGTCTTAACGCAGGCATCCCAACGTCCCAGAGCGGCGACTCCGTTACGAGTCGTCGCGTCGTGGAGATGCGGCGATTCCGTTACGAGTCGCGACGATACGCTGGCGGAATAATCGCTCGTTCGTGGAGATTACCCGACGTAGAAGCGCGGATCCATCGCGATTCTCTCGCTCGTGGAGGCGGCCCCCTTAGAGGCCTACATTTTTTTTAAATCTGGCTATAGTGGCTTGTATAATTGTGACTTTAATTGCTCTCTTTTATTTATTCTTGATCTTGATCTTCTGCACACGATGGGTGTGATGGGAGCTCATAATGTATTGCTGAACCATAAGTCGGTGTTGATGATGAAATATAATTATTTGCAGTTTAGGACATATATTCGCAGAAACCTGTGATCAAAGTCTGACTTTCTTATTAAACTCGCTGTACGAAGGCAAATTGCAGGTATGTCTATTGACCATCCTTTATCCAACTTTTCAACGTAGGTAAAGGTACGATTTTCTAATTGCTCAAACAAGTGGAATATCATACACAGTACGAGGCACGAAACGACACATTGCAAAAATCACCGTATAATGATGAACTTCGTTAGTTTAAATTCTATCGGTATTTCCGTTAGATTTTAAACTGTCGAAAAGTTGTGAATGCAACAAATCATTACAATTTAACGCATTATTTTTCGATAGTTTTTAATCTATCCATGGGAAACCGACAAATTGAAAACTGGTATCAAACTTGCTTGCGACGTAATGCACCTTGCGCTAATACTAAATAGCCTACCTAGCTGCAAGTAACTTGGAATTAGCGCTCGCCGGCCGTTGTCGCGGCATCGATTGCTTCGCTCGCTCGGCTCGCGCCAACTGCGCGGTTACGGTTCTAACTTAACCCATTTCATAATAAACACTCCTTTTCAGTTACCATTTATAATTTTAAGTATAATTTAATAATTAATAATTTATTTATTTATTTTCTTATCACAAATGTTGGTTTGGACAGAAAGTGCTTAATCTAAAAAATAGGGTTAACATTTACGAGAGACTGGTGCCCGAAAAAGGCATAAAATACCTGTGTTACGGGTCACCAGGCCCCCAATACTTAAATATGAACATACTAATTTAGATTAATAATTAACAAAGTAAGTTTGTGATGAAGTTAACTTAAATTCTAGGTACAATTAAATATAAAGAAAGAAAAGAAAATTATCTGACTGGACATACATATTATATGCGATTTAAGTGCGTGTGTGGGGGTGTGTATGTGTGTGTGTGTGTGTGTGTGTGAGTGAGTGTGTGTGTGTGTGATAGTGTACATTTGTGAAGGAGATATAAATTTAGCGAAGAGGGTTTAAGTGATCGAAGATGGTAGATAAGAATAGGGGAAGACGAAAGAAACGATAGATGGTTTGTGTGAAAGATGATATAGCTATAAAGGGGGTGACTACCGAGATGACAACTAATATAATAGTATAGAAGAAAACCATGTTGCGCCGAAATCATGTTGTTGAGAAAGAAGCCGACAGAAGGATCCAGTTGGGTTGGGCGGCATTTGGAAAACTGCGTCAAGTCTTCTCGTCGCCTATCCCGCAATGTTTGAAGACTAAGGTCTTTAACCAGTGCGTCCTGCCCGTCATGACATACGGTGCCGAAACGTGGACACTGACAGTCAGGCTGGTCCACAAATTCAAGGTCGCCCAGCACGCTATGGAGCGGGCTATGCTTGGAGTGTCTTTGAAGGATAAAATCAGGAATGAAATTATCCGGAAAAGAACCGGAGTTACCGACATAGCTTGCAGAGTAAGCAAACTGAAGTGGCAGTGGGCTGGCCATGTTTGTCGAAGGACCGATGGCCGATGGAGCAGACGAGTCCTGGAGTGGAGACCGCGTATCGGCAAGCGTAGTGTGGGACGCCCCCCAGCTAGATGGACCGACGACCTTAAGAAGATGGCTGGGTCAGACTGTATGCGGAAGGCGGAGGACAGGGTGTTGTGGCGCAGCCTGGGAGAGGCCTATGTCCAGCAGTGAACTGCGATAGGCTGAGTTGATTGATTGATGTTGCGCCGACCCTAAATTGAGATTAGGGCAAGAGAACGGTGATGATGTTGATGTTTAAGTAATATAAACCGTATTCAATACGTTCACTCAAGACTGACAATTAACTGGAACGAAAGAAAAGATACATGTAAAAAACATCGCAATATTAAACCATTTTTTTCATACACTTTCGTGACCCTTCCCTTCTCTTTCTCCTCTAAATTAAACTAAAACGTTGTCCGTAGTTCTATCGTTTGTTGGGATCGTTGGACAACCGAGACTTGTGTCGTGCCGTTGGTTGTGATGTAAGTTATTAAAGTAAATACAAAAAGCAGTAGTTTTGTATTCGATGGCAAACAAGCTGACTGCCTGCCTGATGGTAGGTAAGTGGTGACTGCCTTCTAGGATACTTGCAATACATGAGGCTTCTCAGATACGTTAAGGTAAAACTGAAGTGTCTCATCTCATCTCAACAGCAACGCTATTTGCGGGCAGAAATAGTAATGCTGGTAGTAGTTCCCCAGAACAACTCCATCATAAAACTAATATTTATTAATTCACGGTCCAATTAGGAAACGGAATGGTATTTGCATATACCTGGACTTAAACATCGCTAACGAAATGTAGATGTTGTGTTTACTATACTCTCTGTCCTGCATTTTCTAGGATTTTTTCGTAATGTTGTGTGTTATTATAAAAAATCAGCTATATTTTAAATATTTTCAGGATCTACGCTGCCGATGTCCTAAACACAAGTCGTGTAAATACAGGCCGTGAGTTGACCCAAGAAAATCGCGGCCATTTTGAGTTGTTTTTTTAAATAGTTTGTTGGTATTAAATTATTATTATTATATTTTGTATGTTTTTTCCTATGATTAGAAAGCGCAAAATATTATAGTTAGTTATTATTAAAGTGTTTTTGCAATAACTAGGTAAAAAATAAATAAATTAAACAGCTGTAGATAATATAGGAGTATTAAAGATATAAGTGTCCGTGGAGTTTCTTGCCCGTTCTTCTCCATAGAGATCTACGTTTTGGAATCGGCAGCTTCAACTTGCTAACTGACTAACTCTTTGACTAGTTGTAAATGATTTAATTGAAAAAATTGCTTTGAGTTTGAGAATACCTTTTTACGAATCAAATACACATTGCATACGTGTTATTTTTGAACACTCATAAAAACTGCACAGAACTTAAGAGTGCAATATAAAGTATCCAAAGTACGTCTTCCAAATAGAAATTGTAAAATAAATGCATGAAATGTGTGTTCACTTATAAAAAGTAGCCTATTCACACACTTCGATATCAATAAAGTTTTTATGATTTTTCATCTTAAACTGTAATATATTCGATTTATTTGTGTTCAGACTATTTTTGGGTCAGTTTTGTTGCGGACTGATCGGCGATTCTATTATGAGGGATTTGATGGTTGTGGTTATATTTAATTTTTTATTTTCCGTGGTTTTGGTAAGTTTTATTTTCGATACTTTTTAAGAGAGCAAAATTTCATTTTCATATCCATTTCCTTCTAAAATAAATAAATTGAAGTTTTAACTTTCTGGATTGAGGTAAATCTTCATTCATACAATAGTAGATTTCTTTAAGGCTATTTTGATATGGCAAGTAGGTTTATAGTTACATTTTTGTACAAATATAGCAACTGATTTGTCTGCAAACCTTGATGATTGTAAGTACTCAAATAGCATAATCGTAAAACGTTGATAAAATACTTTTCAAAAAGTTGACAGAGGCAAAAGACATCGGTAAAGAAGAAGTAGACAAGGTCATAGAGGATGAAATAACGCAGAAGTTGAGCGATGACCTGCTGCAGAGTCTTGAGAGGAAGTTCCAAGTTGATCTCCAGAAGTAAGTCTCTCTAAGCATGGTGTAGGCTAGGTCAATGTTTCACTAACTTTTGGTGACGGGGTTTGGGTTAAAGTTCTGTCAGGTAAACGATGAGAAGAACAGAACGGACCACAGGCTTTAAAACCCTGAGCTACCGTGTGGTGGTTCAGTCGGTAAGAGAAATCAGAAAAACATCACATAATGAAAGGGGCGTAAGAATTGTCTGTAGAGAACACATCTCCTGTGTTGGCTAGCTAAAGGGATAAAGTCGTGTTCCCCGACACCTTTTGAGTGCACAGCAGTATGCGACCACACTTTCTTTTTTTTTGAAATTATCAAATAACTTCTCCCGCTCTGGGCGGAGCGGGAGGGAGTGTCAGACTTTTACTGACTAAAACCCACCGTGTTCCTTCAAATGCCTGTGTGCCAGGGCTACAATATCCCTTTCGGACAGACTCGTAACCCTGGCAGGGTATGCGACCAACCTGTGCTGTCATTCCCTCTAGGGTCATAAATGTACCCATCTTGCAAAAAGACTTTTTTAACAAGGTACTTTTGGCAGTCAGTAAATTCGAATAAATAAATAATGAAATGATGGCCAGGTCCGTGTTTGGTAGTCAGCAAATTCGATTAAATAAATAATGAAATGATGGCCAGGTCCGTGTTTGGTAGTCAGCAAATTCGATTAAATAATTAATGAAATGATGGCTAGGTCCGTAGATACGGTGCTGATGAAGATCAAGCTGTTACTCAAGAACGGGACGCAGCACATCCAGGACAGACTGGGTGAGCTCCAGGAAATACTGGACGTCATCAAAAGTCATGGAGAAAAAGAGGTAGGAGCCCAAATTTGACAGGGTCCTTTTGACAGATACATAAAATTGCCTTGATTTAGTTGATGATAAAATTATATTTGTTATACGTTCTGATAATAAAGCCAAAAAAGATTAAACATTTAGAAGAAACAGAATATTGTTCTTGCACAAAATATTGACGCACACAACAAAAACTCTATAGTTTTTTTTTTATTGTTAAAATGCTTCCTCATACCCCAACTAGCTGGAAGTCTGCTTACAAGAGAAACAGAACGAGACCTCCGGGTTGGCAGAGAAGGCTCTCCATCAGATGGTGGTGTGTGGGTACGCGCTGATTGGCCACGACCCTGCGCAGGCGGTGCACAGCGTTTTAGCTCTTAAGAACATGATCCGGCTGGGGATCAAGCCGGTGAGACCATAATATTTCTTAATGTCTAGTTTCGCCTGGTTAGTACTATTTTTATTGAAAAAGAAAGTCGTGAATGGTACCTAAACAATGGTACTCAAATCATTCATTCACTGCATTCGTGATTTGGAAGGTAGAGTCGAGGTTACATTTTAATAGTATGTATAAGAATTCTGGTTTTTTAACTACAGGGGCCTATACCATTTTATCCGATATTAATCCCTAGAACTAGGGAAATAACATTGGAAAAATATGTGCCATGTTCTATAATTCACGGAACAAAAACCCGCAAAGAATATTTTTTTAAACTGTGCGATAACAGAAAATCTTAAATAAATCTACCGCATCTTTTTCTCTTTATTCTGTGATGATTAAAACATGAAAGACATCCAGACTTTAGAAATCAAAATAAAACATAGCACTAAGATCGTATTAGCGCAGTGCTAGAACATCAAAATCAATTCAGCCGTTCTGTCTGGAATCCAATTGGCTTATATCCAATTATCTGCATATCGAAATGATTTTGGAAAATTCAGCTCACACGGTCAGGAATGTGGTATTTCCTTTGTTTATTTTTTTGTAAAAGCTAGCATTTGCGTAGCAAGAATTGCCTTTATTACAAACAAAATATTTCTTCTTCATTCATAAACAACATTGATGGATGGTGTTCACGAGCGCCTAGTGTTCCACACAAATAGTTTGAACTGGAATCTGGATAGTATTTCTGGGAATTTAGGTATAACATCAGCGGGTTGCCTTGTCTGCTAGTTCTCTGGTGTCAGGAGTTGGTGGCTGCTGAAAGCTTTTAGCCAATATGCTACGGCTATATTATATGTTAGAGTCGCCAAAGAGGTTCTATTTTTTGGCAGGAACCATCACCCGAAAAAAATCTGGCACCTTGCTGTAATCATTCTGAGAAACGGTAGTTTTCTTCACATAGAGTGGAACATAATCATAAGCAGGAAAACGTTCCCACTCATAAAAAAAACATTATATTATTTGCAAGCCATCAATCCCGAAAAACCCAAACGAATTCATCACTACGAACACAGATCGATAGTCTACGTCAATTCCATTTAACATCAAAGGCAATTTTAGGGGCATAATACTAAATAAAATTTCCAGATATACGAGCAAAAGAACGAGGTTTACGGTCTTCTGAAGGTCTGTGGGCACGACCACGATACTTTGAAGAAGGTCATTAAGTGCGTCATCTCCAAGGTGGGTGGTTTAATGACTTTTAGACGAAGTGTGGAGTTTCAACTATGCGTGCTGTGGCGGTTTAGGAGCAGTTATGTGTGTTTAATGAGTTGGGTTTGGGACAGTCGTAGACCTTGGGCTGATTTTTATGGGTTTTGAGGGCAAACGAGGGATATCTAGGCTCTGGCGATGATCGTGGTAATTAATCTATAAATGTATGGCGTACAAGATGCCTCAACAATGTGCATAGCTGGAGAAACCTAAAAGTAGTAGATATATTTTCGAGTAGTGAAACTTTATCATCACAGACTGGTATGAAGAATGTTTTTTTTCCCTAAACATGAAAGAAAACATGCTCTTTTATACAAAGATTGCAATCTTTCCGTCGTCACACTGTTAATAACGTTTTAAATACTGCAGATGTTTTATTAGTTTTTGATTTATGTTACGGCTAATTAATGGTAATTTAAAGGATGGGTATATAATTTTAGACTGAACCAGTTTAAAAATAACGCAATCCGCATTCATGCAAATAAATCTGCATGTTAGCCATTACTTACAACTCAGAATCTTAACAATTTTAATTTAAAATTGGCATCTTTGGTTAATAGTTTGGCACTACTGCCTACCACTTTGATGCAATTTTTTTGGCAGCTTTTGAAGACTGATTGTCCAGTTTCATTGTTCGTACGAGGTTTTACTTCATCATATTTTCACAGCGTCTCTTGCGAGAAATCAAGTCAATAAATGACGTTTTTGAAATCATACCCCAAAAATCACATTAGTACATTCAACCCACCGTTTAATAGTTCATAAATACAACCGCGAAACGGATATTGCCATACCAATTACCGTAACACTTATTCGGGTCGGAACTGCAAAAAATTCGTAAACTTCACGGAAAATTACTCATTTCCGGTCACAGAGCGAATAATATTCAGTAAAACGCAACGGTATAATGTTTTACGAGAATATTTTAGCTATGAAGCTTTCAGTGCCTGAATTCTGATATAATTTTATTTGATACATTTTTGTTAGATAAATAAATGTTAGAAATTTTAAGTGTGCGAGGTAGGATTTCGTGGAATCTGTAGCAGTTAAACGAGGGAGTAGTTGTTTTGATGCTTTGATATCAACCAATGATTAGAATGTTTAGGTTTTACATCAATTTAGCCAGAAATTTCATGTTTGGGTAGAAAATTGCACGTGTTGAAATGCTGGGCTATTTATACTTTTCTCGTTACCAATAATAATCACTGTGTGAAGTTAAGTCATAAATAAAATTAGCGAAGCCATATTTTTTTTATGCTTATCATAATTTTACTCAGAGATTATAGTGGGTAACAATTTCACTCTTGTTGTTATTTAACCTTTATCGTATGTCTCTGTCTCCTCTTAACATTTCCTTAGGTCACCCTCATAGAAAAAATTAACGCAATTTTTGAATGAACATTCTTTTGTTCCAGTCACCAATAATAAAATCTGCAATGATGGACGTGACCTCGAAGCTGATCGACGGAGTAGTAAGCCTAACAAAGCTCATGGCTCATGGAGCGATGCACGAAGCATGCCTCATAGAAGTTATAAGAAACATTGAAGATGAAGCCTTTAGCCTGGTTGAAGACGTCAGAGTCTGCGTATATAAAAACAATACCTTCATGCAAGATATAAAAGATTATATCAAAGAGGACAATGCTACAGTTCTTGATATACCCAGAAAGCAAAAAGTTAAGAAAGGAGAGACTATAGTAAAAACAGAGATACTAGAAACTGTAAAATCAGAGACACAAGAGAAAGAAGGAGATGCTAAGCATATGAAAGACTTGATCAGAAGGATGTTGACTGACAATAAGGTGCAGGACATAGACTCAACTTTTAAGGATAAACTGGCTAAGTTACAGCAGGATTTGACAGCGGTTGATGCTAATGAAATTGTTAAAAAGATTAAGGCTGATAAATAATATGTAATGATTTAAAAATTAGTATATGTTTGTAATAAGAAGAGGCAATGGTGTGAATTATTATGATAATCATTAACTTTTTTCTTTAAGTTTGTTCTGATACTTTTTTTCTTGTCAAAATACTTGTCAGATTTTACTGTAAAATAATGACCGTATCACAATGTTTGTAGCATTTTTTTTAAATTTAAAATTCCCTACTCATTGTCACGCACCTATCTGAGTTTAACCGTTTTTGCCAGATCTGGAGGTTGTTGAGATGAAATAGTTAATAGTTATATTGACATCTCTCAAACTTTAGTTTTGAACTAATTTCAATAAAGAGGTTCTACATCAAATCTATGATGTTGCTCAATTTTGTGACCTAGCTAGCTATATTTCCACTAAAATCAATCAATAGTGGCATGGGCAAAATCAAATTTATCGCTGGATAAAATTTTAATCTCTAACCCTAATCTGCGATGCAGACGATATCCAAACATTAAAAATAGTCTACTTACGAAATCCAAGTGTTTACGATGGAAACGCTAAGACAACGTTGGCTGTTCGCATTACACTTTTCGTTTACCCCACTGCGGATGAAGCTTGATGATATAAAATGTACTCTGTGGCTTTATGCACGCATCACGATTGGTTGCAACCGTTCTCTGTGATGTAATCACAGCCTTCACGATTTTGAGTAAGTATTTGAGGATTTATTTTAAGGTTTAATGTAATGATTTATTTCATGTGAAACAAAGCTGGTTCAACTTCTTCGTAGTCTAATTTAGAGTTCACCTCGTCGATTACAGATCAATAGGGTAGACTTTGGAGATTAATGGGTCCCTGTCCCTGTCCTCCGATTGGAACTCCGATTGGTAGGAGGAGCGGGAATATTTTTTCCCATGCCTCCGATTAAGCAATCTTATCTGGCATGGATATTAGGTATCCCTTTTTAGGCTGATCTCATAGATATGTAGGTACTGGAAGCAATCTAGAAATGAGTATTTCATGGACCAGACGTTGCGTCTTTGCGTCAGCAAGTCCGATTGTTAGAATTTTACTGGTCTCAGTACGAATGGTCTTCAATTTACGGTCCGAACATCAGTATTTAATCTTTCAGATTGACAGACCTGCGCACTAGTCTATCCCCCCCCCATTCATCCCGACGATATTTATATAATCTCTAAAATTAGATCAATTCCTTCAGTTTCCTTACGTAATTTTATATCAAATTGACAAGATATTTCTGTTTAAATTACGTTTAATCTCAGAAATGACTTGTCATAAACGTCACGTGTTTCTTTGATTATGACTTATATGACATAGTTATTTGATATAATTGTTTTTCAGTAGTTAGGGTGAATGCCCTTTGCCTTTTTAATGATCGGCTTTTCTGGCTTGCTTCCAAGTGTTAATGCGTGAACGTATATTAGAGTGCTTCGATTACGTATGTATGTTTTGTGGGTGATGTTCTCAAAAACTGGAGTGCTTACGTTTGTTTATAAAATTGCTGTCATGGGATGAAATATCAGTGGTGTTATATCTGTTAAATCTCTTTAGGATAAAAGGGTTGTTAAAGATTTGTAATTGAGTTAATGCGAGCTAAGATGTGGACGCCATACGTATTTTCTGTGACGTAAGAGGCTTGTGTCTCTTTCAAGTAGAAAACTCGATACCCGTTATTACAAAACAAGGTTTATCTTGAGACCCAGGTTTAAAACATGGAGCCATTATTGAATTTCGAACTTTATTCCGAGTCGTATGGTAAATATCCTAAACACAAAATTGACAACTTAGTACCGAACTAAGTTTTCAGTTTTGTTTATAGAACGGTATTTCAATCACAGTTACGTTCTTATTACAAAAACTGGCTCCGTGGTTTAAGCCATGTCAAAATATAAATCTTGTTTTGTAACAAGGCGGACTGGGTTTTCAAGTTTCCTGCTTGGGCAGTTTCGCCATAATTATATAAATAATTTTATGTTACAAAATGATGGACAAAATCATCATGTTTCCCCCAACCTTTTCTTATTTTTGTGTTTTTCTTCTTTGTTGCGTCATGTTTACCGCAAATAAACGTATTTTCTTTCTTTCTTTTCTTTATAGGTACCTGGAATTTCTCAACAGCAGCCCGGAGTCTGGATTTGTGCCCGTTTGATGGCAATTGGCTCGCCACCTATTACATGGGATTTTTGGTTGTAGGTACTGCAGGTACATCTCTGCCTAACCCTTCAGGGAACCCAGGCGTGATGTTACGTTAAATGTAACGCAGTTTTCAATAACCTACTTACATGGTAATTAAATTCAGTCTTCCACTAAAACCTGACTATGAATAATTTAACTACCTGCCTTAAAACCATAATTATTTATCGTCATTTCCGTTTCCCTGATATTTTTGGGATAGATTTCCTCGAATAGTTGTAAAAGATATTAAATACGGTTTTCATCTTCTTGAAAACTCGTAAATGTCAACTAAAAGTTAAGATTTAGAGTGGCGCTTTATATATCATCGTTGGTGCGTAGAAATGTATAGTCCGTTCCCGAAAAATCTTATGAAAATATAAACAAATGGGTTATGAGTATGTACTATTTATTAAATAAAATCAAAAATCCCAAGTAAAAAAAGTACCGTACAAAGGCGGACTTAATGCCTGAGGCATTTTCTACCAGTCAACCTTAGGGTGATGCAGAGAAGAAACATGGCAGGTGCAATATAAGGGATAGATAACAGGAGAAGAACAAATTTTTTTATCATTCATTTCAGCCGAAAGACATCCACTGCTGGACATAGGCCGGGCCCAAGCACCGCCACTTCGACCGTTTCTGTGCTTCCCGCATCCAGCGGATAACACTACTTCTTCTGTGACGGTACATCAATATACATTTATTATTTTTGTAAAACATTTTTGTGTCTGTGAGTACATATGATCAAAAATTGCTTTGAATTGAATTAATCGAATCAGGGGCGTCGGCCACAGGTGCCTCGACCACTCGCCTAAGCCACGAACCCTCAAAACTTAGCAGTCATTTATTATTAGGATAGGATTAAGTTTTCATAACTATTTAAGTTTTCTACTCTAAGGCTTGCTTATATGACCGTGTATAAGACGAGCGTTTATGTTTACTGTACATAATATTTAATGCCCTACACATTGATGTACCTACATAATAAATATATATAGGTATAATTTCCTTTTGTAAACACGAAGATTTCCTTGTTGGCTCGCGATGAAACAAAATGTTTTGCTAATCATTTCCTGGGAACATTTGGGATTATTTCAAACGAACTTCCGTATATAACATTATGCCTTGCGTTGAAATTCGTGGGAGATATTTACAAAACATTTATTTTGTTTATAGAAGGTACTTTGCGTAAACAACCGGGTGTTAATTCGAAAATGAGGTTTAAGATAACTTATTTTCATAAGAATTACACTATTCACTTACATGAGAATATTATAACTAAACACTTAAAAATAACATTAAGTTGGGGGTATTACAAAGTTAGACATCGATTATATAAATGTTTCGAAGGTAGGTTAGAAATCATTGTGGTCAAAATGTTCGTTCGATACATGCAAACAAGTATCTGTGTCTCACTCAATAAACGCCAACTGGATGTGGCTCGACACTATAGTAGGGAATGTGATTTTTTTTTCTATAAATTTTTTAGTAGCTTTTTAAAAGCTGTTTTGGATTTAGATTCTTTAATGTCTCTCGGTAATTTATTAAATATTTTAGATCCTTCGTACACGATAGTTTTTCTTCCGTAGTTTGTGCGGGTTGGGTGTAGTTTTAAAATGTCTTGTTCACGTCTCAGTTTCATTTTGTGTTTTTTATATTTTTTGTGAAGGTTATATTTGTGTATATATTTTTATTTAGTATTTTTCGAATTAGTATGCATGTGTAATCAAATCATTCAAATCAAAAGTCATTTATTCAAACTAGGCTGAGAATCAGCACTTTTCGAACGTCAAAAATTACATGAGACAGTCCCCCAAAAACGCCCACCCTTCACCTTTTCCTAGTGCTTTAGCTGGGAAGAAGAAGTGGCGCAACAAACTCCCCAGCAGCACAGCTGTCTGTTCGCATATAAAACTTGAAGCTATACAATACAATATAAAATAATTTGCATTACGCAACATAAAACATTAAATTAAATTATTTGCCTTATGTTAGCGAGCACACACCATTATACAAAAATATATAATTACATATACATATAATAATCGTCGAAAACTATACTCAAGCAGAAATAACGTAAACAAAACGTATCTAAATAAAAGCCTCCAGGCATAATGGGCGTGCCCGCTTAAATAAAGCTACAGCTATAACTCGAAGTCACAAATGATAAACTAGCACCATCGAAGTAAAATATATACATGTGAAGGTCGCATCTCACGGAATGGGAAGTCTCCAATCATCATCTGCTGAGTCTTTTCCTAACTATGCTGGGGTCGGCTTCCGTCTGACCGGATGCAGCAGCATACCAGTATTTTACATGGAGCGACTGCCAATCTGACCTCCACAATCGCCGGTAACACGATACCGCTTGGTAAAAGCCCTCAAGAAGTTCTCCCCTTTTCCCAAAAGTCTTCACTGCTTTCCATTATATTGCACTATGCTAGATCCCATCTCAATCTGATCGGCGTTTGACAGCAGAATCTTAAAAATAACTGTTGTTTAGCTGCACTCTTGGTCTTTTAACAGCATTTAACAGACTTAAGGCCCGTATTACAGAACGTCACTCAATCCTCAAGCATTATTAGTTAGCAGTACTAGTTTCCGTGTATTCCCGTTGTCCCCGTACGCCGTGTCCCCGTCCTACGGGGACAGCGGTACTTCAATTAAATATTTTAAAATACTTCCCGTTGTCCCCGTGGTTTGGTTTTACATTCAAAAATATGTTTCTGGCACTCGCCGGCCGCTGCCGCGGCACCGCTCGCTGCGCTTGCTCGGCTCGTGCGTTGTGTGGTCACAGTTCTAACCTAACCTAGCTGTTTCGATTTAAAAAAGGTTTACTTCGTACGATAGCAGGAGGCTAAAGCAAAAGGGAAATAAATTTAATCACGTCCCGCTGTCCCCGTGACGGGGATATCGCAAACGGGGACAACGGGAATACACTAGTTTCAACCAATCAAATGGCTTGAATCTAAAGTAATGCTTAAAAAGCATACTGCATAAAGCATTACTTTAGAGGATGTGGAGTAAGGCCCGTATTACAATACGGGCCTTGAAGTCATATCAACTTGAACTAATATAACTTGAACTAATATAACTTGAACTAATATAACTTGAACTAATATAACTTGAACTAATATAACTTGAACTAATATAACTTGAACTAATATAACGCTTTGACTTAGATATGGCACAATAATGTATAGCCCTTAACTACCAACTCCTCCTCTTAAATATTGCCCATTGCCAAAATTCCCGTATAATTTACCGCAAAAACGCAATCGTGTGGAACAAATATGTGTCAGGGACGGTTGTGACGTGATCGGCAAGCAGTAATATCGACAGATCTGCTAATGTATGAGTAATATTACTAAAATAACTTACTAATACGCCGGTAGTTACGTATTGTGGTAGTTACGTATTTGGAACTGTGTGCCGGTAGTTTTAATGTTTTCTGAATGGGAAAAAATTTGATATTTTGTGTGTCTCATTTATTTATATATTTATTTATTGGTAATTAAAATGGTAACACCAATTACATTAATTAACAACTCATGAAGTAATTGTCTCTTGAGATGCTGATTTTATTAATGATTATACCCAAAAGTATAATATTGTTCTTATTTTGATAATTTTTTTAGGAATGAGTGCAGCTCAAACCCGAATTGGGGCTCAGTATTTACCCGGTTGGCAACTTAATTTTATGAATGCCTATTCAATACCACGCAGGTTATCGGAGAGAAAAAAAACCAGGAGTCTGTGGGATATTTAAAACAACATAAAATAATCATTTTTCTTGGTCATAAAGCATCAGTTTAGATGCGCTACAATATTTCCAATAAATGGGACTTACAAATGAAACATAAATTCAGTTTAATTGCCAAATTTCCATAACTCATCTCAATAATATTGCTACAAGATTGCATGATATAAATATGTAACCGACTTATTGACGACAATCGGGAGTTGGCAATAGCTGTGGCAATAAATTGTGAGCATAGCAAATATTGTTACCGTAATATCGTAAATTGTGATGATCGGGGAATGAGCTGGTCTTCAAAATCGACGGAGTTATGGGCTCTTGTGAGTAATAGGGACTTAGGTCATCTTCTACTTAGTTCTGCAATTTAGATGTTATCTAAATCTAGACTATTTTTTGAGCTGCTGCTATAACTCCTAGATTTACAACATCTAAGATAAAAGATTTTAATGCACGATAGTTTACTATTTTCAGAAAAGTTTTATCTCTTAGAGCTGATAGTGCAAAAGTGTAACATGAGGCATTTACTATGTACTGGGTACTAATAAATTGGAATTGTAAGGCGCGGGCACAATATAAGAAGATGTTGTCCGTGTAGGGAGGACACCGGGTCTGGTTGATGATGAAGGACAAAATAGGCACTAACCTGCATCAGTGAAGAACGCAGAATGCTTGTTAGGGCTGGACGGGACTGAGGCAGACGCTGAAGTCAGAAAGGCTCTCTTGACCTTGGTCCACTTGGAGGCTCGAGGGGGGCGGTGCTGAGGGGGTCTGGCGCCAAGCTCCAGGGATCGCTGCTTGCGAAGAACAGGGTGGGAGGGTTCAGATTCTGGAAGAGAGAACACTCATCAAGCTCCCAGATGCGCCATTAGCCGACCCAAGTTTTAGTTGGTTTGAGGTTGAAGACTCGAGTATATTGAGCCTTAAGTGAGGCGTTTCACCAAGCACTCTTAAAAATTAAAGGATAAGTAGGTAATAGCTTTAAGGTTGAAAAAGCAAATCCATCTTGAGCAAGCGTGGTGCTAAATGCTCGTGCCTTTTCAGTAAGAGAAGAAGCAAAACCCCAAGCCCTGCAGTGTGACAATAACAGGCTGGTAATATATTTATATTTTTATTTCAAGTGGGGAAAACTTCAAACGAGATTATAAAACTGCAGTGGGAATAAGACTTTTTTTATATATAGGAGGATTTTAAAGGTCTAGTGATATTAGTTGTAGAAGCCCAGATTCTGGACTGCAAAATATTGGCATTCATTCTGAAGACGAAGAAAATGAGCTTATTTTGGCGAGCATGGAATTTTGAGACGGAATGATTTATGAGGGATCGACAGATCCAATGTAATCAAAATTGTTTTGTTTGCTGCACGTGCTATAAACAGATACAAAGTAGTGATACACATTGTATCGGCCCAAATATAAGCTCTGTTTACAGCAAAAACTAAAACAGTGACTGGAACATGCAGAACTACGTAGATATTTATGATTTTTATTGTTTGTAAGTATGTACAACATAGAGTATAAATCAGTATGTCTAGCATAACCTTGAACGACAAAGTTATAGATATTTCGGTTCTCATTCTAGAGTCCTTTTAGAGGTATTTTACCTCTGGCAGCAACCCTATTGCAACCTTAATGCAAATGTATATAACCTAATTTGCCGTCTTATAATCCTAACTAAAAATTATAAAATAAAAAAAGTTAATTAAAAAAGAAAACAAAAAACCCGACTGCAAAACATGAACTGAAAAGATGGAAACAAGATGAAAAGAAAACGAGTATCCTTTAAGTACCAAAAATAAATAAATGCATCTAAGATGTTACAAACGCATTAAAATTTGCCTCCGACTGCATTTATTTATTTTTGGTACTTAACGGATACTCGTTTTCTTTTCATCTTGTTTCCATCTTTTCAGTTCATGTTTGGCAGTCGGGTTTTTTGTTTTTTTTAATTAACTTTTTTTATAAGTTCACATTATATCAATGTGCCAGTGGTGAGAGCCATTTTTGAACGAAGTTAGCTGGCCTGTACAATCCCATATTTATAGCAATCAACAATATGGTTGCAGCAACATGGTTTTATCTTGCTTTAAACATGCAATTGCGCGCAATACTATCGACATCTTTCCAGCAACTGTTACCTTGTTTACCATGAACACGAGGCTCAAAAATCAAAATCTAAACTTACCGAGTTCCTCAGATGAAGGTATAGTCAGGGTGAGCGCTGGTGGTGCATCGCTGTCCCCTCCATCACTGAGTGACCTCCGTCTCTTCGGCACCACGTCGGGAGAACTCTTGGACCCTCTGTTGGAGGTCTTCTTCTTGACTGACTCTCTGTGGGTCTGGATGATGTCCCTCATCTTGCCCCATGGACTCTTGTGGAGTTTATTCGGTGATGGTGAGGTGGAGCTGTCGTCCTAGGTGTAAAGATTGGGTAAAATATTAAATTATAAAAAAATATAACACTGAATAAATAATGGGCCCATAACATTGAAGTTAATGCAATATGTGGGACTGATTAGGACCTGGAGTTTCACTTTTTTAACGAGGTACGAAGTAATCTGTCTTTCGCTATGGGGCAAGTTTGATGTACGTCACGGATGATTGATAATACGGTTAAATAACTATTTAAAGGTAACTTTTTTAATGACATCTACTAGTTATTATATGTATAATTTAGTAAATTCACGTGGACTTGGAAATATGTGCTGTATGTATGTATGTATAACATATCGCATAAAGTAAGCTAGTAGTAGCTAGTTTTCTGTAAACTATTACTAAGTATTTTGAGTAATAAAAATGTATTATTATTATTAAGCAATAATACACCCCGGACAGCTTACCACAGACTTGTTGCGACAATATTAAGGTTCGGAGTAATATTTTGGGGTAATTGTTATGTAGTGACAGGGCGATTTTTAAAGCCCAAAAACGTTGCATAAGATCTATTTCGAATCTAAAAACTACAGACAGCTGTGAGCCTATGTTTAAGTCACTGAAAATACTGACCTTCCCATCGTTGTATTTTTTGGAAGACGCAATTTTTTTTTTAAATAATTTTAAATTTATTTCCGTCACTAGCCGATATTAGGACTCGTTCAGATCCTATAGAACACAATAAAAAAAAATGATTACATACTGGCAATTACAAATAGCACTACTTAGGACAAATATTATGTTAATGAGGCCTATATTATGCAATAAAATTCCGCACAATTTTAAAGAACACCCTAAACGAATATTTAAACTTACCTGATAGCATTATTATTAGAAACATGTTATTAAAAGACTCTTGAGATGATAAAAATATATAACAATAAATAATGACATATTATGTGAGAATTTATAGTACATCAGAATGACATATTAGTTGTAAATTTATATTATGAAAATGGTTTTTTTTTTATGATTTTGCATGCCGTAAGGTAGAATGTAGCGGAAACTTTTAGTGATGTACTCTATCTCACCTGTACTAGATTGTTGGATAACAAATGAATCTGAATCTATACTAAAATAAAAATCTCTTCAGGCAGGGAATTTCTACGCTCCCAGTGTTTACAGACCAAAATTAAACATGCCCAACAACCAGATCCTAAGCAACTATGTAGGCCACATAAATATTATCCGAGTAGGAATCGAGCCCGTGGTGTACGTGACTATGATGTATACCAATCGCTCAGCCATCGGTTGTCAATCCAAATAAATTTAGAATTTTGTTTATTTTTCTATGTCATAACGTGGTTTATTGTAGCTAGAAATCTATAAACAACTTTTGTCTAAAATGTTTAGGCTTAAAAATAGCGTTATTTGTTTGGGTTCTAAATGAAACGTTTCGATTCAACACAGGAAGATTATCAATAGAAAGATAATCCCAACTTACATAAAATTTAAAGCGATTTTTAGCGAATGTAAAGTCAATTAAGTTCTCTAATCTGTATCCGAGGGCAGTTAAAAAAAATCCTTATTGTGCTAGCTAGATGTGATTCTCTCGAGAGATTTTCTCCGACAGCTTTGTAAAGAATTGATATATTTTTTTAAAGTTTTATATCTGATCTATAATCTATTTTTCCAATAATTATATCAGTCGTGCGTGCGCGTGCCTTCTCACGATCCAACTATAGCACAAATAATCATAATAAATAATTTCCCCAGTCGTTTAGCAGACGGAATCACAAGTGAATGGGTCTATTTTCAATAACTATTTCAAGGAATACCACAGTGTAGGTAAGGCGGAATGTCAACCCAACAAATAAAACTTCATAGTAATCTCGAATCTCGCGAGATCTCGAGCTCATTTTCGAGACTCAATCTCATGGGACAATCTCGTTCTTGAAATCTCGTCTGAGCTATGCTTCTTGAGAAGCCATTTTCAATATTATAATTAATAGATGTGAATCTATTAATTATATTATTGAAAATGGCTGTGCAGTGACGTGAAAACATCACGTGTGTTGATTTTTTGCGTTATGTATGCGTAGTGTAGATGATTATTAATTAAATAAACGTTGATTTTTTTGTGTCGAGATTCGATTCGAAACTTAATTAAAACTTAAACTACGGTTTGAATTTTGAATAAGTTTCGAGTTGCCTATCTCGACTTGTGATTTAATTCTCTAACACAGTTTCCTATCTCGACATCGTGGCAAAAGTAACAACTGTTAGCCAGGCTACTACTAAACAAAGATCATGTCCTAAATAATTGGTACCACTGCTAAATGAATTGGAGATTCATGTTATTTTCCTGTTCGGAAATATTCTTGGTAAAACGTTAGTCATACAAAATTAAAATCAATCTTGTTTTGCTTCTTCCCGAAAATATTTACCTACACAATGAGTTTCCCAAGGTGTAAATATTTTCAGGAACGATCTCACAAACAGCTTAAAACACAATCATTTTTTTAATCACGATTGTAAACAGTAGCAGTACAATTGATTCAGTTACGTGAGCCTCTTATTAAGCAAACCTCTTAAATATAAAATCAAATAGAAACACAGAGTTTTATTATAAACTATGAAGTTCTATAGTTTTAAATGCGAATAAAGAAGACGAGCCTCTTATATATATTTTTTTAAATAAATAATTGCTTGGTATATAGTTCATGAACTCTAATAATACATAGAGTTACTAGAAAAGAAAATACAAGGAAACTTTTCGTAACTATAAAACTAGTTTTAAGGAGTGGGTTTACTGTAGTGTAAGTTGTACAGTGGTATTTATACAATGTTGATTCTGACCTGCGTAGGAGCTTGCAGGAATGTGCTGTCGCCGTCGTCTCGCGCACTCTTGCGCGTACCTGGAACAGATCGACTGGTTAATGTGGAAACTTTCTGGGAATTCCGGGAAACATTGTCTGAGGAATAGATTTTTCGGGGAATGGAAAAGTCTGCGTTCCTTAGTGAAATGCAATTTATCAACTCTTTAGATCAAGTTTGTGCCAAATATGTTTCAATTGTGGGTTTGTAAATTGAGATTGAGACTTAATTCGCTCACTCTGTCGTACAATGTATGTCTTACCTAAAATGAGTACGTACGTAAGACGTATATTAGTTTTCTTGTATTTTTTGAAAATGTTATGGCTGCAGATTTCCTGAGAACTTTCGATGGGGAATTTTAACTGGAGTTTAGTATCAGCTTTAAATTCCGTTTAATAATGAGTTTATCATAGATAAAATTGAATTATTGAATTGGGTACCTACTGTTCTAAAACAGAATAATGCTAGACAGCATTGTTTATGTATTCTCGGACGAAACCAAGCCAGTTTTTCAGAAAAAATAGTCTGATGTTATCTGAAAAACTTTTAGTTGACTGCAGTACCTAAACAGATTACAATTTATTTTTCTTTGTTTTTAACTGACGTCAGTAAAAGTTCCGTAATACCTAAACGTGACGAGTTTTAAATTATACTTCTTTGAGCTACCTTTGTAAATAAAGAAATAAATAATTAACGTTTCATTCGACCGACCAGGGATTATTTTTAAGTACATACAAAAATTAAAAACTTACAATCCTAACTATCCTAACTAATATGCGAAAATAAGTTTGTTTGTTTGTTGTTACCTTTTCTCGCCTAAACCACGGAACCGATCACCCTGAAATTTTGCATATACGTTGTCAGGTGTACAGAAACGGACATAGGGTACCTTTCATCCCGAAAAAAATACTGTTCCCGAGGAAAACAACAATAACGTTCTTATGATAATAGATGGCGCCACGTGTCTTTCTAATCATGACTGAATTTCTTCCGGTAGTTCCCGTGGGATAATTTCCGACCTCCACGTAGGCGAATCCGCGGGCAAAAGCTATTCTTGTTAATTAATTATACACATAACATTATATTATAAACTACGATTTCTCAGTACGTGAACTATACATATACAGCATGATTCAGGTAGGTACTGACAATCAAACCTCTGCACGAATGTCCTCAGGATGCCGCTGGAGCTAGCCCGAACCCTGCGCACCAGGGATGTGCATCATTTTCACATCGTGGAACAGAAACAGTCTACTTGCGACTAGGTGAACATCCCTGATGTGCTACAGAATCGAGGCAGCCTCGTCAGCACCCTGAACGCATTATACAATATTAGTTTTAGTATATGCGAAACCCGAAACACGTCTCTATTATTTTTATGTAAAGAATCTATGTACAACATTTCAAGTTGTATCATGGAAAATCACAATGTTTTATGGTTGTTATGTTACCGGGTTGTCCGTACAAAAACATGCTAACGGCGCCCCCGCGCCTCCAGGGTCGTCTTGCGCTCATTGATAATAATTTGGCAGTAGGTACCTAACCGTACCGCGATTTTATTGTAAGTAATTAAATGGTGATAATTTTCCATCACACTTAAATATTTTTGGGACAAAATATAACATGGTGTAAAAATTATTGAAATCGATTCAGTTCCTTATTCTGAACAAACTATACTCAGGTTCGCATATACTAAAAATAATGTTGTATATTATATTGCACACGCAGGGCGTTGTTATAATCCTATTGCTGGCCCCTATCTGTCCTTCCATATCTTTGCTTGCAATGGCATTGTATGTTTTGTCCCTAACGACCACGCAATAGGCACAGAGGCAAAACCTATGATTTCACCACAAGCAAACCCAAATCTAACAGCTACTTTAACACCCACAAGATTAAATCTCTTCAAGGTATGTTTTTCATCGCCCCCCGCGATGGTTTACGCTATCCCGATCAAAGAAACTCTCACGAACATCGCGCGAATGTTCCGACGTCGAGTATGGAGTGACTCACCATGACAGAATAAGGTCACGCATTTACAGAATATACACGCGTGTTATAGTTTATGGGTTTGTGCCAAAATGTTTTAAGGCTCGTGCAGACTGGCGCGACAGGCAAAGGGTCGCGCCCGCGATATCTCGCCAGTCTGTACAAGGCTTTACTTTTACGATTCTGTGTTCAAAACGTATACCAGCGTGACTACCAAAGGCTACGGTGTAAGCTTGTCAGAAGCCACAAAGCCTTTAAGATCTACTGAAAGTACTGCCCGGTTTCGCAGCCTTTTAATTGGTTGTTAAGTCTCAACTTATACGATTGTCTTTTATTTAGGTACTAATACCAATTAAAACTAAACCTTAGTCAGTGCCTCAGCAGGTTTACCCCTACGTTCGCAATTTAATAAACATTTATAAATAAACATGTTATTTGATGAAAAAAAAAACTTTAGTCGGGAACACCTAAACTTCAATTGATGCTACAACTTCAATTGTTTTAATGAATATTTCAATACTGTTCATAGACTGTTCATTCTAAAATAAGCATAATTTACACTGTTATAAAGTTGATATTTGTGTAAGGGAAACATAGAACACTATTGGAGACAAGGTTTTGAAAATGGGGTAAATAGAGCCACAATATGTGAAATAATGATTGTTCGCAAACCGTCCATTACGCGTTGTTGTCACTAAAATCTCAGAAAATAACAAAATGATACAAAACCAAGATGCACATTATGTGATTTGCCAGAAGAAGACATTTTCGCAAAACAATATTTGTAACAGTTGAAACATTTGGCAAATAAAATGAGGAAACACTTTATGAGGAAATGGCATTAATGGCTTTTTCTTTTGGCGTTAAAGTTATACAAGAGGATATAAGAAACCGTGAAAAGAATCGGTTATATTATAAGTCAAAATTAAGATTATTTGGTGATGCAAATATAACGCGGTAGCTGGACCGAACTTAAGCATTATTGTAGATAAACTTGATGAAAAGATATTTAGCAATCACTAATCCTTCTGCTGCTTGGATCTCGTATTAGTCAGACTCGCCGACCAAGGCATACTCTCACCGACCCAGATGGCCCCATTACCCTCCTCCAGAAAAGCAGTAGGGCCACAAGTACAGTGCACAAATCACACAGACCGACATTCCGTCCTCGATGCCGAGGTCCCACGCGAAGACCCAGACGTAACTGTCCCCCCGTCCCTTGCACGTCGAATTGCCAGCCACCCGCGCCGAGGCTGAGTGCGCCGTAGCGTTAATAGTAACCCCAGATAATAATAATCAACTAAATTTTGATCCAGCCTGTCCTCAACTTGCTGTCCCCCCCAACCACGCCCTAAGCCGAGGTCCGTACCCCACAGGCGGTGCCCTTAGCGTGCAGTCGTTTAGTTTGTAAAATTTATTTCGCCCCTGGCTGGATGCTTTAAGCTCAACCTTAAGACAGCCACAGGAAAGTCCGGTTAAGTAGTCACGACCTCTCGAAGTCAACTACGAGATGCCATTAAAAAAAAACTGCTGTTTGCAGAGCCAACAATCTGAAGTGGCAGCGGGCTGGCCATGTTTTTCGAAGGATCGATGGCCGGTGGAGCACACGAGTCTAAAAGACCGGAGACCGTGTATCGGCAAGCGTAGTGTGGGACTCTCCCCTAGCTTAACGGACTCTGCACGACCTTAAAAATGTGGCTGGGACAGACTGGATGCGGAAGGCGGAGGACAGGGTGTTGTGGCGCAGACTGGGAGAGACCTATGTCCAGCAGTAGACTGCGATAGGCCGTATTGAAGAGAATCCTTCTGCTTAGGTAGGTTCTTTGAAGTCATGCTGGTGATGATGACCTATGTGGTGATGTAAATATCTTTCTTATGGGAGACAGAGCGACGTGATTTTTTCTCGATTTAGTAAATTCCTAGTTGATTTTTAACTTTAGCCATTTGCTTTCAAAATAACCGATATCGTAAACATCTGATACATTACATGTTTCTCTAAAACTCTCACGAATCATAAACAATATGCGAAAATATAAAAAATATTACATACAGATACATATACCAGTTTATGTATTCCGTGGTTTGTTTAACTTTTACGTGTAGGTACGATTGAGAACACTTCATTTTTATGCGCAAGAGTGTTAACTCGTAAATCAGAACTTTATTTTTTAAGTTTACTTTTAAGCATTTGCAATAAAATCGAACAAAGGAGAGAAGATGGAGCAATTTCAACATTATAGCTGGGAAGCATGTGCAATCTCTAAAAAAAAACGATAGATATACCTCCTTTTACTAAGGGCTGATTTTTGAAACGCCAGATAACTATGACGGTTTGGTAGCATTTGTATAGACTATAGAAAACAATATGTCAAACCGCCATATTTAATTTTGCGATGAAAACTGTGACTTGGAAAATCGGCCCAAAGTATCTACATAAGAATAAGTAAAATGGAAGTGTCGCCAACGGAATTCTGACGATGATATCAGAAAGGCCTGCAGTGCTGGGGAGGCTTATTCGGCTTCAGATGACTAGATGACGCAATGTTTTTTATTTTTGTTTTAGTGAATTTATTCGAGAACTACAATACTTACGTAGTTTTTAAGACCTTCGTTACTAACATTACTTCGTTACAACATGACAATTTTTAATTATGTCTGAAAAAATGTTTTCTTTTTCTTTCTTTTATAATGGAAGCGCCAAGATGTGAAATCTCAGGAGAGAATACTTTTTGTACGAGTGAGTTTAAAGAAACTCTTAAGTTTCTTTTTTACGAATAAAATTTTTGTAATGGAACCTTTTCTGGGAAATTTATATGTTTACACTTTTTTTTTTTTTCTACGGTTGGCATCCGCAGGTTTTCTTGATGACGCTGTGGTTAGGGACGATGAAAAATAAATATAAAAAATATATTTTGGTTTTTCTTTTCTATACCTACCTATGACTTACCCCTTACAGATGTTACATGACTTTGAATTTTCGATTCTAGGACATGCCGGTTTCCTCACGATGTTTTCTTTCACCGTTTCAAGAGCAGTGGTGATGAAATAATTTACACTAAGTAAAGCGCCTGCCTGGGTTCAAACCTACGACGTACAACTCGTAAGCCGCGGTCGTGACCACTCGGTCCTTCCCCGTAGTCAAACTATAGGCTACCACTGCATCCCTACCATATAAGTAATCATATACAATATTAGTTTTAGTATATACGAAACCCGAAACACGAGTCTAGTATTTTTATGTAAAGAATCTATGTACAAAATTTCAAAACTGTATCATGTAATCACAAAGTTATAACGTCGTTATGTTACCGGGTTGTCCGTACAAAAACATGCTAACGGCGCCCCCGCGCCTCCAGGGTCGTCTTGCGCTCATTGATAATAATTTGGCAGTAGGTACGTAACCATACGGCGATTGTATTGTAAGTAATTAAATGGTGATAACATTTTCCATCACACTTAAATATTTTTGGGACAGAATATAACATGGTGTAAAAATGATTGAAATCGATTCAGTTCCTTTTTCTGAACAAACTATATTCAGGTTTCGCATATACTAAAAATAATGTAGTATAATTTGTCCTAAAGATAGTTGGGTAAGATTATTATATAGATATTCTTCTGAACATTAATTTACTTAATTCGCTTTGTTGCGTGTGGGCTATGTGGAACTTATAGTTCTGAATACGCAGTCCGTAGTTTAAAGATTTCCTGTAAAAATGCATTTCTATCAATGATATTTTAAGTGTTAAGTAGGTAAATACCTACTTACCACTCAATCCATATTTCTTTTTCGGTTAGGGTCTGTTGTTGACAAGATATAACCTCTAAATTTTAGAACTTCAAACTGGAATATCTTTAATTCCTGGCTTCCTATAAAAGTATAACTGAAGACAAAACTGTTCAGGAATTGAAACTCCGTGCTTTTACACATTTTTAATCGGTAGATGCAAACAAAAAATGTTTAAAAAAATTGTTTTGGGAGTTTGCCATTATTCTTTACTTTCTTCTTGTCAAAAACCATCATGTTACAATTTAACAAAATAGTACTTAAGCTATTTTAGGTGCACACTTTGCAAAATTGGCAAATCACAGCATTTTAATTGCTTTATACTCTTAGTGCCCATATACACGAGCGGCACGTTGCCAACGGCAGAGGCAACCGTCGACACTCGTCGACGGCAGCCAACCAGCCGTAGACGCGTCGACGTTGCTAGAAATCATTCATATTCTAAACACACAAGAAAAAAAGTCTAAAATATTAGATTTGTTTTAAAAATACTGACAAAAAAAATTACACTAACGTTAAATTTAACAAGTTTTTAGTTCTAAAATCAATACGTTCTTATATTAAAGCATGTATTACTAACTAATATACAATTAAAATTAATGTTTGTATTGACAAAAAAGTGTGTGTTGCCGGACGTAAAGAATAGCACCACCCTATTTCTTCCCGTGCGTGTCGTAAAAGGCGATTATGGGACTTACTAGAGAATGGGCAGCAGCGATCTCTATGCATTTTAACACCATACTGCGTTCGCCACCCCCCCCTCCCCCGCCCCCCTTTGGGGGGGGCCTCTGTCCAGAAGTGGACGTCTTTCGGCTGAAATGATGACAAATAACGCTGAACCATCTTTCCATACGAAAATATTTACGAGCACTTTTGTTAAAGCGCCAAAGACCTAAATAAAACAGAAATAATGCAGTTCAGGTAAAACTACTAATAATTATGGGTTTTATAAATCAAATAGAGATTTTAGACTCAAAAATGCTAAAGCATTATCCAACATGATAATTGAACATGCGATTACACTTTGGGTGATAATCACGTCGAAACCTATAATGTGATCCCACTGACATACTGTGATTGTTACCTGTTGTAGTTGCCTTGTGAATAAATAAATAAACATGAATCTACATTTAGTATCAACCACCTATGCGATAACAACTTCAGAAACATGAAAAATCGGTGTGTACTGTGTAATTGTGATGCTTAAGCGCGGATATAGTGCTTAAATCGAAACGAAACGACTAATCGACGCAGAAGGAATGGATGTTCGTGTTGTCTACAGCGTGCTGCTACAGTTACGACAGTAATTTGACACACTGGTAGGGCTAGTGGCCAGTAATCAGAAAAAATATATTTTTTAAATATTTTGTTTTTTTTTTTTTTTGTTAAGTATATTAATCAAGATAAATAATTATAAATTGAAAAATAAAAATAAAATCAAACAAACTAAATGATAAAGCTCGCTCTTTCCTTCAATCCGCCTACTACTTGCACGTTATTTGTTTTAATTTCATTGATTCAATGTTATGATCCATTATCCCGGCTAATTTTCTCTGTGCTACAGTTCTTTACGTACAGGTTGCTCCAAGATGCTATTTTAGAAAATTGTAAATAAATAAAACAAGAACAGTTTAATGAAATTAAAATATTTTCATAAAACGTAAAAGCGAAACTGTATACGTGTGTTAAATTAATGTCGCCACTGTAGCGGCACGCTGTATATGGTGTATCTTTTCATACTCGAAATCTCTTAAGGGGTCATTGTACTCATTATTAAGAACAACTTTTACTATGGGAACAAACCTGAAATCGCGTGTGTGAATAGATACACTTTGTATAGATAACTCAATATCTTCTCTAATGTCCAGCGACTTGATTCAGTTCGCTTGACAGTTGACGACACAACTGTCAAGCGAACTGAATCGAACGTTATGTCGATTTTTGGCGCGAAACGCCAGACGTGACAAATGACGTTTCGCGCCAAAAATCGGCTGGACAATGGGGCGGATATCGACCAAAATGGCGCTTTAGCCATTTTACCTTTCCACCGTCGATATGAAAGTATATACGGTATTTATAACAAATAAAAACTACATTTTTTTTCTGTCTGTCTGTCTGTTTGTTCCGGCTAATATCCGAAAACGGCTGGACCGATTTTGACAGGAATTTCACTGGCAGATAGCTGATGTTATAAGGAGTAACTATATAAGGCTTTATTTTATAAAAAGCCACTCTGGTGAATCAGCGGGCAGCAGCTAGTTTTGAATAAAATCGGCACATCAAATAATATGGCAAAGGGTCATAATTATTAAGACATCTGACACTAATTATTTTAAGTGCTAATTATTTTAATTGTATATAGGCTGGTGTAGGTTAGAAGTATAATTTAGTAACTGCCCCGTTAGTCTCGTGATCACAAGCGCAAATGGTTAGCTTGGGGTCCTGGGTTCAATTCCCAGGTCGGTCAAAGAGTTATTGGGTTTTTCCATTAGGAATTTCTCAGTAGAAGCCTGGACTTTGGAAGTTCGTGGCGTAACACCGACGTCCCTCGGAAAGCACGTAAAGCCGTTGGCCCTGCGCCTGATCCGTCCACAGCCGTGTCGGATTGCCGCCCCATTGGACTATTTGCGTACATGGCTAATTGAGATTGGCCACTGTGACTAAAATCAGACCGGAGGATTATAAAATAATAATAATAAAACATTTATTTTCAAGTAACATGGACTCATAACGTTAGTAACAATTTACTTACAAATTATGTTAGTAATATATACAACACATACCACAAAAACAAAAAGTTCCTAAACAACTACGTTCCTATTAGCAGGTATATGTAGCTGGCTTAAAAAGTAAATGATAGGGCAATCCAGTTTGCTAGCAATGACACCCACGAGACTTTTGGAGCTGCCACGCACTCTGCGCAACAGGAATGCTGCAAGCTTGCGTCTGATCGCAAAGAAGCCGTCAGTTTGCGCGTCCGCAAACATACCCAAGTAAGTTACAAAAGCGCGGCAGCCCAAACAGCATCCTGAATGTATTGTTGTACTGAACGCGAAGAGCATTATCAGCTTTTTGAGTGTGGCTAGTCCAAAGACTACAAGAGTAAATAATACCTACGTAGGTATAATTTCTCTTACAAAGTTGACAACAATTAAATTGATAGTTCCAATAGCACTATGATCAGCCTTGGAAACGATGATAAAATAGCCCAGTAGACAACAAATGGTACTAATTAATATCTTGTATAAAAAAATGCTGCTTGAAAACTTACCAGAGTCAGCTCTCAGCTCTTCACACGAAGAGTTAGGAGTCAGGGATAACGCGCTGCCAGGAGTCAAACTAGCAGAGTCACGAGGTTCAGGGTTGGCGAGAGTGGCTGTTGACGGAGAGGACCCAGCTAAAGCCACGGCCCCCACCATGGCGCCTGCTGCTACGGCGCTGGCTGCACCACCCATGGCTGATTGGGGCCATGTGGCTTTTTCCCACCTGTGGAAAAAAGCTTGGGTTATTCAAGAGCTCTTAACTAAAATGATGATACTGTATAAAGGCTTGTGAAGTTGTGACGTTTGCACGTTTTAATCTCGTCTAGACAAATCACTGTCTAACAAATCAAACTGGTAGCTATTTTAATTGTATAATTTGTTATTTCTAAGATATTAATTTTACAGTATGTGATTACCTATACTCACACACTGACTTATTATTTTAAGATTTTTAGGAAAACATATACTTTTCCGTTGTTTGTAAATATGTGAGCACCACCCCCCTTATTACAAAACAAGTTTTGTCTTCAGACCCAGGTTTAAAACATGGAGCCATTATTGAAGTTCGAACTTTATGTCGACTATGGTAAAGTTCCTAAACACAAAATTGACAACTTAGTACCGAACTAAGTTTTTAGTTTTGTATAAAGAACGGTATTTCAATCACTGTTACGTTCTTATTACAAAAACTAGCTCCATGGTATAAGCCATGTCAAAATATAAATCTTGTTTTGTAATAAGGCGGCATTTATCTATCTCTTAATTAAGTTATTTTTCATTGCTTAATTTTTAATTCTTTTTACCTATTATGGTATAGTAATTTTATTCTGGGTGCATCGTCTTCACATAATAATAGTAATGCAAAAAAAAAAATGTGCTCGAACAAAATATTGTAAAACATTTTCAAAAGAGTAACGGTGGAGTTTCTTGCTCATTCTTCTCCATACGAAACTACCTTTTGGAAGGGGCAACTAGAATCAATTCTATTTTTTTTGTAAATTTTAACGTTCAAAAGTGCCTCTTATTTGAAATATATAATGATGTCATCGCTCCTAATCGATGCAATTTTTTTCAGTCCCGATGCAGACATTGCAATGGTTTTGTACGAGTAAAAACGCAATTAAACACTTTTGTATCAATCCTGATTGACAGTTGATTTTCGATTTTTAATCAAAATTTTATGAACATTCTTTATTCAAATAGCGAAATTCACAATTGCGGCGATACTCTAAAACGTACTTGATCCATAATTGAGTGTTTGGTTAGCACTAAAATTAGATATCTGTAGAATATTTTAGGTCATACTTACAAGCTTTTATAATTATTTATACAGGCTGTTAAAGTAACTGCGTGCCATAGCTTAAGGGTAGGTTCAGTATCGATAAGGAACCCAGAAAAAAAAAAAGTTATAACACCAAAAAAATATTGCAAGATCAACTTAATTTAGTACCTACTAACTTAAAATAACAATCGTTTAGAATTAAAATTACTTTATTAGACGTCCGAAGCCCGTTAAAGTACAAATAGATTTTTTTTTTTTTTTTAATTAAATTTTTTGTTTGTTTTTTTTTTTTCCTGGGTTTCTTTATCGATACTGAACCTAACCCTAAGCTATGGCACGCAGTTGCTTTAACACCCTGTATAGTAACAAGCCGTGTGTCTGATGAGTTTTTCCATCGGCAGAAATACGAACTTTCATCTCTTATTTAACCCCATTTACGAGAATAAAAAAAACCCCTTCCTTTGCCCTACTATACATTCGTAATATAAGGAACTCTTGTGCAAAATTTCATGCTTCTAGCCCTTGAGTTTAGGCTATGTGTTGTCAGTCAGTAAATTAATAAAAATATTTAAGATTTTTATTAAGTAAAGATAATCTTGCTACATTTGTTTAGAGTTAAACTTAAAAGAACAACAGTCTTTATTACAATACATTTAAATCAAGCACTTCTGCCCACCACTGCCTGCGTGCACCACTTTCCAGTTTGTGCCAAATAACATTTACATTCTTCAAATGTCATAGTATAAAACGTAACGAAATAAAATCATTTATTGTAAACACATGACTAGTTTAAAGCTATAAATCTGTTCACACCTCACTTTAAACATAAAATTATTGGTGCATTACTTTAAAGTGAATGTTTCAATAATTGTACTTAAGGTAGGTAATTTAATAGCAGTGGGTACTTTACAAGAGTTTTTTATTTGTATATAAAATTATCAATCGTTTTGTGTGAAGGCGGATGCGCATAGATTTTTTTATACTTCTATGAAAATGCGCTAAGGTAGCCCATCATTATCAGCCCATAGCAGTTCACTACTGGACATAGGCCTCTCCAATTGCACTCCATTCAGCTCGATTCTCGGCAACTCTCATCCAGCTGCCACCAGCCACCCTGTGAAGATCATCGCTCCACCTAGCCTGAGGGCATCCTACCTAACGTTTGCCGTTTCGCGGTCTCCACTCAAGAACACGTCTACCCCAACGGTCATCGGTTCTACGGCTAATATGGCCGGCCCACTGTCACTTCAGGTTGCTTATTCTGTGGGCTATGTCCACAACTTTGATTCTCTGCCGGATCACCTCGTTCCGGATTCGATCCCTCAGAGAGACTCCAAGCATAGCCCGTTCCATAGCTCGCTGAGCGACCTTGAATTTATTGACCAGCCGTACCGTGAGTGTCCACGTTTCTTCCCCATAAGTCATAACAGGTAGGACGCACTGATTGAAGACCTTTGTCTTTAGGCACTGTGGAATTTGCGACGAGAAGACTCGATGAAGCTTCCCAAACGCTGCCCAGAGGTAGCACGCGAAAACGCAAATGTTCTTACGTTTTTTTGCAATTTGCAGGTCAGTGTTAGGTTTTATGTTGATTAAATATGATTCACGACCGTAACAAATATCTAATTCCGGAATAAGAATCATCAATACAAGCTCTCTAACTTAGACCTGAGGGTCTTCTCCAAAGCGATAATCCCAAGTATCTCTTTGACTGTCGTTTTGTTTTTTCTTTCGCCGTAGTCAGCCATTTTATGTATTTATTTAATTTCTACAGCTTAAAAAAACAATTACATAAATCAAAGTATATACAAACATAACACATACACTAATAACACCAATGAAATACGATTGTTTTCACAAAAACCATTAAATTGGCAAATTTATTGGCGAACAGATCGCAGTCCGGGTTGACTTCCACGAGCTTATTGATTGCGGTCAACACGCGCGGTACGGGAGACGCAACACGGGCTGCTGTCCGACAGCACGCCTAGCAGTCGATGTCTTCTGCCAAGGAGATAATTATTCGGTGTATGGAGTCGAATCAGCTCATTATGGATGTCAGGCCCATCCGTCATACCCTTCCACACTTTGAGCATTACGCCTACCTCCACATCCCTTCTGGTCTCCAGCATATGATAGCCCAGACATCCTAAGAGGAACTTGGTAGGATAGAGGCAGGGATGGTACCCGAGAGGTCTTCTGTAAAGAAAACGCAGGAATGCTTTTTGCACTTTTTCTAGAAGAAGAGCCATAGTTAGCCGTGTCAAGACACGGCCGAACACTCGGCCGATACTTCGGATTTATGTTCGGAGTCGGAAATCGTAAAATATTATATATCTTTCCAATAATATTAAGTCGTAAGGAAAGTTTTAAAAAAAATACGATTTTTGGGTTATTTTGGCCTTAACCAATCCCCTTGAAACTAAACTACTACTCTATAATCGAGTCCGATCTTAATACAATACGTAACGTTATGTCGTAAAAATATATATATATATTTATATTACTTAAGTCAGTTTGACAATTTTCACAAAATGAGTTTGTATAATATTCCCTAATTATGGCTGAAAATTATCAAAGCGATCTTAATATTCATTTAAATTAGCAGACGTGTGTTCAGATTTCTACACTGATAGATTTCTAGATTTCTAAACTGGCAAACACTGGAAAATGTCGAGTTAAAGTCCATTTCACGAAAGAAGTCCCGCGGAAATAAGTGGAACTAATTATTATTATACGCTAAGTTAGCAACATTCCTAAAATAACCCATGCCTGCAGCGCCACGTCTGCGGGACTTCTTTCGTGAAATGGACTTTAACGCAACTCGTTAACTCGACATTTTCCAGTGTTTGCCAGTTTTCGTCGATTCGTCAGTTTTATTTAATTCGTCAGCCAAAGTACAGTCGGGTCTAATCGGTAAAACTGACCAATCAGTGAAACTGACTAATCAACGAAACTGGCGAATTAAATAAACTGACGACTGAGGGAAACTGACCAGTGATACGCGGACTCGATTTTTTTTAGTTAGTAAAGTGTATTGTTGTTACAGATTTTTTAAATGAGAAGGATTTTTCTCTTCCAACTTCCAATTTACATAGTTAAGAATAACAATTTAATGTGATCTTAAATCAATTGGCTTTTGTACGATTCCATTTACTGCATGATAATGAATATTTTGGACATAATTTAATTTATTTTGACTATATTATTATACTTATACTTTAATATCCTGACATCAATTATTATTTATTTGTTTGTTATTTTGTAATGAAATTTAGAATGACTAGGTATAATATGTATAATGCAATTAAATGTCATTTTCTTTTTATACCTACAAAATTTGTACGCCGTTATTGGCAAAACATGGACGTACACAAATCTATGAATTCAATACCTTGCATGTCTGATTAAGTCAGTTTATGTATCCGCATGTTTGACAAATAAAGTATCTTTATCTTTATCTTGATTGGTTGTTGTTTTCCTGGTCAACCATTAACATCACCACATACATATGAATTGAGAGAACCACAACCCTGTGGTTCTCTCCTAATGGGTTTAATGCCCAGGTAAGGGAAAGTACCTACTCTTGGGTTGATTGATCTGAAATTTAACTTCACCCAGTTTCGCTTCTCTATTGAAGTATTAAGTTTTCATTATCATTTTGATAAAACTATGGAAACAGATTTACTTCCCACACTCACATACGCTTGTCAGACATGGACCCTTACAAAACGAAATATAGAAAAAATTAAGATATGCCAAAGAGGAATAGAGGGGAGCTATATGAACTACAAGCTAAAATACAGTGTAATAAAAAGGAAAACCAAAGCAAAGGAAACGGCAAGGAAAGTGCGTGAGGGCTTTAAAAGACTATTTAGTAGTTAATGTAAATTTGTTTATTTACACACCTTGGTTTTGAAAGACTATTTAGTAGTTAATATAAATTTGTTTATTTACTAGGTCAAATAAGGTGTTAGAATTATAGTGTTAGAAAATAAGGAAAAGTGTGTAAAGAATTATAAAGCAATTATTTTTTTTCATTTTGGTATGTATGTACAGCAATCCGAGATAAATTACATATTTCCGCCGCATGATACCTAATTAATAAATTTTCCACTTTAGATAAATTCGCATCATTAATCACTTACACTCAATCTTTCAAAAAATCACTCCTCATTAATCATAAACAAATTAATGGTCAATGACTTTGATACATTTACGTAGATTGATGTAGTATCTACCTACGCAACTGCTCCTATTTCGAGTTCCTGTATAAACTAAATGTTGAATAGTCCTTCTGTGGGAACTGCTGAGAATTGGCTAGCGTAACGTTTGAAAGAAAATTGTTTATTCTGCACAAACAAAACGCGAATTAAAGCGTGGGTCGGTCCCCAGCTACATGGAACAACGACCTTATGAGGCGCCTGGGATAAACTGGATCCCGAAGGCGGCGAATCCAGTGTCGTGGTACAACTTGGGAACGAGATATTGTCCAGCACTGGACTGCGATACGCTGAGTTCTATTTACTTACCAAGTTTTAATCGTCTTGGTGAATAGTTACATACATTAAAGAGAGAGACTCCCAAATCCAGACACCAGGCTGACACACTCTTGGAGGAATAACTCAATAACAGTGCACGTCAAAATGAATCGATAAATCGTTTTAGAGAAAAGCTGGTCACACAAAGTGAGTGTGAAGCTATGATGCTGCTGATGGAAATGCCTTACCTACGCTATCGTAAGTTGTCATTTTAATTTAACTTTAGAACGCAACTCTTAATCAAGTAAAATCATTGCAATAGGATGCTACTAAGCTAGCAAGTCTCCTAGTTGCACTAAACAAAATATTAAAAAATATTTTTAATCACCCTTAAATAAATAACATCAACATGCATTATGAAGAAACCAAGATAATGAATATTAGGTAGTTATACAATATTAGTTTTAGAATATGCGACACCCGAAACTCATGTCTAGTATTTTTATGTAAACAATCTATACGTACAAAATTTCAAAACTGTATCATGAGAAATCACAAAATTATAAAGGTTGTTATGTTACCGGGTTGTCCGAACAAAAACATGCTAACGGCGCCCCCGCGCCTCCAGGGTCGTCTTGCGCTCATTGATAATAATTTGGCAGTAGGTACCTAACCATACAGCGAATGTATTCTAAGTAATAAAATGGTGATAACATTTTCCATCACACTTAAATATTTTTGGGACAAAGTATAACATGGTGTAAAAATTATTGAAATCGATTGAGTTCCTTATTCTGAACAAACTATATTCAGGTTTCGCATAAACTAAAAATAATGTTGTATATTTACAATACATGCATTTTCATTCGTAAAACACTCAACAAAATTATACAGACCAATTAATCCTTTACGAAAGTAAAACAAGTAACCCAACGTAGCACTCGCCGAGCTGATTTTCTGATTTTACCGTAGATGAGAACTAAGTTTGCCCAAACAATTTTAACTTTTGAAGGAGCACAATTTCAAACTAAAACTCAAATCATTTATTTCAAATAAACCGATTACAGGCACTTTTGAATTGTCAAGGGGTCGGTCAGTCAGAGAGATGAAGCTAGTTGCCCATTCCAAAGCGTAGTAGGTTCCTATGGAAAAAACGATGAACTCCACGGACACTTTTAAATGTGGAAATTATACAAGTGGGAACAATGTAGAAAGACATGCACGTTAAAAGCGTCCGTAATAAAAATAAAAAAATATTGAAAAATTAACATAATACCTATGTTAAAATAACCTGTGGCAGCTAAGAAATGACCAGTCCCTACTGACGGCGCCCATTCACGAACATGACGCATGGATCAGCACCATTCAGCTCAACCATTTTGATCCAACACACACGCCACCACCAGCGAGACATTTGAGTGAGCATGACATACTCTCAGCCGCCAGGGCACATTCAAGTTAATGAAAGACGTACCCAGTAAATGGTAGCTTTATAGTAGGTAATTAGGGAATATGCACGTAATTCAAAACTTATCCATTATTTTAATAAACATTGTGTAGGAGTCAAGAAACAATATCATATTAATTTTTTATTTTTCGATGCATTACTTAATTCACAATTAATTAATTTATGTTGCAGTTTTTTTGCTGAAATGGAACGCAAACTCAAAACGCGTCCTCTTTGAAAATGCCGGAATTGACGAAAAAAAACATATGAAAAGAATCTATTTTTTGCTAAGTGCTTGAAATTTAAAGTACAGTGAAACAGTCAAGTGTCCCCCCCGCCAGCTTATTGGTTGTTTTTGGATATGTAAAAAAAATCTTGGCACTAGTACTAACTAAGGAAAACTATGACAGCTAAGTAGGCCTTACAAGTTAACGAATAATAGTCGACCAACTTATATCTGCAGTTGGAGAATTGACCGTAACGTATATAGATGTATGGGAGAGCATGTTTTTCAACTACAATGTTAAGTTTGTTTTTGGGATGAATTCATCCTAACTACGGAACCCTTCATTGTGCGTGGTCCGACACGTACTTGGCCGGTTTTTTTTAGGGTTACGTACTAAACAAGGAACCTGAATAGTTTCGCCATATCCGTCTGGCTGTCTGTCCGGTTTAGCTTAGAGACTGAAAGTACTACAAAACCGTAATTTGGCATGGGTATACATATTAATCACGCCGACAAAGTGGTTAAATAAAATCCTGTTTTTTTTTTTAAATAACATTCTCAAGTTATAAGAAAGGAGTGCTGCGCGTCGCATCACTGATATTTTTTTTCTCGTCTGTCCCATGATGTGGGGTATCGTTGGATAGGTCGTTAAAAATATTGCAGGTCTGTCAAAACTATTTTTACGGTTTTTTACGATTTTTTCATGTCACTGGGTTTCAATTAGACAACCCATTCAATGGGTTATCATGTAACCCTTTCACTGGATTTCTATTATAAAACCCATTCAATCATGATAAAGAAAGGCGAAAGTCGAAATGCTTAACTCTTAACCGGGGTTGTACGGTCTCTATCCACAATACAGGAGAAATTCCTAGTATGGGGCAAAGTTAAAAAAAAAAGAAAAAAAAGCAGTAATATTTACCTAAATGCAGCCTTAACTCTTGTCCACTTCGAAACTTTAGACTTCTCAACTTCTTTCATGAAAATGCCTTCAGACCTCCTTCTCAAAGGAGTGCCAGGGGTCGCATCACTGTCATCTCCTCCCGCAGACCTTGACCTTTGCTTCCTGAGCAGCGACCCTCCGAACCTCGCATGACCTTTCCACTTTGACCCTGATCTTTTCATGCCCCGGTTACCCATCATCACGGAATCAAAGAGCATTTGTCCATATTCACACTCGAACTCGGCATCCAAAGCCTCGTTTATCTGTTCCAACTCTTTGGTTTCCGATTTCAACCTTTCATTCTCATTGTCTATCCTCTTATGGGCACTGTGGAGTCTCTTTAAATGATTCACGTCTTTTAGCCTCTTTAAAAGACGCGTGTTATGTTCTTTTAAGGTCACAAACTGGTCTAACAGTTCCAGTAATTTTTCTAACTGATCCAGAGCCTCGACTGTCTCTTTTGTATTCTGAGCCGCTTCTTTTCCTCGCTTAGAAATGGGATCGTTCTGGTCTCGTAGCCTTTGTAGCATGGATTCGCATATTGCTGCGGGATCTGTTAGTTCTCCATCATTGAGAGACCAGTACTCCTCAGGAGGGGACGGGCCTGCCGTGCAGGGCGAAGAACCTTCAGCATCAGAAGGAGTTTGCGGAGATTTGACGGAGAGAGTAACAGGGGGCTCTCCCCGACGTCTCTTGTGTAGAGATGTCCCACTCGGCGGTAACTCGGCCAGGTCTTTCGGCTCTTTTCGTTCAATTTTGCTATTCTTCTCATTTTCTGCGTGACTGACGTCGGTGACGTCACTGCTTTCTTTGAGTGACGTCATGGTGCAGCCGCAGAGTGTCGGTTTGTGTCTGGACTATTTATAAATGAAAATAAAAGCACGTGCATCGTCCGGTGGCGCGGCACGACTACTTATAACGGAATGCATTTTGACACAATCATGATTTCTATTGAAACATTCTTTTATTAATATGTCTACAATTATTTGGGCATAAATAGGATTATCACATTACACTTCGTTTTACACGTTCATATCACTACACACTTTCAATTACACACTTCAGTTAAACTATTTTAAAGCTGTTTATATACTTTATTATTTTTTTAATTTAAATTACAGAATAACCACTACTTTTATTGTTTTATGTATTAGGTATAATTTTGAATCAATTATTTATTAATATCATTAAAAACTGTTAATATTTAATTGATCGTTAGCGCCGCCCAACGCGTATGCGCACGTACGGCGGGCGGGCGGCCGCGCACTGCCGAGCTTTGTCGATAGCCGGCGGAACCACACGAAAGTTTCCGAAGGCGTATTTTTAACTTTAACATTCCTTACATTGTAGGCGTAGAAAAATGTTCTTTATTGCAATGTGTTAAGGTTTAATTGTTACGTAAAATATAATTTTGTTGTAATAATACATTCTTAATGCTAACACGCTGCTTCCGAGCCGCAAGCCCATTAACCCATTTATGAAAAAGGGACTAAAAATCTCGTTTTCTTGTCTTGTACGCGATTTAGCAGCTGATTTTTAAATGTCTGACGTTTCAAGTAAATTTCTTGTATAATTAAGTAAGCGTTGTGAAAAGGTTACTGAGAATAGTAACAACGTACCTTTTATCTTAGTAATGTGAACATATATAATGCGAATATATCTACTTATACTAAACTAACATGATCTTAATTACGTTTTAGCCTAGCAGACCAGGGACATACATAGCGATCGCTTTACGACCGAATTCGGTCGCAAAGTCCTAATGGAGTCCCTAAACGGTTAAAAATGCTTGACAAGATTGTGATTTTTTCGTGCATATCAAACAATTTGGAATTCGGTCGTAAAGCGAACGCTATCTATGTCGAGACTGTAGGACCGGGAGATCTTCTCCCTAAGCACGAAAACTGCAGCTTCGGCTGAAGTTACGGGCGTTTCCTACTCCGTATCATCTACGGCCACAAGATTTGTTTGGGGCCCGAACTAAAACTGAATGACATATTTTATATTGTTTTTTTTTGTCAATGTGAGGACGTTGAAAGCTTAATAGACTGTAGATCTGTAAACCATTTTCTATTTTGTTAAGTACCTGGTACTTTTGACGGGCCTACGCTGTCGTCTCATACCTATTAGCACTGTAATTTGAAAACATTGTAAAAGCCAATTTTATTTTTTTTAAAGAGTGACCGTGGAGTGTCTGGCCGGCTCTCCTACATAGGAAACGACCAATTGGAACCGTGTACCTAGCATCTGACGTTTTATAAGTGCCCATGTAGGCTTATGTGAAATAAAAATATTTTTGATTTTGATTTTGAATATTTTGCCTTATTTTTATTATTTTGGTAGTCTGAGATAACCAGAATAAATTACACTCAGACAAAGAGTTAAGTACAAAATTAATTTTCTTCCATATTGCTAACATGCAGGTAGAAATACGGATAAAGAAGTTTATAATGATATCTGTCCAAAATAAAACTGGCATGAAGATTATTATTTTTCTGAAGTCTGGACAGCTTTTTATAAAAAGAACAGCAGTGTTCAAACAAAGAAATTTTCTGTCATGTCATCACATAGTTTATAGTTTTTGAGAAAATATAATTTTTTTTGGTTTAATTTTATTTCAAAATTTTTATTTAACGTTCTGACAATAATGTTCTGGCGGCGAGCAGCATAAGGGGTATGTATTTAAAAGTTTTACTTGGACTCATAAAGTGCCGGGTCTACGGAACCGTTTCCTAAACGAACTCCCAGAATGGTTAGCCACACATTCTTCAGGCTCTGAGGACGAGATCGTTACTGTGAGCATAACCTAAGAGGCTGAAAAATAAAGTACTTATATCGTCCAAAAAGTTGAAACAATCTTGTACCTAATCCAAGAAATTGTGATGTGGTGATATAGTGATAGAGGTATTTTTAGTGTAATTTTCAAGCAGTGCCAACAAATTTAACAACGGTGTTTAACAAGGAGACAATAAGCCATGCTAATGCCATGGTATCTTTACAACACCAGAGCTACCTTCAGAACTTGACCAAAATCGGTCAGTGAGTCGGTCTTAGGGGCGGAGTTCCAAAATCCATACCGTGTATGGCTGATATGGCATAAAGATCTGCGCGCCTGACGGCTGGAGCGATTACTATTTACAAGTTGGTGTGTGCAAGCAATCCAGCAGATTGAACTGATACAGGTCCTTCTGCTCAAATTGATCTCTTCATGCTCAGATGATTTTTATCCAGATAAACGTGCGGAAAAAAACGTGTGTGGCGCTAAAATGTGGATAGTCATACAGGACAGTTAGGATACGTATTTTTTTAAACTGACGTACCGTTCTTAACTATATAAATCAAAAAACCGGTGAAGTGCGTACCGGACCACGCACAATGAAGGGTTCCGTAGTTCGGATGAATTTATCCCAAAAACAAACTTAACATTGTAGTTGAAAAATATGTTCTCCCACACATCGATATACGTCACGGTCAATTCTCCAACTGCAAATGTAAGAGTTAGAGCAGTGGTGGCCCAGTGGTAACGGCCTCGACTTAACGAGTGGTAGGTCGTGAGTTCGAACCCAGATAGGCGCCTTACTTTGTGTAAATTATTTCATCTTCACTCATCTCAAAACGGTGAAGGAAAACATCGTGAGGAAACCGGCATGTCCTAGAACCAAAAATTCGAAGACATGTGACATCTACCAACCCGCACTGGGCCCACGTGGTGAATTATGGCCCATTCCCTCTCACAGAAAGAGCCTGTGCCCCAGCAGTGTTGGGAACTTTATAGGCTGATTATGTTAATAAAAAAAAACATTTATGCCACTTGTACAGATGTTATAAACCTGCCAAACTGCGTGACAGTAAGTAAGTCGCAGTAAGTTGGTATGAGGTTTATTCAGAATATTATGATAACGAACATTAAAAAATTGCCTGCTCGGTCCAGCCGTTCTCAAGTGCTAAGCTTACCAACGAACAGCATTTCATTTTAGGGTTCCGTTTTCAACGAGGAACCCTTATAGTTTCGCCATGTCCGTCTGTCTGTCTGTCTCAGGCTTAGTTCAGAGACCGTGCTAGAAAGCTGTAATTAGGCATGGGTGTGCATATTAAACACGCCGACAAAGTGGTGAAATAAAATCTTGGAAAAAAAAATAGGGTCTTTTTTTTTGCTCGTAAAGTGGAGATTTTTTGTATCGTCTACGCGTCTGTCCCATAGCGGGTGTATCGTTAGACAGGCCGATCAAAAATATTGCGGATCTGTGATTATTGAATCCATTTTTCGATTCAGGGATCCGTTTGCGTATTATTAAGCTTTAAGGTCTCGGTGCACACAGATTGACATTCCAAGACCAAAAAATGTTTTAGTTTTTATTTGAAAATATGTATATGTCGCATTGCTAGATAAATTAAATTGGTCTCTGATCTTTGTCTTGCCAGGTAACCACTGAACCGATGTCGCGTGGCGCCATGGAGTCCGAAGACGAAAAGAAGAAGAAGCTTAATGATGACGTGGTGGTGTTCATGCGCAAGCGCAGCGAGACCGAAGCACCGCGATACACCGCCAGGTTGAAGACCTACGTCGATTTCCAGCACAAGTAAGTTTATATAGCATTATCGTTATCATCATCATTTCAAAGATTTTCACTGCTGGACATAGGCTTCCCCCAAGCGTCGCCGTAGGTCCTGTGCTTCTCAAATCACGACCATTGAACGCAGCGCCTTCGCATTCGACGCCATCGACCATCCGTTCTGCGAGTAATGAGACCTGCCCACAGCCACTTAAGTTTGATAATGGAAACTCCGAGGAATATAGCCCTCTCCATTGTCTTAAGTAGTATGTCGGATTACAATATAATAGCTTCCACCAGTTTAAACGAGTGTCACATATGGCTAAAGAGAAGAAGTACTGTGTGAGTAAAAGCCACATCCGAAATTCGATGTGCCATAATATCGGGTGGATACTGTAAACGGCCAATCTTTTGTATACAATCGTATAGTACAGGACAATCATACTGATTCTGTTAAGCAACAACAAAGCTAAAATTCGAATGCCAGAGTTTTGGAGTTATTTAGTGGCAATTCCTAAACTTTGCTATTACAATTGAATCAGGCGTCGCCGAGCAACGGCCGCGCGTCGTCACTCCGGTGCCGGTGGTCACCATGATAAGAAAGCAAACTCCGCCTCCAGGAAGAAGAACGATGGTGACGCCAAGGACAAGAGCGCGGAGAATCAGTGAGTGTTTATTTCATCATTGTTTTAATTAACATCATATCTGAGGCAGTTTAACAGATGCACCACACATACCTATTTCATCATCATCATCATTTCAGCCGAAAGACGTCCACTGCTGGACATAGGCCTCCCCCAAGCACCGCCACTTCGACCGGTTCTGTGCTTCCCGCATCCAGCGGATACCTGCGGCCTTCACAAGGTCATCGGTCCACCTTGTAGGAGACCTTCCAACGCTAAGTCTTCCGGTACGCGGTCACCACTCCAGAACCTTTCGGCCCCATTGGCCATCAGTTCTGCGAGCAATGTGCCCTGCCCACTTCCACTTAAGCTTGGCAATTCTTCGGGCTATGTCGGTTACCTTGGTTCGCCTGCGGATCTCTTCACCTATTTAAGTACTTTAAAATCGCTTGACACTTATACTTGTCAAAAAAGAATAGGCCCGTTTTGACGTTACGTCGCGATCGACCACCGCGACGTAACTAGTGAAGTTACCATACGACTCGCTACTCGATACTCACGATAAATCGATTCAAGTTAAATGTCAAAACGTGCCTATTATTTTTTGACAACTTTAGAATGAAGTACACTTTTACATCTATTTATTAAAGATATTGCCTGATGCTTGAGTACCTGCAGATAGAATTGTATAGACGTCAAACAACAAAGCACAGTAAACGATCTTCCATGAGAGAATTTATATAATATTTTCGTATCAATCAACTCAGCCTATAGCAGTCCACTGCTGGACATAGGCCTCTCCCAGGCTGCGCCACATCACCCTGTCCTCCGCCTTCCGCATCCAGTCTGTCCCAGCCACGTTTTTAAGGTCGTCGGTCCATCTAGGTGGGGGGCGTCCCACCCTACGCTTGCCGATACGCGGTCTCCACTCCAGGACTCGTCTGCTCCACCGGCCATCGGTCCTTCGACAAACATGACCAGCCCACTGCCACTTCAGCTTGCTTACTCTATTTCTATTTTCGTATAATTTGAATGAATTCGAAAAAAATCTAAAAGTTTAGGTGCCAAGATTTCTTTTTAGGATCGCACCTAACTGCTATTTAATTAATACAAGACAGATTTTTATTTCTAGTTGTTATGATGTTTGTTTAATTGATGATGCACATTAAGTTTAGTAGTTTTTAACCGACTTCCAAAAAGGAGGAGGTTGTATGTTCGGCTGTGTTTGTTCACCGATTGCTCCGTCAACTGTAGACCGATTTTAAAAATTCTTTTTTTATTTGGAAGGGTATGCTCCCGAGGTGGTTGCATAGTCACCAAGTCAGAATCTGATAAGAGGATCCCATGGAAATCGAAGGCAATCCTCAAATTTTATAGGCACACCTTTATCGATTACAGTATTTTTTATATTAACTCATGCATTTGCTCCGAAAAGCACCATTTGGTGAAGTGAAACTTATGTTGAAGACCACAGATGGCCACCGGAACTATTTAATAATAAGTAATTCACTGTTGCGATTCGATTAGACACTTTAATATGGTTGCTAAGCAGTTTATTGGAAGTCGGTTATTTTTTATTTTATTGTAAAACGTTTTTTTTTTTTTTTTCACTTTTTAGTTGGTCAGTTTGCAATTTATCTAAGTTACAATAGACTAATGTCAACTGCTCATCACCTTTTACAAAATATTGCTTTTTTTTTGTAAAAAGTTTTTTTAAGTAGCTTTTTATTATGTTGAGTATTGTATTGCTGTGTAAATAATAGATTATATAATATTACATTAAGAATGTACATAATTCGTTTAAAAATATCTGATACCATATTAATATTAGTTGATACCCGCACTATCAAATTAGGTCTAAGATCTGTAAAGATACCTAGTTGTAAGAGGAAAAATAAATAAAATAATTCTAAACAATACATTTTACCCACCTTTGTGCCTAAAGTCAAGAAAATGATTATTTGCAGATCTCTGACCTTTGGAACTGATTCAACTTCTTTTTCCAGAGAACACCCCGGTAATGAAGAAGATCGCATGAGCAGAAGGTAACTACACTCTGATTTTACAACACTGTCAACAATAAAAAAAAAACGTGCTGAAAGTACCTACTGGCTGGCTAAATGAAGCCGCTAAAAGAACCTATAGAGCTATAACAATTAAATTTAAAAAAAGATATCCCACGAATTTGTTTTTTGATGCTGACAGACACACAGCAGACATGGCGAAACTATAAGTGTTGGGGGTGATTCAAGCAAACTCGCAGTAGTCTAGTACCTAACATGAGTATAATTTGCATAAAGAATGTTATAAGATAAGATAAGATTTCTTTATTTGTTTAAACATTGTATAGGTACTTAAAAGAGCATGCAAGATATTACAGTCATTGTTTGAATCCAATCATGTTTAGCCGTAAGTATCGGCGTACAAATATTTTCTTAGCATTGAAAATAATAAAGTTTACAATTAGAAACTTAGAAAATTAGAAATTATTTTTGTTATAATGTCAAAATTCCATATTCATATAAATTTAATATTAGTGTCATATAAATTTAATATTAGTGTCATATAAATTCTTAGTATTTTCGGCCAAAAATTCGGACACACTATAATATGCTTTTGGCGAAAGAAACGTTTTTAATTGTCGCTATATAGGTTTTAACAGTGTAGAAATCGTGCGCGACAAGTTATACGTCACGCGTCGTAGTCCGTGTCACAGACTTCACGGACTAAGGTCCGTGTAAACGGAAAGGGAATTTCGAAAAATTACGTCTTCGTTTGACAAGGCGCCGCGTAGCGTTCCGTCGACGCTTTCTTCAAATGACGGTTCATGTCGGCACAGCGTTGACTACGGAACCCTAAAAATGAATTAAAATGAAATGGTGTTCGTTGTTGTAAGCGCATCGCTTGAGAAGGGCTGGGCCGATTTGGCAAATTTTTGTTTTAGAATCTTTGTAATAGTCCGAGTTAAATTATTAAAAAAAAGTTGGATTATTTAAATTTGGACAGGGTAACGTGTCGGCTAGTTTAAAATAAATCTACAGCACTTTTGTATGAACAGCTGTTTTTTTTAATAAGCGACGTATAATTTCTTCGCTGGGACCGAGTACCATACCTACATATTTGAATGTCAAAAACTAAAATACCTACGGGTAAAATGTCAATGTTCTTAAACTCTTACCGCCTTATTACAAAACAAGGTTTATCTTCAGACCCAGGTTTAAAACATGGAGCCATTATTGAATTTCGAACTTTATTCCGTCTATAGTTAGAAAACTGACAACTTTATTAAGTTGTCAGTTCTCTAACTATAGACGGAATATCATAGAAGTCAAAACTTAAATATCGAATGACCATAAAACCGAAATCTAAAATAACGTAAGTTATACGGCCTTATTACAAAACAAGATTTATATTTTGACATGGCTTAAACCATGGAGCCAGTTTTTGTAATAAGAACGTAACTGTGATTGAAATACCGTTCTTTATACAAAACTGAAAACTCAGTTCGGTAGTCGAACTTTAACATAGTCGGAATAAAGTTCGAAATTCAATAATGGCTCATTTAATAAATGTCATGTTTTAAACCTGGGTCTGAAGATAAACCTTGTTTTGTAATAAGGGGGTTTGAGTTTGAGTTTCAAGGCTGGTCGAAGGGGGTGTACTCATCCGATGTCAGGTAGTTGTGTTGTGTGACGTATGTTTCATCCTCAGTAGGCGCGGGGGCGACAAGAGCATGCACCGCGCCCGCTCGTTTTCCCGGTCCGGGACTGGCGACGAGCCCGAGGACGCGTGTTGCCGCAAGCGCCGCAAGAAGTGCTGTCCCAAACGCCGCCGTCGCTCTTGCGTAAATATATCTTTAATGAACACAGTAACTTGTAGACTATGCACTACCGGTGCCTCAATACGGTGCGTCACTTGAGCATGTCGCTTGCGCCAGCTGCATACATGCGATTATGCCGCCCAGCCTGTGCTGAATCATACCGAATCATATCAAGACGAATTGACATGTGCGTAGCACCTAGCGCCCCATACATACGGTTCTTTTGGCGCGTAGCCAAAATCCGAACTAATGGCCACCATTTTGTTCGGTACAATTTCTGTGACAATTTCACAAATGTTTGTGTTTCTCCTGCCCATGTTATTCAAGCACCAAAAGATCCTTGCAGCATTCTATACGGCGCCTGAGACACTGGATCCGCACACATTTTGATGAGATCCTTATAAAAGTGTACACGATGCGTGTCACTGGACCCGCACATATTTTGACGAGATCCTTGCAGCATTCTACACGGTGCGTGAGTCACTGGACCCGCACACATTTTGACGAGATCCTTGCAGCATTCTACACGGTGCGTGAGTCACTGGACCCGCACACATTTTGACGAGATCCTTGCAGCATTCTACACGGTGCGTGAGTCACTGGACCCGCACATATTTTGACGAGATCCTTGCAGCATTCTACACGGTGCGTGAGTCACTGGACCCGCACACATTTTGACGCCACCGTTTACACGAGAAGCACCTTAGTACATGTGACAACAGCTGCCGCGATGTAATTTCGGCCAAAATCGTTGTAGAAAAGCATTGCACGTCCAATTTTGTCATCGTTTTTTCATTTTATCAACTTAACGGTGAACCGTTTTATCTGCGAGCATCAAAGATGAATAATATAAAGGTTTGTCTTTGTCAGTGTCCCAAAAAGCGTCGGCGTAGCTGCCGTCGCCGACGCCGCCGCAGCTGCAGCCGGCGCCGGCGCAGACGCAGCTGCCGCCGCAAGCGCCGAGTTTGTTGCCCCCCCCGCAAACGCCGCCGCCGCTGCTGCTAAGCCCCCAACTGTGCTCGTCAGGCCAGTGCCAGTTAAATTCAGTGTAATGTTTGTGTTCAGACTTTTTCTAATAAAATGTAAATAAACGTTTGTTTTTGTTCTTCCATAAATAGCCACACTCATGACCTGCTAGGGCTAACCCTACTCACCAAGCCTGGCACTTGGCACTAAGCAATTACCATGGTGACATTGCATACCCTCACCACTTATTTTTTTCAATGGTGGTAAGCAGAAACTACTCTCCACCTGCTACGATCTTATTAGGTACTTGCCCTTGGTCCCCCAGTCTAGTTCCCCTTGCGGTACCACGAGCAAATATTTTTGCCCGGGGAACGCCCTGAATAACAATCTTCTTTATTAAATATATTTTAATTGCCCATTGTACCCCATCTCAAACAACTTTAATGGAACGGCTAAAGCCCCCAGCATTACTTAAACACATAATTTATATAAACCACCTGTGTCAAATATAACTTCATAAAGGTAAAATGTTTACATTTGCCGATTACACAGCTTTCGTGTTTCAAGGAGAAACTTGGCACGAGGTGCGACAAAATGCGGAAAAGGCGCTACATATGGCTCATTTGTGAATGCAACATAATTTACTGACCTTATACGTATCCAAAACATAATCTGTTTTTTTATTTTATTTATTATCATTTATCTCCTGTGTAGTTGGATCTATTTTAAAATTGGCCGCTGTAACCAACGGTTAGTAGGATTTTAAATAACTTGGAAGAATGTCATTGTGGAAATGAAACAAACAAGTACAATTAATAATAACCATACGTAATCCGTAATAGTACTTAAGTCTTTATTTCTGGTAAAACTGGGGTTCAGGAAATAATTACTGTTATCTTTGTCTTGAGAATATTTCTTCTTACTATAATCATTTAAACTTTATTTAAATTTACATAAATACATAAGTACCGTAGTATGGAAAATTGTATCCAATGTGTATTTTTTTAGGTACTAAATTATTTTGTTTTTAAATGGTAACCATTCAGCTCTTACTCAATATAGTTCAACTTCATCAGTCATGAGAGGATTTGTAATAAAGATCCACTGTAGGTGGGGTACAAAATATTAATAATAACAATTGACTTAGTATTCTTATATAATCAGTTACGAGTACTATTCCTAAACCTGGAAACTCTTATGTCGTTTATGACTTTCATAGCCCACCCAAAAAGTTTTCTAAATATTTACAAAAAAAATCACAAATCAGCCTTTTAGATCTTAACCATGATGTCTTCCAAACTCTTCCGCTGCAGGGCTGGTACCGTGGCATCCTCGTGAGGTCTCCCAACGGGCAGGAGCAGCTCCAGTCTTTCATTCAGTGGCCTGGAAAGCAGGTCCCGAAGACGAGCGTTACAGTTGAGGGGCGTTGAGGTCAGGGCTACCAGGCCGCAGTACTGGAATTCAAATAAGTTATGATTATTATAAGTTTATTTGAATTAAGTTCGGTTTGAGCATTTAATAACGACCTATAGAATAGAATAGAATAATTTTATTTCAGACTTCAAGTCCATAGACTAGACCTATACGAAAGAAGAAACAAAATAAGTTTATTTGCGGTAAACATGACGCAAAAAAAAAACCACAAAAAATAAGGAAAGGTTTGAGGAAACATGCGGCACATCCACGCAAAACAGCTATCGCTCAGCATTATGCTGCGACCTTATGCAAGACAGAGCCCCAGCGCTGGTTTTCAGCGACAACCGGCGCTGACGTAATGATGTCGTCCGGTGCAGCAAACAATTAATAGGAGTCTGTACTGGTACAGCCTATAGAGTAGGTAATAATGTAATTTAATTTAAATGTGTATATAAGAATAGCATCAGCCCACGACTTCGTCCGCGTGAAATTTCTTGTTTTAACATATCCTATGACACTCGGCAATACGTAAAAATACGTAATGTAGCTTCCCATTAGTGAAAGAATTTTCAAAATCGGTTTAGTAGATCCAGAGATTACCCCCTACAACCACACGAACTCACAAACTTAACCTCTTTATAATATTCTTATATTATAATTAAAAATAACTTTGCAAGGCAACATTTACCAACAACAACAACAACATTAAACATGCCAACGTTATCAAATTCAAGGTTATAACTTTCTTCGAGCATCATAAATTCAAATACAAAATTTATTTATTTGCTAGAATGTAGGTACAAATCAAGAACTTAAGAATATCGTGGCCCAATTACATTCTACCATCACATAATATGGTGTGCAAATATGTCATATTAACATTTAATTTATTAATAAAAGGTAACAATGCGATTCATAATTTTCATTAAAAAAAAATTGCAATCACCAATCCGACCTTGGCAATAATTATATTATTATTATTAGAAATAAAAATCGTAGGAAGCACATCTGACATTTTTTATCAATGGACCTCCAAAAAGATGCTGTTGCATCAAGTTATCGTTTCTACACAAAGCTAATTTGGTGGTAAAGCCAAAATAGCAAGGCGACCAAGGCCTTTACCCAAAGTAATAAATATTTTTTCTAGGTTGAACTTTTAAAGCCTAGTCAAGGTTATTAGTGACGAATACTAGGTAATCAACCGCCACAAATAAATGCTTTGATCTGCAGTGGATTTAATTTTCATGTTTACATTGAATTAGCCCAACGAAAACACACAACTAACTTTATGGTGTAATTCTGGGTACTGTATGCGAAATAAAAGCTATTGTATAGGAAATACAATAGAGTGGGGTACGGCGGGCAACAGGTTCAAAAATGTATCGTACTTTGTATACGCTCATGGTCATGATTAATGTCATAAATGGTAATTTTGATGCCTATTGATGTGTTTGTTCTTCAAAAATAAATCAGCACCCTAATTGTGTACACACTTTCAATCGTAATCCGAAAGAGTTAGAAAGTGTTGCTAATCCATTGCTTCATTATGTCTGACCAATTCGTCTGCTCAAAAACGTAACTAACGCAATGAATTTTGTTAAATTGACAAAATAAAAGGCATTGCCATCGTGAGTGCGTTACTCATAAACATTTAAATATACTTGGAGTTACACAATTACTCTGCTGATTAACATTTCAGATGCTCTAAAATCAACATCATTTAACTTACATGGATAGCCGCTAGCAACACTCCAGCAGCGATCGCCGTACTGATCTCGCTGTAGTAATGCATCCTTTTCTTCCCATCATCTCTCCATGAATGCGTCTGTCTGAACACCAGCACCAATGCTGGGGCATCGGAGAGGTACGGCTTCACTGGCTTCGTAGCAAACGGTTTCAAGTCTGTCACCCACTGTCTTGACATTCTCTTGTTGTAATTCAACTCTTCTTCTTCCTCGACGATCTCTCTTATGGCTGCTTTCATTTCCTGGTCTTGAACCACTACGAAAGTCCAAGGTTCTGTGTGTGCCCCCGATGGAGAGATACCTGGAATGATAACATATTTGTTAATATCGTTAAATGGCTCAGATGAGAATAGGCCACTGAAAAAGTCATTATTTTAAGTGAACCTGCAAGGTTGTATTGTAAATGGTCTAAGATTTTGAACGTACGAGTATTGGATATTGGCATAATTTTCTACCTTATAATCTCAGAATAATTAAACCATATTCTGAGGTTATAATCGTTTAAAGTACATACATAGATAAATCCATGGGTTACGGTAAAAAATCTATTTTCATATCACTTGATGTCACCATAGATTATACACTTAGATGTCACTTCTGACATATTCATGTTAAGATGTGAACTGCAATTTATATCTGCAATTTTCGGGTTTTTGTGAATTATAGAGTATTAAAATGAAATTTAGCTAAATGTATTCTGAACAAAAACATGAGACGCGTATTGAATTCGCGCTGTGTCTACCCTTTGTTAATCTTATTAACTACAACCACGATCATTTACGTCTTGTATGTAAAGAAGGAACGCAGAGATTTTATCCAAAACTATTACAGTGATGAGGTTGATGGTGAAAAGGAAAGAAAATCGATCAGACAGCGAACGTACATGAGAACAATGAATAAAATTCGACCAAAAATAAAAGGTTTCAACATAAAGCAAGAGATCCACAACTCACACTTGGGAGCCATTAATCGTAAAACATTTGCTATCGTCATACAGTGCCATTTAAATGTGCATGACTTAGAGCGGCTTTTAAATTCTTTAAGAAAAGCCTATTTCATCAATTCAGCGTTACTAATCTTTTCTCACGATTACTATAGTGATAAAATGAATAAACTCATTCAACATATTAACTTTGCAAAGTACATGCAAATTTTTTATCCGTATTCAATACAGTTACACCCAGAAGTGTTTCCTGGAGTAGAACCTAAGTCCTGTATCAAAGGTTACCCTTGCGTAAAGTCGATGTGCAGAAACCCTGAAGCGGCTCAGTCGAAGCACCATTGGTGGTGGCAAGCCAACCAAATCTTTGACCATTTAAGGGCCTTGGAAAACTTCTCAGAACCGATTCTATTTCTTGAAGCGAATAACTATGTGATTCTTGATGTTTTATTCGTATACAGGTTGCTTGTAAACGCAAGGAATGTACACTGCCCTTTTTGCGAAATGATAAGTTTAGGGGCACACCTCCCAGAGTTATCTCATTACAAAAAAAGAAAAAGTATTGTAACAATAGGAGCCTGGAAGGACACTATGCCTAGTACAGCTATCGCGTTCGACAGGAAGTTTTGGCACGATATCAAATCCTGGAAGGAACTTTTCTGCTTCTACAATGATTCAAATTGGGAAAAATCATTAAAAAATCTTGGTGCTGTGAAAATGGAGGGAAATATTTATTTGGTGGCTATAGACGGCCCTAGAGTGTTTTGTATTGATGAGTGTGACGTCAAGGATGTTAGTTGCAAAGAGCGGGATAAAGTGAAAGCTGTGAAAAACTTTACAAAATTGGTTGCTAAACACATGTTCCCTTTGAGTCTCAGAGTTAAAGTTACGGTTGATGAAGATTTTAATTCAACGGAGGCAGGTAATTGGAACGATGTTCGAGACCACGAGCTTTGCATGCGCTTTGCTAATGAAAGCGTGTGGTTCATAAACTAATAATTATTTCGTCTTGATGATTAAATTGCGTCATTCATTGTATTATTGTTTTTTCTATTTGGTGTACATATCTTTCCTGTAATGATTATGATAGACACCCAGTAAGTACTATATTCTCCATTGGTAAAGGTCTCAACAAACAGTTAATCCGCATGAGAATTAAAAAGGCTTGCTACGATCGGATACCACAACTTGATCTCATTTGTGGCTTCATTAGAAATATGGATAAAAAATACTATGGCTGATTTACATTGATCCAGTATTTTAATACAGTGTAACGGATCGGCCACTCGGTTCAAATCCAGTGCTGGGTGATACGTAGAGGCTGAACTGAATTGAAAAGTGTTTACTATCGATACCCTACCGGATCAATTATTATTTTCTAGGTGAATTATTGATTCTAGGTGCCTCTAATCGCACGCTATTATACTCGATCTTCGATTAAGCCTGATTTACACGGTGTGATTTAATTGTCTGTGACATATCATACCGATAGGCTGGGTACTGCCGCGATATTGCAGTGCCTCTGTCATGTTTGCCAAGGCCCACGTAGACAGCTTCGCTGCAGTCATGGGCAAACGTTGCACCTCCGCAGCTCCGTCCTAACGCGCATGCGTGCTAGTACCACCAGCATCCTGTGTGTATTGTCAGACCAGTGGGATTCTCCGAAACTCGCGCGCTAGATACGACTGTTGACTGCACGCAGTCAAGTAAACACGTGCATGGGTATCGGAGTTGTCTTGTCTTGTCATTACTAACATTTGTTTCCTATGAGTATTTCTGTGATAATAACAACTATAAATGTAAGTATTTGAAAATCCGAAATAAATGAATATAATACCTAATAATAACCCCACCGCATCTCTGTATCTCTAAGTTGACGTCGTGGTGGGGCTTGCACGCTCCGAACTCTAAGTATGTGCTGCTAGAGTTTACTTTGCCGGAACAGGTCTAGGGTGGGGGGCCAGACCTAGAGAGATACAGAAACCCGCAGGGCAGCATGGCGAGCTGTTTGTCAGTTGCGACCCCACGGACCCTATCTCCCGGGAGAAGTCTTGTTCCTCATCTCTGGCTTGGCTTTATTGACCGGTTGGAGTGAATACTCACGAGTAACAGAGCCGCCAGCCGCCGCTGCTTGAGTGGAGATTCGCAAGAGCAACCGTGCTTGGAGCTCAAGATCTCTACCAGCACTTACTGGAATACTTCCTGTATTCCAGTAAGTGCTGGTAGAGATCTTGACCATCTTCCGGGCTCAGGGATTGTTCTGATAGCCGTGGAATACCTCTCCAGTCCTCAAGCGCCTCAGGATATGTTGCCCCCTTGTTGCTACATTACTAAGTGCTAGCGGCAGTTTCCGAAGGCCCATTATTGAGTGTGCAAGTCACCCCCTGCCATTTTTTGTTTGCGTTCCCATTGAGGGACCACATTTGAATTTTGAGCTTTTGAATGCGTCAGCCTTTAATAAAATTTCTCAAACAATTGTAAATTCAGCCTTTAGTTTGTAAAAGTAGCCACTCAAAAGTTAAATTCGGTTAAAGGTGGTCCCTCAGTCGTGACTAACAGACATCTATATCTCAAAACCTAGTTAAAATTTGCAACTGCTATAAATGACTACTCAAAATTCAAATGTGGTCCCTCAATGGGAACACAAACCCATTTTTCCGTGTATAAGTATAATAAAAAATTGATCAGGCAGGGGCCATAGTCCTTCCATAGTTTTGGTAACTACTCCACTTTAGCCATCCAAACACATATCCAATATCTTTGTTTCCTTAACCTGCAATAGTCCTACACCAACCGGGGGTTATCTTTGGGTGCACTTGTATAGTGCGTACAGGGATAATCGTCGGTTGGTGCCTCAGTTCATTGAAAGCATCTAACGGGTCTGTGCGAGTTGGCTTCGGCCCCTCGTCCAGGATTCCAGAGTGCCCAGATATATTAAAGGCATAATAATAATAACTAATCATAAGCTGAAGCGACAGTAAAAGTTGCACCGTCTAAGCAGTTTTTAGACGATGCAAGTAACTTTGTTGCTTCAATTTTATTGTATGCCACAGGCAAGAAGCTTGCGTTGTGTAAATGAGGCTTTACGTACAGACTCTCTAGTAGCCACCCTGCAGCGATCGATACTACACCTAGCTGGGCACCCTGGACGTCTTATCATTTTACCGATACGTAAAATGTACACTTTAAAGACGGTCATACCAATTTTCCAGATCTCCAGGTGATTTAAAAAAGAACAATGGTCAACATAATATTAGTTTTTAATTTTAAAGTTTACTATCACATTATTTAAAAACATCAAAAACATTAATACCATACGCTATTTTTTGCGAAATACATGCAAAGCTCGTGATCTCTTACGTCTTCCCACAACCCAGCAGGTTTTTCATCGAAGTTCACTTCATTGTAAACAATTACAATGACACCCCATGGAAATAATTTTTTGGAGACTTGCTTAACGAATGATGTCACTTTTGATACTTGCCGATCCTTGCAAACATTATCGAAGTCACCACACTGCCCAAGACGAAATACTCTGATGCCAGCAACAGCTATCATAAAAATATTCCCTTCCCATTTCTGTTCACCCACATACCTGAAGGAGCTGTCCCAGTTAAAGTCGTCGTAGTAACAGAACACGTCGCTGTTTGATTTCAAGGCGTTCCAAACGTTCCTGTTGAAGGCTATGCCTGATCTTGGGATTTTATCAGTCCATGTTTCTATCGATATAAAAGTCTTTTTGTCGTACTTAGATAATTTTGGTTTGTGTGCTCCCAAACTCAACAACTCACAAAATGGACAATGTTGCAATCTATAATGTCTAAGCAGTGTGTATACGTATAGGAAATCTTTAGTCACAATATCGCCTTCTTCCAGAAATAAAATGAATGTACTATTGAATTCCTGCGGCTGCGTAATTTTCATATGGTCAAAAACCTGGTTGGCTCCCCACCACCAGTGATGCTTTGCCTGAGCTGCCTCTGGGCTCCTGCGTTTTGACTTTTTGCAAACATAGCCTTCAGAACAGAACTGATCATCTTTCCCAGGGAATATATTTGGGTGCAACTGTATTGAGTATGGATAGAAAATTTGCATGTATTTGGCAAAATTAACTCGTTTGATGAGTTGGTTTATTTCATAACTGAAGTAATCATGGGAGAAGATAAGCAACGCTTTATTAATGCCGTTGGCACCACTAAGTGACATCAACAGCTGTTGGAAATAAAACACATTCGAGTGGACTTGTATTACCACGATATGCGTAACGTTGCTGATGGGCCCAAACTTTTTATTGTACACGGTTTGCTCCACGTTTATGTTTTTAATTATATCTTTAATCTTCAATATCTGTTGGATATCTTGTACCTTGTTTCTAAACTTTATGTCCAAGTAATTCGTGGCAGTGATATTGTCAGGATCTTCTTCGTAGTTCTGAAGAAGGTCTCTTCTCTGTTTATTTACAAACAAGACTTGTTGGTACACTGCATAAAATACTGTAGAAATAACAACGATAAAAATAAAGACGTAAAAACGGGCTAAATACTCTGGATTTAGATACATGGTTCCAACTTATCGAACATTAATAAAATTTAGGAATGAAATTCTTTGAAAAATTAAATCACTGAATTATTATTAAAAAAAATACATATTTTGACACTGCCATTGAAAGCAGTCATTGAATGAAAACACATGTGAACAAGTGATTGATGGAATAGACAACAAGCAGATACAGACCTGCACAAAAAACTGATTACTTGTTTGTGGGTTAAAATCCGAAAAAGAGGATTATCCTTCTCGTAGCTTACGACACAATTTTAATATTTTTTTATTCTATCTTTTTAACAGCTTATCCTACTACCATTATTCATTTTATCGGAAGAAAATCTCTTTAATCGTCAACTAAATAAAAATATGACCATTTAGCTAGTTCAAGATAGGAACCGGACTAGAACAAAGAGAATGGCAAACTGAACCATAACACGAAACAAAAATGCATTTAAAGTCCTTTAATTAATTAATCAACTACGAAACAAATTCAAATAATTGAAAGTAAAACAATTTAATACCAAAGGCTACATTTAGTTAAGTTCATGCAGAGCTCCTGATCTCTGATGTCAAACAAGCCGCCTGATGACTCAGTGTTATTCATCGCCGTTTCTTTCCTTAACGTCAGTGAGACCTCTAGGAAATAGCTCTTTAGATAGCAATATCTAAAGAGCTATTTCCTAGAGGTTTATTCAAGCAATTGAATAAACACAATTCAAGTAGCGTATTGCAGCCAAAAGCTTCGTCGCATTCATCCAAAATAAAAACTCTAGGACCTTTAACAGATATAACATACATATTTCTATTCCACTTTCTATTTTTCAGATTCTTCAAAGATGTATCCCAACGAGAGTCGTTATAATAACAAAAATCCTAACTCCATGACTTAACGGCTTTCCAAGTTTCCCTATTGAAGGCTAAACCAGTTTTGGACATAGCATCAGTGCAAACTTCAACCACTAGGGTATTTTGTGTCCTGCGATAAAGGTAGGTGCCAAGACGCTTGTGTGCAGCCAAACTTATCACATTTTTAGCACATTGAAGCGACCTATATATGTATAAGAAATCTGTTGTAACGTAGTTGCCTTCTTCAAGAAATAAAATGTCATCGTGATAATTACTTGTAATGGGCATGTTGTCGAAGATTTGGTTGGCAAGCCACCAACAGTGGAGCTTTGCTTAAGAAGCTCTAGGATCTCTTAATGTTGAGTTTTTACAAACGCTGCCTTCAGAGCACAGTTTAGAGTCTTCCCCGGGAAACACATTCGGGTACAACTGTAGTGAATACGGATAGAAGATTTGTATATATTTGGCAAAGCGGATAGTTCTGACAATTTCGTTGATTTCTTCATCCCAGTAATCGTGGGAGAAGATAAGTAGAGAATTGGTGATGCCATAAGCATTCTTCATAGATTCCAAGAGTTCTCTAAAGTAAAACACATCTGAATGTACTTGTATTACTATAACGTTGCCACGACGATCCGCCGGCCCTAAAAACAAATTGTAAACCGTCTGGCTTAGGTTTATAAGTTTTATTCGTGATTTTATGCATTTAGTGTCATAACTACTTTTTGTTTGTATCTGTACATTATAACTCAATGTCTGTTTGTCTGTTTTTATTATTTTAGAATGTTCTGAAAGAATTGTATTTCCAGAACATCCGTTGTATGAGTCGACTTTATTTTTCCGTTTCTGTTTGACGAATTGTACTTGATTATACACTGTACTTATTATCGCATAAACGAGTATAATCAATATCAAACCGTAGATGTGAATTAAATGATTAATTCGAATCAACTTCATGATATCTGCAGCTTATATAAACAAAACATTACAAATACTGAGAATTTTCTTTGTATTCACACTTCTGCAAGGAAAAGCTCCTTGCATTTTTGATGATTTTTTATCACTTTTTGATAAAATTCCCCTGGACATGTCCTTGACTTCGCAATTTGAGACTTTCTATATTATTTATGGTTGATACATAAAACATAACACTACAGCTTGGCATCACGACCCCGATTTATGATCACGGAGTTTTAATTATGATTGTCTTCTAAAATCTTAGTTATAGCGAAACAAGGAAACAAGGTTATTTTAGCACATGCCCAATATCGGCAAATCGGAACTAAGCGTAGACAGAGTATTCTACTGTCTACGGAACTAAGCCATCTTGTTTTTTGAATACATTTCAAGTGAAATTTCACAAAATATGTTTACCAAGAGCCCCCCTGTCAACAAGCGCCAACAGATCTGTCTTATAAAGATAGATTCGATCGAACTTACTCGCCCAAAACGCGCGAATTGACACTTTTAAATAATATAATTTCTTCTGTAGGCGATGCGCATGAAGTTAATTTATTTGTGAGCGAATAGAAAAGTCCAGAAGTACGTATTAGTGGCACACAAAATATTTTCTTTTATATTTACTCATAAACATTTGCTAAATAAAATATAAACTTGTGAACAAATAATTGGTAAATGTAGTTTTTATAGTGTACTTTTTTTATAACTTTATTGCATGCAAATGCTAATCAAAATGCTAATCAATTAGTTTGTGCGTCCTTGTGTTGCAGGACCAGCGGTGGGCCAAGCATCAGCGATGTAATCCCCCAACTTATAATATGCCTGGCTAAATAGTTTGCGTTTTATGCAAATTTAAATTTCGTTTCATTCAGTTGAAGGATGTGGGGAGGTATTTTACAGTACTCCATGAAAGATGAGTCTACTTTAGCCAGCCTGAAACCTGTTTGATCTAGTTGGTCCCTATTTCTAGTGATATACTTAATTGTGCCTTTCACCTCTTTTACTAAAAAGATATAGATTTTTCCTTACATAAATGATGTTAATGCTTTATACAGTTCCCTCAGATCTTTGTAGTGTAGGTATTTTTTCACGGTTTTTGCCAAAAACCTCTCACAGAACGCTGTTTTAGTTTTGATAACTGATTTTAAACCATTTTGGAGAACTCCAAAACCGCTGGTGGCTCATTTGGAGATTATTTTATTTAAGTTTCCTTTTCCGTTTCAGTTCTTGGCTGGACCAAGGCGTTCTTACATGAAATTAACTGTCTATAAATAAGTCATATAGGATACACATTAACTATTACCTTATGCGTATGGTAAGTAAGGCTGGTTAAGAAAGTTATAAATATTTTCCAACTTTCTAAGCTTAACTTGAAATGACACGATTTCCTGAGCAAAATGTAAGAGAGAAACTGGTAGTTCTTGTAGGGTTTGAAGATAACAACCTTAGATTACGAAGTAGTATCTAGTGTTACCAACTATGTAACCTAACCGTATAAACCGATTCATATAATATTATACTTCTACGGAAAACTATTACTATTTTACTTAGGCACTTAAGTTAAAGTTTTTTGTAGTTTGTAGGTTTTCATTTTAAACACGTTTTAAAATAAAAGTATACTTTGTAAACAAGCATAATTATTACAAATTAGAGGATTATAACCAAGATAAGAATACCCGGAAACATGCGTGTGTCGGTATTACGTAATATAATTTCTGTTTAATTTTGGAGTTGAATATTATTTGCATGCCCATGAGACGGGTGAATGGAGGACTACTTTTTGAAAAAACATCTATGTACTAAATTAGCCATGTTTTCAAAAATAAATGATTTGATTTTAATTTTTTTTTTCTGGTCCAGCTCCGTAGGACAATCTAGTAGAGTATACTCGTAGACAAAATCAAACTGGTTGCTATTTTATCGTTATGTAATTAATGTACCTATACGAAATATTGTAAAATATTTTAAAAGAGTAACGGTGGAGTTTCTTGCCCATTCCCCTCCATACGAAACCACATTTTAGAAGTGGCGACTAGAATCTATAATTTTTTTGTAAATTTTTATAATATAATATTTGAAATAAATAATTTGACTTTGACTTTGCAAAGATAACTTTTTATGTGTATTCCGTGGAAAATGTGGTTCGTTACACATTTGGCCGTATCTTTTTTGGATTAACTACCTCCTATCAAATGTAACGTGTCACTGTTGGTTTTCCCTAATAAATAAAATAAAGTAATAAGTAGGTAAGCATTTGAAAATGAATGGTCAAATTCGGATTCGGATTGATTGTCTCAAAGTCAAAGCCTTTATGTCGATAAAATTTAATTAATTACAGGAATTATCGTCAGGAGTCGGAAAGATGAAGCTACCTGTTGCCCATTCCAAAGTTGGTTAGCGTTTTTTCTTTTACTTTAGTGTAATTAAAATAAATTATTAACCTTTGACTTTGTAAGTCATCGGTTTGTATGCACACAGGGCTTTTCACCACATACGCCGCCACGCTAAATGTCACGGTATTAAGATGCACACTGTGATTGCAATGGCTTCCTTATTTATATGTGATTGGCATGCATTTGTGAGTGTATATGTATGCACCTCAAGGTACTAATGTCCTCACTAGAGGCAAGGTTGTTAGACAAGTCATGGCTTTTCGTCTGCGGAATCCTTATTAATGATCATTCGTAGTGTTAGACCTTTTTTTTTGTTGGTTGGGAAATTATCAAATAACTTCTCCCGCTCTGGGCGGAGCGGGAGAAGTTAGGTTAGGTTAGACTAGTAGTGTCAGACTTTTCCCGACTAAAACCCACCGTGTTTTTTCAAATACCTGTATCCCAGGGCCACGATATCCCTTTCGGACAGGCTCATAACCCTGGCAGGCATTGGCCCTTTCGGACCCCGTCAATTGGTGCTGACATCTCATTGATGCGCGCGTGGAACGCAACGCGCCGTCGACCCGGGCCTGGTCCTTATCGGACGGCGAGCTACCTATCGCTCACCGTCCGCAAGCCCGCGCCTACGGTAGCTGGGAATCGGCCTGCGATTCCCGACGCCCGGGGCGTCTCCTGCGGCGACTAATGGCGTGAGGGCGCGAACCCTGCCTCACCCTCACACGTTCAACCTCCTCCTTCGCGTGCAATACTGTTTCGCAGAAGGAGGTGACACTGGGTCAAACATTTTGTCCTTTAGCACTACTAGAACATAACGTCATGGCTGTGATCCCCGAAGGGTTCGGTGGCGGAAAATAATACTCCCACATTTCAGTTTTAGAGCTATTAGTTATAGGGGCCGAGCCTATTGCCATTAACATACATAGATACATAAACTCACGCCTTCTTCCCATGGGGGTAGGCAGAAACTACAGAACCCCACAATCCTTACATTCTCCTTTCGTCTCGTTTACACCAGCAGGCTTAGCGTGACGCTTCCTACTTCTACTCTACTATAAAATAGAAATCGCTTGTCTACCCTTCTCGGTAGAAATCTGTCAACTGTCTACACGGAAACGTCATTTTTGTCTACACTTCCGTCGACAAAACGCTTCTCTACGGTTTTCGTGCTAAACCTGCTGGTCATACACACACGCCGTCCCGGGTTTCATTAACGGGGCACAAATACACCGCGACCGGGCTACTACTGATAAAGGAGACGTTTCATTTTTTTGTATATGACTCCGGCCATAACATGTACGCTTTAGAAAACCTGGGAAACGAACCCCTGAATACAATAAAGAATGTTTTTTCTTTTTCATATTAACTAATATGGTTTAGGCACTAATAAAAAACAGAAAATGTTTGAACTTTGTCATGTTGTTACGACCATCGACAGCCAGCCATTTTTCGTCCCGAAAAACCTACAAATCTACAATCTACAAAAATAGAATATATATTTTTATCGATCACTTTCTTATGATGTCGAAAAAGTTTTCTAAGATAGCTATCGTATTATCATAGCTAAATAGCACAGAGATACATGCCTTTCATATTTTAAATAACGTCTACGTGATAACATTACGTTTTAATGTAACATGATTTCTGGACGAAAGCAGTATGCAAGTAAGACGACGCCATGATCCATAGAATATGGCAATAATTTAAAAAACTATTATTTTTTGTGCCGAAGTAATCAGGGGAATATTCAGGAAAGAATATTTTTACTCAATAGGTGGAATTTTTTCCTCTTTTTTAATAACCGTACACTTTATGGCCGAAAATGAAACTTCTCCTTTATCGCATCTCACCATTATTCCAACTTACTAGGCCATGTTTATAACGTCTACTGCGAATGAATATATTAAAATAATTTTATTGTATTCTTACCCGCAGTCTTTATGAGGTTATCCAATACTTCTTGAGGTATCGGCTCCGGGCTGAAAGACCTGACGGTTCGCCTCTCAGCCATCAGCTCGTAATACTCCCGGGACCTCTCCAGGACCTCGTTATCCGACCTTCTTGGAGGCCTGTAGGGGACTTGAGGAGTTTCCTCTGGGATGGCTGGTACCAAGAGGTCAGGGTCATCGTCAGCATCGTCTGGGAAGTCTCGAGCTGGAAAGAGATAAAAATGGTTTTAGGATAGACAAAAATAAGCGTTTTACGAGTATACTGCTCTTTTGGCGCTCAAATCCTTTATGGTTTATTCTAAACCAAAAATATTTTATTTTGTACGCCAGAAATGGCAAAACATGTAGATCTACCTGCTATTTTAAGACCTTGCACATATTATTTGATGTATACTCATGTTTTACAATAAATAAATATTCTATTATATTCTATTCAAATGACTTTGACAGGGGTGAATGTTGGTGAACATTTGTGTAGGTAATTGTTTTGTGAAAGTATTGAAAAAAAAAAATAATCCGACGGCGTCTACAGTGAACTTTAAAAAAGATAGAAACAAGATTTTACTTAACTTAATACTATAAACAACCTCATGCAGTCGGAGGCAATAGATCGTTATTGTTAAATTTAAGAATGCCTCTGACTGAATAAGATTATTTATAGTACTTACCTATTAAGTTATATTAATCTTGTTTCTATCTTTTTTTAAATTCACTTTTTACGCATTCAGATTTTTTTTTTTTTTTAATTTACTTTTTTAATTTACATTTCTAAGTTAGGATTATAAGATGGTAAATTAGGTTATTTACCCACATACAATTGGGTGATAACGGCCTCTTACTCACTCACTCCAAAAGTTCGGAATAGTTTTTTTTTATAATTTCTAAATTACATTTGAACATATACCTAATTTTAATATATTTTTGTTATCATCTTTTAAAACCCTTCATTTTGATACCCCACTCGATAGGCTAACGAATTTTGAAAACACACCTTTTGGCGCCAAAAATCCGCCATTTTGATTTTTATATACCTATCCAGTGACACTCGCGCAATACAGACGAATCCAACGACATATCAGTTATCTAAATCGGTTAAGCCGTTTAGTAATTACGAGGGAACATAGGGACGGACATACATACATATGTATATACAGGTCAAACACATAACCCTCCTTTTTGGCTTCGCCGCAGTCGGATAAAAGCAAGATGGCGGATTTGTTCTAATTTTGGCCGCGCGCTAGATTACCTTGTATCTACCACTATAATTAGGTACGTCTTAGATCTTAGAACAAAGTCAAACAGTCAAGCAGCACTCTAATTGCGTAACACACTATCAATCACAATCTGAATGATTTTGAAGCATATTGTTAATCCATTGCTTCTTATGTTCGTAAAATTTGTCTTCTCAACAACGTAAGTAACGCAATGAATGTTGTTGAACTGTCAAAATAAAACCCATTGCTACTGTAAATGTGCTGAGCAGTTACGCCGCTGTTTTGTTCTCGATTTGTTGACTTCGAATTAGTAAATGATAAATGATTTATTTCCTGTAAGTAGGTTTGTACAAACACTTTTACACGTCAATCACTTAAAAAAAAAAAAACTAGATGAGGTCGGCCTTTGAGGCGTGTAAATAATTAATATCAGGTTTTTACAGAAATGTAAACCTAGTTAAGATAAGGTTGGTAAACTAGGGTTCGGATTACTGATGCGCTAAGCAAGTAAGTAATGACGCAATGGGTATGAATAAATATCGATTATTCAAAGACAAAAAGCTGTACTAGGCAAAAACTGGCTAGTAGGCAAATATAAGTCATCGAACGACTTAGCATCAAATATCGCGTATCTATCTAATTTATAATCCTGCCTTAAACCGCGTATGTTGACGATGATCAACGCTCTCTTGGCCAGCCCTGGATTGGAGCTGTTTGCAGATGAATGGAAGACGGTAATGTTAGAATGTTTGCAGACAGAGTGATAGGATTAACTTAATTTAGTAATAAGACACTATTTCCACACAAGCTCCGCCCCACGCTCCCCGCCACTCCGTTATGTGCTAAACGCTAATACATCAGTAATAAAGTTGAATATCGCGTGCGCTCTTTGATCGTGTTCGAGTACACAGAAACAATATAACGTAAGTATCAATTCTTATTTCGTTTATAACTAAAGTAATATTTGTACTAGAGAAAAAAAAATCTTGTGGCTGGATAATAAACAATATTTTCTTGCTGTGATTATTTATTTTAGACATACAAGCCGAACAATCTTCTTTTTTATTTAAATCTTTAAAAAAGACATTATTTTCAAATAAAAAATGTATCGAGCGAAAATATTACAATTACGTAACTGTGTACATGGAAAGAAAAAGATCACTCACAATACAGAAAAAAATACAAGTGCATCGTTTTAAAAAAAAACATAGTACAATAAAGTTAAATTTTGATTGCATGTGTGACTGTTTCAGAATATTCATGCAAATTAACATATAAATAGGGAGCTCTTACTGGCTAATTTGCTTTTTTTTAGTACTAAATATATGATAATAGTCAATAAATAATTGCAGCTTGCATCACGAGTCCATGACCTATAACCTATTCTCCATTACACATTAATGGGTTTCTTTATAAACGTTGCATTATGTAAATAATATTTAACATCTTGTCAACCATACATATTTTGACGTTAAAATATTTATAAATTAATTAATATTTATAATCCCGTTGTGAGCTGCAAATTATTGTCTCTAAGTTCCGTGTAATTTTTGTTTCCAAGTTTTATATTGTAGCTGTTTGCTTTTGAATAAAATAAAATAATGTGCTAACTATCTAATCCTAACTAATATTATAAATCCGAAAGTGTATTTGTTTGTTACGCTTTCACGCTAAAACGGCTGAACGGATTTGGATGAAATTTGGCACACGGGTAGACCATGACCGGGGTTAGGACATAGGATACTTTTTATCTCGATATTCCTACGGAATCAAGACTATGCGGGTGAAACTGCGGGGCGCAGCTAGTCTTTCTTATTAACAGATAAAGAGAGGTTTAGAGGCATGAGGTAAAGTTCACTCATTCTCTATAGAAAAGGGAGGATCTTCCGACCAGACGGGTGTTGTGTCTGATGGGCAACTGCCCGACGACGGTTGATGTCGGGATGTTGTATATGCTAGTTGTGCGGTCAACTCTGCTTGCGTGATACAGGATTTTGCGTGACGTCAGTGTGACGCGTTGTTATTATGTGGCGATGTTGATGCCGCTACAATATCATCATAAAAAATGTTTCCGTCTATCTCTCTACTCTATTCATATAAAATGACAAGGACACTTTTAATTAAGATCACACTTTATAAATACCTATGTGCATTCCTACCTACCTGTTCACAATGGTATTTAAACAAAGAGTTTTTGAGGAAATTCTTCCGAGCTGCCTCGTTGTACCAGAGTTTTTCTATCTGAAATTCCTCAGTAGCAGCCCCGAGTCTGGATTTGTGCCCTATGGCTTGCCGCCATGGGATTTGCTCAGACAAAGACTCTGGAAACAGCAACGTGTAATACAGCATAGCAGTGACACTGTCAAGAACAGAGAAGACCTGAGCCAACCTGGTGGCGAAGCTATTAAAAGATGCCCCCCCCCTAGATAAATATAACCCGTCACTATTCCAATGCTTACTCTAGGATGCATATCCGGTACTACTCTAATAATCCATTCATATCCCAAGAGCACATCTTCCCAACCATTATCGCGCCCCCTGGTCTCCCCTGGTCCTCTTTGATATGCAATGGTCTCTGTGGTCCCATGAAACATGAGGCTCCAGAGGCTAGTGCGAATCCTTGGGTTCATTCGAGCGATCGAGTCTGGTTTAACCATGCTAGGGTCGGTGTATTTCAATCATTCATTCATATGGCTTGCCACCATGGGTTTTAAATATAATTAGCGAAATAAGGGTGTACTATATTATTATGTACACTTCTGCCCAACCCTTCGGGGAAATAAGGCATGATGTTATGTTTCTGCCGAAATGGCCACTTTCTATGAATATTTATAAATAGTAACTATGAATAGGTACCTAAAGAAACTTAGTGCATACCTGTCTCTTGTATCGCCAGTAAGTTCCTTTCCTGGTACTAACCGGTACCTATATAATTATGTGAATTTAACTAGTTCTTGATAAACTGATATAAAAATAAAACCAGTTGCGGTTAAAGAACGGAGTTTCTGAGAAAGCGCCGTCTGCTGTACAAAGAAACATCTGGTAAATGTGTAAAACATACCTTAAACGCCCACCATTGTCGGGTTGGTAAAATAAAATTGTGATAATAATTAGTCAAGCCTTTATAAAAATAAGATAGCTTATATCCAGTATAATTTTTAGAAAAAACGACACGCTGTTTATCTACGTTTTAAACCATAATTATTATATCAAAGTCAAAGTCAAATTGTTTATTCAAATAGGCACATATAAGGCACTTTTGAACGTCAATATCTACAACAAAAATTGAATTGATTCTAGTCGCCCCTTCCAAAAGGTAGTTTCGTATGGAGAAGAATGGGCAAGAAACTCCACCGTTACTCTTTTAAAATCTTGTACAATATTTTTTATAGGTGGGTAAATTACTTAAAACAAATTTCAATAAATAAAGGTATTTGATCAAAAGATAATTTATTTAATCGTATGTTAATGATTGTGGCGATAAAATTATACAATACTACGTAATTATATGTGAAGACGATGTACCTAGAATAAAATTACTATACCATCTATCTCATCATCTACTATACTATATCCGTCTTTCGGCTGAAATGATGATGATGATGTCATAAAAATAATAAATATACAATTAAAATAGCAACCAGTTTGATTTTGTCTAGACTCTAGATTGTCCTATGGAGCTGGACCAGCATGTTTCCAAGCATTCTTATCATGGATATAATCCTGTAATTTGTATTATGCTTGTTTACAAAGTGTTCTTTTATGAGTTTTCAATTTTCTTTCATTTAGTTGCATAATCATAATCATAAATCTTTATTTATCTCAACATCATATTACAGGCACTGGTTAATAAAATGTACAATCTTAAATAGAGAAAGGTGTCTGAGGTAGAAGGGTCCTGAGTTACAGATCACCCGGCTCTCATAGATAGGACATGTTAATTTACAAAAACAGCTATAGTCAAGATACTATAGGAATAATAAAAGTCTGAAATTGCAATGAAGTATAAGCAGAATCTACAAAATTAAAGATATAGTCAGTTAAAAATGTACAGAATGTTTTTGATTATCATGAAATTGGGGAAAATTGCATATTATATTGTCTGTTATCTAATTTGACTTATACATAATTATTATCTGTTTGTGAGAGTTTGTTTGAGTTGACAAAATTCAGAACATTAAATTAAAAAAATATAAAATCAAAGAAAAGCAAATTAACTAAACATTCAAGGAAATATACAAATTATGTATATTATTATTTACTAATACGCACTTAAATTATAATAATAATAATGAGCATAAAATAGAATGAAGAATGGAAATGCAGAAAATGAAGAATGTTATGTGTATTGTATGTTTGTAAGTGTAGGTGTGAGTGTAAATATGGTGTTAAGACACTGGTTTTAATAAGTTTTCAGTGGCATTGTAATCTAGATTTAATAGCCAAATTCGTAATTTTCTTTTACAAATAACTTTTGTTTGAGTGTAGATACATATTTTGTTATTAATTGAATTATAAAGAAAAGTGCCAAGAAAACAGAAAAACTTTAGGGAAAAACTAGTGTTATAACGGATAATTGAACAAACATTTGTTGATCGTCTATTTTGTGTAAGTAAATCGTGATTTAAGGGAAGTTCAGTGTGTTTTTTTAGTACTGTCATGAGAATGAACAACTGCCGAATCGTTAGCACTTGGCAGTGTTGGTAAAGTTCAAAAATTGGATAGAGAATTGGGAAAAAGCAACTAACTTTTAATACAGCTCTTTGGGCTCTCTCTAAATTTATCATAAAATTCTTAGATGTACCGCCCCAAGTAGTAATGCAATATACTAGCACTGACTGGCAAAGTGCAAAGTAAACTGTTTTAATAACTGATGTATCAGATATATGTCTTAGATTTTTAAATATGTAAATCAACTTTCGGATTCTTTTGACTAGGGTTTCGAGGTGTTGTTGGAAGGTGAGACGGTAATCTATGAGTATGCCAAGATATTTGATATAATTCGTTTTAATTAATACAGGACAAGTACAATAGTTGATGAAATTACATGAGTGGGCTTTCAAGTTGAAGTTTGGTTGATCCTGGGGTCTAAGGGAATATGTCATGTATTTTGTTTTATCGACATTGAGGGTAAGCAAATTGGAATATAACCATTTATACACCGTATCAAGACCTTGTTGAGCATAATTATAAACTTCATGCCACGTATCAGCATCGAATATCAAGGCAGTATCATCGGCGAAAGTGATGTTTTACCGTTTTGCAGCTTGATGTCGCACAAATCGTTTATATAAACTAAGAATAATGTTGGGCCGAGGTTGCTACCCTGTGGAACGCCATATTGATTAGGAAGTTCGTCGCTAATCCAATTATCTACTTTAGTAGTTTGTGTTCTGCCAGACAAATAGTCTATGAATAATTGAAGTGGTATACTTCTTACTCCCATATTCTCTAATTTTTTAAATCAAAATCGGAACAGATACTGTGTCAAATACTTAGCTAAATCTAGGTAAATGGCTAATGTTTTTTTTTTATTATCTAGTTTGTTGACTATGCGCTCTGTCAGTTCGTGTACGGCTTCAGCTGTTGATTTGCCAGATCAAAAGCCAAACTGTGATGGAGATAAAAGAGAATTTTGTTCCAGGAATTTAGTAAGTCTGGTGTTCATCAATCGTTCTAAGATTTTTGACAACGTCGGTAGAGTAGATTAGAGTAGATTAGAGTAGATGTCTATAGTTATTGACACAGTATCTGTCACCGGACTTGAATACGGGAACAATTTGGGATTTTTTAAAGGCACGTGGAAATATTCCAGCAGAGAAAGAGAGATTGCATATGTATGTAAGTAGAGGAACAATAATATCAGCAAATCGTTTTAAAAATGATCCAGATATATTATCAACTCCAACTGCACACTCGTTTTTTAAATTAATAATTAAGGATCGTATTTCTTCTTCATCAGTAGGAAAAAGAAAAAAGGAATTTTGATAAGAATTAGTTGGCTGACTACCGGGTTCTACATTAGGAAAATTTTTATTTTGTAAGAGTAATTTTTCTGACAATGTTTTACCTACGTTTGCAAAAAATGATTTTTCTTTATTAATTGATTCAATAGGATTGTCTATTGAAATAAGCTGTGTGGAATGCCGTTTAGCTTTATTTGTATAGGTTATATTTTTAATTGCTTCCCAAAGTTTTTTGTTGATTTTCCCTGCTTTTTTAATGATATCTTGCTCGTAACTTTGTCTAACTTTCTTTAATATATCATTGCAAAAATTCCTATATCTTGTGTAAGTGCAAAGTACTACCTCATTATCTGGATTTTTAATAGTTTTAATATGTAATTGATCAGGGTTTCGCATGCATCTTAATAGGCCTGGCGTTATCCAAGGCTTCAAAATTATTTTATGTCTAGAAGTCGTGATTAGTTTTGTGTTATCATTTATAGCTTGACCTAGAGAGTGTATAAAAAAAATTGTCTGCCTCGTTAACATCTGTCATACTGTAAATCTTTTCAAAATCTATGTTCATAACGTACGTTTCAAGTCCTGCGTCGTCTATTCGTTTAATAGTTTTGGGGCCTTGGTTTTTGTTAAATTTACTGTCTAAAATAAAAAAAACGAACGAAAATAATACAGGAATTATTTTGTTGAGTTGCAGTGCTATTCTGCAAATATCTCACCGTGAAATCTTGCATGGAGTGAACTGTCAGTGTCATCCCACTGATGCAGGGGTTGACCAAGCATTACATTTACAATCATAATCGAGATTTTAATAATATTTTTTATGCTAATTCTTTTGATCTAAGCTAATTTAAGCTAGTATTTAAATGTCTAAATATTACTAATTAGGAGGTTTCTAAATAAAATAGCAAAACATAAATTCAGTCAGAAACTAAATTTTGTTTTTTTCCCATTTTTATCCTAGACTATTTCCTTAAAACGTTACTATGTTTTCACTTAAATACCAGCGTTGAAATAATATAAAATAATCAACAGAATTAGCATAAAAAATATTATTAAAATCTCGATTAAGATTGTAAATGTAATACTTGGTCCATCCGTAACATCAGGGCCCCAAGTCTGCTATTTTTATAAATTCAGTCATTCCAACACGATCCCATTGTCATTTTGCTAAAAGTTCGTATTCTGCTAAATTCATAATGGTTGATCATTGGTCGGTCAATGTTCTCGTAATAGAATTGTGTTATTATAATGGCATTGTCGTATTGCCATTATTATAAAACCCATTAGTAGAAATGTCATTCATTTGTCATTATGTACGAGATTACCAATAAATGCAATTTCTTTCAATGTAGTGTCAGTGGCAGACCATTGGAAAGTCATAATGACGCCATTATAATAGTAGATTACCAAACTTGTCAAAATCCGCAATTATGAAATCAATGATCGACCATTCTGACACTATTGTAATAGCAGACTTGAGGCCCAGGTGGACTCACTGACAGCTCACTCCACGCTCCCTTCACATAAGTTTTCACGGTGAAATGGTTACAGAATCGACTTGCTGATCCTAAGCTCACCTCAATGTTACCTATCTACTTTAAAAACTAGGACTTTAAAAACTTTAAAACTAAACTTTCGTCGCACCATATCACAACTCTTAGCAATAATTAGGTAAACCTAATTAAAGTAAATATGTTAATTAAGAATTAAAACCGAGTTATTAGGTCATGATTTTGTAATGATCACGTTGTATTTCGGTACAAAGTCCCGCAGACATCGCGTGACCTTTCTACATTGTCCAAGATAAGGATGTTTTAATTATAATTAGATAGATATTCGTGTTTTCAGTCGCTTTTGTTTCACTTGTGGTTTATTTATGTTTCGTTGTGACTGAGAAGACCCGCAGTTTTATCCCTGAATATTTACAGCTTTGAAAGGCTGCAATGAGCGGATTATTTTGCTTTAGTAAGTCCAACAATATACAAGAGATTACGTCCTATTTGCATGAAATAATGCTTGCCAATAACACGGAAACGCAATTACAAGATGATTAGTTTGAAATCAATGTAAACAATGTCCTTAATAGCGCCAGCTAGTATGACATACTTATCATGACACCTGATAAATATGTCATACTAGCCCTGAAGGGGTGGGCAGTTGAGATGGTGGCACCATGGCCATTGTGCTAGTTATATGTATTTAATCCTTTCGCTGATCTTTGCTCACAGAATACGAATATTCATGGCGATTGTTTAATAATTTAACTATATCGCCGGCACAGTGAACCTGTAGGCAAATTGCGTAAAGCATTTTCTGCAAACGATTCAGACTAATTTACTTCATTCCGATCGGAGTTTGCTTTATTTTACGACTTTCGTATTGCATAACACCAATAATGTGTGAAACCAATTCGAATCTGTTTGAGACGCTAAAGAGTGAACGATACGCGTCTAAAAACGCTAATATTCGAATTGCGTAACCATTTTGACAGCTGTTAGGTAGTTGGTTTGAAACCAACGAGTTTGTTTGAATCGAAAGCGAAGACAACAAGTTGGTCGCTATCATTTTTCGTTGTACATTTTTTGGGATTTACTGGGATTTACTCATAAAATCTCCATAATTATTACGAAATTATCTATGTGAATATCTTCTTGATAAATTGTGAATGTGTTTTTGTGCAGAACATCTATAATAAATCAATATTAGTGGTATTTTAGCTAGCAAGGCAGTGACATCAATTTTTTTAAATAATTGTAAAAGTTTTGTTTTGATAAGTGCTTTACGGAAAGACAAATTTATACCTCGTACCGTAACAAACTTACCATGAGCCACAAGCTTAACAACTTGTGTATGCATTCGAGGTTTTACTTAATTGAATATCAATAAATCTACGTATAGACGAAGAACAAAAACAAGCACAGAAATAAGCATTTGTCAATGGATTATGTAAGGACTTCGATGAACTGTACACCACCATACATATAAATTTCCACATCATTGTCTGTTCAAGGTAATATCAATACTTACTTACTTATTATTATTATCTTTCTATGTGTTGAACATTGAATGTGCCCAAAATAGGTACCTACCTAAATATTGTAACTTCAAAGATGTTTGATATGCACAGCAACATTATTTTGTTTGTTACTGATGAATACAAAATATAGGTAAGGCATCATCAAACATAATTAGGTACCTACCATAGATACGAGGGGGCGGGGGGGGTTTGCCATAATCGCCACGCTTGGCAGGCGGGTTGGCGATCGCAATGCTGCTGCCCATTCTATAGTTACCTACCTAACCTTCTACCAACTTATATGAATATTTACTTAGCAAATTCTAACAAGGCAACTGAAAATATAATTATCTAAGTACCTATCTTGAATGTTTTTCAATGATTGATATTATTAGTAAGAATATCCAAGTCAATTATTCAATTTAAATAAAATTACTCACTGGGGCTTTATAAAGTATCTTTGTTTAGGTACTTTTTAGTCAAGTTTGCTTATCAATGGAATTCGGTTTAAAAAGTAAAAATTTACCTATGCCGATTCCAAAACCATTTTGAGATTTTAAGCTTCTAAGACTTATTTTTCTATTAATAGGTCTTAAAATTATAAGATCGTATTTATTTTCACAAAAATACTTAAAATCACTTGAATTTTAGTTGACCTCTAATTGACGTCACAAAGCAGCCTGAATTGGAAATTTCAGTGTCTCTTGTAATTAAATTGTTCTCTATGGGTCAAGTGTCATGCCAACGTTAAATTTACATGAAGCACTTATTATTATTCTATTCAGATAGGTAATTATGTAAATAGTGTTGTTTTTCACCAGCGGCGGACAGTACAAGTCAAATCACATCGATGTATCGCTTCAGGAAAACTTAACTTACGTTAAAATGATCTTCACAATATAACAGTCGCCGCCCAGACTTGTACTAAACATTTACTTCCTCGCACCATTTCCTTTTTAAGGTTTCTTTTACTAACAATCAATTTGTGTCGGCTATTTGTTGTGGTGTTTATACTTGACGGTATGAAGAACTTAGCAGAAGTAGTCTTTGAATCCATTCATTTTATTAATATGCCATATCTTTAAACTAAAGTACGGAAATCGCTAAAGTATGAATTGTAAACAAATTAATTGTCAAATTTGACAGTTTGCCTTACTGGATTTTGGTTTTAAATAAGTGTTAAACATGGCAAAGATCCTAAGCTATTCAGCTTCTAGTGACGTCAGTACGAACAATACTTTAAAAAATATATAAAAATAACTACAGCTTGTAAAAACAAATAACTGAAATGATGTGTTTCAAATACTCTTATCATTAAAATAAAAACATAAAAAACATACCTGAGTAGGCACCTAGTATTGTTATTTATAGCAGAATATTGCTGTTCTATAAAGTAGATAGATTGTGTATTGAAGTATTAAAGGAAGAGGCCTATTAGACTTTATGGATGGATGTAATGGATAATGGAATGTAATGAGAGTTTACTTAAATTCTTTTTCTTTTTCAGGTGTCACACTTAACTACATTAATGAGAAAAAATTTAAACTTTCTCTCATGCGCTCATAGCAAGCAATATCAAGCAGTTTAAATTATCCATGATGACTTCCACAGGAAGACATTAGATGCCAAATGTTAAATGTGAATAAATGCTATTGTCAGTTGGTTGTTAAAACATAAATAAAAGTTGTTTTTTTGTTTACCATAATTTATTTCTTTCTATTTATCTATACTTACCTAATGAATGACAGTTAATTATAGCAAACACCACTATTTTCAAAATAGCATCACTATAATAATCACTTGTATTTATAAAAAAAAACTTAGTTAGTATTCAATTATTCTTAATATTTCATAACAAGTTATTTTTATTTGTGCCTATAAAGTTCATAATTAAAATACTTCATAATAAAGTTTACAGGTTATCAATTAACACATATATTAACACAATATGTACATAAGTTTATATCAGTGTCTAACAAGACTATATAAATCAACAAGTTTTCTAATATTAAATTTTGTACTCGAGCAGTGATGTCAGAAGTAAATAGCAGCAGTAGCCAAAGTGAACAGCAACAGCAATGGGGCAACATCATTCATGCTGCCTTCATGTCTTCATAGGTGAAACGCCCCGGGAACTCTCCTAGTTTTAAACAAAAATCTAATTATTTGCTGCTCAAATAAAGTACTCCAACATTATGTGGCAAATTAATGCCTAGTTTGCCACATAATCAACTAGGTGTTTTTCAGCCCATGGCTGGATAAAAGCCATCGGCCTAGTCATTGCTATTGGTTGTTTAATTTCTTCTTTATTTAGGGCCGATTTTTCAGTCTCCAGAATTTTTTTTTAACCACTAAATTAGAATGGTAAACATTAGTTAGGTATACATAAAATATATGATGACATGTGGAGAAAGTTTGCCCACGAAAATATATTAAGTACTAAATTAAGTGAGTTCCTGTTTGATTATTAACTACTAGCTGACCCGTGCCCACTTCGTTGGGAGGTAAACATTTTTACTTGTGAATAGCTTTAAGACACTCACAAATAACGTGGCTCTATGGGTAAAAGAATTTTCAAAATCGGTTCAGTAGATCCAGAGAGAAACCTCACAAACTTTAACCTCACGAAAATATTATGATTAATGTTTTGTAGAGCTTCTAAGTAAGTAAGTACAAAAATATCGATTAACAATTTCAGTTGTTAGAATGTGAGGTTGACAGGCATATTAACTATAATAATTAGTTTAACCGCAATAAATAGATTAAGTTCTTGTGTCTACACAACAAAGGAATAGTTGTCCGTATCCATAAGTAGACTGACCAATAATGTACCTACAGCAGCTACACTCTAATGAGATATAGTCGCCGGCACGTAACTTGGCAAGAATCGTTAGATGTTTCTCTCCTTTCTTTAACTTACTTCTAAACAGACACGTTAAAAATAAATTCTGGCAATAACCATAGAATAATGATAAGCAATAAAAGTGATAATTTTTTCGTTGTACTAATTGTACATGCGTATATTTACTCAGACTACGCCAAAACCTTGCCAAGTTACGTGCCGGCGACTGTACGAAGGTTCACACGTCCTTAAGACACAGAACATGCCCGTTATTCCTATATATATTGGCTTACTTACTTGTAGTGATGGTATTGACATAGGTAAGTACTTTTCGCTATTGAGCAAAAGTCTTTCAGGTACAGCTAATACAAAACGAAGACACCACACCACAGAACTCTCTCCAAAGATATTCCACAATCCACAAGTAAAAAGGACTGAAACTACATATCATAGGCCCTTGTTTCTGTATGAGAATAATAAATATAATTTTGTATGTTGAAAATACAAATAAACTAATAGTAAAAACAAAATTCAAGGCAAAACAATGCGAAGTTTCCTAATAATAATAACTTTACTCAGTGTTGCCAACTTTTTCCCCGAGTCTACTAGTGCTAGTGGCGGTTCTTCAAATTAGATTAGTCGCTTTTTGATGTGAAACATCTATAGCCGCACGTAAAACCGATTGCTAGCGGGGTGACGCAAGCCGCGTGGCGACGCGTCGCTTCTATACAGTCTTTATGTAGTAGTGTGTAAATAATTTGTATGTTTCCCATCTGCCAGGCGTCCTGTGACGGCTCAATTATTTTTGAAGTAAAACTTTTTTAGGCACGCTTGACTTGGGGAGTAAGCTGGAGAATGCATGACGAGATCCTTACAGAAGTGAGCCAGCGAAAGTTGAGAGGGAGAGTTATGTTAGTGAAGATATAAAGAGAGAGAGTTACGTTTCGTAACGCTCCGTATATTACTGTAGGGGCAAGAGAGAGAGAGAGGTGCGAGCACACATTTTCTTTCTCTCTTATCCAGTTGCGTTTCGTATAACTAAGACACAGTGCAGGCCTATTGTTGTAAGTATAATTAGTATTTGTAAGTTTTACTTCAGTCGTGTGGTCTAAAGCACACTCGTTTTTTTAATTCCTATTTCGACGTTCGGTCTCCTTTCGGAGGTTCATTTGAAGATGAAAATGAAAACATAACATATTCATAGTAATTTTTTCAACATCGTCCTAATATAATATCACAATACTGAAAACGTTAGCGAACGTGTTTGGATGTTTGTTACATACTTATAAAATAATGGCTTATCGACGGTTTTTTTTTATCCTGGCAGTATCTGCCCGTGGCATATTATTTTCGAAATGACGTTGTTTTTCGATCGCCACATGCGCGTAGCCTCTGTTTGACTTCACTATATTCGTCATGCTGATTAGTCTTTCCAAATCAGCGTTCGAATCCGCAGTAGTTTCGGTAAATGTTGTCCGCCAGTAGGGGTGCCCCAAATCCCCAGGTTTAGTGGAAATCCCACTAAGTTGACAACACTGCTTTTCTACGATTTTTGCATTGGCCACAGATAGCTAAAACGTGTAAAGAAAAACGTATTGTTCGTGTATTTCAACTATGGTAGTTTTTGGTAGAAAGTGTTTTAAAAATTGATTTTTCATTTTTCGGCAATCATTGGACATTTTCTTCAAATAGCATTAGTAGACCATCAGTTGTAATGAAAACAAAATTAAATTGTAGCACAATAATTCAGAAACAAATAATTCCTTTATGATGAAAGAAAACGCTGCAAGCAAACTTACTCTGCCCGATTGGTTTGTCACCTCTATAAAATTCTACTGGATTGGAAAAAAAATTGTTACACAATTCCAAATATGGAAACCGATTCCGACTGGAATTTGCTTAAATTTGGAATCTGCTTCCAAAACAAACTGCGTTGCGCAATTAGCCTGCTGTTAGGTTAGTCTAATTTAAATGGCTAACGTATCTATTACATTAAACAAATAAACGTTTATTTCGACCAACTTAAGATAAAAGAGAAAAAAAAACCGGCCAAGTGCGAGTCGGACTCGCGCACGAAGGATTCCGTACCATTATCTATAAAAATGGCAATAAAATCACGTTTGTTGTATGGGAGCCCCCCTAAAATATTTGTTTTATTTTAATTTAATTATTTCTTTTTAAAGTGAATATATAACTAAATATTCTGTGAATATTTCAATTCTGTGAAAATTCACTCGTTATCAATATATTGCAAAAATGAGCAAATAAATCACGTTTGTTGTATGGGAGCCCCTTTAAATATTTATTTTATTCTGTTTTTTAGAATTTGTTGTTATAGCGGCAACAGAAATACATCAGACGGACAGACAGACAGACGACGGAGCCTTAGTAGGTAATAGGGTTCCCGTTTTACGCTTTGGGTACGGAACCCTAAAAAAACTTCATATATTATACTTATACATATCACAAACTTCAATTTCTCAGTATGTGAACCATACAGCAATGGATCAGGTACTGACAACCTAACCTCTGCGCGAATGCCCTCGGGATGCAGCTGGAGCTAGCCCGAACACTGTATTGCTACTCATCGGTCAGAAATTACGCCTGCTTCAACACAGAATAATATCTACTTATCCCGACCCTGCAATCGATTCCAAATGAGATACGAGTACTTAAGCGAATTGTGTTTACAAACAATAAGAATAAAAAAAATACATTAGTTTTTGTTTACACTAAACCCGAAAAGGGGTCATTGTACTCATTTTGATTTTTTTTTTCTATGGGACACTCTTTGAAATCGTGAAAAAAAAATCAGCTGTTCCATACATTTTGTCGATTTAAGTGAACACAAATGTATGGAACAGCTGATTTTTTTTTCGCGATTTCAAGGTTGGTCCCATAGAAAAAAAAAATCAAAATGAGTATAACACCACTTTTCGGGTTTAGGTAGTGTAAACAAAAAGTAATTTTGTATAATTGTAACACTTTAATAACTGTCACAAGGATCTAATTATTTACACATTTACATAACTAATTATTAAAATATCATGGGGTTTATTTATAAGCAATTATTAAAGTTTAGAGACCTTTAACCGTCAAAAATGTATGAATAAACAGTCGCTAATCATTACTTAACTTTAAACAGCGTTTTTAAATAAACTCTTGTATCGCAGTGCAATATTGCAAAGTCTGTATTTTTAACCGACTTCTTGTATAAACACAAACAGGGTCACAACAACAAAAATAAAATATTATATTGTATTCAAAAATGTTTGGTCTAATTACGTAATATCAGCGTATGTATTTTACTATATTATTTCCCGTCTGCCGTTCATTTGAAACATAATAACTAACAGTAATTTCCCTTGAAATATATCGTGACATTGATAACAATATAAACGACATAAATTATTATATGTTTAAAACCAACCGCGTAGTTATATAAATGCGATTATATACAAAGTCTGCGTTGCTAACTGGCATACGATTAACTGTAATGGAATCTATTTTTTGGCTAAGATACGAGCTACTCATTGTGCTGGGTTGTGATGTTAGAATTGCCATATTCTAACATCACAACCCAGCACAATGAGTGCACACTCACCGTGAAAACTAGGATGAAGTGAGTTTGAAGTGGGCTGACATTCCTTCTGATGGTAGGGATTGGCAGCTCACGTCACGCTCACTTCACTTACATATTCACGGTGGGATTTTACAGAATCGACCGGCTGGAGTGGAGACCGCGTATCGCAATCGGCGTTGTGTGGTACGTCCCCCAGCTAGATGGACCGACGGACCAACGACCTTAAAAAGGGGGATGGGATTATCTGGATGTGGAAGGAACCTGGTATTCTGGTGCCTCTTGGGTTAGGGCTAAGTGCAGTACCTGCTTCGATTGGCTTAGTGAATTGATTCAATAGTTTAAATATAACTAAATTCCCATGGGTAATAAGTAATAACCAGGGTTTGAATCGGGCTCACAAAATCTCCAGGCATGACACTCCTGTCTACAGCCAGTAAGTATCCTAGCCTATGTATTTTACAAAATAGGTTGGTGCGTTTCCATTTCAATCAGATTGGTAACAGATGCAGCTGAATTTAAAAATTACTTGTATAAAATAATTATATAACCTAACCTTAAAATAAAAACTATATTACTAACGATATTCAAAAAAACATTACCGTCCTTCAGGGGCAGTTGGGTCAAAACTTCGGGTTTAAAATATTTCAACTAGGTAGGTACTCAATCAGTTCAACTGACCCCGTATAAAATAATCATCTGTCCCCTAAAAACTTCAATTAGGTATGTAAAGTATTTTTCAGGTATGTTTTTTATAAGTATTTTTATTTTAATGATAAGCGAATTTGAAACACATAATTTCATCTTTTTGTTTTTATTACAAGCTGTAGTTATTTTTATATATTTAAAAAAAAAGTATTGTTCGTACTGACGTCACTAGTAGCTGAATAGCTTAGGATCTTTGCCACGTTTAACACTTATTTAAAACCAAAATTCAGTAAAGTCAAACTGTCAAATTTGACAATTAATTTGTTTACATTTCATACCTTAGCGATTTCCGTACTTTAGTTTAAAGATATGGCATATTAATAAAATGAATGGATTCAAAGACTACTTCTGCTAAGTTCTTCATACCGTCAAGTATAAACACCACAACAAATAGCCGACACAAATTTATTGTTAGTAAAAGAAACCTTAAAAAGGAAATGGTGCGAGGAAGTAAATGTTTAGTACAAGTCTGGGCGGCGACTGTTTTATTGTGAAGATCATTTTAACGTAAGTTAAGTTTTCCTGAGGCGATACATCGATGTGATTCGACTTGTACTGTCCGCCGCTGGTGAAAAACTGCACTATTTACATATTTACTTATCTGAATAGAATAATAATAAGTGCTTCATGTAAATTTGACGTTGGCATGACACTTGACACATAAAGAACAACTTAATTATAAGAGGCACTGAAAGTTTCCAATTCAGGCTGCTTTGTGACGTCATTTAGAGGTCAAATAAAACTTAATAAAAGTCAAGTGATTTTAAGAATTTTTGTGAAAATAAATACGATCTTATAATTTTAAGACCTATTAATAGAAAAATAAGTCTTAGAAGCTTAAAATCTCGAAATGGTTTTGGAATCGGCATAGGTTAATTTTTACTTTACATACCCAATTCCTATGTACACATGATGAAAGTTGTTCAGTTTGGTGGTCTGTATCCACAACCTTAAATAAATAAATACAATACGTTAATTTCGACCAACAAGGATCATAATTATGCAGAAAACATGGCATATTACCGACCTTGATTGCTCAGTATATCAACCATACAGCAATGGTTCAGGTACTGGCAATCGAACCTCTGCGCGAATGTCCCCAGGATACCGCTGGAGTTAGCCCGAACCCTGCGCACCAGGGGAACCTACTCGTAAAATACGCTACCCTACCTTAAATATGACCACACATTTCTAATACATGCTTTAAAGAAGTGTTCAGATAAGAAAGAATTTAGTGTATTTAGGTTACTCACTGACCCTCACACTATCCTAATGCACTATTGATAAGGTACCAGCCAGCGACTGTCATTTAAGGCGCAACTAGTCGATACTTTTTCCATACAAATTTCGGGGGGGTTTTACTCCACTGTTGCACATTGTACATCTAAAGTAAAACATGATATCGTTTTGTTTTATTATTAATTTTGTCTGTACAGAAGCAGAATAGTAAAAAAAAAAGGCATTAAAAAGTTATGAACCAACAAAGATTCGTTTTTCCTGCTAATTTTAACGCAACTTTGGGCGTAAATAAGTAATAAAAGAAGTTTAAAATCTCGAAAACAAAGCTCGTTCCGACAAAGCTCAATTGTCGAAGATTATAATAAACTTTATTTGTAATTGATTTATGCAGTAGTTTTTTCATAAAACCCTACCTTCCAAAGGAGTTTTCTTATGTCTTTACGCGCGCGGTTAAGTATAAATCATCGTGCACTGTGTTCGTATGCGTGCGACTAGACGTTATGCGTGTAGACTAGCTTCTCTAACTGCTCATCACTGGTGCTATCTCTGTCGGACACGATGCTAGGTGACACAGCGTGCTTTTTGGCCGCGCCCGCCAGTGAGTTCGATCCCGCGACTAGTTGGCTCTTAAGCATGCTTACGGACCGCGCCTATGCTCGTATTTAGATTACAATGATGTTTTAAAATACTTTATTATGATATTCTTTTTCCTACCTATTCACAACTATCAGCGCCCCACGGTTTCACCCGCATAACTTTCAATCCCGTGGGAATATCGGGATAAAAACTATCCTATCTGTTAATCCTGTTTATAAACTATATCTGTGTGCCAAATTTCATCTAAATCCGTTCAGTAGTTTTTCACCTTTGATGATAACATAAATCCACTTAATTGGCCGGTAGGAAGAATTTTAAATGTAATGCCTGGCAAAGATGGATGTGTTCGCGCTTTAGAGGTTAATGAAGATAATTAATAATTTAGTTTAGACTTGTGTAATTTTTTTGGTTCTACTGGTTTGTTCAGAAGACCAGATGCGCCCCCAGTATGTTCGTATCCGAACATAGATTTATTTGCTTTATTTTATTAAGCTAGCTACATTATATAATTTGGGAGTTTTTTTTGTTACTGGCAAGGAATGGGAGATTTTTGTATTACGATGACTATAACGAATAAAGTGAGTTTTCTAAGTATTTTCACGTTATAATTTTATTTATGTTTTCGCCACGAACATAAATTTGATCACCTCACAATCTTTCACCTTTATGTTATTAGTGTGATTATTTTAAAACTATGTTATCTCCTAAGTAATTGTACTTAATCAAGTTTTAGTTGTTGAATACTTCAATAGGTAATTATGTTTATCCTTTTGCTAGTAAAATTTTATTTATCTTTTAAATGCATTGCAAGCTATAGTTTTGTATAATTTAAAAGCATTTTTTAAATTTTTGTAAATGTGAGTACCATGGAGCCGTTTATTATGTTATGAATTTATGATGTATGTTGACTTAAAAAAGTTTGGCAGTTAAGAGTATGTCATGCTCACTTAAATGTCTCGCTGATGGTGGCGCCTGTGTTGGATCATTCGGTTCCCTACAAAATGGTTGAGCTGGATGGTGCTGATCCACGCGTCAAGCTCGTGAACGGGCGCCGTCAGTTGTGACTGGTCTTCTCCTATCTGCCAGGGCTTATTTGTAATATTTTATATTGTTTTTTAAATAATTTATATTTTTACATTGTTCCCACATATAGAAGCGACAAGAATAATGTACCCAGGATTTTGTAATATCTTGATTTAAAAGAGTGTCCTTGGAGTTTCTTGCCTATTCTTCTCCATAGTGATCTACGTTTTGGAATGGGCAAATAGCTTCAACTTTCTGACTAACTGACCGACTCTTTGAGAATTCAAAAGTGCCTGTAATTGGTTTAATTGAAATAAATGCTTTGAGTTTTGAGTTTGTTTTTTAAGATATTCATTGAAATCATATGATGTCAAGGGCAATTTTGTTCAAAATTAAATACTTGTGATGAATAACTTATTTATTTATTTAAGGATTAATATCATATTTATAAAAACACCAATTTAGAACAAATTTGATTACCATAAAAAGATTATAGTGAGTCAACCTTAAAATATAGACATAATTATGCCGTCGCATATATTTTTTTGAACCTTTAAAGCGGAACAATTATAAATTATTTTTGCGTAACTTTAATCGCTTAAGCAGCGTAAGCAACTGAAGCTCTCAAAAGGATTTTTTTCTCGTTTTTGCAACATGTTTAATTGATGCTCCGCTTCTCTTGGTCGTAGCGTGATGTTTATAGCCCTATTTATTTATTTAAGGATTACCAGCGAGATACATTACAATTTTCTTTTACAATAATAAAAACTTGTCTAATATGTACATTATCCTGTAATGCACACTCAGTTACAGGTAACCATAGCTCACACGTCATTATCGAGTACACATGCTCTGAATACATAATTCAAATTAAGAATACAAAAAGAAAACAATATACATGCTATTATAAAAGATTTACATGATAATAAAAAAAAATTGAATTTACAATAATACAATAAAGTAACCAAGCATTAACTTGATTTGCATTATTTGTCATTATTTGTCTGAATTAATTCATAAAAAATAAAATGAAAAAATTGGGAATAAAAGAGAATAGTTCCTCGACTATCCAAAATAAAAATGATTTTTCAATTATTCGAACCAGTAGTTCCTGAGATTAGCGCGTTCAACCAAACTCTTCAGCTTTATAATATTAGTATAGATGGGCAGCCGCTGGCAGCCTATGTCCACTAGTGGACGTCTTTCGGCTGAAATGATTATGATGATAGATGGGCAGACCTACTTGCCGTGAAAAACTACGGTTTATTCGCCGTGTGGCACGGTCGTCAGTGTTGTCTGAAGAATGAATAATGTTAAGACAGTTTGTTAAAGGCTGTCAACCACCATTTTTATTACTCACGTAAAAAGTTTCATTCTGACCATTGCAAAATCGGTATTTAATATTATTAAGTGACAGAGAAGTGGAAGAGGAGTAAGGAGGCCTTTGCCCAGCAGTGGGACAATATGAGCTAATAATAAAAATAAATAAAGAATAAGTAAATGATCGTTGTAGTAGATATATCGTTTGCAAACTCCCTTCCTAAACATGGAAATGATTTTCTTTTTGCTTCTTTTCTTTTTAGGGTTCCGTACCAAAATGGTAAAAAGGAACCCTTATGGTGAGATTAAGTCTGTCTGTCTGTCACACCTGGATATCTCAAGAACTACTAATGCTATCAACTTGAAATTTAGAATAGTTTTAGATGACGTTTGCCCAATTACTATTTTGCAAACAAGAAATAAATCTAATTAAAAAAAAATATATCTTTTTTGCAAAAGGGACTGAAAAATCTTAAAAATTTGAAGCGGGGCTACTAGGACATATGGGGTATCATATAAAAGAGCGCTGTTTTTTAGGCAGTATTGTTCCCGATTTTTGAAGAAAAATGTAAACGAAAATACCGCCCCCCCCCCTTATCTCCGAAGTTTGCATAGATAAAAATCTGAAATTATTCTATATGATAGAAGTTTATGTAAAGATTACAGTAAAAATAAAACTAATGTCTCTAAATATCACAGTTTTTCAGAAATCATCAACATCATAATTATATACGTACGGAACCCTCGGTGCGCGAGTCCGACTCGCTCTTAACCGTTTTTTTATACTTTTCTCAACTGCATCTACTCCTGTTTATTCCTATTGTTAACCGACTTCCAAAAAGGAGGAGGTTATATGTTCGGCTGTATGTTTGTTTTTTTTTAAATCTAGTTTCAGTGTGTATTTTATAAAAGGTCATGTTCTACGTAAAGGCTTCTACATACCGGGGCGACTTGTCGCGCGACGCGACGCGACACAAAGGCACCGCTCGTCCCGCGACACGCGGGGCCTTTGTGCCGTGTCGCGTCGCGGTACAAGTCGCGCTGGTATGTAGAAGCCTTAAATCGATTCACCATGCTACTTAGAAAACTCCCATTACTTCATACATAATTTATGACGATCGATTTTTCTAACACGCGATTGTTGTCACCATATATTAAGGAATTGTGACTATAGAATGACGTTATGTATTTTGTTTTACATACGAAATCAAGAAACGATACGATAAAATTTAAATGTTGTGTTTCGTGATACGGAAACTGATAATTTGGCAAACTCGTAGCACATTATTCCAGAAATCAATGATGATCTTTATGATTTATTTTAATTGCATGATTAGGTTGCACCTGTCCAAGGTAAAAATATTATAAATACATTTAAAAACACACACATTTAATATTATTTGTATGGACATGTTATCATTAGAGTTGTTTTGTAATGCAGCACAGAATCTTAAAGAAACAGAGTGATATGTGTGAACGTCTTCTGTTCGCATCTCTGCATTCCCACTGTTTTTTAATCGATCGGCAGTAGCATCTATATCTTCTATATCTATACATATTATTATAATAAAATAGTAACAAAGTCAAAACTGACAATTGAAAATTTTGGAAAAAAACCGTGCTACGTGTTATAGGTGGGAACGAGTCTGATGCCGTAAATATAGTTTTTTGAATTTTTGTCTGTTTGTCTGGATGTATGTTTCGAATTGGCGCAGAAACGGATGTACGGATTTGGATGAAATTTGGCACACAGATAGTTTATAACCTGGATTGAGCTGTAGTTTCTGCTTACGCCCATGAGTGTAAGCAGAAACGACAGATCAACCCACTGTAACGCCTTCTTAGGCGTGAGAATAGCCCAAATATATTGAAATAGAGGTAAGAGCAGGAACGTGATGAATAATTAAGGTGATCATAAATATATCTTGATTAAATGTTGATGATAACAACAATAACCGCCCTGGCTGCTACATTATGGACAGCGTGATCACCAGTGGAACTCTCTGATAACGTCACAAACTATGCGATTAACAAATGACAGACGCATCTCCCCCGCGCATCATTCAAATTCAATAAGTGAGATTCGAAGCAGAGATCGCTGCAATGAAAGCGTACGTATGAGCATTCCATTCGCTCCTCACTCTGTGTTGGAATGGAACAAGAATAATTAGATTCGCATTTGACTGGTTTTTATGAATAACTGACGTAGTTACTAGTTCCTTGATCTTAGATGACTGAATATAATATGCTTGGAATTATTACTGTAACTACATAACTAAGACTGTTTTTGTTAAATTTTGTTATTTTATTGTTTTTAGCTTGAGTCAAGGATTTTGATGTAGGTAGGTAGGTTTTTTGTAAGGGTAAGTAAGTAAACTTTTATTTGTTTAAACATGGTGTACATGATATATACATTGCATGCAAGATTAAGTATAAAAGATACAGAAAAGTTCTAACATGTTCAGCCGCATATCGTGGCGTACAAATCGGTAGGAAGAGATGGTGCACAAACCGTGATAATATCATTTTTATTTTAAAACGTTGCCCCGCACTAGGAATTTCTCCTGTATTGTGTGGGTGCGTTTACAAACATATAAACTCACATACACAAACATCCAGACCCGGAACAACTACTTGTAGGTCATACAAATATTTGTTCCGTGCGGGAATCGAACCCGCGAGATGCAGCGCAGCAGCCAATCGCTTAACCACTGCGCCAACCGTGTCGTCACGTTTACTCCGTCTAAAGATGAATAAAAAAAAAACACGTCACGAGAGAACCGTCACGGCCGGCGTCTGGATAACCGACTAAACGTAATACCTTTTCACTTCAGTTGTCATGCTACGTTACAGTAGTACTCTTCAATTTAGCAACATTATAATTCGTTGACGTTTAGAGAACCTGTCTTTTTGGGCTCTTTACATTAAACAGATTACAAAATAATATATACATATTATTATTATAAATCTAACTAAACAATGTATTGTGCTCAAGCAGAACATAAATCTACGAAGAATAGTTTAAGAATAAATTATAAAAATTAACAATTAACATACATTAGGGAAAACTATCGTAAAAATCGAAAATAAAATAAAATTGGTCATAACGTATTTTTATTTTAAACAAGAAAGTGTCATCTCTAATAAACCCTTTTTATGATTTATTGACCATTCGTTAATTAGGTATGTAAAGTATTTTTCAGGTATGTTTTTATATTTTTATTTTAATGATAAGAGTATTTGAAACACATAATTTCATCTTTTTGTTTTTACATGCTGTAGTTATTTTTATATATTTTTTTAAAGTATTGTTCGTACTGACGTAACTAGTAGCTGAATAGCTTAGGATCTTTGCCACGTTGAACACTTATTTAAAACCAAAATTCAGTAAAGTCAAACTGTCAAATTTGACAATTAATTTGTTTACATTTCATACTTTAGCGATTTCCGTACTTTAGTTTAAAGTTATGGCATATTAATAAAATGAATGTATTCAAAGACTACTTCTGCTAAGTTCTTCATACTGTCAAGTATAAACACCACAACAAATAGCCGACACAAATTGATTGTTAGTAAAAGAAACCTTAAAAAGGAAATGGTGCGAGGAAGTAAATGTTTAGTACAAGTCTGGGCGGCGACTGTTTTATTGTGAAGATCATTTTAACGTAAGTTAAGTTTTCCTGAAGCGATACATCGATGTGATTTGACTTGTACTGTCCGCCGCTGGTGAAAAACTACACTATTTACATATTTACCTATCTGAATAGAATAATAATAAGTGCTTCATGTAAATTTGACGTTGGCATGACACTTGACACATAAAGAACAACTTAATTACAAGAGGCACTGAAATTTCCAATTCAGGCTGCTTTGTGACGTCAATTAGAGGTCAAATAAAAGTCAAGTGATTTTAAGTATTTTTGTGAAAATAAATACGATCTTATAATTTTAAGACCTATTAATAGAAAAATAAGTCTTAGAAGCTTAAAATCTCGAAATGGTTTTGGAATCGGCGGCATAGGTAAATTTTTACTTTACATACCGAATTACCTAAACCAATGGAGCATAGTGAGATAGGGCCCTTAAAGTCAGTCTATTCACAATCAAAACTAAAATTATGTAAATAATGTTTGTCTTAAGCCTCATCTACAAGAGATAAACAGTAGGAAAAATATTTGAAAGAAATAATTACATACCTACATATTACTGTTTCAGCAAAATAAAGGCTTCTACAGACCGGCGCAAATCGTGGCGAGACACAAAGGCGCGGGTCCTTTGTGTCGCGCAGGTCTGTAGAAGCCTTAACTGTAACAGACCACAGCAGCCTAATTGCGTAACACAGTTTGAATCAAAATCGGAATGATTTTGAAGTATATTGCTAATCCAATGCTTCTTAAATTAGAAAAAATTGTCTGCTCAACAACGGAAATAACGCAATGAATGTTGTTGTATTGTCATATTGAAACCGATCACTGCCTACTGATAGTGTGATAAGCAATTAGCCCGAAGCACGTACCTTGTTTAGGCATAAAATAGATTATTACGTACATTTTACGCTATCATTAAATAAAATAGACAATGTTTTTATCATCTATGATAGAATCAATTTATTATGCTGACAGTAATTTAATGTGAATTAGGAAAATTCAAAATCTAAATATTTTATTTCACATATCATGGGCACTTATGAAACGTCAGAGAGAGAGAGACGCTAGGTGCACGGTTCCAATTGGTCGTTTCCTATGGAGAAGAGCCGGCAAGAAACTCCACGGTTACTCTTTTAAAAATAATTGGCATTTACAATGTTATCAAATTACAGTGTTAATAGGTATGAGAGGACAGTGTAGGCCCGTCAAAAGTACCAGGTAGGTACTTAACAAAATAGAAAATGGTCTACAGATCTAGTCTATTATGCCTACAACGTTCTCACATTAACAAAACATTATAAGTATGGAGATAGAAATTAGAAGAAAAACACAAAAGGGGCACAGTTCAATGCTCAACCTTGAAAGTTTGGGTGTGTTTGTTTTGTTTAACGATCTACTCAAATTGCTTTTCATATTAGACGTTGAATATTTTTTAATCTATCAATTTACCTAGTGAGGTATCAGAAAAAATACCTACTTACATTTATATTTAAATGTAGGTACCTAGGTAAGTTTTTGCTTATTAACTACCTATTAAAAAGATGTAAATATTTGTGAATTAAAAAAACCTTGTTCATACTTTATTTCGACATTGAACGTAGAGAAGCACATACAAGATCATTGTGTCCATAATTATTTGGTTACCAATTTTATTATAGGTACCACCACAGATATAGATCTATATCTGTGGGTACCACCAAACTAATTTGAGGTGTGATAGATAAGTTTAAAGTCGAATACATGTCATTTGCTCAATTAATGTTATTTAGGAGGTCAATTAATTATTCAATTCTCCTAAATTAATGTGCGTTTTAAACATTAACTGAGTTTGGACTAGATATTTTGAATACAATACTACCTACTGTATTTTATTTTAATAAGTTTTCCGCCTGTAATTGCTTAAAGCCTTCTACATACCATCGCGACGCGGCACAAAGGCCCCGCGTGTCGCGGAACGAGCGGTGCCTTTGTGTTGCGTCGCGTCGCGCGACTAGTCGCCCCGGTATGTAGAAGCCGTAATGCAAAATCTGCTAGTTTACCGTTACGATCACGATATTACTGCATTCACCAAGATCGGCAAACAGATTGGTGATAGCAAAATTATAATATTGTAAAATAGAGGAAAATTTTGATCTAACAGTTAAAGTCAAAGTCAAATTATTTATTTCAAATAGGAACATATAACGTCACGTCAGTAATTTCATTTTTTTTTTCGATGCAACGTTAAAGTCAAAGTCAAATTATTTATTTTGTTAATTCATGCAATCGAGTGACTGTCAGTAATATAGACTAAAGCTGTCATTTTCTTTTTAGTTACACCCTCGTAGACATAAGTCATCAAACCACTGTATTTACAAGAATGTATAATTATTTTACGGCATAAAAATAAGTTTGAGAATGGAGTTTTCAAAAACCATTGTACAGAAACAAGTATCAAGTGATGCTATAATAACTCTTAGAGCTGTATTAAGTAAGTGATCACATGTAATAAGTAAGTGATCACATGCAAAATACAGCCTGTTTACAGCTTTATCGATAAAACCAGAATCAAGTGTCACAAAATACTTAAGCTTTAAACACCCTTATCTTACGCGGATCACTTAATAGAGATTTTATACAGTTTGAGCTGTATAATAACTCATAAATCACTCTTACAAAGACAAAATAACTTTTTGACACTCTTGTACGCCTTTATAAGAACAGTTTATTCCCGTTGTCCCCGTAATCCCCGTTGCGGGGACTGCGGGACGTGATTAAATTTATTTCCCGTTGTCCCCATAACGTACATTCGGTTAACGGGGACAAATCGAAATAGCTAGGTTAGGTTAGAACTGTGACCACACAACGCACGAGCCGAGCGAGCGAAGCGAGCGAAACGAGCGGTGCCGCGGCAGCGGCCGGCGAGTGCCAGAAACATACTTTTTAATGTAAAACCAAACCACGGGGACAACGGGAAGTATTTTTAAATATTTAATTGAAGTACCGCTGTCCCCGTAGGATGGGGGGGGGGACACGGCGTACGGGGACAACGGGAATAAACGAAAAGGACTCTAAGTTTTAAATAGGCTGGTGGCATATTGATGTTAAAACCGCTTGCGTGCTGCTTGTGGTGTGCCTATAAAATTTGAGGATTTCCCTCGATTTCCATTGGATCCCCTCATCAGATTCTGACTTGATGACAATGGGACCAGCTCGAGAACATATCCTTTGAAACAAAAAAAAAAATAATAAGAAAAAAGTCATGTAGACTAACATAATTATAACCTCCTCGTTTTTGGAAGTTGGTTAAAAAGAATCCTCCTGATCAGAAGGTGTAAGTGGCAAAATGTCCAACAGCGCAAAACGTCTAATGAGTAGTAAGTCTAATAAACAAAATGACGTGAGTGAAACCACAGGTACAATTAGTATAATCTAACAATCTGAATTCCATGCAAATAATAATCGATTTGTTATACATTATTAAAACTTATGCCAAGTCGTGATGAATGTCGATGTGATAAATCGTGCTGGATTGAATCATAAGATGATGACACGGTTGGCGCAGTGGTTAAGCGATTGACTGCTGCGCTGCGTGTCGCGGGTTCGATTCCCGCACGGAACAAATATTTGTATGACCTACAAGTAGTTGTTCCGGGTCTGGCTGTTTGTGTATTTGAGTTTAAATGTTTGTAAACGCACCCACAACACAGGAGAAATTCCTAGTGTGGGGCAACGTTTAAAAAAAAATAAAAAATAATAAAAAGCAAACGCTTGAAAAAAAAAACGATCATTTTGATATATGATTTAAAAAAAATTCGTATTTTAGGAGTCGTACAATCATAAATATGTGTTATTGTTATACAATATTAAAGAAGCATTGCGGTTCAATGAGACATAGTCAGAATATGAAGTCTGACGCAAATTAAATTAATATAATTTTATTTTTCCTCAAAACATCAATTTCCATGCCCCTCCTTTCCAATGCCCATCTTTATAGTAGGTATAACATGTTAGGAGGGGCTCGTGGTAAGTTCATAACAGCCGCTCGGGTCGATCGATCAGGTTAAGCTACGCTTGCCGCGGTCGGTCCATGGATGGGTGACCATCATTACATATCCAGATCCCTCCCACGCATTGAACAGCACGTTAAGCCGTTAGCTGTCGTTACGGGTCGTCAGAAACCCGAAAGTCTGACAACCAGTCTTACCAAGGGGATACGTAGGTACACAATCACACAAAAATATTTTCAACTACACTGGATCGCAAAAATTATGGTTCGCTAATAAAAACCGTGATATCTCCATATATTATACACCTAGATCGCTAGAATAAATAATATGTAGTAAGCAGGTTACTAATGCTTGTTCTAAATCTCTAAAGAGGTTTCATTTGTACAAGTTACGGATTAAAAAAAAAATATGCTGCATTTTGAAATTTCAAAATTTAAAATTAGGAAAAGAACCTATTTTTTCTGCTTTTGTTTCAAAACGAGCTGCCATTATAAATGGTTCCTTGGATTGATCAGAGTATTCAGTGCAATATCATGTCGTTAACACCTGAATTCTTCAGGTACATGGATTATTAAGTAAGTCAGCGTAGCACTGCTAGCACAGTAGGAGTATCTTTATCAACGGTCCAAAGAGTACTCTAGGTAGAGACCGGGCCGGTCTCTTGAAATCGCTGGAGAGACCAGTTAGCAATTATACCCGAGTGCGTTCATTGACCATTGTAAAGTAATTCCTATGAATGGTTTCCCTGTCACCGTGATAGCTAAACAAATAGTTATGGAAAAATATTTACATTGTATTACTGACTAAAACCCACCCGTGTTCCTTCCGTTGCCTGTGTGCCAGGGCCACGATCACTTTCGGACAAACTCGCAACCCTGGCAGGTATTGGCCCTATCGAACCCCGTCAGTCGACCCAGGCTTGGTCCTTATCGGATGACGAGCTACCCATTGCTCACCATCCGCAAGCCCACGCCTATGGTGGCCGGGAATCAGCCTGTGACTTCCGCCACCCGGGGCGTCTCCTGCGGCCACTACGGGCGTGAGGGCGCGAACCTTGCCTCTCCCTCACGCGTTCTGTCTCCTTCTTCGCGAGCATTACTGCTTCGCAGTAATGCTACAACCTACCCTACGTTATAAAATTATAAATAAGTACACAAAGTTAAGATTAACCATCGTTCTGGCTGTGTTTAGTAGGGTTAAAATATCAATAATTTTCACAATCATAAAAATTACGAGGAGAAATTATGACACCTAAGGGCTCATAGTGGTGATAACATACATATATAACCACTATGAGCTCTAGGTGTCATAAAAAGAGGACTGAACGATTCAAGCATAGCAGCATCAGCTAATGAATTAAACTAAGATCATTAAACCATCTCTTTAATGCATGGTGCATGGTGATCAGAGCAATTATACTTAACAGCGCAGCAAGTGGCGGCGTCTATTTTGATTACAAAGTTACTGGAATCCCAGAAAAGGTTGGATAGGAGTGACACTGGCTGCTGACAGTCACTCTAGCAGAGCGTCGCATCCTTAGAATACTAACTAAAGCAGTTGCATCGATTGCTTTAGTCATTAATCTAAGCATCGACGGTTACGTGGCGGCTGTCTTCTGATAACAGAGAAGGTGTCAGGAGAGCCGCTGTCATACCACGTCCACGACGGACTGCTATATTCCGGCACAATCCTGATAATATTGAATCTGCTGAACCACTAATACGATGATCACTTCTGGTAATGGCTATCCTGCGCCGTTATACCATTCATAATTGGGAAGACTACTTCCCATGACCATGGAACTAGAGCCCATTGGATTTGATTCTCAGGTTCGGCAGTTTTACCAATAAGGTTACTATTATGTCCTTCTAGCGTCCCAGCGTCCACGCGCGCCTAAAAGAGATGTCAGGACCAACTGATGAGGTCCGATAGGGCCAATGCCTGCCAGGGTTGCGAGTTTTTCCGAAAGGGATATCGTGGCCTTGGCACACAGGCAACGGAAGGAACACGGGTGGGTTTTAGTCAGTAAAAGTCTGACACGCCCTCCCGCTCCCCCCAGAACGGGAGAAGTTATTTGATAATTTCCCACCCAAAAAAAAAGGTTTGGCAGTTTTATGCGGATTTTGGAATTTCTCGGTAGCTGTCCGAAATCTGGATTTGCGTTCGGTTGATGGTCAAAGGCTCGCCCTTAATTCGTGGGACCTAAACATAACTGGCGACTTGTGGGAGAAGTTAGATTTCACATAGACTAGGGCACTGAGCACGTACTGCACGTACATGCATGGTAACTACTCACAAACTGAATATTGATCATTTCCACCAATCGACATGGCAAAGGGTCGAGGAGCTCTCAATCTAGTATTGATAACCCACTTCCCTCATTCCCCACGCTGGTGATACGTGCTGCAGCTGTGTTCAGCTGACACAGTAAAATATACAATATTAAGATAATTATGTTATTTTATCTTTATTTATTTAGTTTCATGTTATTCGGGTTATTTACTCTGTTTGAACGATTTATGTGCGTATTTATGGGGTTTCTAGGTCACATTTGTGCGATAATAATGGCATAACATACCTACACCTCGTCCTTAAATGGAATATGGATTAGACATGGATTTTTTTATTCCAATAATTAGGATAAAAAAAACATGTATAATATTGGTATTAAGCTGCATCCGATTAGACTACTGGAAGCCGACCCCAACATAGTCGTTATTTTTTTTTCCACATTTTCTAATGTAGAAAAAAAAACTAACAAAACAAAACTTTGAGATATCTAAGCAGGTTTTTTTCTCATCTTTGATTTCTTATTTGTAATCGCTTTTTTTGAGTTTGGTAATGGGGCTTTAGACAGCAATAGTAGTTAGTCGATTTTTTTTGTTGTTTATTGAGTTGTTACTTTATATTACTGGTTTAGTGCATCAGTTAAAATCGCATAGTATTTTACGATATAAACAAATTGTCATTTAAATACATTTATATAACTTGTAAGCTTAGTCATGGAGAACTTTATGCCCTTAACCGCAGTTATCAGACATAAACTTGTTACCAAAACCTTTTTATTGTTTTCTTTCTACCTTTTAAGGTTTTATGCTCATTCATCTGCAATTTATTATGTTCCATCCATAAAATTATAGCATTGAAAGCGGGAAACTTGTGCAGAAATATATTATCCTTATCCTGTTGGAGTTTCAATAAAAACAGAAAAAAAACATGTTAACTGCAAATACCTTATCTGCTTCTGAATCGACAGCTATACTTTTTAAATACTCGAAGACTTCCAACCTACCTATAAACGCAAAGAAAAAAAAGAGAATAAAAAACGTTAACTGTCACTGTCACCTTTCCCGCCAGTTCCCGTTCGCGCCAACTTTTCCTTTTTCGCCGCCTCACTGTAATACACTTCCAACTTATTCTTATGATATAAAGTAAATGCAATAAAACAGACTATCAATCCACTATAAACTATAAAACAATTCTTTTCTAAAGTCCATATAGCTAACGAAATCACATTCATTTTATTAATTAAAATTACAGAGCACCCGTGTTCATACACTCGCGTCGCACGCACTACTAAAGTTTGTTGTCATGTTATAATTGTTAAAGCCAATCGATTTGCCGTTGATAAAGTTATTTTTGTTCAAATTTCAACTTTATCTTGATGCGATAAGATTCACGTATGGTTTGTTGGTGGTGTTTTGTTGTTTGAAGTTGGCATCCCGTAGCTTCTTTTTGCCAACATCGTCGTCCTTGACTTTTTCTCTGCAGACGGTAACGCGAATGTTTGCACGCAAGAATAGTTCTGTCTGTGTGTATCATATAAATTTATTTTTTATTTTTACATCATCATAAATTGTGTACTGGGAGCAGATTCCCATCTGCTCCCAGCAATATGGACTAGATGATTATGTTTTAGTTTGTTTTTTTTTTGCAAATTAGGTCGTTGGCACTTTGTGATTTTCTTGCCAACATTATCGTGATTCAAGCCAACTCACACACACTATTAATAAAAGGAGTTGTTCAAGTGATTTTTAAACTTCGTAAAAATATTTTGTAATCGCAGTTTAAAACACTTACCTATACTTACATATAACACAGGTAACGAATACATATTTTAGTAATTAATTTGTTCATATTTGCTTGCCGGACGTAAAGAATAGCACCATGCCATTTCTTCCCGTGGGTGTCGTAAAAGGCGACTAAGGGAATTACTAGAGAATGGGCAGCAGCGTTCTCTATACATTTTTAAAACCATACTGCGATCGCCAACCCGCCTGCCAAGCGTGGCGATTATGGCAAATATTCCCCCTCTTTGGGGGAGGCCTATGTCCAGCAGTGGACGTCTTTCAGCTAAAATGATGATGATGATATTTGCTTTGCTTGTATATTGTTAGTACTTAATTGCTCCAATATTTTTTGTTGAGTTTGATTCTTATAACAAACAACAGGTAGGTAAACCTATAGGACAGAATTAAGGCTTCTACAGACCGGCGCGACACGTGACGAGACACAAAGGCCCCGCGTGTCGCGCGACGAGCGGTGCCTTTGTGTCGCGTTACGAGTCGCGCCGCGTAGAAGCCTTTAACCTTTCACGTATTAAGACGCAGATATATGCCAGTGACCTTGAGTGGTTAGCTTGCGTGTTCTGTACTGAGCTCACGCAACGCGTCGTACGTTCAGCCAGTAATAGGACTCGCCCATCAAGGAGCGCTGTCCCCAATTTGACGCATTATTAATTTATTATACACAAAACAAAAAGTATTTTAATGAAACGCGTATTGTAAAAGATCAGTAATTAAATCTTTAAATTGGTGAAGGTTTCAGAAAAATACGATTGGTAGATTTTGCGCCATTCTCAGTTTTTTATCCGCGTTAGACATAACTTTACAAATTAATTTCACTATGTAATATAAACATAATCTAAAATTTTCACATAATTATGTTATTGAGAAAATGCTCTAATTTAACATATATTTTTTCCAAATCATTAACACTACTCGTTTGGACGTGATCTTCAGTATAAAATCATTAAAAGTCGGTTATCGTCGCCTTAATAAGTAGATTATATTAGTGGTAGGTACATCCAATTAGGAACAAGTCTGAAGTACCTACTCAGGCTTCAGTACATACATACTCAGCTACTAGTAGAGTATATAATAGCACCTGTGTAAATAACGTAATATAGGTATGTAATATGCCCCGACAAATCTATTAAATTCTCATGTAAGAATCGAATCGAACTATTTCAACATATTAGACGAACATTATGTAACACCTAACATAACATCAACCTGTAATTCCGTAAAGGGTTAGGCAGAGGTGTAGGTACCTATAGGTATTACAGCCACATTGAGCCAGTTGTGTTTAAGTCCATACATACACAAAACTTTTAATACGCTATAATATAACTAGGAACTTCCAGCTATGATATTTATTGTTTCATAAAAAGGAAATTCGATTAACCCGTTTCATAGACCGACCGCTGACCCTTTTATGTGTCAAAATCGTTCAACTATCATACATAGTTCATATCATTTGCTATGTCCACATGGTATTCTTCCTTAGACGAAAGTGGAGAAGGCATAAAAATGTTTGCAGTTGCAGGGGAAGGCAATGAATAAGATGTAGTGGAGAACGATCAGAAGAACAGATGAAGACTAAGTAAGTTATGAGGTGGTATAAAGACAAAGAAATCTATGCGATTGCAAATAAGGCTAAGAATAAGATGCAATGGTGAAGAACAAAATAAGGCATTGTAAGCTACGAGGTGGTGGAGAGACAAAGAAATATATGCAGTTGCAAAGAAGGCAAGAAATCTATGCAATTTTACAGAGAAAGCAAGGAATAAAACGCGGTAAAACTGAAGCACAAGATATAATAAAGAACAGAGGAAAGAAAAAACTAAGCTATGCAGTCGACGAAGAAATCTATCTAGTTGCAGAGAATCCAAGAAAACTATGCAGTTGCAGAGAAGGAAAAGAATGAGAAGCAGTAGTGAAGAACAGAAACAGACTAAGTAAATTTTATTATGAGGTGGTAGGAAGACAAATAAATTTATGCAGCTGCAAAGAAGACAAAGAATAAGTTGCGATGGTAAAGATGACAAAGTAAGCTCTGAGGTTAGGTGCTGGAAAATTCGAAAACAACAGATGAAATGGTGGAGAAGGAAAAAAAAACTTAGGAAGAAGCTTTAAAAGAAATCTATCTAGTTGCAGAGAAGCCAAGAAAACTATGCAGTTGCAGAGAAGGAAAAGAATGAGAAGCAGTAGTGAAGAACAGAAACAGACTAAGTAAATTTTATTATGAGGTGGTAGGAAGACAAATAAATTTATGCAGCTGCAAAGAAGACAAAGAATAAGTTGCGATGGTAAAGATGACAAAGTAAGCTCTGAGGTTAGGTGGTGGAAAATTCGAAAACAACAGATGAAAAGGTGGAGAAGGAAAAAAAACTTAAGAAGAAGCTTTAAGTTGTATGAGTATATCACATTTATGTTATTCAGTGTAGGAGCTAAGTCTTCAGAGATAAGTGAGTTAAACAGTAAATAAATTATCTCTAAGAAAACATGAATTTAAGTTATTCTAATCAGTTTGCGTAATTATGACGCCCAACACAGCATAAGTCCTATCAAATTTTTATACCAATTCAAATAAAAAAAGTATGAGTCATCCGTTTATCATCTCGCGAGATCGTTACACATACTTGACTGAGGGAAATGCCGTGCAATTCTCGTGTCTAGTACAACAATATCTTGTTAACACGCAACGTAGCGAAGAGGAAATGCTACACGCTGTGGCTATAGACACTTGAACAGACCTTATTTGCAGAGATGACCACCAGCTTTTCAAATCTGGAAATAGGGAAACGTAGTCCACAATAATACCTGGAGGCGTTAACAATGTGTAAGCATTGGGCAGTTGTGTCAAATTGAAGATAACTTTAGGGTAGTTACGAGTCTGTCCGAAAGGGATATCGTGGCCCTGGCACACAGGCATTTGAAGGAACACGGTGGGTTTTAGCCAGTAAAAGTCTGACACTCCCTCCCGCTCCGCCCAGAGCGGGAGAAGTTATTTGATGATTTCCCACGCAAAAAAAAAGGGTAATTATTATTTAAATTAATAATTTCTATAATGTTAATTTATAGGTTTTGCCTGCGGCTTCGCCCGCATAGCGATCGGAAATTATCCCACGGGAACGTACTTCCGAGATAAAAAGTATCCTATTTCCTAAAACATCATTGTCTACTCATGTGCCAAATTTGATCATACTCCGATCAGCAATTTTAGCGTGAAAGCTTAACAAAAGAACATACTCACTTTCGCATTTATAATATTAAATAAGGAATTAGGATTTCATATTCAACCCTTGATAAAACATGATTACTTATACCTTTGTCCATTCCTTAAATCTATAAAGACAAGGACTCGGGGCTAAAACATAATAGCCGCACGGATCGATATTCAAGGAAAGCAGGAAAAACAGCAGCAAAGCGAAACAGGAAACCAGCAGGGAAAGTCTAACAACCAGTCTTCGTGTTACCTCGTAACTGGGTTGTGGGGTTCACATAGACAGTCGCTCCATCTAAAATACTGGTATCTAGCTACATCCAGCTAGACTGAAAGCCGAAGGGCTCGGTAACTTGATTGCTTACAGCGGTGAAGAGAGAGATCTAATGCAGACGCAAACCATTGCTGTGCTCAGTTATTAATTGCAGAAGAAATAATGTCATCATCACGGCTGATAATCCTGTTGGTCATAACATTATAGAAACTACTGCTGCCCTACGCCTTCAGTCAGATAGTCCCATAGAAATGATATATATGGATAGTACCGTAGTCGATACACACTAGCGAAAGAACCAAACGGTGCGCGGTGGTCCTAACATGGTGTAGACGAAATGCAGCAGAGCGTGAGCGAGATGTACTACTAAGCATCTCTTTAAACGGCCTTTTTTGTGTCATCATTACTCGTCAGACAAATAAGGGAATTCGAAAACGAGGTCCCAAAATCGTTAACTACTCTAGCATGTAGCAAGAAGTAATTAAAGAGTATTAAATTGAGGATAGATTGGTTTTTGAGTCACTGATGAACAGGGCTGTTGAACTCTTGATATTAAATAATGTTTGAGGTTTACATTAATAATAAACGATATTTTATGTAAATTTGTTTAAAAATAAAATTGTTTTACATGTCAAAAATAAACATGATCAAAAAGAAGTAACTGTATACACAGGAACGATGGATGGCAGTCCTACTCTGTGCCTAGAAACAAACGCTTCTTGATTCCCAAAGTTAAAACAAGAACAAAATTAAATGAGCTATTTACTGTATCAGCCGACAAGAACAGCTAAATTCATAAACGAGAGTAAACTATTTATAATGGCAATCTAGCCTAGAGATAAATTTCTTATTCCTACACGCCAACGGATGACCTTATTAAAGAAAATAGTCTAGTTGAATGCAATCTTCTTCATCCAAGCGTTTACCTGGCCTATTGCGTGTCAGTGTTGAAGTGAAGGTCATATTGGTTTAGTAATCGAAGGATTAGGAAGGATTACCTAGTACGGGCCCCACATTTTGCCAGTTTTATAGCCTAAATAAACCCGGGACGAGCCTATTGCTATATATCTACGGTGTACAATTGCAGACTCTGTTCTGCTACTGAGAAATTCCATATCAATATCTAAATGGCCGTGGCCACAACAGGTGCGCTTTGAAAAAAAAATCGACTGTTTGGAAAATCTTTGATATAGGTACTAGTAGCATCTTTAGATTTTTTTTTTAATTCGTCATCATTTTAGTTACATTTTTATTACTTTATGTAAAAAAACCATTACTGTTACCTGTTACAGGGTGTTATCAACATTTTTATCAGTCTCCGATCATAAGGAATATTTTTCTTTTCACGATGTTAAACGAGACTCAAATGACTCAATTTACTCTCTCTGCGTCTAGCACTTAGAAAAACTGTTGACTGGTACTATAAATACATATAGGTGCCTACTCACACCTGCAGTATTTCCATGTTCGCCTTCCCATATGGAACTAGATGATTAGTTCTTTCATCCATGAAATTGCTCGTTTCTGGTTTTCTACCAGAGGTAATTTCTCCGGAAACAAAGTAACCAGCACCCCAATTCCGTTTCTCACTCACAGTTACAATCTCTTTCATCTTGACCAGATTATTTGTACACTGACTAGACAGTTCCACTCAAATCTGTGTGGTTCTTTCCTCAAAAGACCATCGCAGACACTAATCTGCATGTTTCTCATATTATTATGATCTGACCACGATAATGCCTGGAGTTTAAAAGAGACTGTGACCTCTGAGTTTAAGGTTAAAGCATGGTGATCATCTCTCGGATATGGTATAGTAATGCTAATCGGTGCCAGTAAGCCATGGAACTTAGGAGTCCTTTGCAAGTTAAGTCCCGCACTTGAGCATAGCTTATGTTTTATTTAAATCATGTAGGGTGAAAGTAGTGGTTTGTCCATAGGATGGGTACGTGATGTTTGATATATATTTGATATAAATACCTACTTGCACATTCTACCGGTTAAAAGAAAATATAATGTAACATAATTTGTGGGAAGTTACATAATCAAAATATACTTAATTGCGAATTACATTTTAGGTACATCTATTATTTAGTAACGCCTTTAGATATCTCTATAAATATCTCATGTGCATTCATTTCTACGCAATCATTCATACCCTTTGGACCGAACACAGCCACGCTGGTCGGCAGTCTGGTAAGAATAGATTATGGTAGTAAGTAGTACACTTGTGTGTTAGAATATTATTAAATCAGCCTATTACAATACCTAAATAAGACTGACTTAAAAAAGGTATTAACCATTAAGAAACTATACCTAATTAAATAGTTCTGATAATCCAACAACGTTCCTTGCACTATTAATACTGGTCAGATTTTTGAGACGGCGCAGTAAGGGCAGGTAAGCTACAGGAAAACGGTCTTAGGTCTGAGGAAATTGACGCCGCGTCATAACCATTTCATACAACTGTCAAAGAATGACAGCCGTGATTTTATATACGGCCAATCTAAGTTGGTAGCCAATTTGCTTAACCATTGAATTCCCTGACTTTACATACGATCTGTTCAGAATCAGCGAACATCAGCTCCTTGGTTTAATTCAACTTCAATATCTAAAAAAAAAAGCAATAAATAAATCCTTGTTTATAAGCTGATGCAATTGTTTAGATCATAATTTATTGGAGCTAGATGGGTGCATCATCGTTCTAAAACCTTGAGGCAAATATAGCTCGTAAATCTGTGTGGGAAATGGAAATTCATAATGTTCAGTTCGCAAGGCCTGCACGGAGGACGACGCGACAGCAGCTCATCTGCTTCTAAACTGCAGGCTAATTGCGCAACGCAGTTTGTTTTGGAAGCAGATTCCAAATTTAAGCAAATTCCAGTCGGAATCGGTTTCCATATTTGGAATTGTGTAACAATTTTTTTTCCAATCCAGTAGAATTTTATAGAGGTGTACAAACCAATCGGGCAGAGTAAGTTTGCTTGCAGCGTTTTGTTTCATCATAAAGGAATTATTTGTTTCTGAATTATTGTGCTACAATTTAATTTTGTTTTCATTACAACTGATGGTCTACTAATGCTATTTGAAGAAAATGTCCAATGATTGCCGAAAAATGAAAAATCAATTTTTAAAACACTTTCTACCAAAAACTACCATAGTTGAAATACACGAACAATACGTTTTCCTTTACACGTTTTAGCTATCTGTGGCCAATGCAAAAATCGTAGAAAAGCAGTGTTGTCAACTTAGTGGGATTTCCACTAAACCTGGGGATTTGGGGCACCCCTACTGGCGGACAACATTTACCGAAACTACTGCGGATTCGAACGCTGATTTGGAAAGACTAATCAGCATGACGAATATAGTGAAGTCAAACAGAGGCTACGCGCGTGTGGAGATCGAAAAACAACGTCATTTCGAAAATAATATGCCACGGGCAGATACTGCCAGGATAAAAAATCAGGTAGATGATTTAGTTGATTGATAACCATAGAATAATGATAAGCAATAAAAGTGATATTTTTTTCGTTGCACTAATTGTACATGCGTATATTTACTCAGACTACGCCAAAACCTTGCCAAGTTGCGTGCCGGCGACTGTACGAAGGTTCACACGTCCCTAAGACACTGAACATGCCCGTTATTCCTATATATATTGGCTTACTTACTTGTAGTGATGGTATTGGGAAGGACTTTTATATACGGGTACATATATAATATATATATGTTTGAGGTGGGGAGGGGGAGGGGGAGGGGGTGTAGATCTCCCCCTCGCATCGGAAAAGTTTAGGAAATGCATACTTTTTTTTTACGATTTTTTAAAATTCTTATTTTGAGGTTATGTTTTGTTAGATTTTTTCATAAATCATCTACCTGATTTATGAGGGGAGGGAGGAGACCCCCTGTACCACTCGTCGTGGTCATAGTTAACAGAGACCAGGTCGCCGGAGCCCCGCTTTGAGGGGTTCCTACTCCTGAATAGTTAAAAAAAAATGCTCGCTCTTGCATCCGTTAAGTTACACACGCGTCAAATTCACATTCAATATAATGTGAATTTTCAAAAAAGAATAAAGTGCGCGTCTAATTATTATTTGCAAAATCAAAAGGCATCATTAAAACTCCCTAAAATAGCAACACCTTTTGTCAAAATTACGTCTAAAGCAATAAAATAATGCGAAAGTTGAGGTTATATTTATCAAAATTTGATATTTTTTATTTCCAAAAGTATTTATTTCCTAGACTTGAAACTTCGTGAGATTGGTCAAGATAATAAGCACTGTCCATAAAAAAAAAATTAAGAGTCTACTGCGGATCCCGTTTATAAAAGACGAGCCCTTGTTTCTGTATGAGAATAATAAATATAATTTTGTATGTTGAAAATACAAATAAACTAATAGTAAAAACAAAATTCATGGCAAAACAATGCAAAGTTTCCTAATAATAATAACTTTACTCAGTGTTGCCAACTTTTTCCCCGAGTCTACTAGTGCTAGTGGCGGTTCTTCAAATTAGATTAGTCGCTTTTTGATGTGAAACATCTTTATCCGCACGAAAAAACCGATTGCTGGCGGGGTGACGGAAGCCGCGTGGCGACGCGTCGCTTCTATACAGTCTTTATGTAGTAGTGTTTAAATAATTTGTATGTTTCCCATCTGCCAGGCGTCCTGTGACGGCTCAATTATTTTTGAAGTAAAACTTTTTTAGGCACGCTTGACTTGGGGAGTAAGCTGGAGAATGCATGACGAGAGCCTTGCAGAAGTGAGCCAGCGGAAGTTGAGAGGGAGAGTTATGTTAGTGAAGATATAAAGAGAGAGAGTTACGTTTCGTAACGCTCCGTATATTACTGTAGGGGCAAGAGAGAGAGAGGTGCGAGCACACATTTTCTTTCTCTCTTATCCAGTTGCGTTTCGTATAACCAAGACACAGTGCAGGCCTATTGTTGTAAGTATAATTAGTATTTGTAAGTTTTACTTCAGTCGTGTGGTCTAAAGCACACTCGTTTTTTTTATTCCTATTTCGACGTTCGGTCTCCTTTCGGAGGTTCATTTGAAGATGAAAATGAAAACATAACATATTCATAGTAATTTTTTCAACATCATCCTAATATAATATCACAATACTGAAAACGTTAGCGAACGTGTTTGGATGTTTGTTACATACTTATAAAATAATGGCTTATCGACGGTTTTTTTTATCCTGGCAGTATCTGTCCGTGGCATATTATTTTCGAAATGACGTTGTTTTTCGATCTCCACACGCGCGTAGCCTCTGTTTGACTTCACTATATTCGTCATGCTGATTAGTCTTTCCAAATCAGCGTTCGAATCCGCAGTAGTTTCGGTAAATGTTGTCCGCCAGTAGGGGTGCCCCAAATCCCCAGGTTTAGTGGAAATCCCACTAAGTTGACAACACTGCTTTTCTACGATTTTTGCATTGGCCACAGATAGCTAAAACGTGTAAAGGAAAACGTATTGTTCGTGTATTTCAACTATGGTAGTTTTTGGTAGAAAGTGTTTTAAAAATTGATTTTTCATTTTTCGGCAATCATTGGACATTTTCTTCAAATAGCATTAGTAGACCATCAGTTGTAATGAAAACAAAATTAAATTGTAGCACAATAATTCAGAAACAAATAATTCCTTTATGATGAAACAAAACGCTGCAAGCAAACTTACTCTGCCCGATTGGTTTGTACACCTCTATAAAATTCTACTGGATTGGAAAAAAAATTGTTACACAATTCCAAATATGGAAACCGATTCCGACTGGAATTTGCTTAAATTTGGAATCTGCTTCCAAAACAAACTGCGTTGCGCAATTAGCCTGCAGTTTAGAAGCAGATGAGCTGCTGTCGCGTCGTCCTCCGTGCAGGCCTTGCGAACTGAACATTATGAATTTCCATTTCCCACACAGATTATTACCCACATAGATTATATACGGAGCGTTACGAAACGTAACTCTCTCTCTTTATATCTTCACTAACATAACTCTCCCTCTCAACTTCCGCTGGCTCACTTCTGCAAGGCTCTCGTCATGCATTCTCCAGCTTACTCCCCAAGTCAAGCGTGCCTAAAAAAGTTTTACTTCAAAAATAATTGAGCCGTCACAGGACGCCTGGCAGATGGGAAACATACAAATTATTTAAACACTACTACATAAAGACTGTATAGAAGCGACGCGTCGCCACGCGGCTTCCGTCACCCCGCCAGCAATCGGTTTTACGTGCGGATAAAGATGTTTCACATCAAAAAGCGACTAATCTAATTTGAAGAACCGCCACTAGCACTAGTAGACTCGGGGAAAAAGTTGGCAACACTGAGTAAAGTTATTATTATTAGGAAACTTTGCATTGTTTTGCCTTGAATTTTGTTTTTACTATTAGTTTATTTGTATTTTCAACATACAAAATTATATTTATTATTCTCATACAGAAACAAGGGCTCGTCTTTTATAAACGGGATCCGCAGTAGACTCTTAATTTTTTTTTATGGACAGTGCTTATTATCTTGACCAATCTCACGAAGTTTCAAGTCTAGGAAATAAATACTTTTGGAAATAAAAAATATCAAATTTTGATAAATATAACCTCAACTTTTGCATTATTTTATTGCTTTAGACGTAATTTTGACAAAAGGTGTTGCTATTTTAGGGAGTTTTAATGATGCCTTTTGATTTTGCAAATAATAATTAGACGCGCACTTTATTCTTTTTTGAAAATTCACATTATATTGAATGTGAATTTGACGCGTGTGTAACTTAACGGATGCAAGAGCGAGCATTTTTTTTTAACTATTCAGGAGTAGGAACCCCGCAAAGCGGGGCTCCGGCGACCTGGTCTCTGTTAACTATGACCACGACGAGTGGTACAGGGGGTCTCCTCCCTCCCCTCATAAATCAGGTAGATGATTTATGAAAAAATCTAACAAAACATAACCTCAAAATAAGAATTTTAAAAAATCGTAAAAAAAAAGTATGCATTTCCTAAACTTTTCCGATGCGAGGGGGAGATCTACACCCCCTCCCCCTCCCCCTCCCCCTCCCCCTCCCCACCTCAAACATATATATATTATATATGTACCCGTATATAAAAGTCCTTCCCAATACCATCACTACAAGTAAGTAAGCCAATATATATAGGAATAACGGGCATGTTCAGTGTCTTAGGGACGTGTGAACCTTCGTACAGTCGCCGGCACGCAACTTGGCAAGGTTTTGGCGTAGTCTGAGTAAATATACGCATGTACAATTAGTGCAACGAAAAAAATATCACTTTTATTGCTTATCATTATTCTATGGTTATTGCCAGAATTTATTTTTAACGTGTCTGTTTAGAAGTAAGTTAAAGAAAGGAGAGAAACATCTAACGATTCTTGCCAAGTTACGTGCCGGCGACTATATCTCATTAGACTGTAGCTGCTGTAGGTACATTATTGGTCAGTCTACTTATGGATACAGACAACTATTCCTCTGTTGTGTAGACACAAGAATTTAATTTATTTATTGCGGTTAAACTAATTATTATAGTTAATATGCCTGTCAACCTCACATTCTAACAACTGAAATTGTTAATCGATATTTTTGTACTTACTTACTTAGAAGCTCTACAAAACATTAATCATAATATTTTCGTGAGGTTAAAGTTTGTGAGGTTTCTCTCTGGATCTACTGAACCGATTTTGAAAATTCTTTTACCCATAGAGCCACGTTATTTGTGAGTGTCTTAAAGCTATTCACAAGTAAAAATGTTTACCTCCCAACGAAGTGGGCACGGGTCAGCTAGTAGTTAATAATCAAACAGGAACTCACTTAATTTAGTACTTAATATATTTTCTTGGGCAAACTTTCTCCACATGTCATCATATATTTTATGTATACCTAACTAATGTTTACCATTCTAATTTAGTGGTTAAAAAAAAATCTGGAGACTGAAATATCGGCCCTAAATAAAGAAGAAATTAAACAACCAATAGCAATGACTAGGCCGATGGCTTTTGTCCAGCCATGGGCTGAAAAACACCTAGTTGATTATGTGGCAAACTAGGCATTAATTTGCCACATAATGTTTGAGTACTTTATTTGAGCAGCAAATAATTAGATTTTTGTTTAAAACTAGGAGAGTTCCCGGGGCGTTTCACCTATGAAGACATGAAGGCAGCATGAATGATGTTGCCCCATTGCTGTTGCTGTTCACTTTGGCTACTGCTGCTATTTACTTCTGACATCACTGCTCAAGTACAAAATTTAATTTTAGAAAACTTGTTGATTTATATAGTCTTGTTAGACACTGATATAAACTGATGTACATATTGTGTTAATATATGTGTTAATTGATAACCTGTAAACTTTATTATGAAGTATTTTAATTATGAACTTTATAGGCACAAATAAAAATAACTTGTTATGAAATATTAAGAATAATTGAATACTTACTAAGTTTTTTTTTATAAATACTAGTGATTATTATAGTGATGCTATTTTGAAAATAGTGGTGTTTGCTATAATTAACTGTCATTCATTAGGTAAGTATAGATAAATAGAAAGAAATAAATTATAGTAAACAAAAAAACAACTTTTATTTATGTTTTAACAACCAACTGACAATAGCATTTATTCACATTTAACATTTGGCATCTAATGTCTTCCTGTGGAAGTCATCATGGATAATTTGAACTGCTTGATATTGCTTGCTATGAGCGCATGAGAGAAAGTTTAAATTTTTCCTCATTAATGTAGTTAAGTGTGACACCTGAAAAAGAAAAAGAATTTAAGTAAACTCTCATTACATTCCATTATCCATTACATCCATCCATAAAGTCTAATAGGCCTCTTCCTTTAATACTTCAATACACAATCTATCTACTTTATAGAACAGCAATATTCTGCTATAAACAACAATACTAGGTGCCTACTCAGGTATGTTTTTTATATTTTTATTTTAATGATAAGAGTATTTGAAACACATCATTTCAGTTATTTGTTTTTACAAGCTGTAGTTATTTTTATATATTTTTTAAAGTATTGTTCGTACTGACGTCACTAGAAGCTGAATAGCTTAGGATCTTTGCCATGTTTAACACTTATTTAAAACCAAAATCCAGTAAGGCAAACTGTCAAATTTGACAATTAATTTGTTTACATTTCATACTTTAGCGATTTCCGTACTTTAGTTTAAAGATATGGCATATTAATAAAATGAATAGATTCAAAGACTACTTCTGCTAAGTTCTTCATACCGTCAAGTATAAACACCACAACAAATAGCCGACACAAATTGATTGTTAGTAAAAGAAACCTTAAAAAGGAAATGGTGCGAGGAAGTAAATGTTTAGTACAAGTCTGGGCGGCGACTGTTATATTGTGAAGATCATTTAAACGTAAGTTAAGTTTGCCTGAAGCGATACGTCGATGTGATTTGACTTGTACTGTCCGCCGCTGGCGAAAAACTACACTATTTACATAATTACCTATCTGAATAGAATAATAATAAGTGCTTCATGTAAATTTAACGTTGGCATGACACTTGACCCGTATAAAACAATTTAATTACAAGAGGCACTGAAATTTCCAATTCAGGCTGCTTTGTGACGTCAATTAGAGGTCAACTAAAAGTCAAGTGATTTTAAGTATTTTTGTGAAAATAAATACGATCTTATAATTTTAAGAAAAATGGTCTTAGAAGCTTAAAATCTCGAAATGGTTTTGGAATCGGCATAGGTAAATTTTTACTTTTTAAACCGAATTCTATTGATAAGCAAGCTTGACTAAAAAGTACCTAAACAAAGATACTTTATAAAGCCCCAGTGAGTAATTTTATTTAAATTGAATAATTGACTTGGATATTCTTACTAATAATATCAATCATTGAAAAACATTCAAGATAGGTACTTAGATAGTTATATTTTCAGTTGCCTTGTTAGAAGTTGCTAAGTAAATATTCATATAAGTTGGTAGAAGGTTAGGTAGGTAACTATAGAATGGGCAGCAGCATTGCGATCGCCAACCCGCCTGCCAAGCGTGGCGATTATGGCAAACCCCCCCCCACCCCCTCGTATCTATGGTAGGTACCTAATTATGTTTGATGATGCCTTACCTATATTTTGTATTCACCAGTAACAAACAAAATAATGTTGCTGTGCATATCAAACATCTTTGAAGATACAATATTTAGGTAGGTACCTATTTTGGGCACATTCAATGTTCAACACATAGAAAGATAATAATAATAAGTAAGTAAGTATTGATATTACCTTGAACAGACAATGATGTGGAAATTTATATGTATGGTGGTGTACAGTTCATCGAAGTCCTTACTTATTCCATTGACAAATGCTTATTTCTGTGCTTGTTTTTGTTCTTCGTCTATACGTAGATTTATTGATATTCAATTAAGTAAAACCTCGAATGCATACACAAGTTGTTAAGCTTGTGGCTCATGGTAAGTTTGTTACGGTACGAGGTATAAGTTTGTCTTTCCGTAAAGCACTTATCAAAACAAAACTTTTACAATTATTTTAAAAAATTGATATCACTGCCTTGCTAGCTAAAATACCACTAATATTGATTTATTATAGATGTTCTGCACAAAAACACATTCACAATTTATCAAGAAGATATTCACATAGATAATTTCGTAATAATTATGGAGATTTTATGAGTAAATCCCAGTAAATCCCAAAAAATGTACAACGAAAAATGATAGCGACCAACTTGTTGTCTTCGCTTTCGATTCAAACAATCTCGTTGGTTTCAAACCAACTAACAGCTGTCAAAATGGTTACGCAATTCGAATATTAGCGTTTTTAGACGCGTATCGTTCACTCTTTAGCGTCTCAAACAGATTCGAATTGGTTTCACACATTATTGGTGTTATGCATTACGAAAGTCGTAAAATAAAGCAAACTCCGATCGGAATGAAGCAAATTAGTCTGAATCGTTTGCAGAAAATGCGTTACGCAATTAGCCTACTGGTCGGTGGTTGCTACATATAGGGCAAAGTTCTTCGGTGACCCAGGTATCCTACGTGAGATTGTCAGTAATACCAAGGCGTTGCTGGCCTACCTTGAGGATCTGGGGTGGATCAAATAACCGATTTTCCCAACCGTACGCATAATACATGCATTGACGATATTACCTATTACTATGCTTTTTAAATAGAACCATAGGCAAAATCAAACAGGAAAAAAGCTCTGCATATCAAAATATTGAAAATTTGCATGATAATGAGGGATAGAAAACTCCACCAAACACTCGCAGAACATGGATGGCCGATGGGGCCAAGACATTCGGGAGTGGCGACTGCATACGGAAGGCCTCCTAAAAGGTGGACCAATGACCTTGGCCCAAGTATATACCCACTGGCTGCGAGGACAGAACCGGTTGAAGTGGCGGTACTTGGGGGAGGCCTTGTCGTCTTTCGGCTGAAATGGTGACGAAGATGATGATGATATTCCGTTTATTAAAAATACTGCTCGAATTTCTCACGTGATCGTTGTTTAGTGACCACGTTCAGCAGTGGACATTAATTGGTTGATGTGAAAGTCTCCATTGTTTCTATCATTAATTAATAAATCAGCTCACTGATCAATACCGCAGTTAATAGACTTAGATAACACATTGTTATGTAATGAGTCTACATGGAAAGTATCATCTGCCATTGTTTTGTGATGTTAATTGATTTCGTAACAGGGCGGTGGGTCATGCAAATAGAACACTGTTTTTAATTCTCGCCCGAGTTTTATATACAGACGGGTATTAGTAAATACTGACTCTTTTTTTAGCATTTAGGTCGTGGGATTGGTTTCTTTGCTAGATTTTGAAAGGTCATATCGGCAGTCACTCCATGTAAAATACTGGTATTCAGCTGGATTCGGAAAGGCTAGGCAGATGATTCTGATGATGGCAGAGATGTGAAATGTGGAGCATCAATAGACCAAAATGTTGTTGTTGTTGCATTTTTTGCTGTAATGCCAATAAACGCACTTTTCTTTTTTTTCGATAGGCCACAATGTGAAATGTGTAGCATTGATAGGCCAAAATGTTGATTATTTTGACGCGGTCAGGCTAATCTAACTATTTCTATAGGTTATGGGCTCATTGGCGCCGAGAAATTTATTTTCAGGGCGGTGAATCTTCAGCTCCACGAAGCGAGCTCGATCATTTTTGCAGTTCTCCTTGGATTTGTTAGGTTATCGTTTGGCCATTCGTACAAGGAGTAACTTCGTCGACATATGCAGGAAACAATGTAGGATCCAACAGCAAACGAAGCAAACTAGATAATTTTTGCATCAGCCTGGTGGTACGTTTTATTTGGTCCATTCATACAGAAAGAGGACTAAGTTTGTCGATTTATACAAATTTATATGCTTAAGACCCAGATATATGCCAGTGACCTTGATTGGTTAGCTTGCGTGTTCTGTACTGAGCTCACGCAACGCGTCGTACGTTCAGCCAGTAATAGGACTCGCCCATCAAGGAGCGCTGTCCCCAATTTGACGCATTATTAATTTATTATACACAAAACAAAAGGTATTTAAAAAAAAACGCGTATACTAAAAGATCAATTATTAAATTATCTTTAAATTGGTGAAGGTTTCAGAAAAATACGCTTGGTAGATTTTGCGCCATTCTCAGTTTTTTATCCGCGTTAGACACAACTTTACAAATTAATTTCACTATGTAATATAATCATAATATAAAATATTCACATATTAAATTATTGGAAAATGCTCTTATTTTACATATACTTTTTTCAAATCATTAAGGCTTCTACATACCGGGGCGACTTGTCGCGCGACGCGACACGACACAAAGGAACCGCTCGTCCCGCGACACGCGGGGCCTTTGTGCCGTGTCGCGTCGTGCGACAAGTAGCGCTGGTATGTAGAAGCCTTTAACACTACTCGTTTAGACGTTATCTTCAGTATAAAATCATTAAAACTCGGTTATCGTCGGTAGGATACAAGAGCGAGCGAAGCCAGCTCGATAATGTGAGCACCTCGCCTACGGCCGATTAGATTTTCGGGAATAGGAGTTCGTTACTTTTTTGACTAATGCACAGAAGCATTAGAATTGAGAGGAATATTTTAAGATCTCGCCTCGAAAAGGTTAAGTGCTCTATTATTGTATTAGGGTTTTACTGATATTTTTATAATTCTGAATGTGTTTACACCTTTATTTTATTTTGAAGCCAGAGAGGTGCAAGTGCACCATTTAGCACCCCACTCCCGCTGCCTATGGATGGGCTTCTTCTAGAATAGAATACTCTTTATTATGTACACCATAAAAGTTACAGATATAAATGTTGAAATTTTACATAGGGTGACACAATGGGCGGTGTTATCGCTAAAAGCGATATTTTACAGACAACCTTTGGATGGATTAAAGGGAGCAGGAGAGACAATACTGCAGGTAGTCAGTGGTGAGATAAGAACTTGCAGTGTAAGCTCGGTCGTTGGAATGATGCTTGGGTCAATTAGGACATGAATGATGTAAACCAATATTTTGTAACAATATTTTGATATTTATAAGTGTCCGTGGAGTTTCTTGCCCGTTCTTCTCCACAGGAACCTACCACGCTTTATAATAGGCAACTAGCTTCATCTCTCTGACTGACCGACCCCTTGATTATTCAAAAGTGCCTGTAATTGGTTTATTAGAAATAAATGATTTGAATTTAAGTTTGAGTTATTATTTGCATGGCATGTGCATGTTTTCATACTAGAGAATGGGCAGCAGCTTTCTCTATGCATTTTAACACCATAATGCGATCGCCAACCCGCTTGCCAAGCGTGGCGATTATGGCAAACCCCCCCTTTAGGGGTGTCCTATGTCCAGCAGTGGACGTATTTCGGCTGAAATGATGATGTGCATGTAAGTGTGAAGGGAAACTCCTTATAATTCTATGTTAGCAAAGCTTCGCGTTATAATATTGTGCCTAATAATATGTTCACGGCAGTAACTCCTTTCTTCAACACATAGCTATTACAAAATAAAATAACTAAACGTTGAAAACCGGTACCTAAAATTTAAAATATTTTAAATAGCTTTATCAAAGACTAGCTATGCCCCGCGGTTTCGTCCGCCGCCCGCCCGTTTCTTCACGCGCTCGCTCTACTGCTTAGCGTTTTTTTTGCCTTTTGACATTTTTGTGTTTTTGCTCGGCTCCTAAGGGTCGTAGTGTGAAATGAAATGAAATGAAATCGTTTATTCTGTAAATAGGATATTAGAATCACTTTCACGTCATATAAAAAATTTAAAAAAATATCTAGATGTAGCCGACATTAATTCCTATCTGACTACCCCTGAGAAGAAATGGCGAAACAAACTCAGGGGTCCAAGTCTCTTTTAAAGTCCAGACATAATCTTGATCAGATCATGTAGATCCGTGTCTGAAATGGTCTTTTGAGGAAAGAACCACCCAAATTTGAGTGGACCTGTTCAATCAGTGCAAGCATTTGTCAGTAATCGTGCAGCTCAACGACGTGATGTGAAATAACCGATAACCTTCCTTAAGAATTGGGCTACAAAAATATTTTTTCAAATCCGCCTGGTAGTTTCAGAGATTAGTGTGTTCAAACCAACAAACTCATCATCATCATTTCAGCCGAAAGACGTCAACTGCTGGACATAGGCCTCCCCCAAAAAGGGAGGGGATTTGCCGTAATCGCCACGCTTGGCAGGTGGGTTAGCGATCGCAGTATGCTTTTAAAAATGCATAGAGAACGCTGCTGCCCATTCTCTAGTAAGTCCCTTGGTCGCCTTTTACGACACCCACGGGAAGAAATGGGATGGTGCTATTCTTTACGTCCGGCACCAAACGGAACACCAACCTACTGAACCTGAACTGAACTGAACGGAATCAACAAACTGTTCAGCTTTAATAATAAAAATATTTTTTTCAAATCCGCCTGGTGGTTTCAGAGATTACTGCGTTTAAACCAACAAACTGTTCAGCTCTATCATTAGTATTAGAATATCTATAAAAAATAAATAGCGCTAGTAATAATGATGACATAAATAATATTTATGTCATAAATACATAGTGATGACATAAATAATATTTATGTCATCACTATTGCTAACTATTTTTTTAAACTATCCTAGGTAATCTAAACTTTTGTTAGAAGTATCCGGTAACATCATCATCAAACATTTGCCGATGCCCTCGTATGTCATACAAGGGCACCAAATCCTTGCAAAATAAATTCTTAGAATTCACGGTTTTTTTGTCGTCAATTAATTACCTACCTACTTACCTTGAATATCTAGTTTTAGGGTTCTGTGTATATTAAACTTAATCCATAACTGTAAGACAAATCCGAATGGTACCGACGTCATTAAAATGTTTTTTGTTAACAGTATTTAATCGCTTCATTTTATTATCATGATGTCTTTGACATATCTCGGGAGCCTGGGGTCCCAGACCTTTGGAATGCGTACCATGGTCCGAAGCCAATTTGCAGAGGCCCGTTAGACGCTATCAAAAATCAATCTGCCTACCCTCTCCCTTTGGGGAAGGCATGTCCAGCTGTGGACGTCTTTCGGCTGAAATTAATTATTATTTCTACGGTACTTTTTAGTACTTTTTTGTAGCATGGAATTAGTAAGTACTTTATAATAGCATGGAATTAGTGTACTCATGGGATTAGTAAGTATTATATAGATTGTACGTAGAGCGGGTCGAATTTTGACCAGTGGGCGACCGACACAACAACGCTGCTTCTTCTTCATGATTTATTAATTATTATTATAGTTATAAAAACAAAATAGAATGACCAAAAAAAAAAAAATGTTTTTAATTAAATTATGAAAGTTAAAGAAAAAGTCTGTTTATCTAATTAAGTGTCATTCATGTCACCTTGACTATGAGCAGTGTTGGGCCAGTGGCAACGGCCCGACTTACGGTCGAGGGTTCGAACCCAAGCAGGCGCTTTACTTTGTGTAAATAATTTCATCACCACTGCTCTCAAAACGGCGAAGGAAAACAACGTGAGGAAACCGGCATGTCCTAGAACCAAAACATCGAAGACATGCGACATATCTACCAAACCACACTGGAGCCAGGGTGGAGTCCATTACGGCTACTCCCTCTCACAGAGAGCTGGGGACTTGTGTCCTAGTAGTGGGAATATACTACGACATACCACTTTTGTTACTACTGAGGGCTGATTATGCATGTCACCTTCTTATCAGATATCTATGTTTCGAGTTTCCTATTTTATTTATGACAAGCGACCCGCCCCGGCTTCGCACGGGTGCAATGCTGATTTGCAGTGTTTCTCTACTATATTATGCATGTATTATACATATAAACCTTCCTCTTGAATCAGTCTATCTATTAAAAAAACCGCATCAAAATCCGTTGCGTAGTTTTAAAGATCTAAGCATACATAGGGACAGACAGACAGCGGAAAGCGACTTTGTTTTATACTATGCAGTGATACCTAATATGTTTCGAGTTTCCTATTTTATTTTTGATACCTAATAATTCCTATCGTCTATTTTTGTCCCGTCTAGGTTAGTGTAAAACTATTACCTACTTAATTAATACAATGTCATGATGATTGTCAAATATTTGTAGCTGTAGGTAAAAGTACTTGAACAAAAACAATGTGCCTACTTATTTACTCATTACAGGCTTAAAGGTAGGTGTCAATTTAAATCGTGATTGACGTCTATCTAACTTGAACAAAAAACATTTACTATGAGAGGCACCTGTGTACCTATATCACTGTAGATCATTAAACTCTTTTGCAAAAACAGCTACCAAGGTCGCTTAAGTGGATTAAAGACTTGCATACGTACCAGTTCCTCAATGTATTCGGACACCCTTTGAAAGTTTTCTTTCTCGTAAATTATTTATTTATAGTAGGTTGGTACGTAATTCTTCTCGGAAGTAGTTACTGAAACAGAGCAAAGTCAAGAATCGGCGTCCTGGATGTTTTTAAAAACTACAGATTTGTCTAGCCTACTACATAATTATAGTAGGTTTAATTTTTTTGCGAAACATAGGTACACTTATACACCATATAGCCAACCATCTCATCATCATCTACCAACTAGAATATAATCTAATATAAATATATCAAATAATAATACAAGCACTGAATTTTTACTGCTATGTAATCAAAACATTGTTTATTTATTTAATTAGATATACAATATTATTGTTAGTTTAGGCGAAACCTGAATATAGTTTGTTCAGAGGAACTGAAACGATTTCAATAATTTTTACACAATGTTATATTTTGTCCCAAAAATATTTAAGTGTGATGGAAAATGTTATCACTATTTAATTCGGTACTTACAATACAATCGCCGTTCGGTTAAGTACCTACTGCCAAATTATTAACAATGAGCGCAAGACGACCCTGGAGGCGCGGGGGCGCCGTTATGATGTTTTTGTACGGACAACCCGCTAAATAATAAATGATTTTTATTTTTGTAAGTAGGTTTGTACAAACACTTTTACACGTCAATCATATTTTAAAAACTAGATGAGGTTGGCGTTTCCTATCTGACTACTCTGAGAAGAAAGGCCGAAACAAACTCAACGGTAACATAACAACCTTGTAACTTTGTGATTTTTTATGATACAGTTTTAAAATTTTGTACAAAGATCTTTACATATAAATACTAGACACGTGTTTCGGGTTTCGCATACTTATACTAAAACTAATTATATTTATTGTATATACTGAATGTAGGGCAAATTGTGGTTATATTACAAATCTACGCACGCACACAGTCGCACACGTCCATTTTGGTTTGTTTTGACTGTACAGCGAAGTACCTATCACTTTATGTAGTTTTAATTATTTTTGGGATAAAAAATTACCTATACCTATCAAAAATGAGAGTAATCGATTCAGTTTACGATTCTGAACAAACTACTTCATAATATGCATTAATTCAGTTACACATTGTACCTATAATCATATTGTAAAACAGGTTATAAAAAAAAAATCACGCTGCATAAATGTACGGAACACACTATACACGAACTGAAATCGCACATGACCTTATAATATTATCAGTCATTCATACAAGATCAAGTTTAATTAATAAAAAAATCGTCATTTGGGTGTAAAATTATTATAATAACTAGATTTTGCGCGCGGCTTCGCCCGCGTGTATGTCGGAAAATTTTCCACGGGGACGAGCTATCGGGATAAAAGTATCGTATTTCTTATCCATATACCTATCATCCAAATCCAGCCGTTAACAACGTTGCAAACAATCTTTTTTTTGTTTTAAATTAAACAAATTTTTATGATTCTAAATGTCTAACTTAAAAATAATAATAATTAATAAAAAAAAAAAAACTTTTTAATTTAGACAATCCATAGAATGTTAGTAGAGTACAACTTATGAAACTAGTGTTAGTACATTATAATTACTTATTACCTAATGTGGATATTAACCCAGTGCTGGACGTAACGCGTGTCCAGCCTATCCGCAATAACAGCCAGAATGCTGTTGGTGCTGGCGCGCAACCTGCCGAGCGTCGCAGCGCAACGCTTGCGAAGCACGGCGTGGAAGCCATCAACGTGTGCGTCCGCAAACATGCCCGACGCACTGCACCAGCGCGGCAGCCCCAACAACGCCCTGAACGCTTGTTTTATTGGACGCGCAGGGCGCTGAATGATCTTTGCGTATAATTAGCCCACAAGAAGCACGTGTATAGTGATGTACAATGCGCTCTGAACAGTGTTATTTTAACTTGAGCATTACAACGTTTAAACCTGTGGGCTATCCTGTTCGCTCTGATCGACACTAAAAACAAATAAAAAATAATTACCAATAATTATTAATTATAATTTAATATTATCACCATTAATTTGAAATACTCTAGCGCCATTGACCACGTAATATCTTTACATATCAGATTAGCGGAGTTATTTTATAACTTTAAATTGTAATAATTTTTAAGCGGGTGGACAGATTTTAATGCAATAAACACAAAAAAAAATATCTATTAAGTACCTCAAGATAAATCAAAGTCATTTATTCAAACTAGGCTGAAAATCAGCACTTTTTAAACGTCAAAATTACATAAGACAGTCCCCCGGCACGCCTGTCCTTCACCACTTCCTAGTGCTTCAGCTGGGAATTTTTAAATCATCCCTTATTTCACCCGCTTGGGGGATGATTTTACAAAAAACGCTGAAACATCTAATTTTGTATTACATACCAAAAGCCTAAATTTGAATTTTCATATCCCTTACATAAGAAATGCTGCAGTTTTACATATAATCTTTCATCCCCTATATCACCACCATTAGGATTATTTTTAAGACAAAAACTAGCCTATGTCCTTCCCCAGGATGCCATCTATCTCCTTGCATAATTTTATCGAAATCCGTTCAATGGTTTTGGCGTGAAACGATAACGTACAGCCAGACAGTTACTTTCGAATTTATAATAATATTAAGTATGGTTAATATGGATGGTGTGTTTTATACTCTACACGTGACTTCTGAATCCGGTTTGACAACGTAGTGTGCGGTACCCCTAACCTTAGATAAAGATACGAATAAAGATCTCTTGAGATAGGTCATTGAGAGTATTTTTGTAAAAGTCTTAATCATATATTTGCTAGAAAGCCAACAACAAAAGCAGTGAGGAGTAGTGGCCCAGTGGTAACGCTTGACTTGTATGTAGGCCCTAGGTTCGAAACCTTTTTTTTTTTTTGTGTCGGAAATTATCAAATAACTTCTCCCGCTCTGGGCGGAGCAGGAGGGCGTGTCAGACTTTTACTGACTAAAACCCACCAGTATTCCTTCATTTGCCTGTGTGCCAGGGCCACGGTATCCCTTTCGGTCAAACTCGCAACCCTGGCAGGCATTGGCCCTAACGGTCCCCGTCAATTGGTGCTGAAAACTCTTTGAGGCGCGCGTGGAATACAACGCGCCGTCAACCCGGCCCTGGTCCTTATTCGACGGCGAGCTACCCATCGCTCACCGCCCGCAGGCCCGAGCCTACGGTGGCCGGAAATCGGCTTGCAACTCCCGAAGCCCGGGGTGTCTCCTGCGGCGACTAGGGGCGCGAGGGCACGAACCTTGCCTCTCCCTCACGCGTTTCACCTCCTCCTTCGCAAGCATTACTGCTTCGCAGAAGGAGGTGCACTCTCGCTCCGAAGCATGGCCTGAACCAGGGCCGGACGCGGCGGTGCTCCACCCAAGCCGGGCAGACCTCCACCGTATGCTCCACCGTGTGGGACGTAAAGAACAGCACCATCCCATTTCTTCCCGTGGGTGTCGTAAAAGGCGACTAAGGGTCTTACTAGAGAATCGATATCGCACTAGTCTGCCTAGTCCTAATCACGAGCCATAAGAGTGTATTCGTGTTAAAACGTGAAGTTTTTTTTCACGACCTCTCTCTCGCCCGTTCAACGTACCATTGGGTTATCGCTACTGTTATAATAACACTTAGGCGACAAGATGCCCTATTTAATTGATTGATAATTCAACTAAAAACAATAGTTCTTTATCGAATTAAAGAACTATTGTTATTGTAATGTGAATAAACAACGTTAATCTGAAATACTACTCAATTAATACATTAAGACGCAGATATATGCCAGTGACCTTGAGTGGTTAGCTTGCGTATTCTGTACTGCGCTCACGCAACGTGTCGTACATTCAACCAGTAATAGGACTCGCCCATCAAGGAGCGCTGTCCCCAATTTGACGCATTATTAATTTATTATACACAAAACAAACGGTATTTTAGTAAAACGCGTATACTAAAATATCAATAATTAATTTATCTTTAAATTGGTAAAGGTTTCAGAAAAATATGCTTGATAGATTTTGCGCCATTCTCAGTTTTTTATCCGCGTTAGACATATCTTTACAAATTAATTCCACTATGTAATATAAACATAATCTAAAATATTCAAGTATTAAGTTATTCTGCCAGGGTTGCGAGTTTGTCCGAAAGGGATATCGTGGCCCTGGCACACAGGCAAATGAAGGAGCACGGGTGGGTTTTAGTCAGTAAAAGTCTGACACGCCCTCCCGCTCCGCCCAGAGCGGGAGAAGTTATTTGATAATTTCCCACCCAGAAAAAACAAAAAAAATGATTGAGAAAATGCTCTAATTAGACATATATTTTTTTCAAATCATTAACACTACTCGTTTAGACGTGATCTTCAGTATAAAATCATTAAAAGTCGGTTCTCGACGCCTTAAGCCCTGCTCGCATCACAAATCATTAAATGCGTTTAGCGCTAAACGTAACAATTATAAAAAATAATTGTGTGTCTGGCATTTTCAAACGATTGTCAGAAACAAAGCGATGTGTTCAATCCGTTTACCGCTAAACGCATTTTCCTAACAAAAACCATCACAACCAAATCTGTAACCCTTCTTACAACGTCAAAACCGGCTCACCATAGTAACCGTTTGCCAATGACGTCACCACATTAATCGACCGACAAACTCTTGACGTAGGTACATAAGAGAAAAGATGCCATAGCCAGCTATAAACGTGACGTGCTTAAAAGATTTCTCGTTTTTCTTTAATGGTTTTTTATAATTCGCGAAATTGTGTTAATGTAACCTTTGACACGGAGATTTATTTTGTTTTGAGGTACTTTGAGTTAGTTAATTAATTTGTTTTGGTGTAGAAAATGTGTGTATATTACAGGTGATTAATCATGGCCGGTCCGAACTTTACGCAGTACGCTGCGCAATATACATTGACGGCACGGTTGGCGCCGTGGTTAAGCGATTGACTGTCGCGGGTTCGATCCCCGCACGGAACAAAAATTTTATGACCGTAACATGTAGTTGTTCCGGGTCTGGCTGTTTGTGTATGTGAGTTTAAAAACGCACCTGTTGGCGCCACTGTTTCCGGCGACCAAACATAGATAGCGCCAATATCGCGAGTCAAGCGACGCACCGTGGGTCCAGTGCTACCACCTGTGTCGCACCGGACGTTGGAACATTGCTGGCGAATCACCGGCTACCCGCATCTGCTGACGTGACTTCGGTGGGGATACCAAGTCTTTAAAAACCCCGAGCAAGCGGGCTGGGGGTTAGTTCGCTCGCGCTTGCCGTAGAAACAACATCTCTATTGTTAAATACTGTCTTATTGTGATTAATCAATAACTAGTTTTGAAATAAAAGTAATTAAAGTGTTATCCATCTATTTATTCATCATTTTCATCAGTAACATTGCTGGGTACAGTGTGAGGCAAATCTGTCACTTTATTAGAAGAATTACACGAATTAAGGTCACTGTATAGTGTACATTCATTAATCCATAAACTTATATTATGCAATATGTTGGCTATGCCGCGATTATTTACAGAAGTACTACTCTTAGTAAACATATCAAAATCATAATCGAGATAATAATTACAATCAAATAAGTAAGCATAATTATATGAACAAGCATCCAAATATATTAAACTATTAAAGGTTTCAATTCTTGAATTAAACATTGTAGAGTAATCATTTAGTTTGAAGGTAGGAGCACATAATATGATATTTGTGTGCTGTAATTTTGACAGCGTTTCACGAATACTGATAGTTAGTTCGACATAGTTCTTTGTCCGGCGAAAGTCTTCTTCCCCGACAAATATTAAGCAGTAGTCATTCATATTGTAGTCCTTTAATTTGCGATTCAAGTCAGAGATAAGGTATTTGACACCACAGTTGTGTGTCAGGTAATGGCAGATTCCATAGTTAAAGAATATATTTTCTGCAATTTCTAACATTTTATTATTTTTATTGCTACTTAAAATACATAATTTACTAATTCTAGTTTTGTTCAGTTTACCGTTATAGTTTAGTTGTGTTTCAGTCTTTCTTTCTTTATTGCTAGTACTGTGGATAACGCCATCTGTGATCGATTTATCCAACTGTTGTTGATTATGAACACTGGTTGGCGATGTGGATTTCTTAGCGCCAGTGGTAAATCCTTCACACTCACTAGACTTTTCTGTGTTTTTTCTCACACACTGGTTAATTTTTGCAATTTTTTCTTAATTTTTGGTGTTTGTAGCTTTAACTTAGCAGGGGAGCATGCCACTGTTTTATACAGTGCATTCTGCTTCTGTAGCTCCTGGTTAAGGTGGTTGAGCTTCGTATTTTCTAGAGTTAAGGATTCTATTTCGTTGTGGGCACTATTGAGTTCCAGAGTTAATTGTTCTAATTGATGTTTTAATTTGGTAATTTGGTCATCTTCGTCATCAGAAATGTCAGGTAGGCTGGTTGTGGTGCCATCTAAAGGTGAGTTCGTTAACAAAGTGTCCTCCTCTGTATCATTAGTATTTGTTTCTGACTTTGAACGGTTACGCCGAAACGTGATGTTATCTACGAAATTCATTTTACAGTGCTGTTGAGGTGCGGTGCGGAGCAAAAGGGACCCAAAGTAGGGACTTGTAAGGTTGCCTGTATATAATAGCTTGTCCGTTTGCCGCTAGATGTTGTTGAAACAAAAAACGACGAAGCAAAATATATTGGTATGGTATCACCTTCTAGTAAAGACACCAATCAATCGAACAATGTTCACCTGCATCACTTCTTGTTACGCTACTCGCCACTAGATGGCGTTGTTTAGAGTTTCATACGATTATATTTATTTTTTCACACCTGCAACACCAGAATTAATGTAATGTAATCGATCTTTTCACCACTTGATAGCGTTGTTTGCAGTTTTAGTAAGATTCTGTTATTTTTCACATCTGCAACCCCAGAATTAATGTTGCTAAATTTTAATTTAATTTAACTTTTCGCCACTGGAGGCGTTAGTAAGGGTACAGAGGTCAGTTTTCAAATAACGTTTTTTCTACCAATGGCTTCACAATCATTTATTACTGATTAATTTCGCTGTTAAGTCCAATTTTGTCACACTGAGTTATTGATTTTAGTTTTTAATGTGGTACTATTATATTTCATTGTTCAGATAAAACACTTATCGTTCAAATACACCATTTAACTAGCATATATACAACGTCCCGACATCAACCGTCGGGCAGTTGCCCACCAGACACGACACCCGTCTGGTCGGAGGATCCTCCCTTTTCTATGGTGGATGAGTGAACTTTACACCCTGTTCCTCATACCTCCAAACTGGTGACCCCGAGTATGAACGTCAGCGCAGCCTTCGTGCAACTTCTTCAGCGTGACGTCATCATCATCATCATCATCACTTCCTCAAGCTTTCGAGCGGCGAGTCACACAGCCAGCCAGCACCCACGGCTTCAACGGGTATCCTGACCACCAGCATGCAGCGGACGCGCATTCCTGGTCATCACCCACAGCCTCATCAGCAACCTTGTAACAGCACACTGCACTTTCGGCCGGTCCACAAGCAGAGAACATGCCTCTCCTGGTCGACGCCAGCAGCCAGCCACAACCCGGCGCTGTACTACATCCGACGCATTGGAGCATACCGCAGCGCCACCCCGACTCACTGGGGAATCACCGCAGACAGTTCCGACTCACCGAGAACTATGCGGCACCAGGTTCCGACTCACTGGAACCCTCAACTGGCACTGGCAAGTATCGCAAGATACACGACTCAGCCCACTATCGACCTCCGGTCTCCGGAGGGGAGTGATGTAGCGGCATCAACATCGCCACATACGAACAACGCGCACACTGACGTCACGCGAATCCTGCATCGCGCAATCAGAGTTTACTACGCAACTAGCATATATACAACGTCCCGACATCAACCGTCGGGCAGTTGCCCACCAGACACGACACCCGTCTGGTCGGAGGATCCTCCCTTTTCTATGGTGGATGAGTGAACTTTACACCCTGTTCCTCATGCCACCAAATACTTATCACTAATTTATACGGGATATTACTTAGTTTTCAAAAGTCACTAACACTGACACTTATGTAGTCCTTTATTTGCAATTTAGTTTAGCATACTATTTACCTTTAAAACTTTTGTTTGTTTATTTATTTATTTTAATTACGCAGGTGATGTTTACTGCGCTAGTGTTACCAGCGTATTCACCGTGCTTTTAGTAGACACAACTTGCACACCCAGCAGGCTTAGCATGGCGTTTTCGATCTCTACTCTACTATAGAATAGACATCGCTTGTCTACACTACTCGTTATCTCTTCTTCGCGAGCACGAGGACACACCTAGACTCGGGTTTCTTCGTAGACAGTGACTTGTCCATAGCAACGGGGTATTCGCTAGTGGTGTGTATTACTACCCAATTTTACCGTACTTTTGCGTTTCGTTCTCAAACAAATCTATGAAGCAAAGTGTTTTTAACGAATATTTCTTCAATTACAAAACGCAAATGGTCAAGAGGATGCGCTGAGTAGCCCGCGAAATTCAAATTTTCGAACGTTTTTTGAATTCTAAGGATTTTTTTAAGAGAGTTAGTTGTTTTGCCGAATCTAATGATTATAATTCTGTAAAGCAATATTTTTTACGGCCGCGAATCATATTTAAATCAACTTATAACGTGTTACTGACCTGCAAATTGCAAAAAAGGTAATACAATTTGAATTTCACGGGCTACCTTAGCGCATCTCCCTTTTAAAAATATTGTTAAATGCCTGTAGCCAATGACGTATTATAGGTAATACATCTTATACATCATTGTCTGTGGCGCCACTAAGTTTTGTGGCGTCACTATATAATATTGGTAATTGCATATAATGTACAGGCATTATTTAAATAAAGAGCCATAATTATACTATTTTGATGGCGTCACGCAAGAAGTCTCCTTTAAGGGTACTGCAGACTGGCGAGTCGCGCTATCACGTCGCGCCTGTCTGCGGGAGCCCTTGTTTTTACTAGGTACTTAAATTGTTATTGTTGTTTATCGATATTTTATTTATTAGTAGGTAAATGCTCCATTTAAAACTGAGTGTGTAAGATTTAGTAAATGAAAATAATAATCACTACATAGTAAAGGCTTCTACAGACCAGCGCGACTCGCGACGCGACACAAAGGCACCGCTCGTCACGCGACACGCGGGGCCTTTGTGTCGCGCCAGTATGTAGAAGCCTTAATGCAACGCTCGCCCGCGTTGCATTAATGCTTCTACACGTACTAGCGGCCGCGGGCGGCAGCTAGTACTTAATAAATAAATAATTTAGTGTTCAATGAGATTTTGGCTCATAATCAGATGTTTTATATTTCCTGTGAATGTAGGTATCTAATAAATCAAAGTTAAGGGACAACATAGTGTAAAAACTGTAGGATACCTTTAATGTTGTTCTTATTTTATTGTTAATTCCAAAAATCTATTATTTATTTTGGGCGACAGGTCCTAGCCGAGTTCTTCGCATAAACATTGATTGCACTATCTCCTTGCTTATTTTATAATTCTACAGAACTCACTTCCCGTGAGATCAAAGGCTCCCAAACAAGCAAAGCAAGCTCTCTAATAGTATTTCTTTCCCATCTTCGCTGAAAACTTTTATTTAAGTTTTTCTATAAAAAAACTTAAATAAAAAGCGCAATTTGAACCCAACTTGTTAATTTCAGCTTAATTTAAGATAAAAGTAAAAAAGCACCGCCTAAAATTACTCGAATTAACGAAAAAACAACTAACGAATCGTTGTCTAGGTCATTTTATATGTAGACTATTTCGGAAGAAAGGTTTCTATACCAAGCTGTCAACATCGGAGAAAGATTGTACGTCGTGCTCGACGTTGTAGACAGTTGTCTAGGGTAGAGAAGACAAGTCTCTTCACATTTGATTTTGTAATCGCCGTGCTACAGACAGTAGAAAACTTTCTGTTGTCTACACTGAAACGTCATTTTTGTCTATTCTTCCGTCGACAAAACGCGTAGAGAGAGAGGGTTCTCGTGCTAAGCCTGCAGAATACAGGAGAAATTTCTAGTGTGATTTTGTATCTAAAATAATCAATTGATAGTAAGGATATTTTTTTTTTTCAAAAACTAGCACATTTTTTTATCAGACTTTTGAAGTTGAAACTAAAAAAGCTTGATTTGAGAAAAAGCATTTTCAAAGTTTGATTGAAAAACAATTTGTTGATTTGTTTGACTTTTCTCTTAAAATTTCTGCATATTTAAAGTCATTTACTATGAACTTGTAAATAATTGAGCATTCATTAATAATCAATTAAAATCGCGAAATGCAATTTCTTCACCCAACTATACAAAACTGCGTAAGTATATCTCTGAAACTAAATGCCGACAACTGGACCCTTTTTACGAGGACGCCCTCATATGACGAGTTCGTGAGCCTATCATTTATTAGAGCTCCCTTGGAAAAGGGCTGACAACACATCGACGTTAACCGACTTTTAATGATTTTATACTGAAGATCACGTCTAAACGAGTAGTGTTAATGATTTGAAAAAAATATATGTTATATTAAAGAATTTTTTCAATAACTTAATATGTGAATATTTTAGATTATGTTTATATTACATAGTGAAATTAATTTGTAAAGTTATGTCTAACGCGAATAAAAAACTGGGAATGGTGCAAAATCTACCAAGCGTATTTTTCTGAAACCTTCACCAATTCAAAGATAATTTAATTATTGATCTTTTAGTATACGCGTTTTATTATAATACCTTTTTTGTGTATAATAAATTAATAATTCGTTAAATTGGGGACAGCGCTCCTTGATGGGCGAGTCTTATTACTGGCTGAACATACGACGTGTTGCGTGAGCTCAGTACAGAACACTCAAGCTAACCAATCAAGGTCACTGGCATATATCTGCGTCTTAAGTAATCATTACATACCTACATAACTATAAAACAAAGTTGCTTTTCGTGTCTGTCTGTATGACCGCTTAGATCTTTTAAACCGCACAATTGATTTTGATGCCGTTTTTAGCATCATTAATATTCATCATTGTTTGTTTATTATCCTACCTAACTAATATTATAAATGCGAAAGAGAGTTTGTTTGTTGGTTACGCTTTCTCGCTTAAACGGCTGAACGGATTTGGATAAAATTTGGCGCATGGGTAAACCATGACCTGGAGAAGGACATAGGCTACTTTCATCCTGGATCGTAGACGAAGTCGCGGGCCACAGCTAGTATATTTGACTTAGATCATTTCAGCCGAAAGAAGTCCACTGCTTCGACTGGTTCTGTGCTTCCCGTATCCAACGGATATTTGCGGCCTTCACAAAGTCATCGGTCCACCTTGTAGGAGGCCTTCCAACGCTTCCAACGCTTTGACTTAGATATAGCACAGTAATGATAATGTTTTGACATTAAACCCGTTTGAAGTAGAGGTGGGTCGCAAGCAGCATTGCTGTACCCCGGGTTGGTTGGCAGAGCACGTACCGCTGAACTTACAAACGACGAAGCATTTCATTCAAAGCTTCTAACCCTGAAAACAAAAGCTTAGTCGGTTATTACGGAACTATTAGGAATACTTTGGCTTGCAACTAAACCTTTTATGGAGAAAAAGGTGTTGTAATTGGTCACTTAATTGGGCAGAGGTGTACCTATGGTACACCATCATTACGCCAGTTATTTTCAAGTTCCATGTAATAAAGAGCGAGCCTTTTGCCATCAACCAGGCACAAATTTGCCAGCCGAACATAGGCTTTTAGCCTAGTTGAGGAGGCATCAGTTTGTCCTTTAATGTGACTATATTGTACAATATTTTATAACATTATTTAATCCTTGTGTACTTATGTATGTTTTCAAAGTGTACAAATAAACATTTTATTATTATCTCCTTTATTTATCGATATGTACATATAAATTATATTTTTAAATATTAGTAATAATATTTATAAAACAATATAAAACATTTAAAAATATAAAAAATAGTTGTCCGCTGGTAGCGGGAGCAGGGTCCAAGCTACCGGTGGTTAGGGCTCCAGAGATAGAAACCTCCTCACGATACGAGCCGTATCGAGGAGTACTGCCTTCTGAATCAGGCTCTTGATCCAACCACCTAACGAGAGCCTCGAGAGATGTTGATCGAGGCTTTCGGCCATCAGGCCATTGGCCGATACGACAATCGGCACAATGATAGCCGAGCTCACATTCCACATGTCAACAACCTCGTGTGCTCAGTCGAGATACTTAATTTGTTTCTCTTTCTCAGCTTTCACGAGGTTCTCGTCATGTGGAATGGTAACATCGATAATCATTGCGCGACGCGCTAATCGATCTATCACCACTATATCAGGCTTATTGGCGACAATAGTCCTGTCAGTGATGATAGACCGATCCCAGTACAACGTGACATGGTCTTTTTCGAGAACTGGGTCGGGCACATACTTGTAATACGGTACCTCAGAATCCACAAGTTTATATTTCAAAGCAAGTTGCTGGTGAATAATCCTGGCTACTTGGTTATGCCTGTGCAAGTACTCCCCGTTAGCCAGACGAGAACAACCAGAGATAATATGTCTGATGGATTCACCCGGACGGTGGCATGCCCGACACACGTCAACCGTCCCATCCTTCATAATACGTCTCCGGTAGTTATTCGTCAAGATAACTTCGTCCATAATTGCACAGACGAAACCTTCGGTTTCCCCGAAAAGGTCTCCAAAACGTAGCCAGGATACGGACGCTAAGAAATCTACACCGGTCTCATGTAGAGCCCGATAGAAGCGCCCGTGAAGCTCCTTGCCTTGCCATTCCTCCTTGCGGTCAGGGGTAGTAAGTATTACAGGTTTGCGCCAGTTCTCTTTAGCCATGGAGAGCGGGGTGAGCCCCTTGTCCACTGCGTCACATCACGATGCATACCCAGTTCGGTTTTAAAAAAATATTCTCTGAGACTGCACACCTCGCGGTTGTGGAGGGTCTTCGCATTTAAAAAGCCTCGACCCCCGCACTTCCGCGGGATGTATAGTCTCATCACCGATGATCGTGGGTGATGCATCCGGTTTGCGGTCAGCAGTGTACGGACCCTCCTATCCAGATCGTCTAGTTCAGTCTGAGTCCATTTGAGTATGCCAAAAGAGTACATCAAAACCGGCATGACCCAACCGTTGAAGGCGCGCACCTTGTTTCCGCCCGAAAGAAGGCTAATAAATACCTTTTTCAGGCGACCAAAGAAGCGCTCCTTCAGCGATTGCTTCATGTCAGCAACGTTGATCCCTTACGCTTCTGACATACCCAAATATTTATAGCTTTCGGATGAGGAGAGGGATCTAAGTTGTAAGGAACCCGAGAGTTGCGTTCCCTCGGATTCCACAATCTCCCCTCGCTTTACATGCATGACTGCACATTTATCCACACCAAATTCCATCCTGATGGCGCTACTGAAAGTTTCAGTTACCTTCAGATCAGTCGCAATTTGTTGGGGGCAAAGAGTTTCAAGTCATCCATGTAGAGGAGGTGAGATATAACCTGACCTCCTCTCCTCAACCGATAGCCTAGACCTGAATCCTCCAGCAGTGTACTTAGAGGATTCAGGGCTAAGCAGAACCAAAGTGGACTCAAAACTGTCGCCCTGAAACATTCCCCGCTTAATCCATACAGGCTCATCGTTCCCCTGGATCTGTCGACATCCTGGGTAGCGAAGGACCGTCCTCCATTGCCCCATACATGACATCAGGAAGGTGCGTAGAGTTGCATCTATCTTGTACAACTCCAGCACCCTCATGAGCCATGTATGTGGCACCGAGTCGTAGGCCTTCTTATAGTCTATCCAGCATGTCGATAGATCCTTGCGGGATCGACGAACCTGCTGGCTTATGGCCATGTCGATGAGGAGTAGCTCCTTAGTACCGCGGGACCCATTCCTATTTTGAGAGGCAGACATAATCGAGTGACTGTCAATGTGCGTATTAATTTTCACTCTCAAAATGGATGTAAGAAGTTTATAGACCGTTGACAAACACGTGATCGGTCTATAATTCTTGGGTTCCACGGGACTACCTGATTTATGGAGCAGGTGGGTAACGCCTGTTGTTAGAAACTGCGGTGGCGACCCTGACTCTAAGGATGACTGGAACTGAGATGCCAGGCAAGTGTGTGAACTAATTAACCACTTCAACCAGAAGTTGTGCAGTCCGTCCGGTCCTGGTGATTTCCAATTCGGTAACAGACGGACTGCTCTGGCTACGTCTAATGAGGTAATTTCGACTGCTTCCATTTCTGGTATAGTTTCACACACTCGCTCGACTTCCCGCATCCAGTCAGCCTCAACATGACAGACGGGCTCCGACCAGATGCTACGCCAGAATGCACTCGTGGCTGCATCATCCGGGCGGCACACGTCTGTCACATTTTGTTCGGGTCGCTCCCAAGCTCTATATACCCACCTTTCATCGCTCTGGAACATGCGATTCTGCGTGTATCGATCCACCCGCCGCTTATACCGCCGAATACGGCTCGCCCATGCACAAACTTTCTGCTTCAGGAAGTCGATGCGCTCTGTGACACGGGACATGTATTCTCGAGGGCTGATTCCAGTCCCCGAGAACGCCCGTCTCACAAAGCGCATCACTCGTGGTCGTGTATTGCCCTCCCTGAAGCAGTATAGTTTGCCGATGAGTACCCTGGCCCCATCAATACGGCGCTCGATCCTGCACTGCCAAGCTGATACGGCTGGTTTTGGTCGCGTAGCTTCGTCACAGTTTGGAAATTTGACGTTAGATAACGACATGCCGCAACAGCCGCGCAATACAGGATAGCAGGACAGTGTGTATCAATGAGATCCTCGCTGCTTTGGAAAAAATTCTTAAGCTGCGAGTCCAAGGCACACACCAACGCCTTATTTTTCTTGTGCATAGGTAGGCGTGGTAATCGGGGTCTAAGTTCGATTGGAGTGGACCTATACTCGCCAAGCGCGCTCCTCAATCGGGCGTTGTATTGGCTACTTACTGTGGCAACCCTATCATCTTCTTCAACACTATCATTGGACCGCGGCGAGATTCCATCAATTATTGACATTTGTACCGCGGGTTGTGCCGGAGTCGAGACGATATGGTTGCTCAGTACCTCTGAGCGCAGCCTATCAAGTGCAACATCGTCCAACCTATGATCGCGTTGGATGATCCGCACCTGATCCGATAGTCGTTGGGCCGAGACGTTGACGGTTGGCTCTAGTTCCTGAAACAGAGACAGCATCCTAACACGGTACGCAGTGAGGTTAGTTCCTCCCTCTGTAGACCCGTAATATGCGCGCATGACGTTCTCGTTCATAGACTGAGTCCATCTCATGCGCTGCACACAACCACCGGCAGCGGGGACCCGGCTCGGGGCCGGATGGCCCCTAAGTCCCAAGCCCCCTTATTATTATTATTAAATCCAGATTCTGGGATGCAATTGAGAAATTCCTGATTTAAAAACCGAATAACACTTTGCGCGACCTGGGAATCGAACCCAGGACCACTTGCTCAGCAGAGTGCTTGCGACCGATAGACCAACGCGCGTGGCAGTGCCTGTTACTAATTAGCTTATTATAATTTGAACACGATTTGACCCTTTTTGAGTCGACCTTGTCATCACACCAGAAGAACAAACGGATGATGTACAAAAATTCTCCATTTTGCCAATAGTAATGTGTGGCAATAACTGAAAATCGGCCTTTTAATATTTTTATAGAAAAATATCTCACTGCTTAACGGAAGGGAAAAATCGAAATCCTTTAATTATTTTTTGATAGATGTCCGAAGTAATATAAAAACTCCTTTAATCAAACTGTGACGTAACGCCACACCATTAATTCTATTAATTAATGAGCTTAATATTAATGACCATATCAGAGAAAATCTGGCCGTTCTGTTATTTTAAGATCGAAATGATAACATTTTAGTAATTAAATCCTGGCAAGTTAACGCAAAACTTATGTTAATTTAATGAGATGAACAAAAATGTAGCTTTGAATAATTATTTAAGAATTAACCTTATAAAATTGACAAGATAATATCTTTTGTCGGTTGTTTGTCAAAGATGGTGAAGCTTAAGCCACGGAAATCTGAAATACCTATTGGTTGGTGATGCATATGCAGGATACATACCAAAAATATAAAGACTGTTCCATACTTCTGTCTGTTCCATGATGTTATATACTTTTGTTTCTTCTTCTTCTTTGACTGTGCCACACACTTACACCCACTCACATTCACAACACATGATCACACACTTACTCATATTAGCGTTTTTTTCTAGTTTTATTATTAATATTTTACTTTTATTTTCGATTAGTTTGTTGTTTTCTTTAATTCTGATTAAGTATCACATTTTTTGCAATTTGAAGCTAACCTTACTATTTGTTAAACTTAGTATTTAAATTGTTACTTAAAATGAGCATGGTTTTAAAATAAATGTTTAAATGGTAAACCCTCCATATTGGTTCCCAAGATACAGGCTTGCCTAGTTTGGGGCCAATGTAATCTTTTTAGCAATAAAGTTTTATTATTATTATTATACTTCGGGGATCAATGGAATACACTGTTACAATTTCTGTCTTACCCTCTATCAAGTCTATGCGGCTGCTTAAATCGCGGTGAAATACGCAACTTCTCCGATGCTGCACGATTACTGACAAATGCTTGCACTGATTGGACAGGTCCACTCAAATTTGTGTGGTTATTTCCTCAAAAGACAATTTCAGACACGGACCTACATGGTCCTCACATGATCTGACCAAGATGATGTGACTTTAAAAGAGACTTTGTGACCTCTGAGTTTGTTTTGCCATTTCTTCTCACGGGTAGTGAAATAGGAAATGTCGACTCTATCTATCTTATTTTTAAATTTTTAATATGACGTGTAAAAGTGATTCCGGCATCCTATTTACAGAATAAACAATAATTTTTCATTCATTCATTTAATTTTATTTCCGCTTTTTCGGTTTTAACTCGGTTTATCTCCCTCTTGATTTCAATACATTTCCAATTAAATAAAGGCAAACCACAACCCAACTACAAACCAGTGCGACACGCGACGCGACACAAAGGCACCGCTCGTCACGCGACACGCGGGGCTTTTATGTCGCGTCGCGTGTCGCCGCAGTCTGTAGAAGCCTTAATGCTGTATACAGGAAAAAAAAATAAACAATGCGCAAATATATTTTTGGTGGTTCAGTATCAGTAATAGAACACATTTCCATTATTTGTTCAATACATTTTTTTCCCCGACTTGAAATCCTAATAAAATACCTAAAAAACCGGCAAATCGAGCTCGCACGGCTGTGTATGTACAGCCGCTAGCAAATTAAGTTACCACAAACTGTCTTTCTCATTCGGTTTTGAACTTAACCATCAACATTTCAAGATTTAAAATCATTTGGTACCTTCATGCGTTCCACTACTGACACCACGCACACACCGCCGGCCGGCAAGTCACCATAAAACATTTCAAAGTTTAAAATTTTAATATTTCAAAGTAAACATCTTTCGTTATCAATAACTTAATTTTTGAAGTAAAACTTCTTAGCCTGCTTGACTTGGGGAGTAAGCTGGGGAATGCATGACGAGAGCGTTACGGAAGTATAATTAGTATTAATATTGAAGTAACACTTCTCTACGCATGCTTGACTTGGGGAGTAAGCTGGTGAATGCGCGACGAGAGCGTCACGGAAAGAGGCTACGGAAGTTGTTTAAATTTTAAACAACTCGCTTATGTTTAATTTGTCAAAATTTGCGCATCGGTTAAGTTTTTTCCTCTATAACCATTAGTTATACAGGATGTTTGGAAGCTAGATGCAAAGCCTTAAGGGGATGATAGTTGACCTCATTTGGAGCATCTTGAACATGATTTTAAAAAGGTTGGAACGATTGAGATGATTTTATTTTTTAACTTTTAAAAGGACTACGACTTTTTTTATACGTATATACACAGGTGCTTGGAACTTAGTTTATTAGATTAGATGCACATCCAGATAAACCACGAAAAAGAAAGAAAAAAATAACATACCAGCTTTAACTGGGGCACTGTTGGCAATTAACAAAACATTGCAGATATAAAAAAACCGGCCAAGTGTGAGTCGGACTCGCGCACGAAGGGTTCCGTACCATTATCTATAAAAATGGCAAAATCACACGTTTGTTGTATGGGAGCCCCCCTTTAATATTTGTTTTATTTTAATTTAATTATTTATTTTTAAAGTCAATATAATATCTACATATTCTGTGAATATTTCTAGCGTCTACCTGTTTCCGTTATCAATATAGAGCAAAAACGAGCAAAAAAAATCACGTTTGTTGTATGGGGGCCCCCTTAAATATTTATTTTATTCTATTTTTTAGTATTTGTTGTTATAGCGGCAACAGAAATACATTATCTGTGAAAACTTCAACTGTCTAGCTATCACGGTTCATGAGATACAGCCTGGTGACATAAGGACAGATGGACAGACAGACAGACAGACGGCGGAGCCTTAGTAATAAGGTTCCCGTTTTACCCTTTGGGTACGGAACCCTAAAAAACGTACTTTGTCTAAGACATGTATGGCTCAAAATGCTCTAAATGGTGCCAACTATCAACCCCTCAAGGCTTTGCATCCAGCTTCAAAACACACAGGGAATTTAGGAGCTGGGTATACTGTATGTATACTAGTGTAATTCTTAACTAATGAATTGTAATAGTTCAAACAAAGGCTAGTCATTGACCAAACGCATTATGCGTCACCCAGGAATATCAGAGTGCATTGCATACCTACGTGCTACAGACTAATGATTGTAGACACAGCGAGGTCCCATTGGTAACAATCAGCAATGCACAATATAGGGTTAGGTACATTATTTGTCCACCACTCCGTGAACGAGAAATTAGATTATTCGGCCTTAGTAAATGTACTGTCGCTACCCGGCGTCATCATCTCGTTCACGTTGATACGCGATGATGATGATTGGCGATCCGGTGGACAAACTGTTTAATATTTCAAATTATTTGTAAGACATAGCACGCTGGAATTCACCATGGTCGAGATGTGTAGTAAACCCATTTCGGCAGTAATATTGGCAATAATGTAACGTGTAATGAAAGGTGTGCCTTTTAACGTTAACAGGCCACAAATTCAGACCCTGAACCGCAACCGAGAAGTTCTCAAGGAAGGTGCCAATACCTAAAAGCCCTAACCTAAGCAGTCGCGCCTGCCACCACTAGATCAGCAAGGCATGTTGTAATCATAGTTCGAAAAAAAGGGATAATGAAGGCATTCCGTAAATCCTGTAGTAATCCTCCGTCACTTCATCACATGACAGATGACGATGAAAAGGTAGAAAGGAAGGAAGATAAAGGAAGGACGAAAATAAAAGGAAGGTGGAAGAGAAAACAAAGAAGGCTGACTATCCTTCAGGATCAGGAAAATCTAGCATTAGGAATATTTATAGATGGGGATTTATAAATTAAATCGTTGTCACTACGACCTCTGACCCCGTTTACCCTCACAACACAATGTCTTAAGGTATAAGTTTACGTATTACAGCCAATTAACACCTACATGATTATTTTCCGAATGTTTACTCAATTAACGTTACTAATGCTACTATTCATGGAACCTTTAAAAATAAATTTACATTTATTGAACAACACCTATTTGTCTTAGTTGGTGTCCTACTTGGTCTGTCACAGTCCTTTGGTGGGCATCGGCCTTTACGTATACCAACATAGTTTCACTTCAAATACATTTACAGTTGCTGTAGCTTCATGGTCATCTCTGGAAGTCTGGTTACTGTACCTCGTTACTGTCCATTAACAATCAAACAAATACACATTCAGGTGGACGTACTATCAACATGCTGGCTGCTTGTCAATAGAAATAAGAATACTGATAGGACGTCTCCAGACGAGATCTTTCACAAAGAGCTCTACTACCTCCTCTTAGGTAATAGCATGATTCTCCTTGCAAGAAGAGTCACGACGACAAAAAATACCAATGGTGTGGGTAAGGCTAGCCCCCTTTGCCTGTTTGTTATTAGCATTAGAGGACCATGTTTAAGTTTCGCAAGCTGATGGTAATATCTGACGAGCACGATGATGCATCCGAATCTGTATATGTTTGCAATCTAGTCACTGTTCATTTTCAGAACTTGAATGTACCAATATACGATTCATTAGGAAAATCCCAATTCAGAAAAAAATACGAATTAACGTCACCAGTTTTGACACCTTGTCATTTAATTGCTTGAATAGCACGCAAATTGTATTTTGTTCAAAAATTGTGTCGTAGAAGATAACATTTAGATTTTTGTGGAAAATTATGCCGGTTTCAGAAGTCTTTTTTATTTTTTTATTTAGGATGGGTTTGCTCTTGACTTTAGTCTAGGGCAGAGGTGACAGAGACAAAGTCGACGATTGAGTGAAAATACCCACAAGATGCCTGTTTACTCTAACTTTGAAGAGATTAGGGTTGTATGCGTTCGGAAACACAGACGCAAGTTTTATTTTTTTTTTTAGTTTTTTGTCATCTATACAAAGAACACAGGATTAAATAATAGATAGCAATCAAAAACCACTAAGGTTTAAAGTTATGCTAATATGAGTCTATCTCATTATCAAACTATACAATTAATAAAATCTTTAGGTCATTATGTGGTTACATTCATTCCTACATAATACTTAAGTAATATTGCCTAAGTTTACATTTGATATTTTGATGTGTAAAATATTTATTTATTTCTGAGGGTAGACTGTTTATAAGTCTCGGTATAATATAACCGGTAGTTCGCTCGCCATACGTATTGTTGGCGGGCTGTGTACGAAGCCTATTCTAGAAACTGCCCGTATGCATACAGGATGCTCGATTTTGTTTATTAAAGATTCATAGAAAAATTGTTCTTTTAATAACAAAAAAAAATATTGTAGAGATATATTTTGTGGTAGAGAGTTCCACTCTTTTGCTGTACGCATTATAAAAGTCATTTGGAAACGCTTAGTGCGAATTGTTGGAATAGCAACAAGGAAGGGACGGTAACCTGCAGTGCGTCTAGATGTTCGATAATAGAAGGGGGCCAGTGGAATTAGGTCGTGGAGTTCTTGGGCACACTCACCGAAGTATAATCTGTAGAAGACTGACAAGCAGGCAACCTTGCGGCGATGGGCCAAGCTGTGAAGATTGGCATCCACCAGTTTTACGTCGCCAATGAGTCTCTTAGCTCTGCGTTCCACCGAGTCAAGCGCGGCAAGTTGGTATTTTGCTGAGCCATTCCAAAGGTGGCTACAATACTCCATGCAGGATCGGACCTGCGCTTTGTAAAGGGTCAAAAGCTGTCCAGGCGTAAAGTCATCATTATAGTTAGGTATTATAGTACTGAAAACGTCTTTTTCTGAAATTGCCAGTTACAATATTATGGGAAATATTTAATTGATCCTCTGAAAACTTACTGACGATTGATTTTAACTTTCGGGCCTTTTCTCTAAGTTGCAGGTACAGGAACTAAACTAGGGCCCTAAACTCCGACCAAATGGGCTACGACGTCGCGAAGGGGGGGGGGGGGATTGCGGAAGTCGCACTTTGATCCCATGATCCCCGGTACAAGTGTGGCAAGGAATAGGTAATACGGGCTGGTGTCCGCAACTCCACGTCAATGCGCATATTTTGCGTACGGGTGGGATAATGGCAGCAGTAACAGGAAATGTATATAATACCAAAACCAACATTACTGTTTTTGTAGGAAATAGTGCTAAAGTCAAAAAAGAAGAAATCACCGACTGGGTAACTGAGTTGTTAAAGTTAAATTGTAGTAAAATAATATTGTGTGCTTTCCCATATTTTGAAAAATTGACAAATAGGCAAAACAATTATATCCATATGCTTAATAAGCATATGCTCTTCTTAGTTAGTCATTATAGTGACAAGTTTGTGTATTTTGACACTAACTGTTTTGTGGAAAAATTAAAATCGACTAGGGATACTGTGTATCTGCCTGTTAGTTTTAGACACATAATAGCAAGGCTATTAGCTTTTTATTTTAACTCAGACATAAGTAGTATGTCAAAGTCTTGTGTTATTAACACCACAATGGTTAGTAATAATACTAATAATAAAGTGGTAAGCCTGAATAAATGTAGCTCAAATGCTATAAATATTTATACTAATTGTACGAAGGAGGCTCCATGTTCCTCGCTCACTATGAGCTCACTGTCTAGTGACGATACTGAGGTCTTGGGCTTAACTCCGGATAGTCATTTAAACTAGTTTGTAAGACAACAGAAGGTACCAGTAAGAATATTCTTTTACATAACAGCAACAAGGTGTCTTCTTGCTCTAAAATAAGTAATTATCTGATAGGAGGTCAGCAGAATGCCTTGAAATTATTTCATCAAAATATTCAAGGTATTTCTTCCAAGTTATTAGAAATCGAAATGTTTTTAGAAAAAACTAAGTTTGACATTGTTTGTTTTACTGAACATTGGTTAAAGGATTACCAAATGTTAATTAATTATGAGAACTATATCGTGGGCAGTTGTTTTCACCGTAAATCGATGCTGCGTGGAGGTTCTCAAATCTTGATAAAAAATCGTTTAAATCTAAGCAACGTAATGACAGTTGGTTTATCGGTTGAACATTGCATCGAACTGTCCTGTGTTGAGCTGGATAAGCATGTTGTAGTGTGCGTGTACAGACCCCCTAGTTATCAGAACTTTTCTTTATTTGAGTCAATAATGGAAGATGTTTTAGCGAAACTTGCATCCAGTAATAAAGCCGCAGTTATTTGTGGAGATTTTAATACCAATATTCTGGAAAATAATTTAAATAGCACTAGATTATTAAGCCTTTTTAAATCGTTTAATTTATACAATGTTTTCACGGAACCAACTAGAGTAACTCCAACTTCTGCTACTTGTATCGATAATGTCTTCTGCGATTGTGATTATTTACATCAAGCTATCGTAAATTATTTTCCGTCTGATCATTGTGAACAAACGGTAACTTTTAAGTTTAAAACGCCTTTGCAAAAAGTGCAAATACAATTTAGACCAAAAACAACTGGCAAATTAAATAGATTTAATAGTAGCCTAAATAATAAGTTAAATGTTCTGGGCCTTAATATGGACGATGCAAATAAATTGTATGAGAATTTCTTTTCAGTAGTGCACACTGAATTCAATAAAACTTTTGAAAAGAAAACAAAAAATATTTGCCTTAATTTTATATTTAGTGACTGGGCAACTAGAGGTATTAGGATAAGCAGGGAAAGACTGTTCGAGCTGTATGGCCTTAAGCCTTACATTAACACTGAAACATTCAGTAAGTATGTTGCTACTTATTCCAAAATTTTTAGGAATACCTGTAAGATAGCTAAAGCCCTGCACATTAGCAACAAGATCAAATCGGCAGAAAATAAAATAAAAACAGTTTGGAAAGTTATAAATAATGAAACAAATAGGAATAAAGTACGAAACACTGATTACACATTGGAGACTTCACGTGGTGCCATTAGCTCAAACTTAAAAGTAGCTCAAGAATTCGTACATTTCTTCACTAATCTAAAACGACGGAAGCCTTAAATTCCCTCACCCGATGTCTCAATTGATTTATTAAGAGCGAACGTTCCAAACTCCTCGGTTGAATTTCAATTTAAACATATAAACCCTATGATAGTTATTAAAGCTTTTCGGCAAATAAAAATCAAATTGACCGAAGATCTATGGGGATTATCAATCAAAGTTTGTACATCCATAATCGAGACTGTAGCACCATACTTAGCTATAATATTTAATTTGTGTGTGGATCAAGGTGTCTTCCCAAATTTAATGAAATACAGTAAGGTTATACCACTTTTTAAATCTGGGGACAGTAAAGACACCAACAATTATAGACCAGTATCCGTGTTGCCGGTATTCAGCAAGGTGTTCGAAAAGGTAATGCTGAATCAGATGCTTAATCATTTTAACACCAACCAAATCTTACACGATCAGCAATATGGTTTCACCAGGGGACGTTGTACGACTGACGCCGGTGTCACCTTATTAAAACACATATTTACAGCGTGGGAGGAGGCCCAAGATGCCATAGGAATCTTTTGTGACCTCTCCAAGGCATTTGACTGCGTAAATCATGAAACCTTACTCTTGAAACTTGAGCATTACGGACTAGGTAAACTTGCGCTGAGTTTAGTAAAATCTTATTTAAATGATAGACAACAGCAAGTTCAAATAAATGGTCTCAATTCACTCGGTTTAAAAGTAAAAATGGGTGTTCCACAAGGCTCAATATTTCCTTTCCTCTTTTTAGTATATATTAATGATCTTTCCAATTTATTCAAAAACCAACCACAAATGGTGTTATTTGCTGACGACACTTCCTTAATCTTTAAGATAAATAGACGGGCATCAAATCTTGACGACGTAAATAACGCCCTACTGCAGGTCCAAAATTGGTTCACTGCTAATAATTTAGTATTAAATGGGAAAAAAACTAAATGCATAAGATTTGCTTTACCAAATGTTAAAAGTAGTGATTGTGACATAGTATTGAATAAAGAGAAACTGGAATTCGTCGATAAAACTGTTTTCCTTGGGATCACGCTCGACTCAAGACTGCAATGGGGTCCTCATTTAACATCTCTTGCAGGACGGCTAAGTTCAGCAGCGTATGCTGTGAGAAAAATCTGTCAATTCACTAATGTAGATACCGCGAGGCTAGTCTATTTCAGTTACTTTCATAGTATTATGTCTTACGGTATTTTACTATGGGGACGGGCTGCAGATATCGAGTCTATTTTTATTCTGCAGAAAAGAGCCATCAGAGCAATATATGGCCTCCGCAGGCGCGATTCTCTAAGGGAACTGTTTAAAGATATCAACATTATGACGGTACCTTGTCAATATATCTATGAAAACATCATGTACGTAAGAAAAAAGTTAAATAGTTTCAGTAAAAGAGGTGAAAGACACAATTATGGGACTAGAAATAGGGATGAATTAGTTCAACCAGGTTTCAGACTGGCTAAAGTAGACTCATCCTTCATGGGGTACTGTTTAAAATGCTACAATAAAATACCTCCCCACATAGTCCAACTAAATGAAACGAAACTTAAATCTTTTATAAAACGCACACTATGTAGCCAAGCATATTATAAGTTGGGGGATTACATTGCTGCCAAAAATGCTTGGCTTAACGCTGGTCCTGCTCCACAAGGGCGCATAAACTAATTGAATAGCATTCAAATTGGAGCGGCTGAAGATTGTAAATACTATCTTTATATTGTATAAATTCAATCTATTAGTATTGTATAATTGCATAGCACATGTGTGAGCACTATGTACCTACCATTTTCTGAGTACGTCTTTTATTGACTTGAATGTGCCATGGCGGCTGAGAGTGTCATGCTCACTAAAATGTCTAGCTGATGGTAGCGTATGTGTTGGATCATTAAGTTCCCTTCAAAATGGTTGAGCTAAATGGTGCTGATCCATGCGTCATGTTCGTGAACGGGCGCCGTCAGTAGGGACTGGTCATTTCTTAGCTGCCACGGCTTATTTTAACTTAGTATTTTAGTTGTTTTTTATATTTTTATTACGGACGCTTTTAACGTGCACGTCTTTCTACATTGTTCTCACATGTATAATTTCAACATAAATTATGTAACCAATACTATGTAACAATATTTTGATTTAAAAGAGTGTCCGTGGAGTTTCTTGCCCGTTCTTCTCCATAGGAACCTACTACGCTTTGGAATGGGCAACTAGCTTCATCTGACTGACTGACCCCTTGACAATTCAAAAGTGCCTATAATAGGTTTATTTGAAATAAATGCTTTGAGTTTTTTTGAGTTTAGCTGGTGCCATACTAGACCCCCTTCTGGCGAGTTCCTAGTTACCTAGCGAACCGCTGTATCCTTTGATCCATTGAATGGTTATATTATTGAGGCAACCCACCTGATTGAGGTGCTCGCTGTTGGCACTCGTACACTACCACGAGTGTGGCGAGGAAACACCGGGTTTTTAGTCAGTAAGAGTCTGACAAACGAGAGAGAGAGAAAGAGATTTTCAATCCCGGGAACAAAAAAAAAATAAAGGTTGGAACTGTGGCCAACCACGCTACATCCAAGTTGGTCGCATGTAATTGGCTAATTAGTATTTTTAGGACGCCAAATTAATTGAGGCTCACAATAAGAGGTAAAAATGGAATATCGAAATGGGAATTATTTAGGATTCGATTAAAACCTACATATCTAACAATATTACTTATTCCAAAATCACAATAAAAATAAATTTTGTCCTTCCTACCTTTCTAATCCTCTATCGCCATGATCACCACGCTTGGCACAGAGACTGGCGGTCGCAGTAATAAGTATTACTTCATTAAAGCAGCATCATCATTTCAGCCGAAAGGCGTCCACTGCTGGACGTAGGCCTCCCCCAAAAAGGAGGGGGATTTCCCATAATCGCCACGCTTGGCAGGCGGGTTGGCGATCGCAGTAGGGTTTTAAAAATGCATAGAGAACACTGCTGCCCATTCTATAGTAAGTCCCTTAGTCGCCTTTTACGACACCCATGGGAATAAAGAGATGGTGATATTCTTTACGTCCGGCACCAAACAGCATAGTAACAGTGATAAATGGTTTTATTTATTTAAAAACAGACACGACAAAAAGAAATTATGTTGTAAAACTAGATGAAGAAATACTGAAACGAACTCTGAGGTCACAGACATAATCTTGGTCAGATCATGTGAGGACCATGTAAATTAGTGTCTTAAATGGTCTTTTGAGGAAATAACTACAAAGATTTGAGTGGACCTGTCAAGATAATATCGCTCAAAAGGTATTAATCGTTATAATAATATAATTACCTCCATCTAATTGACATCTAATACTACTGACTTCTAGTTTATTTATTTTTTGTTTTAACGAAATACAATTACCTTTTTGCATTGCTACGATGACTTAGTAATTTTTAACGGACTTCCAAAAAGGAGGAGGTTATAATTTATTATGTTCGTCTGAAACGTTTTTTTTTAAATTTTATGTACGTTTTTAGTTATGTTTATCGATTTCTCCTTATTTTTTTGTTCGAAAAGGTCTGCTCTCGAAGTGGTCCCATTGTCACCAAGTCAGAATCTGGTGAGGGGATCCCATAGAAATCGAGGGAAATCCTTAAACTTTAAAGGCACACCTAATAGCGATTTGGTTATGTTTACAGTTACTCGTGCATTTGCTGCCGGAAAGCACCATTTGATCAAGTGGAACTGCTAATGAAGACCACAGAGGCCAGCTGAACTACTTCATAATAAGTATTTTACGGATTGCGATTCAATTAAGTACTTTAGTATGGTTGCTAAGCAATTTATGCTCGTCACAATGCATATGGTGAGTGACAGTTCTTCTGATTCTTACCAGGAGGATTTTACAAAAAAAAATGTGTTTCCCGATGCAGGGACGTTAATTGTTGAGGAGTGCTCAACAATTAACGTCCCTGCATCTGGAAAAACATTAAAATTGGGCTATTTTAATTTAAAATTACAAACCGACCCTCTTAAAAGTGAAAAATAAACACTTAAAAGTGGGTATTTTAGTTTTTTGGATGTCAGTTGTTTTGTTTTTATAAAAAGTTTTACATCGTAATTACAAGCTTTTATTTCCACAGCTTGAACCAGGGCTGGACGTGAGAGATCGCCGCCGCCGATCGCCTCCGTGAGGACACTGTGGTGCTCCGCCCAAGCTGTGCAGACCTCCACCGTATGCTCCACCGTGTCCTCCGGGCGATTCACACAGTGGTGACACCCGGGCGTTTCCTCCCGCTTTATCCTGAACAGGAACCTCCCGAAACAACCGTATCCAGTGAGGACCTGCGTCAGGTGGAAGATGAGGACGCCGTGGCGCCTCTCTAGCCACTCCTCAAACAGGGGACTTATCGCCACAATTGTGGCGTGCCCAGGTAGATCAGGTAGTAAGCTTGAGGTCATTATCTAAATCTTGCTACACAAGATTACTTGTGACCACAACTAGTGTAACTTGGTTGTGAATTAAAAGGTTACCTACTCATGTAGGTTCACTGATCAGAAAATGATGCTACTTGATGATAAACACTTGAATAATGTCTTGTCGAAAAAGGGACCGCTCTTTTGTTTGAAACTAAAGTTAACACATTCTTTTGCTTCTTCGTTTATTTGGGACAAACACTACAGTTTTAAATTCTGTAATATAAATATTTATAATTACTGTAAGTAGCTACTTAATAACAAATTATTTGAGTGGGCTTTGAAGCAAGTGGTGCAAATGTTTTAGCAATGCCAGTTAAAAAACTTAGGAGTATTTGAAGGTTGTTGACCAAGAGCGGCAAATTCAGGCTTTCTTAGGTAGGTATTTTTATACAGGAACTCCACCACGTGCCTCCACTAGTTATTATTTAAAAGCCTGTAATGTGGGTTGGACTATAAATACGTCCGGTGGTTCCTGCAGCCTAATTTCCTAACACACTTTTTATTTACACACATAACAAATATGGACTTGGACTTATTTTGTCAATTCAGCAATTATATTAATTTCGTTATTTATGTTGTCAGCAGACAAATTTTTCAAATATAATATGAAGCAATGGATTAGGATTTTTTTTTCAAAACCTGAACGATTGTGTTTGATAGTGTGTTAGCGATTAGGGTGCACTAGTTATAATCAGCCCCGCTGCCACTTAGATTACTGGCTGGTCTTTTCGATAACTATTTGCGAACTATATCCAAGATGTTTACGCGTTGCTTGCATCTCGACCTAGGCGAATAGCACAATGATGTTGTGTGATGATACCGAAAAAAGGAGAAAAAGTTGAAACGTGATTAATAACATCAAAATCGCATCGTCACCATCATCTCGATAACATAATTTTATCAACATTTGATGTGTATTTCTAACAGAAATAAACAGTGATTCGTCACGTAACTTTGTTTATTTGTTGATTTATAGATAAACAAATACTTGTTTTTTATTTCTATATAATTGCAGACATCGATTTGATGGTTTTACCAAAATATTATGCAATTTATTGAATCCAAAAAAATCCACGTGATTATCTATTTGTATTTTAGCCTTTTTATTTTTGTTGGTAAGACTTTATTCGGAGATAACGATTTAAATTATTTAGAGTATAGATTTTGATTGAGAAAATCATTTCAGCATTTCGCCGCGTCATGACAAACAATATTATATTATATTATTATTTTGAATGATTATTATTACTTATTAAGAATATATCATTGTAAAGGGCTGAATACAAAACAAGGCTCTACAGTTACAATACATTAAAACTACCTAATTGAATAAAATAAAAAAATTAAACCAGAGATCTTTGTGGTTGATTCTTTTTTTTAAAACCTTGCCCCACACTAGGAAATTCTCCCGTATTGTGGGTGCGTTTACAAACATTTAAACTCACATTCACAAACACCCAGACCCGGAACAACTACTTGTAGGTCATACAAATATTTGTTCCGTGCGAGAATCGAACCCGCGACACGCAGCGCAGCAGTCAATCGCTTAACCACTACGCCAACCGTGTCTTTTTAATCACTATATGTAGCGGAATATGTTTCTTTTTGTAAAAGATGTTCGCACGTCACTAATGTTGAGTTGCACGAAACCACATTAGTTTAAATTCATGCCTTCTCCCTTACATTTTGTATCAAATAAGAAAGTGACAGCATCAATTTAAAGTCTCCGTTAAACTAATGTTGGTTTCGTGCAACTCACCGTAAAACTAGAGTATGCATTTTAAACGGGAACCCTATTACTAAGGCTCCGCCGTCTGTCTGTCTGTCCGTCTGTCACCAGGCTGTATCTCATGAACCGTGATAGCTAGACAGTTGAAATTTTCACAGATGATGTATTTCTGTTGCCGCTATAACAAAAAATACTAAAAAATAGGATAAAATAAATATTTAAGGGGGCCCCCATACAACAAACGTGACTTTTTTGCTCGTTTTTGCTCTATATTGATAACGGCAACAGGTAGACGCTTGAAATATTCACAGAATATGTAGATATATATTGACTTTAAAAATAAATAATTAAATTAAAATAAAACAAATATGTAATCCCATACAAAAAACGTGTTTTTTTGCCATTTTTATAGATAATGGTACGGAACCCTTCGTGCGCGAGTCTGACTCGCACTTGGCCGTTTTTTTTTACTTGGTAGTTCGCTGTATCACCACGCAACTCACTATTCAAGAATGGCGCTAGGTTATCGGAGAAGTAGAGGGCGTGGCTAAAATACCGAAACATCGAGTCTCAATAGCCTGTTGTCAGCGTCTTAAGTTCGTTGGATAGTAGGATAGCTACGGTACAGTGCCACATGGAGGTAATGAACGTGGTGAAATAGAGAACTAATATAAAACGTATAGCGCTACAAATTTTTTTAACGCGTGGCCAAAATCTGAACTAACTAACGGATTTTGTTTTTTCAATACATTTGACATTATGGACAGCAATCCCTGGAATGACGGCAGCCTATAGAGGTAATGTAGATGAGATGATGATGAGAACATAACCTCTTTATGCTGCCGTCATTCCAGGGCAAACCCTGCAAACTTCAAGGGTGGCGAACTTTTCTCTTATGGGATTCATAAGAGAAAAGCTTTTCGGCGTTGCACAGGATATTATGCTGGAGAACCGTAAGGCGTAATTTTTTTTTCATTTCATGTATTACGTTGCGTCCTCTTGACTAAGCCTCGTCTGCTCGAATTACCATCACTACATAATTTAAGTTTTCGTTTTAATGTAGCAAAAAGTCAAAATAATTTGCTAATGCTTCAAATTAAAACTATACAGATGTTTTCGTAACGTCACGTCATAGTAATATGTTATGCCAAGTTTTCTGCTACCACAGAAATTTTATGAATTGATAAGGTCTCTACGATGATGTCGTGATGGCCTAGTAGGTAAAGGCCTCGCGTCTCACGCACGAAGTTGTGGGTTCAAATCCGGGCAAGTACCAATGTGACTTCTTCAATTCATATGTACTCTCCGAGTTTATCGTGGACTGACTGACATCGACAAAGGAAAACTTCGTGAGGAATCCTGGACCTATGGTTAATATAAGTCTGAAATCACCCACCCGTCTTGACAATGTGTGGTGATCAATGCTCGTGCATTCTCTTTGTGAGAATAGGCCTTTGCCCTGCTGTGGGACACTAATAGGCTGGTGTAGCGGCATCAACATCGCCACATGTGAACTACGCGTCACACTGACTTCACGCAAAATTCTGCATCGCGCAAGCAGAGTTTACCGCGCGACTAGCATATATACAACGTCCCGACATCAACCGTCGGGCAGTTGCCCACCAGACACAACACCCATCTGGTCGGAGGATCCTCCCTTTTCTATAGAGGATGAGTGAACTTTACACCCTGTTCCTCATACCTCTAAACTGGTATTGTTATTATTCTATAACATATTTACGCAGGATAATTACCAAGAGTCGTCATAGTTCTGTCATAAAAACCAGTGTGACGTTTTTGTAAGTAAGTAGGTACTATGATATTATATTTCTTCCATTGTACATGAGTGACCTCTCTGAACTTGTGCCCATGTTAAACGCATTGCTAACGTAAGCATGTTAGCTTATAATAATTACGATGTTTTTGTCTAGTGTAGAAGGTATTTATGTATTAGCTAGCGATGGAAAAATTCAACGCAATGTGAGTAATCGTGGTGATCTACACTTATCCATTTTCTGGAAACCACAATCATACAGAATGGTTTCGTGTAACTCTATTTTGGATCAATTTTATATTCTTTGTTTTATCTTCGGGCCAGGGTCGTCTCGCAGTGGGTGTCATCGAGGTAGGCCTAGGCAGCGCTGGCGTGATGATTTGGACTCATTCATGACGAGTTGACCAGAGAAGGGAGTAGAAAGAGAGACTGGTTGTCCATGGGGGAGAAAACTTTGCCCAGCCGTTGGACAGAATAGGTTAATAAAAAAACTACAGGAAAGGCAACACAGGAGCTTTGGAAGAATGGATAATGGACTATTATGGGTGGATTAGGTTGGACTTTAACCAGCAGTGGAATAAAACCTACATTTGAGAAAAGCTAAGGGTTCATACGCATTATCAAACAAGTGACAAAAGTTTCTACTGCAAGATCGTACTGCAAGCTACACACGAGCATTAAAACAGTCGTTTGCAGGACGAAAAGAGTGTTCACCAATGTATTTGTAGCTTTATTCAAATCAAAATACCCATCATGTCTTGTTAAGCTCAGTTTTTGTACTTATACCGTCTTATTACAAAACAAGATTTATATTTTGACATCGCTTAAACCATGGAGTCAGTTTTTGTAATAAGAACGTAACTGTGACTGAAATACCGTTCTTTATTCAAAACCGAAAACTTAGTTCGGTACTAAGTTGTCAGTTTTGTGTTAGGAACTTTACCTTAGACGGAATAAAGTTTGAAATTCAATAATGGCTCCATGATTTAAACCTGGGTCTGATGATAAACCTTGTTTTGTAATAAGACGGATATTGTTTTATTGACGTTCGAAAATAATAAATGATGTAAAAACTTTGCAAAAACTGGCTTCACAGTACTTTGGCAGTTCCAATTAATATTATTAGACGTACTTACTTACAAGGATGACAGATGTTATAGCATGGAGCAGTAGTTCCCAAAGTATGGCTCTAGCGACTATTGGGTGGGCCTTTAAAGAATAGGACGACAAATTGACCAACCTGGCCAACACTCACAGTCCTTCATTCATTATAGTTATGCCCCTTTTCCAAACTCAAAACATTTATTTCAATTAAACCATTGACAGGCACTTTTGAATTGTCAAGAAGTCGGTCAGTTACAAATATGAAGCTAGTTGCCCATTCCAAATAGTAGGTTCCTATGGAGAAGAACGGGCAAGAAACTCCACGGATACTCTTTTAAATTAAAATATTGATACAAAATATTGGTAACATCATTCATATTGAAGTTAAACATGTGAGAACGATGCAATACGTCAGAAGCGTCCGTGATAAAAAGATAAAAAACAAAAAAAAAGCAATACAAAACTAAAATAATTAAAAATAAGCCGTGGCAGCTAAGAGATGACCAGTCCCAACTGACAGCGCCCGTTCACGAACATGACGCATGGATCAGCACCATTCAGCTCAACCATTTTGAAGGGAGCTAAATGATCCAACACACACGCCACCATCAGCGAGACATCTGAGTGAGCATCACATACTCTCAGCCGCCAGGGCACATTCAAGTCAATGAAAGACATAATTACCCGGTAAATGGTAGCTCTATTGTACATAGTACTCACACCTGTAATATGCAATTATATAATACAAAGGAGATTCGAGTTTTCCTTTATGAAAACCAAGAGGTGAGTCCCGAATTTGGAACTTTTTATTAGGTGAGTCGCGGTCCAGTCAACTTTGGGAACCACTGGCATAAAGTGTAAAGATCACGTCATAACTGGTTTCATTGCCTACGCACGAAAGTTAATATCGGAGTAAAAAAATACTCGACGAAAATCGTTAGATTGAGATCACGGCCATTTTTTTTTACTTGTCCTAATCATTATTTGCATTAGCATAACGAGACCTTTCATGGTTTTCTTTCCAACCAATGGAATCTATGGAATGGAATGAAATACAGAGGGCCTTAACGAATGACCAGCGCTTCCCAAGCTTTTCATATCTCTACAATGACTTTCAACAAGATTGACATAAACTTTTCGGTAGGTAGATGACTTTCAACAAGATTGACATAAACTTTTCGGTAGGCAGATGACTTTCAACAATATTGACATAAACTTTGGTTGGTAGCGTATGGTCGATCTGTGTGCACCATTTTTGACTTTTCCATTATCGTTCTTGCTGGTTATAAATCACTTAGTCTGACCCTCTAGTCTGCAGAAAAAAAATGCTCACCATTTACTATAGGAATCATGTCGTGGTTTATCAACCTATTTTATAACTCAATTATAAAATATTTTTGATAAAAACTGCATACATATAATCAGGAAGCCGCTTTGGATCATCAGGCGACGACCGACGTGTTCCTGATAAACAAAAACATTCAAAATCAAAATCAAAATTATTTTTATTTCATATAAATCTACATGGGCACTTATGAAGACATGACATCAATACCCATTCCATAGATCACGCGGATTGCCCTCTTTTGTAAAATGAAAATTGAATTTAAGTCGGCTGCCGATCCCCAAAGCAGAACGCCTTATGACATAATACTGTGGAATAAGCAAAGTAAACTAACCTATCTGTCAACTGCCTTATTTTTCTTACTGCATTTATGCAGCTGAACTTAATCTACCTGAAAGAGCTCTAATGTGGGCACCCCACTGCAATTTGGAATCTAGATTAATTCCTAGAAAAACAGTTTCCGTAATAGCATCTAGCTTCTTGCCATCAAGTTTTAAATTTAGACCTACTTGGGGTACATTTGGTAATGACAACTTAAGACATTTTGTTTTGTTCGCATTAAGTAAGAGATTATTAGCTGCAAACCATTTCGAAAGAAAGAACAGCCAGACTATGGTTGACGTGTAAGACATCCGTATCTTTTCTATCTATTTTAAAAATAAGAGAATTGTCATCAGCGAATAAAACTATATCCGATAAGTTAGCCATCATGTAAAGCAGATCATTTATACAAACTAGAAATAAGAAAGGGCCAAGAATTGAACCTTGAGGTACGCCCATCCTTACTAGAGATCCCGAGGACGTCACCCCGTTAACGTTTACTTTTTGCTGCCTGTTTGATAGATAAGAAAGAACAAGATCAGCAGCTTGTCCACGAATTCCGTAGTGGTGTAATTTACAGATCAGTGTATTGTGGTCAACGCAGTCAAACGCTTTTGAGAGGTCACAGAAAATGCCAATGGCATCCTGGGATTTCTCCCAGGATTCCAAAATGTGACTGATGAGTTTTACTCCTGCGTCAGTCGTCGACCTATTTTTCGTGAAATCAAACTGATTACTAAACATACATTAAATTATTAACAAAATCGTAATCTGATACATTTGTCCTAGTGGGCAAAAGTCGCTCAGTCTAGTGTGGTACGCCTGCATGTCGCGCAGTTTCAAACTATCAAAATCAAAATCAATCAAAATCAAAAGTCATTTATTTATTTATTTAAACTTCACGCACACAATAAGGTACAAAGGCGGACTTAATGCCTTAGGCATTCTCTACCAGTCAACCAAGGGTAGTGAAGAGATAAGATGGCGGGTGCTCTGATGGTGAGAAAATAATAATATTAAAAAATAATAAATTCTAACCTATTTATATTACTATTAATAAAATAGGTGCTCAAGTACATAAATTTTATTAAATTTATTCAAACTAGGCTGAGAAACAGCACTTTTCGAACGTCAAAAATTACATGAGACAGTCCCCCAAAAACGCCCACCCTTTACCACTTCCTAGTGCTTTAGCTGGGAAGAAGAAGTGGCGCAACAAACTCCCCAGCAGCACAGCTGTCTGTTCGCATAAAAAACTTGAAGCTATACAATACAATATAAAATAATTTGCATTACGCAACACAAAATGTTAAATTAAATTATTTGCCTTATGTTAGCTAGCACACACCATTATACAAATATATATATATATAATAATCGTCGAAAACTATACTCAAGCAGAAATAACGTAAACAAAACGTATCTAAATAAAAGCCTCCAGGCATAATGGGCGTGCCCGCTTAAATAAAGCTATAGCTATAACTCGGAGTCACAAATGATAAACTAGCACCATCGAAGTAAAAGAAAAACAGTTAATTATTAATAACAATAACAAAACCATGGTCAGCAAGACGACCAGTCACCACAAGCAGCACCCGTTCACGAGCATAACGCAAAGATCAGCCATCAACCCCCTCGCCATATTTGAGGGAAGGAGGCAACACGACCCCCGACGCTACCGAAAGCAGTGACATCTAAGGGAGCATGACGAACTTGCTGCCGGTTGCTCAGGCAAGAATAAAGTGATCAATTTGTTAAGGTCGCTAGCTAACCACTTATTGCAATACAACTCATAAAAGAACATTGTAATGAGTAGATTTTGTCACTAATAAATTAAAATAAATTGACTTAGACAGTCAAATAAAATAAACAAATATAGGAACTCATATAACCTGTTAGTAGGGAATTTATCTGGAGAAAGAACATGAACATTGTCTTGAGTTAATCACAGCGACCAACTGTTCTTATCGTTTATGTAGTCGTTGATAGAATAGTATGCCTTTGAACAAAGATTATATTTAACTTTAACTTTAAACGCATTAAAAGGCAAATCTAGCAAGGAAGAAGGTAGCTTGTTATAAAAAGTTATACCAAGTCCAACAAATGAGTTATGAACCATATGAAGCCGGTGAAATGGAGCACGTAATTTGTCCTTATTTCTGGTATTAATATTGTGGAGATCACTGTTTTTAGTGTACAAGTGTAAATTTTGCCTAACATTTATAAGATGTTGGCGAAGATGAATTGTGATGCCACCGTGAGAATACCAATATCTTTAAAAAAATCTAAGAGAAACTCTGGCACCCAGCTGGTAAATTGCTTGAACAGCTCGTTTTTGAAGTACAAATATATTTTGAATGTCAGCGGCTTTACCCCACAGCAGAATACAGTAGGACATAACGCTATGAAATTAACTAAAATATACTAAACGGGCTGTATCCACGTCAGTGTACTGTCTTACTTTTCAGATGGCATATGCGGCCGAACTGAGCCTTCCCGCTAGACTTGATATATGTGGTCCCCACTGAAGTTTGGCATCTACTGTTACACCCAAAAACACTACCGAGTCTACAGTTTCAAGCACCTCTTTATCTAAGACGATGTTGGGACCTAAATTTCTAGCATTCGGTAAGGCGAACTTTATGCATTTCGTTTTCGTGGCATTGAGTACTAAGTTATTGGTCGTAAACCAATCCGTAACCATTGAGAGTGCAATGGTTACGTCGTCAAAATCTTGTCTATTCCTTTCTACTTTAAAAATAAGAGAGGTATCATCTGCAAACAGTACAACGTCACAGATACCCTTTATATAGAATGGTAAGTCATTGATATATACCAAGAATAAGAATGGACCCAGTATTGAGCCTTGAGGTACACCTAACTGAACTGGTAGCTCGGAAGATTTCACACCATCAACATCTACAAATTGGAACCTATTATTTAAATATGAATTTATTACTTTAAGAGCTTCGTTTGGGACGCCGTAATGACGTAGTTTACGCAAAAGTGTGTCATGGTGCACGCAATCAAAGGCTTTGGAGAGATCACAGAAAATTCCAATAGCATTTTGCGAGTTCTCCCAAGCGTTAAATATGTGTTTCAGCAGTGCAACACCCGCATCTGTAGTCGAACGACCTTTTGTAAAGCCATATTGTTCATTATGAAGGAGGCTGTTTAAATTAAAATGTCTTAGCAACTGCTTGAGTATTAACTTTTCAAATATTTTGCTAAATGCAGGTAAAATAGAAATAGGCCTAAAATTGCCAACGTCATTTTTATTACCTGATTTAAATAAAGGTATGACTTGACTACTCTTCATGAGGTCAGGAAAAGTTCCCAAATCAACACATTTATTAAAAGTAACAGCTAGATAGGGGGCTACGATGTCTATTATATTACTTAATAGTTTAATGGAGATACACCAGTAATCACCAGTGTTTTTAGACTTAAGTGTGTTCAAAAAACATTAACTACGTCATAAGGAGTCACATGTTTGAAGCTAAATAAACGACTACATTTAGGCACACTTCTATGCAAAAGATTTTCAGCTTTCGACGGAGATGAATTTAAGGAGCGAGTCGTAGTTAAGGCATGTTGGCAAAAAAACTCATTGAATGCCTCAGATACGTCAGCTGCATTATTAACTAATTTGTTTTCGACCATAATCTCAAGTTGTTTTTACTTTATTATTAGATTTTTTAATTGTATCGCTTAAAAATTTAGATTTAGCAAAAGCACAATTTTTTTTAAATAATTTTGAATACCTTTTGACATACTCTGGAAAAGGAGTATCAAATCTATATTTTTTTAAACCATATAACTCGTATAGTCTTGCTCTACTTTTATAAATACCTGGAGTAGCCCATTGGTTAAAGCCAACGGAGGTACCATTAATGTTAATTGTTTTAGTCTTGAAAGTAGATTGGTACTCTTTTTGGACAACATCAAAAAGGGCTCCATAGATTTCATTAGGATTGTCGTGTTCTACTGTAGATGGTGTAATTTTATGAGCTATATTATTTTTAAACTTATTGCAACGAGTAGCTGTATAAGGCCTACATTTTATTTTATGCTTATTTTCATGTAATGGCATAGGGAAGCTAGCTAGTAAACCACAGTGGTCGGACGTTAAGTCACTTAACACTAATTTATTTTTGGCATCACAATCACTAAATATATTATCTAGACAAGTCGACGAAGATGCCGTGATCCTAGTAGGTTCAAAAAACAATTAAATTAAATTATAAGACCTAAACAGATTAAGTAGTTTAATACCTAATGGAGTAACATCTAAAATATTAATATTAAAATCTCCACATAAAATTATACTTTTATTACTAGATTTTAACCTGTTCAGTGAATCCTCCATTACCGATTCAAAACTACTAAAATCCCCAGACGGGGGTCGATAAACGCAAATTATAACGTATCGCTCGAGTTCAACACAAGACAACTCAATAGTTCGCTCGATGGAAAGATTAACTAAATCTAAACGTTGTTTACATTTCAACATATTTGAAACAAGAACTAAAGATCCACCGCGAATAGCATTTTTTCTTACAAATACACTTTGTACAGTAAAATAATTATCATTCATAAACACTACTTCATGTTCTTTCAACCAGTGCTCAGTCAAACATAAGACCTGAACATCATAGTTCTCCATAAATAAACTTAACTCTAGCTCTTTGCCGAACAGACCCTGCATATTTTGATGTACAACATTCAATTTATGCGGCTTACCCGTTGTCGCACCTAATAGTTTAAACTACAAGGCTTATCATAAGTAGCGTTAGTACCTACCACTACTAACAGTAATCGATGGTACACTGCAGGTACCAGTGTCACTGCATATATTGTATGCTAAAAGATTAGCAATATGTCTCCTACAACTAGGTGACAAATACATAGTACGAGTATAATTTGTCAGTTTGTAATCAGTAATGAATTGATTACATTCAAAATATAAAATAGTGTCACTGTGACGATAAGTCCTATTATAAATTAACATATTTAAATTATAAATGTACCTATTATGCTCATCGGACAAATATTGAGAGTAAGGCAGGGCAGAAAAAATAAATTTACAACTATTGGTCTCATTGAGATGTAACATCAAATGGACACATTCAACTATATCCTTTTTTCGTACAGTTAAACTATCCCCATATAATAAAATAACAATTGGGGTTTATTTTTGTCAATTTAATATAGCTAATTAATTGGCTAATACTGGCACCGGGTAAACAATTATTAATTACATATTGTTGCGAACACTGATTAAATATACTACCAAAACCTTGACCAAATTTGTCAGAAAATACATAGGTTGTATCAATCAAATTATTCATACTATTATTGTTATCATTATTAATACAGCTACCTACTGGCTGAGCCACTGAGGGTGTGGGTGCAACAAGTTTAGGCTGGGGCGACTGGGAGCAGGCACAGCTAGAAGAGAGGTTATTTGTCAGAGACTCATACCTCTCTGCATTGTACTTGACCAGGTCTGCCAACTCATTGGCCTCCTCCAAGCGCTTACTCAGGTCTTGTTGAGAAGCCTCATATTTACTAAAGATAACCTTTAGAGCATTTTCCCTAACAAACAACTCATCCTGAAGGTGCTGAGTGTCAGTATCATACATAATATTACATAATTGTAATTCACTATTACACTCCTTTAATTCTTGAATTAAGTTTAGATTTTTTTGCCTAAGTTTTGTATTTAATTTGTTAACTTTTTGGCATTTTAACAATTTCTGATTTTTCCTAATTAATCTATTAATTTTAATATATTTTTTTATCTTATTATGGCTAGTAAACAAATGGCATTTAGTGATAGTATCATTAGTTAAATCTATAGTTACAGTTGGCTCAACACATGTGGTTCCGGACCGGCTACCAACCAACTCATCATAAAGACTGCAGGTGACAGCAGACTCTTCACCGGCCTTGAGGGTTTCTAAATGGCTTATTGTGTTGTGGGCCCTGCTTAATTCCAGTTCTAATTCAGATATCCGTCTCAAAGCCAGTTCGTGTGTGTCACTAAATTGCTGGAAATTTGACACAAGTTGACGGAGATGTTGATGCTGGTCGAGTATGTCCATATGCTGTATATGTAGTTCAGCCAACTGGTTCTTAAGCTCAGTGTTCTTATTATTAATAAACTGAATTTCAACCTCGCTGTCATCTCTTTCCTGTATCAGAAGGTTGGTAATCAAAGGTTGGTGTCGGTAGAACTCTGAGGTAGAACTGTAACGTGTGAATAACGTATCAAACTTAGCTATTATGTAATTTTGCTATATTACGCTAGATGGCGTTACTGAGACATGGGATCACAAATATATGACATTACTTCCATTACTTCTGATAGTCCCTCTATAGTATCTATCTTAAATCTCTTTGCTGATAAACAATTGGATTTTAAAGAGACAAATAAGTCAGAGCCTCAATGGTCTAGTGGTTGCAAGCACTACTGCTGAGCATGAGGTGCAGAGTTCGATTCCAAGGTCGGGCAAAGCGAGTTACTGAGTAATTCCAGAATTAATACTAATTCCAATACAGCCCGGCGTCGGTTGATGACAATAGGACATGCATTACATGGGATCGATTATTTCGATTTGCCTATTGCATGGAATTTAAAAATAATTGGAAAAATTTAGGTGTACTATAAGTAAACCTCTGCCTAACCCTTCAGGGATTAGAGGGGTGATGTTATGTGTAATTAAAGAAAAGTTTTAGACTAGCCAAGCACTTACGTGGTTCTATTAAGAGGCCGGCGATGGATGCGTAGTTCATACAAACGTAATACCAAAAGAATTTTTAAATCCATCAAATGTGGGCTTATGGAATAGTTAAAAAGACATGTCTTTTAAGAGTCCAGTCTCAGAACGACCTCGCTATTTACCTTGCTAGCACACTACTGCTCGCGGTGACACGAGCAAGCGAGACAGGGCGGCAGGGAGAAGGCTCCAAGGCACCGACAGTTTAGGTAATTTCTTTTTACGGTGAAAATATTGGTAATTAAAAAAAAATTAAAACTGTATCTGCTTTATACTTAGTTCGGTTAATATGTTTTATTGGTTTCATGATCTAATTTGAAGCATTTTTTTAATACTAGTGGTTCATTGTTGGGTTTGCAGGTAACTTTGTATTTTTTTCTGTGGAGAATATTTTATGGAACCGTGTTTTCATCAAACATAGTACTTAACATTAATCCTCTCATCATTAAAGCTTTACCATAAATTATATTTATTTCAGAATTAATGCTGCAGTATTTCCGATATAGTTAACAGAGGATCATGCTAAGCAATTTGAGGTATTGAAGATTATTTCTATCAGCCTAGTCTTTTCGATGGCAGACATACCTAGCTAGTACCTAAGTCCACAAACGCAATTAATAAACAGTATCTAACATTAGCGCCAGTGACATAATCATTATATGTATTAATGAGTGAGCGAAAACTTTGTACCCCTTGCCACGAAAAACGCGAACGGAGGAGTATGTAATTTGGCACAGTTAAAGTTGGCTGTATTAAATGAAGCAATGTTAAAATAATCCAACAATTCCAAAATAAAGTACTCAGGGGGGTACATGCACCATGGTACATTAGAAATGACGACCTCCACCGAGAACTTAAACTGGAAATCGTCGCCACCATCACCCAAAAATTTGCTGAAGCCCACGAACACAGACTTCATCGACATGTGAATGTTGAGGCAGTTCAGCTGCTAGACACCACGGACATAGTGCGTTGGCTAAAGAGAACTAAACCATTTGAATTAGTGTAGTATTATACACTACACTAATTCAAATGGTTTAGTTATATGTACAGACATAGTGAAATCATAATAGTAACAATGCTGTGCTATACTTGTAACACGTGAACAAAGGGTTTTTATTAATTAGACCCTAAGAAAGTAAAAAAAAAAGAAAAAGTAAAAGTGAAAATTTACACTATTCTTAGTTATAACGTAATCTGTCACGTAAAATAATAAGTTAGTGTTAAATTGCTTATCAGTCTATTAGGCTAGATTGTAATAAATTATTAAGAACTTTAGTTCTTATTAAAAAGGGAAATAAAAAACGGATATAGTTATATATGGATAAAATGTTATATTAAGTACCTATTAGAAAAAAATAAAATTAAAAAAGAAATAACACTCACTACCATGCGTTTGACACACACACACACACTCATAGTAGAACCAGGGCCTCATGCGTAGGCCTCATGACATGAAGATAGGTAGGTGACAGAAGTGAATGTGTGTGTGTGTAATATTATTTTATTCCTCAATTCTCACTATTGCACCTACCACTGTTTGTCTCTGCATCGCCCAAAGGTTGACTGGTAGAAAATGCCTATGGCATTAAGTCCGCCTCTGTACATTTCTGTGCTTAAAGTATTAAATAAATAAATAAATAAATGTCTATTAACTGCTCCCAAATTACGATGTTTAGTTTATTTTTTTATCTTTTACATACCTTGACATAATCTTTTCATTATTTGACACTAAACACCTACAATTTTAATTTAAAATATTTATTAGTGACTTGTGGACAGAATATTAATTCAGATTTGTTACAGTTGTAATGGCTCTCTTGTTATTTGGTTTAAATAGGTTTTTATTTTTATTCTTTTAGTAATATTGTATAAGTACAGATTATTTTTTAATCTGTGAATATGAGAACGTTGTAGGCTTAATAGACTGTAGCTTTGTAAACTATTTTCTATTTTTGTAGTACCATACTTGTTGACGGGCATAAACTGTCCTCCCTTACCTACCTATTAACATTGTAACTGGAAAACATTGTAAAAGCCCATTATTTTTAAAATAGAATCGTGGAGTTTCTTACCGGATCTTCTCCATAGGAAACGACCAATAGGAACCATGCACCTAGCTTCAGACGTTTCATAAGTGACCATGTAATTTTTATTTTTATTTATTTTTTATTTTGAACAGCTTGACCATGGAAAAAGTAAGTACTACTCATGGAATTAGTAAGTACTACTCATGGAATTAGTAAGTAACTAAAGATTGTAAGTAGAGGGGGTTTGGATGAAATTGGTTACCATGATCTGGGTTAGGAAATAGGACCCCTCGTGATTTTAGCGAAATCCGCGGATCGATCGTTAACGGCAAAAACGCGTTTCCGGTATCACACTAATATAATTAATATTATAAAGGCGAAAGTTTGTGAGTGTGTGTGTTTGTTACTTCTTCACTCTCAAATGGCTGGACCAATTTTGATAAAATTTTGTACGGATGTAGCTGACACCATGGATTAACATATAGGCTACTTTTTATCACGATATTCTCACGGGATCAAGACCTACGCGGGTGAAACCGCGGGGCGCAGCTAGTGAGAACATAAACCAATTAATCATATCAATAAATCTATCTTATAATTTCGATTGAACGAAGCTCTACGATATATGATCTAACTTATAAGATGGAATGACTGACTAGACGATAATTTTTATCCCGGTAGTGCCTACGTTCCCATGGGATAACTTGATTTTAACCTCCACGCGGGCGAAGACGCGAACAAAAGCGACTTATTTTTTTACTTCAATACTCTAGAGTCATTATAGATATAATAGATAATAACATACCTATGGACCTACGTGACTGACGGTATTCAATGTATAGTCTTGAAATCATGGAGGTGTCGAATTCTCATTGTGTCCACCAACCCTTCTAAGGAACTCTTGCTTAACCTAATCGATCGATGCTCATCCCATCGTCATTTAGCCACAAGTCACTTGAGCAAGACCTGGCTTAAAATGTGACATTTAAGTTTGCTCAGGTCCCAAATTTTATCATTTAATCAAATTATCTTGATTATTAGCGATCGTTATCAAGACTTGAATATAAATTGGGAATTCTACAAAGGAAGTAAAATGCCTATGAAGGGCCAGGTATTAAAAATAAAAAAAAACAAAAATACCTATTGAATAAAAATTATATAATGTTTTAATCTTGTTGTTTTCTGTCAGTAGATTTTGTCCGAAAGTTGTCTAGTTGACTATATAGGTATGGTACTGTGCCATAGATTACTCAGTCGAATTTATGCGCGCGCGCAGAACGTACTAATCGAATCGTAAACGTGTTAGTGTTTTTTTTCTTTTTGTGGATTTTTCTAACTTATGGTTGGAAGTGATTTTATGTGATTGTTTTATTAGGTAGGTTTGTTTTTATTATTTATCAGATTTTTTTAAATTATATTATATATAAATATAGAATAATATTACCTACTACGGGTACTCATTTTATTTTAATAAATAAATTATTATGGCCATATAGGAAAAAGAAAATAGAAAAATCTAATTTGAAATCAAATTATTGTAGATACCTAAAAAAACCGGCGAAGTGCGTGTCGGACCATGCACGATGAAGAGTTCCGTAATAGGGATGAATTTATCCCAAGAACAAACTTAACATTGTAGTTGAAAAACATGTTCTCCGATACATTCCAACTGCAAATGTAAGTTTGTACGCACAATATTAGGAGATTTACCATGTTATTTTAAGACCATAGATTTTCTTATAGGTTTTCCTGTAATATCTAAGTAAAGAACTATTTTCCTAAATTTTTTGTAAAATTTTTAGTAGTTTTGGAGTTGCGGAGGAATAGTCAATTTTCATTTATTTTATTAAGGAACTTTAAAACTTCTTATTTTAAATTTAAAAAAAATATATACCCTTTCATTATGATATATCACACGGTGTAGATTAAACTATATATTTTATTTCTTATTTATCTCCCAAAACAGACTTTAGCAAATTCAAAATTGTTTTTTTTTATTACGTTACACGTCCGTGTCACAGAAATTTATATTTGCACCAAATTTCAATTTAATCGGTCCAGTAGGTTAGGTGCAAATTGGCTGTGACAGACCAACAGACAGACAGACACACGAGTGATCCTTTATTCCGTTTTTTATTCGGACGTACGGAACCCTAATAAACATAATATTTGGGAATTTTTCCTAAATATCTAATACAATCTATTTACATTATTATATCATCCCATTTTATCCTATTAATTAGATATGGATAAATAAAACTAAAACGCGAGAACCACCAATATTTATTATTATTGTTACAAATTACATGACGCAACCAAAGTCTTTAAAACTTTTGTTATACTTAAATAAATAAAACAAACATGCATATCATTACAGTCATTAGTAATTACTTCAATTAAATTTCGCCAAAAACATTTAGAATAATTATTTTACATACATGCATACTTAGGCTAATGTTACCACTGCTGGAACACGGGTCTCCTCCCTGTGCGAGGAAGTGGGCTGTAATCCACCACGCGCGCCCAGTGCGTGTTGGTACATACATACGGGTGGTTTTACATACATACCTACCTACATTACGTCCATAGCAATTATTATAACAAACGAGGAATAATTTTCCCTAAACACACAAACTCCATTTGAAATAAGATTAGAAATTTAAATAAACCTTTTTTACAGTCCGTTCAACCGATTTTGACTTCTATTGCGTTGGTGGCATGACAAATGGCAGCTGTAATAAATAGTATTGTAACCACGTTTTTGCTTCTAACGCTATCCTTATGCCTATCGAATAGAAGTCATAATCCATTGAAGGGACTGTAAAAATGGTTTATTTAAATTTCTAATCTTATTTCAAATGAAGTATAGTCAAGTAAGTTTACTTTATGTATAGGTATTTCCTTACGGTTGGATATTTCTGTAAGAACTTTACTTCGTCATCGAAAGCTCAGAACACACTGTGTAGAGCGGACGGTTTTAAAAACTCCAAACGGTCATACTTAAGGGGACGATAACCGACTTTTAAGGATTTTATACTGAAGGTCACGTCTAAACGAGAAGTGTTAATGATTTGAAAAAAATATATGATAAATTAGAGCATTTTCTCAATAACTTAATATGTGAATATTTTAGATTATGTTTATATTACATAGTGAAATTAATTTTTAAAGTTATATCAAACGCGGAAAAAAAATCTGAGAAAGGTGCAAAATCTACTAAGCGTATTTTTCTGAAACCTTCAACAATTAAAAGGTAATTGAACTATTGAGCTTTTAGTATACGCGTTTTATTAAAATAACTTTTCTTTTGTGTATAATAAATTAATAAATTTGTAGACTATTTTCTATTTTGTTAAGTACCTGGTACTTGCTGATAGGCCTATGTGTGTGGAAATTACTGTGTCTATACACAGTAATTTGAAAAAATTGTAAAAGCCAATTATTTTTAAAAGAATAAACGTGGAGTTTCTTGCCGGCTCTTCTCCAATTGGAACCGTGCACCTAGCTTCTGACGTTTAATAAGTGCCCATGTAGGTTTATGTGAAATAAAATATTTTGATTTCCATTTTTGACAAACTTTCATCTTATTAAATTGAATGTTGAATTTTCAAATATAAATTGAAAAGTACATTGTGAATTTACATCTCGGCAATATTGGAATTTCGAAGTAATGTTTAGAGAAGAACGCTACTGGTCACATTATAATATAAAATTTATTCCATAAGTACATACAAGTGCAGTTACATGTAGGTGCAAATAACACAAATGCTATGCACAAACATACTTAGTGCCGGCACAAATTATACATTTATGTCTTTGTAGACCATATACTAATATTTGATGCATGCGGGGTTAACCCGGTGAAACCGGCTAACCCCAAACAACGCACTGTGCAAATATATGTCGCTATTTAATTTTAACAAGTTTGAGAAACAATTTGTTATGTAAATTATCACTAAATATTAATAGTGCAAAATAAATTGAAATATTAAGCAAAATTGTAAAAACGTACTTAAATAATAATAATAAAATACCAAAACGATTTTACTTTGTCGCCTACTTTTCGATAAAAAAATAAAATCATAAATTTTAATTCACAGCGCGGCAAAGTTATTGCAGGAAATAGATCTTGATGTAAATTTGTTATTAACCATAGCTTAGCCGATGTGCTAATCAATTCATCAAGGAGTAACTGGTTTCCATAACATCATAATGATCATAGAATTATAGAAGTACCTACCTAAAGCACCATTTTTATTTATAAAGCTTATTTTGTCAACGGAACAGCACTCTTGAAATTATTTGTATCTTGACATACTTGGGACCTTAGTCACTGCACTATCTCTAATAGATAATTTCTATGTTTATTAACCTCATTAATATGATTCATTCTTATTTATGAAAAATAGCTTTTATTCAAATGCGTTGAACCGTTCAATGTCCCTGCAGAAAACTGTTATCACATAGGTACTACTACGAAGACTAGAGATAGATTAATACTCATTCAACAATAAAATAAATAAAATAAAATACATTTGTTTCAGACATAAAAATTGTCCGTATAATGTTAGTAACAAAGATCTTAAAAACTATGTTAGTTTTGTAGCAGCATTCTCGAATAATAATTAATACATAAAACAAAATAATATATATTTTATATGCGAACAGACAGCTGTGCTGCTGGGGAGTTTGTTGCGCCACTTCTTCTTCCCAGCTAAAGCACTAGGAAGTGGTGAAGGGTGGGCGTTTTTGGGGGACAGTCTCATGTAATTTTTGACGTTCGAAAAGTGCTGATTCTCAGCCTAGTTTGAATAAATGACTTTTGATTTTGATTTAAGAAATAAAAACACGCCTGTATTCCCCGAAGGGATAGGCAGAGCTGTACCTACAGTACTTACACCTACCTACACTTCGCCAGTTATATTTGAGTTCCTTGTAATAGGGGGCAAGCCTATTGCCATCAATCAATCAATCAAGCAGTGGTGGCGGCTGCGACTTACGACTTGGAGGTCAAAACTTCCAACCCAGACAGGCGCTTTCCTTTGTGTAAATAATTTCATCACAACTGCTCTCAAAACGGTGAAGGAAAACATCGTGAGGAAACCGGCATGTCCTAGAACCAAAAGTTCAAAGACATGTGACATCTACCAACCCGCACTGGGCCCGCGTGATGGATTATGGCTTACTCCCTCTCACCGAGAGGAGGCCTGTGTCCCAGCAGTGGGAACATTAAAGGCTAATTATGCTATTGCCGTCAACCGGGCAAAAATCTAGACTCTGGGCTCCTGACAAATTCCAGATGGAAAAACCCAATAACACAGCCCGACCGGGCATGGGAATCAAACCTAAGACATGCACAGTAGTAGTGCTGGTGACCACTAGATCAACGAGGCTGCCTATACTGCGTGAATCAGAAATGTGTGGTCGTGATTAAGGCGCAGATATATGCCAGTGACCTTGAATGGTTAGCTTGCGTGTTCTGTACTGAGCTCACGCAACGCGTCGTACGTTACGCCCATCAAGGAGCGCTGTCCTCAATTTGACGCATTATTAATTTATTATACACAAACCAAAAGGTATTTTAATAAAACGCGTATACTAAAAGATCAATTATTAAATTATCTTTAAATTTTTAGAAAAGCTAAGTTTTTAGAAAAATACGCTTGGTAGATTTTGCGCCATTCTCAGTTTTTTATTCGCATTAGACATAACTTTACAAATTAATTTCACTATGTAATACAAACATAATCTAAAATATTCACGTATACATATCATCATTCTCTAATCAAACACATAATTTTAACATATATTTTTTTGAAATCATTAACACTACTCGTTTAGACGTGATCTTCAATATAAAATCATTAAAAGTCGGTTATCGTCGCCTTAAGGCGCAGATATAATATGATTTTAGTGACTTTTAAATCTGTTATTACGCCTTCATATAATACAAGTAAGTTGTGCAAAAAATGTATGTTAAACTAGAACGCATACACATCAATCAATCAATCAATCAATTATTTATTTTGTTAAACATAGGTATGGTTACAGATAGTAGGTAAATGTCTTAAATATGTGCACTATGTTTTGCCACTATATGCGGCATATGGCGTGCATCGATTCTGTATGTGAATATTTACGTATTGTAGTAAAATACTAATGAAATAAATTCAGGAAATAATGGCTACCCAAAGTATAAACAACAATATTACTTTCAAACTACGTAAGATATTTTCATGTTTTTTTTTTGTATGAATAGACTGTTTTATCCTACTTCCTACTAATATTATAAACGCGAAAGTTTTTAAGTATGGATGGATGGATGGATGTTTGTTACTCTTTCACGTAAAAACGGCTGGACCAATTTTGATAAAATTTTGTATCGAGGTAGCTTTTTATCCCTATATTCTCACGGGATCGAGACTTACGCGGGTGAAACCGCGGGGCGCAGCTAGTTATCTATAATTATATTTGTGATTTTTTTCAAATATTCCTATTTTCGTTACTAAAAATAACTATTCCCTATGAAAGTTAACGGTGGCGCGGCGTGAACGCGACGCTTATTTATATGGCCAAGGTCAACGGCGATTATCTGAGCCTTAATATGATGTGGTACAGCCCATCAAACTTAACAACTTTCTCCATGGGACCAACACCGTAAACGCGAAAAATTATTAACTGTCCCATACAAAATTTTAATGCCTACTCGACCCAAACGAATGGGATGGCTGATTAATTGTTTATTTTTTGATAAATGGTTTTACAATTTCACTTGAACGTTGACCCCCGAACTAGGTAAGTCTGAATGTTAGGGGCCGATAGAAAAGATTCTACTTATTCTTATAAAAATATATAATAAGTTACCCATTGAAGTCAAGAACCAGCATTCAATTGGTATTTTTAAAAGGAAGCCAAAATACTTCCTAATTAAAAAGGCATACTACTCTGTACAAGAATTCCTTGAAGATAAATAATTATTTAATATTGACCCTTTAAATAAATAAAAAAAAAATTTAAAAAAATGGAAATGATTGTGACACTTAATAAAATGATGTGATACTAATTCTATGAATAGTATGTGATAATATATAATATATGAGTTAATAATGATAATTAATATAATGATAATGTAAAATATATGAATAATGATAATTAATATAATGATAATATAAAATAAATGAATAATGATAATTAATATAATATAATGTTAAGTCTGTATAACTGTAATATTGAGTATGTATTTTTTTTCTTCTTATTTTTATAACCATTTAGATTGCAATGCCTTAACAGGCAACTAAGTTCTAGAACCTACCTATTGTTAACTTCTACAAAATCCTGTACACTTATAGGTACTCCATTTGAGATTAGATTAGAAATTTAAGTAAACTTTTTTTTTCTATATTTTTTTTCTATTTTGACTTCTATTCCGTAGGTGAATGCCATTAAAAGCAAAAACGTGGTTACAATACCAACTGTTTATTACAGTTGCCATTTGTCATGCCACCAACGCAATAAAAGTCAAAATCGGTTGAACGGACTGTATAAAAGTTTTATTTAAATGTCTAATCTTATTTCAAATGAGATAAAGTTCGCAATAAAGAATTTGAATTTGAATCTTCCTTATGTATTATACTTATTAGGTAGGTATGGTCCCTCGGAAATCACGTTAGGCCGTTGGTCCTGCACCATCTCTCTGCGATCGTGTCGGATTGCCGTCTTATCGGACTATGAGAGTGAGGGAAAAAAGAATATATTATAAATGCTGTGATAGGCTGAGTTGATTTATGATATAAACTTTACAAATAGGTATTTTCTTAACTCACCTTAGACCTCTGTTAATCCTCAGTAGGTACCAAGCGTGAAACTAAATATCTATGTCAAATAACCGATGCCAACACAATCGTTATTAATAAGCTAATCTAAATGAACAACAAACACTATATTAGTTAACGACTAAATTGTTTACACATACATTATTATTTAATAAACATTATAAACATTATCAGTTACAAGGTCTGCAAACCTAAATACAATTAATATTTTGTGATAAATCTGTTTATTTTTAAATTTTAGACGAAGTACCAAACATTCTTATCTATTGGTATTTTGAGGTTTCTGTTAAAGTTATCAAATTCCGGGTGTTTTACATTCACTTTGGAAAGTCCTAAATCAAATTAGGACTGTGATAGGACCAATATTAATATGTTAATCTATTATTAACTATCTACTGACCCTGCTTCACACGATTTTGACGACTTGACAAAACCGTATCACACTAATATTATAAAGGCGAAAGTTTGTGAGTGTGTGTGTGTGTTTGTTACTTCTTCACGCTCAAACGACTGAACCAATTTTGATAAAATTTTGTATGGAGGTAGCTGACACCCGGTTTTATCCCGATATTCCCACGGGATCGAGACTTACGCGGGTGAAACCACGGGGCGCAGCTAGTATAACAATATATACAACAACTATACGTAAGTATTATACACAACCTTCCATAATATATTCTTCAAATGGTGCTAAAAGTCTGTTGCGCAATTTACGGGTGCACACAGACTCGAAAAGCAATTTTAATTTATAAATTGTATAGATCAACATCATCATTTCAGCCGAAAGACTTCCACTGCTGGACAAAGGTCTCCCTCAAGCACCGCCACTTGGACCGGTTGTGTGCTTCCCGCATCCAGTGAGCCATAGATTACTAATATTCATAAGTGTAACTATAGTTTCAATGGTTCAACAATAAAGTCCCCGTGCTCGGTTCGCTGGTTGCATGCTACTTCTTAGGTAGGAATCTTAGTTTTCTTACTATTGCTGAAAGGTATATGTATAAAGGTTTCCCTGAAATCAGTCTCTCTGTGAAGTATCTTAGCTTCCAATTTTATGACCATTTCAATAAGCATAGAGGTACCTAATGAAAGATTCTTGAAAATAAGTTAGACAAAGGACATTTGGCAAAAATGTATTGGGCTTAGTCCAAAATAATGTCCACTTTATAACGAGATCTATCTCACTGCATTACTCTTGGTCATTGTTACTCCTTATTTATTCACTTATATTGGGATAGTTCTTCCCATTGTCCTTTTAGGATCAATATTGAATCTTCTCAGAGGAATCACACGATATGACCGAATGATTCTCAAACGACCTACTTAGTGACAATAGCGTTCAATGTAAATAAAACGGATCTTAACAGTTCCTCATTACAATTCAGTAATGTTACTGTTATTTTGAGAGTGCACTTAACCGACTTTTGCGAAATGATTGTCATTTTTTTTTGTAACGGTTTGTTAATTATTCGAAGCTAACCGTAGCTTTGTTGACTGTCTAAACTTTTCATTAGGTACGAAATCGGTAATTCTCGAATAGCCGGTGTACTCGTAGTTAAATGTCATTTCAAGTCAAATCTAATCGACAAGACCATTGTATCCTCATGTGTAAAATTTCTACATTTACATCTGCAATATATAGTGTGCATAATAAAAAGTACCTACCTATTCTTTTCTAATTACTTTGATCATTAAGATTTTTGTTTTTTCCTTATAAAATATCACAACTGGTGATACTTTATTCACATTACAATCTAGCCTATTAGCTAATAAGTAATTTAAATATAACTTAAACTGCTAAGTAACTATAAAGTTAAGAAATCGTCCAATAACGTCTTTCTTATTCACTATAAGTTAAGGGGAAGACACTTGATTCACGTGTTCTTTATAAAAGTCAGCACTTGCACTAAAGTTTAAGTTCACTTACACTGCACTAAACGATCATTAAGATAGCAAAATATTTGTTCATCTTGGACGCTTCTCCAAATTGAGTTTGCTTGTCTGCCTGTGTAATTAATTACATATATTATGCATTTTTTGCCAACATTATAACACTATACCTATTATGGATTGTGTGAAAGATGCTATGGTCAGGGGTGAAGTACATTCTTAGGTGACGGATGATAGAGGTTTGTGTACAAGTAAACATGCTGCATTAACTCCATATAAATTAGGATAAAAGCAAAATGATGATGTTGGTAAAAAAGCACACACAGTTTTGTTGACTCTCATGACAGGGGTCATTATAAATAAAATTCTTAAATACGTGCATAATTGCTCTTGTTCATAATGATTTGAAGAACTTTTCTTAACATTCTTCATGGACTTTCGTAGTGTCTTGTAAAAAGCTGATCAAACGTCAGTCTCGCGTAATTTTTCGGAAAACTTGTTGCGAATACTAATGATTTTCCATGAATATTTAATCAATTTCCCTTTCCGCCACATGCAAAACAAAGAACTCGATATTTCAAATCACAAATTATTTTGTTTAAATTCTATTTCCCTTTTTCACAACCAATTAACAAAATTGATCAAAATCAGCCGATTTCATGCACGGAATATTACGCATATTACGCACGCGATATACGATTATGTTAGGGATATGAAAATTAAAATATATGCTTTTGACAAGAAAAAAAAAGTTTGTGTTTCAGCGTTTTTGTAAAATCATCCCCCAAGGGGTAAAAAAAGGTCAAATATTTATACTATTATAAATTTTAAAATATTTAGTATTTATTTTAAATTTACATGATTATTGAAATTGTTGTGTACTAACTAATTTTGAATAGTCAGAGTCCGTATCTTGAGGTAATATTTTTTTTTGTCATTAAAATCTGCCCACCCGCTTAAAAGTTATTACAATTTAAAGTTACAGCTAATATGTAAATATTACGTGGTCAATGGCGGCGCTTGAATGAATTATTATTATTTTTAAGTTAGACATTTAGAATTATAAAAACCTGTTTAATTTAAAAAAAAACAAGATTCTTTGCATTTATTATCTGCTTGTCTGTCTAGCAAGTTTTTAAAATGTAAATTTAATAAAGGAAATAAATAAATTAAAAAGCCTTCTATTTCTTATAGATATTATACAGTTTCTACATATTATATATCTCCTTAATATAAATATATAATTAGTAGTAGTATCTTTGGTAGCTTTCACGTTCTTAACTTTTTATAAAAACAACTTCTTATTTATATTATAAGTATATTCTTTAGTTTGGTTAGTTTTACATTCAATATGTTTAAGTATTAGAAGTAGTTTTTTGTTTTTGTAATAGCTAAATATTAATTATTATAATTTTGCTTGATATACCAGAACCCCAGGGTGGGTGAAGGCATTATGCAAAGATCTCAATTTATCTCTATTCTATGCTATTTGTCTCCAAAGTGGGCCGGCTTTTCTTTTAATTTTGTCTTCCCAGTATGTTAAAGGTCCCTTTATTCCTTTTGCCGCCCATCGCTGGTCTGTAAATCTCGCAATATGACCAGCCCATTTCAACTTTAGTTTTGTACGTAACTTATAGCATTTGTTGCTTTGGTTATCATCGTTATTTTTGTGTGTCGTATTTTATCTAGTTTTTTTTATCTTGAGCATACTTCGTTTTATTCCTCGTTGACAGGTATTAATTTAATTTTTATTATAGCTTTGATGATAAATTTTCATGTCTGGCAGCCATATGTCAAGCACGGTAATAGACTTGAGTTCATTATTTTTGTTTTTAAAGCTAATGACAAATTAATTTTAATAGAAAAAATTAACGAATATGAAATATAAAAAGAGTAAAAAATACATCGAATAAATACTGGAGTCTGAAAGAAATATAAAAGTAATACTTTATACTTTTGTGTAGGTACAATATGTAACGAAAACCCCGCTGTTCCTTCTACCGGGTTATTGTACATTCGCCACAAAGTAAGTTCGCCACGGAAAAAAGTATGTGTAAATTTGCCACAGTTCTATTTTCATGAATTAAATTCGTCACTTATTCATTTGGTTATTGTTAATTCGTCAAATTGTTTATTTCAGCACAGACAGCAGAAAAATCAAACACGATGTAGAATAAAAACGTTATTTATTTATTTTTAATATTCACAGAATCCTACGTTTTAAGAATCGGTATACATACGTAATAAAGCAAGTCATTTATAAAAAAAGTTCAGCAAAAATAATTAAAAAAAATATTTAATTATTAATATTTGTAATGTTTAACTGATTTCTTACCTCTTTAGTTCTTTGATTTTGACTTCTCGACTAGCCAATACTTAATTTTTTTAAATTATAATTCCACCAATGTTGTGCTTGTAGGTAAATGTATACGTCCCTAAAAGGGACAACAGGGTTTTTGTTACATACTGTATACTTTTGTAAGTATTTATTCGATGTATTTTTTACCCTTCTTTATATTTCTAGTTCGTTGATTTTTTTTATATTAAAACTAGTTTTCATCCCTAGATAAATGTAGCTTTCGAGTTACTCCAGTAGTTTGTTATTCATGTGTATCAACACGTGTGTTCAAGTAGGTAAGCTATAACTTATTAACTGTAACAGCTCATCAGACATTCTTCTATTAATTCAGCAACCTTTATTGCTAGCTCTAATCAGCAAATACCCTGAAGTTAAAAAAAAGGAGAAAATAATTTAATGTCAACTATGGGATGAATGCTAACAAGTATAACAAAAACCCTGTTGTTCCTTATACCTACGTTTTAAGAATCGGTATACATACGTAATAAAACAAGTCATTTATAAAAACTGTTCAACAAAAATAATTCAAATAAAGAATTAATTATTAATATTTGTAATGTTTAACTGATTTCTTACCTCTTTAGTTCTTTGATTTTTACTTCTCGACTAGCCAATTCTTATTTTTTTTTATTATAACTCCAGCAATGTTGTGCTTGTAGGTTAATTTATACGTCCCTAAAAGGAACAACAGGGTTTTTGTTACATACTGTATAATCATAATTAATATACTCCTGTATAAATCCTAACTAATATTATAAATGCGAAAGGGAATTTGTTTGTTTATTTATTATTAAAAGGCTGTACGGATTTGGATGAAATTTGGCTCATGGGTAAACCATGGCATGGGTTACGACAGAGGATACTTTTTATCCCGGAAGTACGTTCCCGTTGGTTAATTTCCGACATGTACGCGCGTGAAGCCGCTGTCAAAAGCTAAGTAATAAAATAAATTAATGTTCTATCACTGAAATAATATTACGTAGGTATTAATTAAAAAATACAATTCCACTATCGAGTTCATAAAATATAGGATGTTGCAAATAAATTAAACATGTCAAATAAATATCTGTTTTAATTAATAAATCATGTTTATTCATTGTTATTAAATTATCAACAGTTTTGCAAAAAACAAAATACTATTCTTTGCGGCGAGTCACAAATATTTTATTAATTAATTAAAGCATTATCATCGGAGAATGAACCATAATTGCTTTTTATCGCCAATAATATTATTGACAATACGATAATCGATTAAATTAATTATGTTTATATTGTAAGTAATTAGTACCGCTGAACCACAAGAAATTTCATGACCTTGACCTAAATACCTATAATAAATAAACATTTCACAGTTACAAAAGGTTTGCGGCTCTTCTTTCTAACATTTTATCTAACTTAACTTTATTGGGATTTTTCCATTAGGAATTTCTCAGTAGCAGCCCGAAGTCCGGATTTGTGCCTGATTGATGGCAATAGGCTCGCCCCTAATACATGGGACTTAAACATAACTGGCGAAATATAGGTGTACTGTAGGTAGGTACAGACGGCTACAAATCAAGCTATACATTTCCAGTATAAGCTGGTCTCGCATTGTATATGATTTCCGTACAGTGCGAGATCAGCGCAAACTGGATTGTTTAGCTTGATGTGTAGCCGTGTGTACATCTCTGCACCCTTAGGGGATTACAGGCGTGACGTTTTGAGTGTTAACTTAATCTATACATATATTATAATAAAATATCTGAAAAACTGAATATTACCCTAGTATTTTTGTTAATTATGTATTAGCCTAGTATTTTTGTTAAAATTACCCTAGAATTTTATTAATATTACCCTAGTGTATTTGTTAATAGTTCTCTGTTATTTTTGTTAATATACCCTAGTATTTTTGTTAATATTACCCTAAAATTTTATTAATATTACCCTAGTATTTTTGTTAATATTTCCCTAGTATTTTGTTAATACCCTAGTATTTTTGTTAATATTTCCCGAGTATTTTTGTTAATACCCTAGTATTTTTGGTAAAGATCCTCATCTTTTGGGAAGATCAGTATCTATTACAACACTTATCGTATCACTACTGAATTTAAAATTAATCTACAATCTATTTGATGAATCCGAACCTCATAAACTTACTTAGTATTCACAAAAGGTACTCGTGTTTGAGACGAAATAAAATCTTAAACACCACTAATATGTAGTATGAAAAAAAATACACACATTTTGTATGACAATCCGACTTTTTGAACGAGTTTTAGTATTTTTTGCGCATAATTTATACATAATATAATAAAAATCCGGGCAAGTGCGAGTCGGCCTCGCGCACGAAGGGTTCCGTACCATTATCTATAAAAAAACACGTTTGTTGTATGGGAGCCCCTTAAATATTTGTTTTATTTTAATTTAATTATTTATTTTTAAAGTCAATATATATCTACATATTCTGTGAATATTTCAAGCGTCTACCTGTTGCCGTTATGAATATAGAGCAAAAACGAGAAAAAAAATCACGTTTGTTGTATGGGAGCCCCCTTGAATATTTATTTTATTCTATTTTTAGTATTTGTTGTTATAGCGGCAACAGAAATACATCATCTGTGAAAATTTCAACTGTCTAGCTATCACTGTTCATAAGATACAGCCTGGTGACAGCCGGACAGGCGGACAGACAGACAGACAAACGGTGGAGCCTTAGTAATAGGGTTCCCGTTTTACCCTTTGGGTACGGAACCCTAAATAGTCATGAAGAATTTTTGTCCGTTTGGCTGTTTATCTGGATGTTTGTTCCGGACTGGCGCAAAAACGGCTGAACAGATTTGGATGAAATTTGGCACACAGATAAGTAGTTTATCACCTGCGGGGTAGTTGCATAACCCACTTAATATGACAATTATTCGCAATCCGCCTTATTACAAAACAAGATTTATATTTTCACATGGCTTAAACCATGGAGTCAGTTTTTGTAATAAGAACGTAACCGTGATTAAAATACCGTTCTTTATACAAAACTAAAAACTTAGTTTGGTACTAAGTTGTCAGTTTTGGGTTTAGGAACTTTACCATAGTCGGAATAAAGATCGAAATTCAATAATGGCTCAATGTTTTAAACCTGGGTCTGAAGATAAACCTTGTTTTGTAATAAGACGGTTTGGGTTTAATTTTGACAGTTCACCCACGTCAATTTTGTTAATTACGTTGTTGAGCAGACGAATTTTTCAAACCTATGAAGTATCTCAATATCCTTTAAAACTCTCGGATTGAGATTGAAAGTGTGTTAAGCAATTAGGGTGCGCGATTAACACAAAGGGTACTTTTAATCCCGGTATAGTACGTTCCCCTGGGATATTTTCCGACATCCACGCGGGCGAAGCCGCGGGCAAAACCTAGTACCTATTGTGATAAAATTTACATTATTTTAATGGATATTACTAATATTTTTTTATAATAATAATAATGAAGTATTAGCCGCTCTATTCTAATTGTATGACTCACGAGCCAATAAAGTTTTTAATAACTTCTTTTTTTACATTTTTTTTTTAACTTGAATGTACCAAAAGAGTTGCGTATTTTTTTTTCTAAATAACTTATACAATATTAGTTTTAGTAAGTATATGCGAAACCCGGAACACGTGTCTAGTATTTTTATGTAGGTATGTATTATTTTTATTTTATCTATGTACAAAATTTCAAAACTGTATCATAAAAAATCACAAAGTTATAAAGGCTTCTACATACCAGCGCGACTTGTCGCGACGACACGGCACAAAGGCCCCGCGTGTCGCGGGACGAGCGGTGCCTTTGTGTCGCGTCACGTCGCGCGACAAGTCGCCCCGGTATGTAGAAGCCTTAAGATTGATATGTTACCGGGTTGTCCGTACAAAAACATGCTAACGGCGCACAGTGGGCTGAAAATCGGCTTTCATAGACATTCGATTTTTTTTTCGAATTGGTCAAATTTTTTGATTGGAATTGTTTAAAACAATCATGACCTTGAGGTATAATTGGTATGACGTCATAGAACATAGTGGAAGATAGACTTTTGATTTTTTTTCAAAATACTTGTATGGGAATTATCATCAAATCTTCAATATCTCAGCTATCGCATATTTGCGCAAAAGAATTCTTTCACACAAAAAATCTCCTATTTTTTTGCCAATTTTTGATATATTTCACTTTTATGGCAGAGGTGCGATGAAAAAGAAAAAAAAGAAAAATAATTTTATTATTTTTATTTCTTCATTTATAACGATTATAAATGAATTTAATTACGCATTAGAATAATATAACAAAGAATATATAGCACAATAGTCTAGGCCATCGTGAGCCGCTTTTTTAGTCATTGATTTTTATACTACCTAGCAGAAAAACAGCATCTTATACGTAAAAAAACAATTCTTAAATTGTTGACAACAAATACTCGACTTTATCGGAAGCCTGACCCTTTTAGCCTATAACAATTACCGAGAATTATTGCTAATAGGTACCTACCTATTAACTAATAGGTAGGTGATCACTGATCACCTAATTTAAGTTTTATTATGACAATGAAGGGTTTTTAGGCTAATTACTAATCGTTCTCCAGAGGAACTTACAGAATCACTGTGCAGGTGCCTAATGAGTTATAATCATTAGGGTTAATTTAGTTCTGTACAGATATCTCACAGGTATTTAAAGTGCAGTATTGGGAACAATTATTCAGTTCACATTGATTTCCCCTTGTGTTAACAGTGAAATTGTGCTTGCAAAAAATGGAGAGTTTATCTACTTACCTAGATTTCTTCATGATTTTGAAGAATTCGGGGAAGTACAGTGACAGCCTTGCACTATATAATGCTGCAGTTTCTCGTTTGAACTTAAATCTCTCCGATGAAGATAATTTAACATTAAAAGAATATTGCAGAAGGATTACACTAGCTATTACAAGGAAATGGAAGCAAGCCAACAGAAAACTGGAGTGTTTCTTAAAGGAACACAAAAACTGGCTTGAGACTGATATTGATTGGCCTAGTTGCATAAAAGTACCTGCTGCTTCAGGCATTGTGGATTCTGAAGTAAATGCCATATCTCCTCAACCTTCCACATCTACATCAGCAGCAATATCAGTTGGAACAATGACAAAAAGAAAGGCACCAACTCGTAAACCATTTCAAGATCTAGGAAAGAAACAAAAAAGAAGGAGAATTACAGATCAAGAAAATTGTGAGTCCAGTGAGATAGCATATGCTGCTATCATAAAGATGAGACAAGAAGGAAAGGAGAATATTGCTTCAGCACTAGAATTCATGTTGACAAATCCAGGAGCTGCTGATAAGTTCAATAATTTAATTCATCAATCGTCGGCCAAGCAAGTTTTCACACCCGAGAAGGCACTTGGCATATTTCTCTCTTTAAAATTATCTAAGTGGCAATATATAACATTGAGAGAAACAGCCATACGTGAAGGCGTAAAAGATTTGTATCCATCTTATTACAAAGTTCAACAGGCGAAATTACAATGTTATCCTTCCAAACAAACAATAACAGTGACGGATTCATCAGCAAAAATTTCTCTTCAAGGATTATTAGATTTAACAGTCAAAAGAATCTTCGACAGTTTACCTGAGTGCGTAGAACAGAAACAGTTAATATTATCGAAATGGGGATTTGACGGTGCGTCTAGCCAGAGCAGATATAAACAGACAATGGACAGTGAAAATGATGATTCTAGTGTCTTCATGACATCATTAGTTCCATTGAAACTAATCAATGGCAGTGACACCATATGGAAAAACCCGAAACCCTGTTCTTCATCATTTTGTCGTCCCGTGCGATTTAGCTTCATGAAAGAAAGCAAACTGGTTGTCAATGAGCATTTAGACAGTATGAAAGAAGAAATAAAAGCGTTGAGACCGACAGATAGTGGCAGCAACAAGGTCACCCATGACCTTAAGATGACCATGATCGATGGCAAGGTCTGCACTTACATCTCTGAAGCCAAAGCCAGCTCAGTTTGCTATTTATGTTTGGCAAAACCTTCAGAGATGAACAATTTAACGGAAGTGTTAAAAAGGCCTGTTTCTGAGAATTTATACGAATTTGGGCTGTCTTCGTTACATGCACGCATCAATTGCATGGAATGCCTTTTAAATATTTCTTACAGACAAGATCTTAAAAAATGGATGGCAAAAGGGGAAGAAGATAAAGCTATTCTGCAGGCAAGGAAAAAAACAATCCAAGACGGTTTCAAGCGGGAACTGAACCTGATCATAGGTGTGGTTAAACAAGGCTCAGGAACAACCAACGATGGAAATACAGCACGGAGATTTTTTGAATTTCCGGAAAAAACCGCAGCCATTACGGGTCTGGATGAGAATTTGATTCGGAGATTTGCTGTTATTTTACAGGCTATTACATCAGAAGAAAATATATATATTGAAAAATTTAAAGAGTACTGCCTAAAGACAGCAGAGAGGTATTTGGCACTTTATAACTGGTATTACATGTCGTCAACTGTGCACAAGTTACTTGTACATGGGGCAGATATTATAGCTTGTAATGCAGTAGTACCAATTGGGTGTCTTTCAGAAGAAGCATCAGAGGCTCGTAATAAGGACTTTCGAAGATTTAGATGTCATCATTCAAGAAAAAAGAGCAGACAATGTTCTAATGAAGACATTCTAAACATGCTTCTTCTCACTTCAGACCCTCTCATTTCTTCAGTTAGACCAATTATGGATGTAAAGAACAGGAAAGCTCTCTTCGCTGAAACTCGGGATCTTTTGGATAACCTGCAAGAACCCGATGTCGAATTTTGCGATATAAATCAATTAGATTCCGAATCTGAATCAGAATCAGAATGTAGTGATTGTGACTAACAGTAGGTTAAGATGTTTTTGTTTATTTACTAACTTTTTATTAGTTTTACTTTTGTTAGTATTAATTTAGAGCATGTCTGTAAATAATCAATTAAATTTTATTTTTAGAATGTATTTAGATTTAGGTACTATTTTTGTTCTATTTTTTTTTTATATAAAACTATTTAAAATTTAAATGTAAGTCATATTTGTAGTTGTATATTATATGTTTAACTGTTATTATACCCTAATGATAATAACCCATTAGGCACAGTGATTCTGTAAGTTCTACCTCTGGAGAACGATTAGTAATCAGCCTAAAAACCCTTCATTGTCATAATAAAACTTAAATTAGGTGATCAGTGATCACCTACCTATTAGTTAATAGGTAGGTACCTATTAGCAATAATTCTCGGTAATTGTTATAGGCTAAAAGGGTCAGGCTTCCGATAAAGTCGAGTATTTGTTGTCAACAATTTAAGAATAGTTTTTTTACGTATAAGATGCTGTTTTTCTGCTAGGTAGTTTAAAAATCAATTATTAAAAAAGCGGCTCACGATGGCCTAGACTATTTTGCTATATATTCTTTGTTATATTATTCTAATGCGTAATACAATTCATTTATAATCGTTATAAATGAAGAAATAAAAATAATAAAATTATTAATAATTTTTTTCTTTTTCATCGCACCTCTGCCATAAAAGTGAAATATATCAAAAATTAGCAAAAAAATAGGAGATTTTTTGTGTGAAAGAATTCTTTTGCGCAAATATGCGATAGCTGAGATATTGAAGATTTTATGATAATTCCCATACAAGTATTTTGAAAAAAAATCAAAAGTCTATCTTCCACTATGTTCTATGACGTCATACCAATTATACCTCAAGGTCATAATTGTTTTAAACAATTCCAATCAAAAAATTTGACCAATTCGAAAAAAAAATCGAATGTCTATGAAAGCCGATTTTCAGCCCACTGTGCGGCGGCGCGGCGGCGGGCGCCCGGCCCTCGCGCCGTTAGCATGTTTCGCCTCCAGGGTCGTCTTGCGCTCATTGATAATAATTTGGCAGTAGGTACCAGGTAACCGTACGGTGATTGTATTGTAAGTAATTAAATGGTGATAACGTTTTCCATCACACTTAAATATTTTTGGGACAAAATATAACATGGTGTAAAAATTATTTAAATCGATTCAGTTCCTTATTCTGAACAAACTATATTCAGGTTTCGCATATACTAAAAATACTACATAAACTAAAAATAATTATTACTTACTTACTTATTTAGTTATTTAAAGTAAAACATAGTTATAGTTTACTGACGACTGAGCAGCTATTCTGCATTGTTTATCACAATATTTTAAACTTTTCCAAACACGGAAGGAAATATTTAGTTCCGGTGATCTTAAACATAAGATTTTATTTTTAATACAAAGAACGCCTTGACTTTGAAAATATTTGCTAACGGAAATTTCCTTTAACGGATATTCCAAGAAGACTAAAAATGGATATGTAATTTATTCAAAGTTCCGATTTGAATATTCCGCCGTCGTTTTGCTGACAATGACCCAAGTCAATGACGTTATAAACTTGTAATCGGTCAGTCATTGAGATTTCAAAACTGTTGTTTATAATCATAACATAACATTATCATCACGCCTGTATTCCTCGAAGGATTGGGCAGAAGTGTACCCACCTTTCGCTAGTTATGTTTAAGTCCCTATTGGGGCGAGCCTATTGCCAACAACCGGGCACAAATCCAAACTCGAGCTGCAGAAAATCCAGAAGGAAAAACCAAATAACATTGCCCGACCTGGGAATCAAACCTTACGCTAAGCTGTAGCACTTGCGGCAACTAACTAACGAGACAGTGTTTTATTGGGTTTATATAAAGGTATTTTACCTTGATTTTGAGTGGACCTTCTTGAAGTAAAACTTCTTTACACAAGCTTGACTTGGGGAGTAAGCTGGTGAATGCGCGTCGAGAGCGTTACGGAACGAGGCGAACGGAAGTTGTTTAAATTTTAAACATGGAACACCATGACACCGCCGCGGGCCGTCCCGCTTAAATAGGTTTTTTTTTAATTCACACTGGCTGTTTATACACTCACAAGACCGCAGCTTTTTTGAAGTAAAACTTCTTTTGCTAGCGAACGGTATTTCTGTTTTACTTCAGTCGTGTGGTCTAAAGGACACACTTTTTGTTTCAAATTAAAATTCGTACTTTATTTATGAGGGTATTAGCTTGCACAAAAAAGCCACTTCTATTATTCTTCTCATAAATAATCACTGTAAAAGTCTTTTAAATTGCGTGTGTCAGAAATGTGTGGTGATATTTAAGGGTGCCATCAAACTGAACAACTTTTCCATGGGACCAACATAGTAATCGCGAAAAAATAATCAGCTGTCCCATACAGATTTTAAATAAAAATTAAATATGACCACAAATTTCTTATGCACGCTGATTATTTCCACTTTAATTAAACTGAACCCTGATTTATTACTGCGGGTATTAAATCTGTTCTAAGCCGTATTTTCTACAAAGATACAATCTAAAATCTTCCATACCATTAACTACTATTAACCATTAGCATAGGTGTGACCATGTCCAAATCAATCGAATAACGAAAAATTAACGCTAGTCTAACGTAGAAGGTCAAAAATATGACAAAAAAAACTTTGTCACTATGTTTCCATCCCAAATATAGAAATTAACAATAAGGAAACTATGCGTGTGCTTTACCAAACATGGAAAAAAATCGGAAATATCAATGATTAATAGTTAAGATTATCTAAATATTTCGTTATGATAATTTAAAGCATCTTAACGTTAGTGGACATTGAGAATGATTCATTTGTTAATAAAAGTTTGTTCGTGACTTCTTCCGCGATTTCAGATTTTCTCCATACAAACTCGATCACCACAGTTTAACCCTTTTAGGGGTTTTGAAGTGAAAACTTCATTAGGCGCGGTGAGCACTTTTTGGGTGAACAAAAATCATGGAACTCGCGTCATCGTCACCGAACGCTTTCCATGAGCTATATGTATACTGTTTTCACTTCTATCGGCAGTCCCCAAAGACTGCCCGCATGTTTTTGATGTGAAACTCTATTCTATGCGCACGTAAAACCGATTGCTGGCAGGGAGATGCATGCGGCGCGGCGTGGCGATTCACCGCTCACTCAGCGCGCGCGGTCGCCCAGCTACGCGACCCTGACCTTTTTAGGGTTCCGTACCAAAATGGTAAAAAGGAACCCTTATGGTGAGACAAAGTCTGTCTGTCTGTCTGTCTTTCACACCTAGATATCTCAAGAACTACTAATGTGATAGCATTAGTAGTTCTTGAGATATCCAGGTGTGACTTGAAATTTAGAAAGTTTTAGATGACGTTTGCCCAACTATTTTGCAAACAAGAAAGAAATAAAAAAAAACATATGGTTTTTGCAAAAGGGACTGAAAGGGGGTCTTTAAAAAGTCTTAATAAATTGAAGTGGGGCTACTAGGGCATGTGGGGTATCATATGAAAGAACGCTGTTTGGACATTACCAAAAAAAAAATTTTTTTGTTCGGCAGCATAGTTTAATATATCAGCAATGTTATTCCTCAAAAGTCAAGCTGTCTTTATCCCAAATTTTATCAAAATAGGGTCAGTGGTTTAGATGACGTGACAACTAAACAAGTAAAATGACAGACATACTGTCGCATTTATAATGTTATTAGTAGGTATACATAATTGTATTCCTCTGACGTTACTTAAAGATCTAAGTAAATAAAAGAAGATTTATTTGCACTGTATGGTGTTTGCGAATTAGTGGTGTTAATGTTTTTCTTAGTTTTTATTTGTGTGTACATAAGTTTAGCGGAAGGTCTTGAGCGGTGTTGGGAACTTTGTAAGAACTTCGTTATTTACATTATAACTAAAACAGTACTGTCTTTCGATTTTAGTGTTAAGTATTGTCCCACAAAAAATATGTACTTACTTAGTCATTGTTTCTTCCGGTGCAGCGGTGTATCAGTAAAGACGTCATCACAACTATTTGCTGTACTAATAACGTTACTGAGTGTCCCGAACGAGTTCAAATGAAAAGAGTTTTACAAAAATTGGGAAAAACTTAAAACACAGAGGCAGATTAAACTTTTTACAAAAAAATAGTAACCGACTTTCAAAAATAACACTACAAAGTGAATAATAACTTTAATTTCGGAAGTCGGTGTCTTTGGATCTGTATTTGAGTTTTTTGCCACCGACTTCCGAAATTAAAGTAATTTTTTTGTAGTACTTTTGGAAGTCGGTTATTATTTTTTTGTAAAAAGTTTTTTATTTTTCACTTTTTAGTGGGTTAGTTTTGAATTTATCGAAGTGATTTAAATAGCCTAATATGAACTGCTCATCCACTTTTACCAGATATTGCTTTTCCCGATGCTGGGACGTTGATTGTTGAGGAGTTCTCCTGGTAAGAACCAGGAGAACTGCCACTCACTATATGCATAGTGACGAGCATAAATTGCTTAGCAACCACATATAAGTACCTAATCGAATCGCAACCCGTTAAATAGGTAGGTTCTTATTATTATAAATTGTTCCGGTGGCCATCTGTGATCTCCATCATCAGTGCCACTTCACCAAATGATGATTTCCGAGAGCAAATGCACGAGGTACTATAAAAAATACCCAAATCGCTATAGGTTTGACTATAAAATTTGAGGGTTTTCCTCGATTTCCATGGGATCCCCTCATCAGATTCTAATTTGGTGGCAATGGGACCACCTCAGGAGAATATTTCAAACAAAAAAAATATTTTTTTGGAAGTCGGGCACAAAACTGATAGAAGTGGACAAAACATAGAATGGGGTACAAAACTGATAGAATGGGGGCCAAAACTGGTAGATTGGGGAACCCAACTGGTAGATCAGGGCACAGAATTAATAGAATAAGGCACAAAACTGACAAAGTGACACAAGACTGAGGAAATGTACAGAAAACATAATTTCCTGCCATTTTAAATAAATAGTAATAAGGACGTAGACGTTGTTAAAACGAATTAAACACTAGTCTTTCCCTATTATCTTAGACAACTTATTAATATGCAATATTGGCTTACGAAGTAAAAATGACAAAAGATGAATTTTACGAGTAATTTAGTTTTTAATATTTATTTGTACCTGGATGTGTTTGATGCCAGATACCTACCTAATGAAAATTCTAATAACATTAGAAATCTAACAAAAAAATGTTTTTGTTTTATTGTTTTTATAAATGACATCACGACTTGTTTCCCCGAAGGTTTAGGTAGCGGTGTACCCAAAGTACCCACATGTCGCCAGTTATCTTTAAACGACAACCGACTTTTAATGATTTTATACTGAAGATCAAGTCTAAACGAGTAGTGTTAATGATTTGAAAAAAATATATGTTAAATAATTTAATATGTGAATATTTTAGATTATGTTTATATTACTTGAAATTAATTTGTAAAGTTATGACTAACGCGGATAAAAAACTGAGAATGGCGCAAAATCTACCAAAGCGTATTTTTCTGAAACCTTCACCAATTTAAAGACAATTTAATTATTGATCTTTTAGTATACGCGTTTTATTAAAATACCTTTTGTTTTGTGTATAATAAATTAATAATGCGTCAAATTGGGGACAGCGCTCCTTGATGGGCGAGTCCTATTACTGGCTGAACGTACGACATGTTGCGTGAGTTCAGTACAGAACACGCAAGCTAACTACTCAAGGGCTCTGGCATATATCTCCGTCTTAAGTCCCATGTAATAGGGAGCGAGCCTATCGCCACAAACTCAAACTCAAAGCATTTTCTGGGTACATTATTCTTCGTCTGTCGTTCCTTTAAGTGAGATCAATGTAAAAAAATAATAATATAAGATTGCAAGATTACAAACAAGCCCTGGCAGATAAGAGATGACCAGTCTCAACTGACGGCGCCCGTTCACGAACATGACGCGTCGATCAGCACCATCCAGCTCAACCATTTTGTAGAGAACCGAATGATCTAACACACGCGTCACCATCAGCGAGACATTTAAGTGAGCATACTCAAGTGAGCATGACATACTCTCAAGTATGTCATGCTCACTTGAGTATGTTGACTTTAAAAAGCTTAGCAGTTGAGACTGCCAGGCTTTTTAAAGTCAACTTATATCATAACATAATAAAGGGCTCCATGGTACACACATTTACCAAATTTAAAAAAATGCTTCTAAATTATACAAAACTGTAGCTTGCAATGTATTTGAAAGATTAATAAAAAAATTCTAGCAAAAGGAAAATTATGATTATTTATTGAAGTATTCAACAACTAAAACTTGACACAATCTGGGCACAGACCTAGACTCCGGGCTGTTACTGAGAACTTCCTAATAGAAAAACCCAATAGCATTTTGTCTAACCTGGGAATCGAACTCAGGATCTAGCTCAGCAGTAGCGCTGGCGACCACTAGATCAATGAGGCAGTTATTGATTTTTAAACTTTTCTCTTTTTTATAATGTCTATTTTTATAATGTATATTTTTTATAATGTATATTTTTTCTAAAAACAAAAGAAGTATTTAAGGAGCGTAGCAGGTGGCGTTCTATAGTTTCTGCCTACCCCCGTGGGAAGAAGGCGTGAGTTTATGTATATATTCTTTCTAGTAATTATTTACACTTCAACAAGTGTGCCTACTTAATGAGGATCAATTTTAAAAGTGAGCTGTGCCCCTTTTTCATTGAGTTTGGTAGTTTAAGTGTGTACTTAAACTACCCTACCCTAACTATCTTTTTTGCAGAACGTTTGGTAGTTTGGTTGTCTGTGTGACAACCAAACTACCAAACGTTCTGCAAAAAAGCTCTTTCAAAGTCCTACTTAGTAGCAGAGCTTTGGGTACAAGTTTTATACGTGACTAGCTTGCCTTCTACCCACGACTTCGTTCGCGTGAAATGTCTTGTTTGAAGTTATTATCCTATAACACTCGGCAATATTGTCGCTTCCCATTAGCGAAAGAACTTCCGGAATCGAGTCAGCAGTTCCGAAGATTACCAACTGCATAAACTCACAAAACCTCTTTATAATATTAGTACTTATAGATGATTAGCCATCTTCAAGGGGCTTGTGGCTAGTAATAACAGCCGCATCGATCAGGTTAAGCTACGCTTGCCGCGGTTGGTCCGTGGATGGGTGACCATGTTTACATACCAAGACCCTTCCCTGCCTCGGAAAGCACGTTATGGCGTTGGTCTCGGCTGCCATTCGTGGATCTTTAACAGTCGTCAGAAGCCCGAAAGTCTGACAACCAGTTTTACCAAGGGGTATCGTAATAACCAGTAACTGGGTTGTGGAGGTCAGACTGGCAGTCGCTCCATGTAAAATACTGGTATTCCGCTCCAGTTAGACTGGAAGCCGACCCCAACATGGTTGGGAAAAGGATAGGCAGATGATGATTAACCATCTTCAACCACAAGTAGCCACGTGATTAATATGGCTATCATTAAGGCGCTGACAAGAGGCAAATGATCTAAGAAGGCTTGTCTTAAACAAAAAAATCGCCAAATCTATATAGTTTGTGGTAGCGGAAAAAATATATGTTATTCTTGAACTTAATTCTCAGAACTTGGTTGTTACCAAAACATGTTTAGAAAAAAAATCTCGATTCAAATTAACGGTAAACTAACCCTTTACTTTGAATTTCAATCCAAAATATCTGTATTAAATATCAACGTACGGTTGGTATTTAATATTATATATTAATTTTTTTTTTTCTCTGTTAGTGTTAATCATGGTCTGGCAGTTTGAGTCATATAAGCGGCCTACCCAAATGTCCTTTCTTTGGTATTGATCGTCGCATCGTTGAGCTCCTTAAGTTCTGAGTAGAGCTGTACGATTACTGACAAATGCGTGCACTGACTGGTCAGGTCCCCTCAATCTGTGTGGTTCTTTCCTCAAAAAACCATTTCAGACACCAATCTACATGGTCTGCACATGATCTGACCAAGATTATGTCTGGATTTAAAAGAAGACTGTGTTTGTTTCGGCCTTTCATCTCAGAGTAGTCAGATACGAAACGCCGACCTCATCTAGTTTTTAAAATATGATTGACGTGTAAAAGTGTTTGTACAAACCTACCTATAGAAATAAAAATCATTTATCATTTAATAATTAACAAGAACGTCTTAAGGCTTCTACATACCGGCGCGACTTGTCGTGCGACGCGACGTGACACAAAGGCACCGCTCGTCGAGCGACACGCGGGGCCTTTGTGCCGCGTCGCGTCGCGCGACAAGTCGCGCCGGTATGTAGAAGCCTTTATTTGTATGCAGAACTTAGTTGTTTCTTCGATTACTCTACTCATTTTTAGTAAATAAATAATTGCTTCATATTTTGCAATAAATTACAAGCGCTGTGTCATAGCGCTTCTCTTTCTTTTGTATGCAGTCTGACAGTTACAGCGGTTTACCTGTTGTCAGCGTCTTAAGATCATCACACGTGTGATGATGATGATCAATCGGTTTTTTTGCCCACCAACTAAAACATTTATAACATAGGTAATAATATAATAATTGCCTGTCTCTACAACAAATTGTTACAAAAAGTCTGTAACTATGTATGATTAAATTTTTAAATAAATAGGTATAATCACTTAGTTTTTGCTTCATAAGTGTGTATGTAAACGTATTTATTTTGTTATTTATCATTGTATGAATTCGACACTAGGATTTGATTTAGGTTATTTACTAGTTTCGATATTAAATAACTTTTAGTGAAATTAAAATTATAAATTAAGGAATTTAGTGCATGCTCTTGAGTAGTTTGTGTGCGCGTAGGTGTGTGTTTTTGTTGTGTTTTGTTGTGTATGTGTGAGTGTGGTATTATGTTAGTGTGTGTGTGTGAGTGACTGTGCTTGGTGTGTGGACTTTGGGTTATAATATCTGAGAGTTTGTTTGCCTACATTACTAATTAACTATCACGAGTATTGTTCTTTAATTAAGTTAAGCCGCTGCGTTTGCTGTGTGTCTAATCAATTTATTTTCTTTATTATTTTTTTTCATTATGGCAATTTGTGAAACTAAATGAACTCTTAAAACATTCTGCTTATTTTTCTTCTGTTTAGCTCTAATTTGTCAGAATATTCCGCCATTATTCATCATCCGTGTACAAAAATACGTCAACAAAAAAACTCATGCATGATGCTTTTAGCACTATAATAATTTAGACTAAATTAATCGCTAATATCCTAAGTCAACATAAATAACTTGTGCTCATATTAGATTCCACGTCATCCATTCTAAGAATCGAAAGACAATGTTGTTGTTTTTCTTGATATAAGTGCTCGAGGATAATTACGATCAGGAGGGTGTACCTAATCACCTATCTCCATACAATGGTGATCTTTTAACCCTAAATATAATTATTTGCACGTGACTAACGTCTGAGATCTTTACCTAACTGATACCTAGTACTTAGTGTAATTGATTAGGTAAGGTTATTTTTTATTTTTGTATAATAATATTTACATATAATACATATACGCTAACGGACTTAAAAAAATAATAATATGTACCTACATGTGTATAAAAAATGGCCGTAGTATTTTTTTATTATTTATTTAAATATCCATTGAACTTGACACATCGGTCAAAGATTTTAAAGTTTTTTTTTACTTTTATTATTTGTTACATTGCTGGGCAAAGGTCACGCCAATACACAAAAAACTATGGGGAATATTCAAGTTATAACTATAATTTATAAAATAACCCAGTCAAACCGATAGAACTCTGATTAATTCAGTAAAAGCTTCTGAAAATAAAAGATGAGGTTTTTATTAGAAACTAGCTGACGTTGTCATGTCAATTGTTCATAAGTACAAAAATCCCATAGAAAAAAGGTAATTTAGTTTTTCCCGAATTTGGAAATTTTCCGGCTAACTCGACGACGATATTCGGACTATTACGAAAATTTTAAAACAAAAAATAGCCTAATCGGTCCAACCGTTCTTGAGTGATGCGCTCACCGACGCATTTCATTTTTCTATACAAATAAATAAAGTTTGTAATGTCAAAATAACAGCTTTTTACTAAATGCATATACAGGCTGTGTCGTAAATAGTGGTCCATCGTGAAAGGGCCGATACATGGTATATTCAGCTATCACATACGATAATTTGTTTTTTTTTCTATAGGTCACAGAATAAAATATTTTTTTTAAAAATACCTTGCTTTACTAATTTGGTAATTTCTATAAATTACATTATTTTTTTATTAAAATAATGAAATCAAATTGAAATCTAATGTAAAAGGAATGACCAAATTAGTAAGCAAGGTAAACATAATTATTATCATTCAATAAAATATTTCCCAAAAAAATATTTTATTCTGTGACTTATGGACAAAAAATTTGTCGTATGTGATAGCTGAATACGGTGTATCGGCCCTTTCACGTTGGATCACTATTAACGACACACGCTGTATATGAAAGCTTAAACGGTACTTATAACAAAAAAACAATGTTTAAAATTTTTGTCTGTATGTCTGTCTGTTTGTTCCGGCTAATCTCCAAAACGGCGCGCGGCGGGACAGATTTTGACGGGACTTTCACTGGCAGATAGCTTAATGTTACAAGGAGTAACTTAGTTGTTAACTTAAATGTTAAAATGATCACGAAAAGGTTAATAAATTAGTTAATTAGTAATTAAACTAAAAATCTAGATAAATTCTATACACTAATGAAGTATGTCCAAAGGATCTGTTTCTTTGCTACAAAAACTGATTTATGTTTCCGCACTAAAAGTAACTTTTTATGAAGTCATTGATTTTTTTACTAATATTTTAGTAGTAGCAAACTATGTAGCTACCTAATTAAGTAGTTAAATGTCAAATTTTGGTACTTTTTTCTTTATGTTTTTTTTTTGTACTTTTATAACTTGATTCTGAACGACACGTTTTTTTAGTTAAAAGTAAAATACCTACCTAAACTTAGATTCAGATTCATATTAAAAGTTAGTTTCATTAATAAACTCGTAAAGGCTCGTACAGACTGGTGCAATATCGCGGGAATGACGCGACACTAGTAGGACAATTTCTATGTTGGTGCCTGTCGCACCCGCGATTTCGCGTAAGTCTGTAAGAGCCTTAATAACAGCGTGTGTCAGAAACGTGTGGAATGTGGTAAAATGGTGAAAACCACGCGGGCGAACCTGCGGGCGCAGCTAGTATAGAGGGCTAGATATAATAGATATTCCGGTTTTCAAATATTCAACAAACTACCTAAATCGATAAAAGCTTCAAAAGACTTACATACTTTCAAAAAAACACTCCATAAGTTCCTAATACAGAGAGCATATTATACTATAACTGAATATTTAGAAGACAAATAAAAACGTAACACTGTAGCGGCATCAACATCGCCACATACGAACAACGCGCACACTGACGTCACGCGAATCCTGCATCGCGCAATCAGAGTTTACTACGCAACTAGCATATATACAACGTCCCGACATCAACCGTCGGGCAGTTGCCCACCAGACACAACACCCGTCTGGTCGGAGGATCCTCCCTTTTCTATGGTGGATGAGTGAACTTTACACCCTGTTCCTCATGCCACCAAAACACCTCTTTCTCAAATGTATTTATTACCTACTTACTTTAGTTAATAAGTTTAATATTTATATATTTTTTTTTTATTTAATTAATAAGTTTACTTAATAATAACTATTGTTACCATAATTTTTATTATTTTGTTTGTTTATGTTTATTGCTAAAGTTTTTAAGACTTTTACTTAGCAGTATTTAACCTGTACACCTATTCTGTGTAAGAAAATGTTTGTACGCCTTACAGGGCAGCCATAGTGACACATTTTATTTTATTTTATTACAACATGTAACAACATTATACCTATTTGTACAAATAAATTTGAATTTGAATTCGAATTCAGTCTTCAATATAAATAACTCTCGGGGATGGCCCATACGTCTGTTATGCAATTAAAAACTTTTTACTAAAGTGACTAAAAACATTAAATTGTATGCATAAGAGCGCTTTGACCTTGCACAGTCAATAATTGCAAGTATTAAAATTACCTGTTCCTGACTAATTACTTAGTATACACGTGTTTGTTTTAAAAAAGCACAAATTTGAACAGACCCGAAAATTATCTAGCAATTAATAATATTTTTAGCAATAAAATGAAACTATTAGCAACCATTTTTCCTCTTCATAAACACTATCGTACGATTTGAGATATTTTAAAATTAAATGCATTGGTATTGTGATTTTAAGATCCCGAAATAAAATGCTTAATATACAGAATGATAATATTATTTTATTTATTTATGGAGTAGGTAATAACTTAAATTAAGCCACGATAGGCAGCAATGATGAATGCATCACTGCTGTAAATGTGCTGAGCAATTTACTGAGATAGCCAATGCTTAAAATAATATCCATAATTTGATGTGTATTAATAAAGTTCAACGGACCTACTTAATTGTTGTAAAATTTTAAATTTAACATCATTTTAAATATTATGAATCAGACAAAAAGCGACTCAAATACCTTTATACAACCTGTGGGTGTATACTACTATGGGTACACATCTGCCTAACCGTTCGGGGAAAACAAGGCGTGATGTTTTGTTATGTTTATAACACGTAACTGACGTTGGTTTGGTACAGAAGAAGAAAAGAGCTGAGAAAGAGAGCAGAAAAGCTACATATCTACATCAATTATAATAAAGAAGCAGATTTTCCCAAAACCACGTTTAAATAAACAAAGAACCGGACAAGTGCGAGTTGAATTACCATGTTTTTTAACAAGAACAAACTTAACATTGTAGTTGAAACACATTTTCTCCTGTACATTCCAACTGCAATTGTAAGTTTGTACGCACAATATTCAGTTATTTTTGGTTTTCCTGTAATCAAAAGGACCATTTTCTGTATTTTTTTTAAATGTTTGGCTCTGTACCTAATTTCGGAGATACGGAATGGTAAATTTTCATTTATTTTCTTACATATGTTAGAAACGATTTATTTTAAAATTATTAAAAATATAAAATTAAGACCCTCACAACAAGCCCTTTCGTTTTGATGTGAAACATCTATAGCCGCACGTAAAACCGATTGCTGGCGGGGCGACGAATGCCGCGTGGCGACACGTCGTCACTATACAGTCTATAATCTAGTAGTTTGTAAATAATTTCGATGATTCACATCTGCCAGGCGTTCCGTTACGGCTCAATTTTTTTATTGATATGTCACACGGTACCGTTTGAAAAACATTATTTTTATTTTCTAATTTGCCCTCCAAAAGTGACCCACATATTCTAAATTCATTTGTTTACTTTACACGCCCGTGTCTGGGTCACAGAATTTCATGTGTACCAAATTTCAGCTTAATCGGTCTAGTAGATTCGGAGCAAATCGGCTGTGACAGACGGACCGACAGACAGACACACGATTAATCCTATAAATATTCAATTTTTAGGGTTCCGTACCAAAATGGTAAAAAGGAACCCTTATGGTGAGACTAAGTCTGTCTGCCTGTCTGTCACACCTGGATATCTCACTTGAAATTTAGAATAGTTTTATTTTAGATATCATTTGCCCAACTATTTTGCAAACAAGTAAGAAATTAAAAAAAAAAATATATATATAAAGATTACAGGAAAAATAAAACAATGTCTCTAAATAGCACAGTTTTTTTTTTCTTTTAGAGGTACGGAACCTTAAAAATAATCTAAAAATAATTAAAGTAAACAATTGTGTTTACTTTTATAATAGAAACATCTATTTTTTATGCCTATTTAATTTTATCTGGTTTAAAACCCATGTCAACGTCTGTGGTTGGCAATTTTCGACAACGAATCACAACTATGGGTTCTGTGATATTTGACAGCACATTCATCAGTCAGAGACCTGGGGACTCCGAACATAAATCTGAAGTATCAGCCTAATGTTCAGTCGTTTCTTTACTGCGGCTAACTATCGCTGATAACGGTGAAAAAAAAAAAGACTGCTGAAGAGATAAGCTAAAGTCAAAACTGTGACTTATATTTTTTACTTAATAGGAAATTTTGGAAGTTATAAAACGGCCGAACATTCGGCCGATACTTCGGTTTAACGCTTTGGAGCAGACCCCCTGGCTTACCCCCTGGCTTAGGCCCGGTTTCCACCAAAGCGGAGAAGAGCGGAGAGGAGAGGAGACGTTTTGTAAACGACCAATAAGATACCATTATCGTACCATCGCATTGAAATAACGATATCTTATTGGTCGTTTACAAAACGTCTCCTCTGTTTGAGTTTGAACCGTCAGAAATAAGGTGTCTTAACAGGTTTTCTGTTTGTTTCAGGCTGAAATATGGTTGTAGGCACCCTAAAACAGGTCCCCAGCAGGGGGCGGATATCAATAATGAAAATACAAAACTTCACGATACAGAAAAGACGTAAGTATAACCCGTTCTCTTTTTTACTAAAATACATGCAACACGTGAATTAAAAGATGCACGTTTGTATTAAAAATAACACATGAATAATTTAAAATGTTAGGTAGAATGGAAGGTCAGTTACCTACATCTTGATTTAGAATATAATGAACTTGGAATAAGACTTAATTCTGTGTTTCCCAAAGTTTAGATCAATCGATCAGCGATCTGCCAATTTTAGATCGCCCGATCAGAAAATATAGCTGTCGGTTCAGTGAACTAAAAAAAACATCGCGCCTTCCTGTAATATAATCAAAATCTATAATTTCATTTTTTATAATCCATTGCAACAAAATTGGACCCAATAAATTATGCACATTAACAATTGGCACTTCTGTTGCAAAATCAGCTTTGAGTTATTGTTACAGAAGTGCCTATTATTAATTGTGTGTCATATTAAAAAAAAACATTAAGATGACAAAGTTTACTAAGAAGAGAAATAATCCTAAATAAACCCAAAAAGTATTTGTTTTTAAATTCTATTGGTACTCGAGGCTCATTTTGCAAAAACAAAGAAGTTATGTTTTTATCATGTTATTAAACTCTCCACTGATTTTAATCGAATTTTTGATTTTGAGGTCCTAAAAAAGAAAAAAGTCTAACACTAGTAGTTACGTACTGATCCGTAGGTGCTATTTGTGGAATAACATTTTAAATAACAAATTATTCCTAACTAATGGCACCTGCGAAAAATATCGATAGGTGCTGAATGTGGAATCGCTCAGATGCCATTTGCTCAGGTGCCGTTTAAGCGGGTGTCCAATGTGGAATACGTCATTATGATTTAATAAGAAATGCTATAATGTCATTTTGATAAATATAGTCGCGGTTTGTGCACCATCTCTTCTTAACAATTTGTACGCCACGATACGCGGCTGAACATGACAGAACATTTCTGTATTTAATATCTTGAATGCAATGTATGTACATCATGTTTATACAAATAAATAAACTTACTTACTTAATATTACAGCTGTTTTCCTCTTTTTGTAGATTCTGTCATCAAACTGGCGTATGGAATCCTGCTGATGGTCATTAGCGTCATTATGGCTGCTATAAATCCTATAGAAATAGCTACTAATTGGGTAAGTGCTTTGTTTAATCCTTTTTTCAACACTAATAATTAAGAAGTACCTACATGAGACCCTATAACATGGGACTTAACATAACTGGCGAAATGTGTGTGCACCTACTTAACTATAGGTAGTATACCTCTGCCTATCCTTTCGGGGAATATAGGCGCGATGTTATCCTATGTCAATGAAGTGCTTAAAAGAACCTGTATTTTTCACACAGGATAAGCAACGAAAAATTCGACATTTGGTAAAGATAATTAGTTAATTACCTTTAACAAACACACGGGCGCAAAAAGAATATTTGACGGCACGGTTAGCGCAGTTAGTTAAGCGATTGACTGCTGCGCTGCGTGTCGCGGGTTCGATTCCCGCACGGAACAAATATTTGTATGACCTACAAGTAGTTGTTCCGGGTCTGGCTGTTTGTGTATGTGAATTTAAATGTTTGTAAACGCACCCACAATACAGGAGAAATTCCTAGTGTGGGGCAACGTTTAAAAAAAAAAAATATTATTATTAAAATTTCAAGTCTTTAGAATCAAAGTTTTTAAAAGTTATGCCCCGGTCTTGAATTCTTGGAATTTTTACTTGATAATCCACCTTCGTACAACATGAAGGTACCCAAATCAAAAATCCAAAATTAAAATGTTTTTTTTTTAGAAAATCATTGTAAATAAGATCTACGTTATTATGTAGGGGTCTGAGTAAGAAATATAGACTCAATACGTCGGGACTTAATAACATCAATCATCAAAGATTTGTTATACCTAATCGTGTTTTAGTCAATAATTTACGACCAGTAGGTAACATCTATTTTTATTTGCAAAAAAAGGTATAATTAGTAGTTACTAAGTTTTAGTACCGAATAGTTTCAATTATAGTATTATACCGCGGTCAACGTGCGTAGTTGGTTAAAAAATGCTCACTTAACTTTTTTGAGTTCAACAGACACGTTTTAAAAACGTGAGCTTTGGAAACTTAATAAAGACTACGTTCGTTGCCTTATAATTAAGCTTGTTGTATATTTATTGCAATTCTGAGGTGGTTGAAAAACCGGTCAAGTGTGAGTTTGATTTGCGGGCCTGGGCTCCGTACATTTAATGGCTAGTAGAATGTTTTTGTTGTTGAAAGTACATTAAAGTACAGTAGGTACCTTTGGGAAAGATTTAATTGACTATAAATCCAAGATGGCGGTTTTCAGACCAAATAAAAGGCCGCGGTATCATTGTACCTACTTACGTTGTAATACAAATAGTATTTAAAAAAAAAAGAATTGCATAAAACATGATGTATAAAGTTGTTTTAAAAATAAATTAAAGAGCATACATGTTTTGCTTATATCGTAGCATGCAAATAATATAGGTTACATTACAAAATGTTTACCTTTAGTCAATTCTTTCATGCTGTACAAATTATTGTTGTTTAACCATTTGAGTAACATTTTTTTAAACAATCTAACATCTAAAAAGTTTTTAAATCACTTGGAATTTTATTATAAATTCGAACGCACATGGCTAAACAGCCTGTGTATCTATGTATATTCAATTAAAATAATACCTACGATATACATTATGTAAGCTAACTGTTAGTAACTATACGGTGTGTTGCGGAAGTGTGTGGTCATATTTAAGGGTGCGGTACAGACCATCAACTGGACAATTTTCGATGTTGGTCCCATGGAGAATTTGTTCAGTTTGATGGTCAGTACCACACCCTTAAATATTCCGTTTTACCACAGTACACACGTTTCTGACACACGCCATAATACGAGTTTATTAATGAACCTAACTTTAGGTAGGTATGTAAGGTACGTCATTTTGGTACATTGCTCTTGTATGTACTTCCTGTCATGTACTTTTTTCGCACACTGAACCCTGATATCGATTTTACTTTTAACTAAAAAACTTCGGTCAGAATCAAGTTATTAAAATACTTAGTAAAAAAAACATTAAGAAAAAAACCTACGAGTTGACATTTACATAGCTAGATAGATTGCTACTACTAAAATATTGGTAAAAAATTAATGACTTCATAAAAAGTTAAGGCATACTACGACATACTGGCGCGACTTGTCACACCGGTGGAGCAATTTCTTGAATTTTTCATAGAAATAGTTCTACCGGTGTCGCGACGCGCGACAAGTCGTGCCAATATGTAGAAGCCTTTAATCTTAGCGTAGGAAAAATTAATTGGTTTTAAAGCAAAAAAACGCATCCTATGGTTATCATAGTTATTATTTTTTTATAGAATAAAACTAGTTTTTTTAAATGTATTATACTTTTTGTGGTCATTTTTATTTTATAATAATCAACAAAAATATTTTTGTTAAGTATGTACTATTTTATTCTGGTTACTTCTATCTAGTTTTTCAAGAATGAGAATTGTGTATCTTTATTGGTGGACTTCGTCCGCTTGAAATTTATTGTTTTAACAATAATACATAAAAAATTTAAGTAAAAAAAAAAAGTTTTAACATAACAATGGGAAGCTACACTATTTCCGAGTGGGAAATAATGTAGCTTCCCATTGGTGAAAGAATGTTCGGAAACGGATTAGTAGTTCCGAAGATTACCCCCTACATAAAAACTCACAAGTTTTACCTCTTTATAATATTACTAGCGAGCCCCCCCTCCCCTCCCATCGCACGGGTGCAATTTTATATGTGAAGACGTATACTGTTCACGACACGTTGTGTTGTGCACAAGTTCGGAGCAGTACCCGTACAAAAAGTACCAGGCTTGTTTGAATTCAAGTTAATATTTCATTAGTTTTACTAAGTACTTCTTTTTGTACATATTTACATAATATATAGCCTATGTCCATCTATAATAATGTACCTTTCAAATAGTGAAAGTAGTAATTAGTTTCTCAGTCTCAGTAATCAGCGCCTAAGAAGTTAAAGCTTAATATTACGCAAACGGATCCCTGAATCTAAAAATGGTTACACAAACCCGCAATATTTTTGAACGGCTTATCCAACAACACACCATGGGGAAGACGAGAAAAAAAAACATCATCCCCACTTTATGTGCAAGAAAGGTACCCTAAACAATTTTTTATTTCAAGATTTTATTTTACCTCTTTGTCGGTGTGATTAATTGTAAACCCATGCCAAATTACAGCTTTCTAGTACTAAGAGTCTCGGAGCTAAGCTGGGGACAAACAAACAGACAGACGGACATGGTGAAACTATAACCGTCTTATTCCAAAACACGATCTAAATTTAGTACTAGGATAATTACTAGGTTTGCCACCATGACTAAATAAAACGTTATTATAAAAAAAGTTTATCACTAATTCATGAACAAGCTATGTACTAAAGTTAGTCCGCCGACACCCCTAGTTTTTCTATGGACTAACTTCGGTACTAATTTATTTGCCGTTAGCGTTTATTGTTATTGTGCGGCTTTTTATTTACAAATCGACTTGATGGATTTGGAAGATTTGGATAATTATGCTGGAGACGTCTCGGCGATCTTACAGACATCGTCATACGTAGTACGACGTAATATTTCCTATAATAATATGAACATTCGCGTCAGGCAGTCGAAATAAGATGATACAAAGCATTGCTTACCTAATATTAATTAAAAATCCATGTTTTGGTCAGTGGGTCGTCTTAGGGTTTTACTAAGTTTATCTTCAACGGTTTAACCAGACACAACTCACGAACAAACCACATATTATCAACAGTACCTAATACTAAGATTTATTATTTATGGACGCAACATAAACATTCGTCTCAAATTACGAGTGCCGCGCCGTACTTCAACGTAATTCATTCCACTTCACGAAAAGCACGTCAAAAGTACAAGTTGTGCTTGTTAATTACATTGTAACCTAAACAAAGAACGATTTATGACATATTTTTGTATTGATTAATAATTATTTATGCATTTCAAGTGTTATTATAATATCAATATTTAGAGAAACGAAACGTCGTTGCTTCAAATAGATGCAGAATGAACGAATGAAAGAATGCCATTTTTGTTTCTTATCTGTGGAACCATGAACCTTCTTTGGTACTAACTGATCCTCGAAAAGTCTTGTTTTGTAATAAGAACACGTTTTGAGCCTGATATTAACTTTAATACCGTAACAATCCTAGACCTTGTGGTCTTGGTACGTATAAAACAGTACTTAAGCATTTTTTTGTAATAAGACGGTAAGGGTTCCTTGTTGACTACAGGACCCAAGTGTTGATCAACGCAACATCATCGGTTATTTTATTTATTTAATAATAATCAGATAGTACAAGAACAGATTGGACGTTGACCCCCAAACTAGGCATTCACTTGTATCTTGGGGGTCGGAATTGCGATATTTTCAGAGTTTAAGATAAGTAAATATTGATTTTTTTTTTACAAAAAATCAGCCAAGTGCGAGTCGGACTCGCGCACGAAGTCTTACGTACCATTATCTATAAAAATAGCAAAAAAAAACACGTTTATTGTATGGGTGCCCCCCTTAAATATTTGTTTTATTTTAATTTAATTATTTATTTTTAAAGTGAATATATATCTAAATATTCTGTGAATATTTCAAGCGTTTACCAGTTGCCGTTATCAATATAGAGCAAAAAATCACGTTTGTTGTATGGGAGCCCCCTTAAATATTTATATTATTCTGTTTTTTAGTATTTGTTGTTATAACGGCAACAGAAATATATCATCTGTGAAAATTTCAACTGTCTAACTGTCACGGTTCATGAGATACAGCCTGGTGGCAGACGGACGGACAGACAGACAGACAGACAGTCAGACAGACAAACGGCGGAGCCTTAGTAATAGGGTTCCCGTTTTACCCTTTGGATATGGAACCCTAAAAACGAAAAACTAATAAATGAGTTGAGTGTCAGGTGTGTATGAAATAAAATGAGACTACATAATACCGTAATTAGATACACGTCAATGTTTTGGTCAATATTTTTACTGAAAGACTTCGGTTACATAAATACCGAAGATCTAATGTTTAATTGCCTCTGAAAATCTGCATCTCACAATAAACTATTCCTTCTCTGCCTTGAAATCAATCTAATTCACATACGGGTCTTATACAAAACAAGTTTTATCTTCAGGTTTAAAACATGGAGCCATTATTGAATTTCGAACTTTATTCCGACTATGGTAAAGTTCCTAAATACAAAACTGACAACTTAGTACCGAACTAAGTTTTTAGTTTTGTTTATAGAACGGTATTTCAATCACTGTTACGTTCTTATTACAAAAACTAGCTCCATGGTTTAAGCCATGTCAAAATATAAATCTTGTTTTGTATTATGGCGGATAATGTTTATGGCTTCATTAAACATATTTTGTATTATGGCGGATAATGTTTATGGCTTCATTAAACATATTTTTCGACAATGATCATAGAATACGACTCAGAAAATGTTGGCAGTCAAGTTTTTCTCGTACGTCACTCAAATTATGTACACCGATCGCTAACTTTTTTTTGATTACTAGTTTCAGCCCGCGTCTTCGACCGCGTTTAATTTCATGTTTCAAAAAATAATGTCCCTGGACCCACATGCGTCGCATCGCATCGCTTGCCCGCACTGTTATTTCGTTTTCGCTTAGCTTATTTTCAGACTATTTTTCTTTTGCGCGACTCCTAACAGCGTGATGTTTACACAGGCAACGGAAGGAACACGGGTGGGTTTTAGTCAGTAAAAGTCTGACACGCCCAGAGCCGGAGAAGTTATTTGTTAATTTCCCACCAAAAAAAAAAAAAATAGCTTAGATAAATCTTCCTAACGAATTGGACAATAATATTTTTTTTTCAAATCTCTTCTAAACGGTAAACGACACAGATACAACGATTAGAGAGAACTTATTCGAACAAAGTTTTGAACTCGTAGGTATTGTCAGCAGATACGACAGTTTGTGAGATACGACAGTTAGCGGGGGGCTGACGATATGATCCCCGAGTTGCGCTATAATACTTTGGTACTCGCGCAGGTAATAATTACCAAGTGGAACGCTTCAAGGATGTTTTTTTCGACACATATTTAGCTACTTAGGTACCCGACATGCTAGCAAAATATAAATGACTAGGTAAAACAAATTATATTCTCATTTGCTCAGTTTTAACAAGCATAGACGAAAAATAGACGTAAGTACTGATATAATGACTATGGGGAACAAAATTTAGTATTTTAGTACAGTAGTCTGATAGGCTAGTGCCCGCAACTCCTTGTCCTAGCGCGTATTTTGCGTACAGCTGGGAAAATCGTCGATCCATCCCAGCTGTACGCAACGTAGTTCCACTAGTTTAGGAGGCAGGGGTTTTCACAATTTATGCTGCCTTTTCCCAAAATCAAAGCACATATTGTGAAATGTTTTGAAAGGTATTTTGTGTCAATAAACTTACTTTTATTTATTTATTTAGCTATTTTGGTATAATATTTTAATTATTATCGTTAGTTTATAATTACCATCTCTATAACACTGTACCTGGTATATTCTTTTAGTTTTTTGAAGATTTTCTGGCTTGGTTTTATAACTACCACTCTGACGAAACCATGGGCCACAGCTAGTTATAAAACAATTAATACTACTACCAATAAATTGCTTTGCAGTTTGGCAGGTTTTATGTGAAACTAAAACTGTAAAATTATGGATTAACTAAAAAAATAAAAAAAACTACAGTTTAACTACCTGTAAAAAGTTAAATAAAAAAGGCAGACATGCAGGCCTCATTATCGCATTATTATTTAACAAATAATTAGTATAAGTCAAAGTCAAATAGCTTATTTCAAATAGGCATTATGTATAAAGGGCACTTTTGAATGTAAAAATTTACAAGAAAATATAATTGCTTCTAGTTGCCCTTTCCAATCTGTATAAGTTCCATAATCATGAAGAATTGGCAAGAAACAACACAGTTACTCTTTAAAAAAAATGTTTTACCATGTTTTGTATACATAATTATATGTGACGAAGATTTACCATAAAATTACTATTATTAATCTTAACAATAACGAAATCATACGAGATGCTCCAGACTTCTGGTGTCTTTTAAACTCTTATCAGTTTGTAGCAACAATGTTATAATTATTTTTAAAGTAGTTATTGTTTTGTAACAATAATTATTAGCATGGGTGAACCGTTGACCTCGTAGTTTCACAATTTGTTATCAACTCTGTGATACTTTCTAGGAGTTGCGTAAATTCATTGATAATGCTTGTAGAGCTTTTTAACCGACTTCCAAAAAGGAAGAGGTTTTCTGTTCGGTTGAATGTTTGTTTTTTTTTTGTTTTTTCATGTTTGTTCATTATCTATTATGTTATTGGCAAATGTTGTAGACAACAATAGATAAAACATCGTTAGTTGATGTAGTCACCGCTACCTAACACATGAATAAATTGTAGCACAGAAAAACAGACTGCATTCATAGAAACATCAAAAATCATCATCATCATCATTGGCAAATTGAACGAATGACTTATTGGTTGATTCGCATTTACTGGCCCGAAATGGGCGAATCGACACTTTTAAACAATACGAGTATGATTTTTTGTAGGTGATTCGCACGAAGTTAATTTATTAGTGGGCGAATCGACAACTCCAGAAATACGTATTAGACAATTGGCACATTTCGAAGTTTATGCACTTTTATGAAAAAAAAAACACAATAGAAACTATATTTATCAATTATTTTTGTACAAGTTTATATATTTTTCAGCAAATGTTTATGAGTAAATATAAAATAAAATATTTTGTGTGCCACTAATACGTATTTCTAGAGTTGTCGATTCGCCCACAAAGAAATTAACTGCGTTAGAAATAACGCAGTTAATTTCTTTGCAGTTAAACATTTGCTGAAAAAAATATAAACTTGTACAAAAATAATTGATAAATATAGTTTCTATTGTGTTTTTTAACGCAGTTAATTTCTTTGTGGGCGAATCGACAACTCTAGAAATACGTATTAGTGGCACACAAAATATTTTATTACACAATTAATATTTTATTATTTTATTGCTACAGAAAAATAATATTGTTTAAAAGTGTCGATTCACCCGTTTCGGGCGAGTAAATTCGTGCGAATCGACCAATAAGCCGAAATAATTAACGATGAAAGAAACGGTTTCAAAAATAAATTAAAGATATTTCTTTTTACACAAGTAAGCTAACAGACTTAAAATAATAATTGACTTTTTGTCCTCAATATAATCTTTAACGGTATAAAAGGGCTTTCTGGCACAACTTACGTTTAAAGGCTTCTACAGACCGGCGCGACAAGCGACGCGACAAAAAGGCACCGCTCGTCGCGCGACATGCGGGGCCTTTGTGTCGCGTCGCGTGTGGCGCCAGTATGTAGAAGCCTTAATGAATGATTTGAACTTATTAAGGCTTAGATCTTGAACGTGGCTTGGAAGTTTATTATAAAAGCGTATACATTGACATCATTGTTTTTTGTAGTTACCTGATCTTTTTAAAAGCTATCAAAGAAGAGACTACTCATTACTACTTATTAGGAAGTTCCTACTATCCCTCTACAAATAGGTACTACAACATAGTTTGTGTTGTGCCTTACAGCTTGAGCGCGCGTTACTTGCAAAGTGCTGCAAATCAGTGCCCTGCTCGATTCACTAATAACAAATCAGTGCCCTGCTCGATTCACTAATGACAAATCAGTGCCCTGCTCGATTCACTAATGACAAATCAGTGCCCTGCTCGATTCACTAATGACAAATCAGTGCTCTGCTCGATTCACTAATGACAAATCAGTGCCCTGCTCGATTCACTAATGACAAATCAGTGCCCTGCTCGATTCACTAATGACAAATCAGTGCCCTGCTCGATTCACTAATGACAAACGGTAAATGCTTCTTAGGCCTCTGCCTCGAATTTTGCGGGCAGCGGGGTGGCGGCGGCGGCGGCGCGGGAGCGGCAGGATCTTATGCGTAAAATCAAATGGACCGGTTCTCGAAAACAGCGGCGTGGCAGCGGGCAACGAGCGGTGCACTGGAGTCAAGCCGCGCCGCCGCCGCCGCCGCCCCGCTGCCCGCAAAATTCGAGGCAGAGGCCTCATACGCAGCGCTACGCGGTTTATTGCACTATGCCGCTTCTACGCATTTTTTTTTTTTTTGGATGGGAAATCATCAAATAACTTCTCCCGCTCTGGGCGGCGGTGGTCGCTTTGTACGCAGTGCTACGCCACGCCTACGCAGTTGTGAAACAAAAAACAATGACTTTTTGACTATTCCATACACCCAAATTACTGTGTCTACGTAGTACCTAGTTAGATTTGGATAAAAAATAACATAAGTATCATATTTTTTCATGTCGAGTTTTTTGCATTACGGACAAACTATTGTTTTCTTCGAGTTTTTTTCAATTTAAGTATGAGGTATACTCGTACCTACTTGTTTATTGTTTTGGATAATGATAATTCGTACTATTTACGCATCCGGGTCAATAAACTCTGTGAGATGTAATTTTTTATTTTTATTTTATTTATTAGGAAAAACAAACGAAGAAATAGATAAACGGCCAAATATGTAACCAACAACATTTTCCACGGAATATGTAACCAACAACATTATCCACAAAATAATCTCTACATGAATATTTGACCTAAAACGAAAATATCTCGAATTTCTTAATAATTATTATGAATCATCTGCATCGCTCATTTCTCGAAATTACAATCCTATCTGTTTATTTTCTAACTTATGAAATTCAAATTCAAATTCATTTATTTCGTGAACACAGGGTACATACAGTAGATGTTTTCATAAATAATAAGATCCGAGCTGTGCTCCGCCAAAAGGCATACAAAATTTTAACAGGTTGTACATGCATAAAACATAACTATTTCAAAGTAGGTGATATCACAAAAAATATAGATTAAGTATGTCAAATTTAGATTAGATTGTTAAAAATATGTCAGTTAGATAAAGTAAAAGGGCCAAACAATACAAAATGAAAAAATTATGTCACTAATAATTAAATTCAAATCAATAATCAAAATCATTCAGTATGTCACATATGATAAAACAGACTAATTAAAATTTGTCATTTAAATATTCGTCAACAGAATAATATCTACACCTTATTATTTAACAGTTTGAAAAGATTCCCTTTAAATTTATGACCATAAAGGCTCCTGCAGACAGGTGCGACGCGACGCGATGCGACGCGATTCTGGTTGAACAATTTCTATGACGTGTTCATAGATTTTTTTCTACAAGAGTCGCCTGACACATGACCTTACAACACGTGAGTCAGGGCGGTTACCTCTGGGAGTCGTGGCCCAGAGGTAACCGCCCTGACTCACGCTCTCTGGTAGTTATTGTGATTAGTGGTAATTTAACTGACTAAGACCGTTAAAGGTGTAGGTAGTAGGGTCAGACCATAGGCGTTAGGTCGCGAGAGGCTGCACGCGGTGGCGCATGAATTAGGCTGTGCTGCTGACTCTCTTGCAAGATGACCTTTTATAATATAATAATAATAATAAGCCGTTTATTCCGAAATTAGGTTCACATTATAATAATTATTTAACTAGATTTACAAAATATCCCTGATCTCGGCGTGCCTGTTGGCAAAGGCCTCCTCTAACGTCTTCCATTGCTTCCTATCTCGTGTGACCCTCCTCCAGTTTGGACCTGCTGTTATTTAACTTCATCCTCCCATCTGGTAAACTGCCTTCCGCGATTTCGCTTGCCAATCCTTGGATACCACTCTCTCACTGCTTTATATACTTATAACTTTATAAGTTAATATTGTTGAACATTCGTTTTTGTTTATACTAAACCCGAAAAGGGGTCATTGTACTCATCATTTTGAAGAAGTTTTTCTATGGGACCAACCTTGAGATCACGAAATAAAAATCAGCTGTTCCATTGGTCCCATAGAAAATAATTTTCAAAATGATGAGTACAACGACCTCTTTTCGGGTATAGTATAAACAAAAACGAATGTTGAATAATATTAACTTATAAAGTTATAAGTATATAAAGCAGTGACAGAGTGGTATCCAAGGATTGGCAAGCGAAATCGCGGAAGGCAGTTGGTCCCGGCTGTCATTCGTGGATCTTTGTTTGTCGTTACGGGTCGTCAGAAGCCCGAAAAGTCTGACAACCAAGGGGTATCGTATTACTCAGTTACTGGGTTTTAAGCCGGCTTTACTGGGGCCTTTACTGGGGTTGGAAGCCGACCCCAACATAGTTTTGAAAAAGCTATGCAGATTGATTGATTATCTATTAATTATCAGCAGCATACAAGCATCCTACTTTAGGGCAAAACTATCTGCTCTTAAGACGCAGATATATGCCAGTGACCTTGAGTGGATTCCGTTTGGTGCTGGACCCGGACGTAAAGAATAGCATTATCCCATTTCTTCCCGTGGGTGTCATAAAAGGTGACTAAAGGACTTACTAGAGACTGGGCAGCAGCGTTCTCTATACATTTTTAAAACCATACTGCGATCGCCAACCCGCCTAACAAGCGTGGCGATTATGACAAATCCCCCCCCCCCCCTTTTTGGGGGAGGCCTATTTCCAGCAGTGAACATCTTTCGGCTGAAATGATGATGATGATGATGACCTTGAGTGTTTAGCTTGCGTGTTCTGTACTGAGCTCACGCAACGCGTCGTACGCTCAGCCAGTAACAGGACTCGCCCATCAAGGAGCGCTGTCCCCAATTTTACGCATTATTAATTTATTACACACAAAACAAAAGGTATTTTAATAAAACGCGTATACTAAAAGTTCAAAGATTAAATTATCTTTAAATTGGTGAGCGTTTCAGAAAAATACGCTTGGTAGGTTTTGCGCCATTCTCAGTTTTTTATCCGCGTTAGACACAACTTTACAAATTAATTTCACTATGGAATATAAACATAATCTAAAATATTCACATAATAAATTATTAAAAAAATGCTCTAATTTAACATATATTTTTTCTTAATTATTAAAACTACTCGTTTAGACGTGATCTTCAGTATAAAATCATTAAAAGTCGGTTATCGTCGCCTTAAGAATAAGCAACCAAACGGTTGCTCATAGCTAATTTCATAACATTTTTGCTTGGATCAATTTCATCTAAGATCCTCTGGAACCTGCTGCCTATTATCAAGCTATGATCACACCATGTCAACATATTTTATTTTATTTATTATGGAACAATAAACAGCTACAATATAAAATGTTTACAAATAATATATGCTCATTTATGTAGTATTAACAATATTGCAGCCTACATTATCCGCATGTTAACAAAAATTAAGATTGAGATTATATTGCTGGGGTGGCAATGATTTGGGCTGTTTGTCTATTTGTTGTCTAAAATTTTGTAGACTTATCAAATTATGGGGCAGTCTGCCCCTACTTCGTTTAGATCGACAGCATATCATTGAAATTCTTTAGGCTATTTACTAAGATCGACCTTCACTTTTGATAGCTCTGACATGCACTTAACATAGTAAGGTGGAATTTAGTCGCGAAAACACGTGCATGTGCGTGCGCACGCACTGCATGCTTGCGCATTCATTAACTTACGTGTTACACTATGCGTTCAATTGTCTTTACGTCTAAAGTAGGTTAATCTATTATCACTTTGGCATACGTCTCCTTTAATCAGTCTGATTATTTTCTTACCATCATCATCATCATCATGAGTCCATAACAGTCCACTGCTGGACATATGGCCTCTCCAATTGCTCGCCATTCAGCTCGATTCTCGGCAACTCTCATCCAGCTGCCATCAGCCACCCTGCGAAGGTCGTCGCTCCACCTAGCCTGAGGGCGTCCTTACTTTTGCCGATTCGCGGTCTACCCCAACGGTCGTCGGTTCTACGGCTAATATGGCCGGCCCATTGCCACTTCAGCTTTGTCGACAACTTTGGTTTTCTGCTGGATCACCACGTTTCAGATTCGATCCCTCAGGGAGACTCCAAGCATATCCCGTTCCATAACATTTTCTTACCGTCTTTTGGTAAGTTAACCACTGATAAAAAATTTGCTAGTGCTAAATCGAGGCAGACCAACACGACCAACATGGTCATGATCGAACTCAAACTCAAACTTAAAACATTTATTTCAATTAAACCTATTACAGGCACTAGAATTTTCAAAGCGTCGGTCAATTAGTCAGAAAGTTGAAGCTATTTGCCCATTCCAAAACGTAGATCAGCAGCAAGCGGCAAGAAACTCCAAGGACACTCTTGTAAATCAAGATATTACAAAATCCTGGGTACATTATTCTTGTTGCTTCTATATGTAAGAACAATGTAAAAAATTAAATTGATTCCTATCAAAGGGGTGCAGAGGACAGAAGTGTGTGGGAAAATGAGAGGGAGACCTTTAGCCCAGCAGTGGGACATCCCACTGCTGGGCTAAAGGCCTCCCTCTCATAGATATAGACCGATAGATCTTCTTTTGTTTTTGAGTGAACCACTTATAAAGACAATTTAGTACCTACCTAGCAGTAGGTACGTTCTTATATTAATTATACAGTATGTAACAAAACGCTGTTGTTCCTTTTAGGGACGTATACATTAACCTACAAGCACAACATTGGTGGAGTTATAATTAAAAAAAATAAGAATTGGCTAGTCGAGAAGTCAAAATCAAAGAACTAAAGAGGTGAGAAATCAGTTAAACATTACAAATATTAATAATTAAATATTTATTTTAATTATTTTTGTTGAACAGTTTTTATAAATGACTTGCTTTATTACGTATGTATACCGATTCTTAAAACGTAGGTAGAAGGAACAACAGGGTTTTTGTTACATAATTATTGTATATTAGGTAGGTACTAGCTGCTGCCCGCGGCTTTACCCGCGGAGCTTTTTCTAAAATAAAAGTAGCCTAATACCTTCCTCCTTATAACATCAGCTATCTGCCAGTGAAATTCCCGTCAAAATCAGTCCAACCGTTTCGGAGATTAGCCGGAAAAAACAGACAGAAAGAAGAACGATTTTTTTATTTATTTTTTGTTTTACTTACTCTATAATACTTTCATATGCATTCAGTCAAAAAGCTTTTGTTTTGACATTACAAACAGACACTTTAAATCAAGTCAAATCATTGGTTTACAAACATGGGTAAAGGCTTCTACAGACTGGCGCGACTTGTCGTGCGACGCGACACCGATAGAACGATTTCCTTGAATTTTTCATAGAAATTGTTCTACCGGTGTCGCGTCACCTGTATGTAAAAGCCTTAATTGCACATATATGTTTTATTATGTATTAATTACCGATGTTTGCAACCAATTCAATTTTATTTATTTGTATATAATATTAGGTAGTACCTATAATATCATTTGACATAGGGCTGAAAACACAAAGTATAGGTTACTCTTGGACATACACACCAACAAGGAATCGTTAATTTGGTCCTAAAACATGATTTTATGTTTTTTAAAAAAAATTATTGAGCTTTCCATTTCGTTGAGCTGTTTGCTTAAAAAACTGGTACCTAAATTAATTCAAAGGTTCTTTACACTAAAAGGTTGGCAGGTCTAACAACGTACAACAACATTCCTTACATTTTTTGCCACTTTAAATACAAGTTTCTTGTTTAATCACGTAACAAATAAAAACTAAAGTTACATGTCAACTTATGACGTGTAAATAATTTAAGCAAAAAATTATGATAAATATTTAAAATTCCTAATATTCGTTCTCGACATCTTAGCATTTAATTTTAAATGACTAAGGCATCAATCAGCATTGCCTTAAGTTAACTCAATGAATTCCATGAAACATAATCTTAGATCTTATAATACTTGTATCATTAAAAAAAATATTAATCTTTCTCGGTTTTGAGCTGATCGAATGCCCATAAAATGGTAAAATTAAAATGATCGTACCGGGATAATTATGTTCAAGATAGGCTGAATGCTGATAGGTAAAATCCGGAAAAAAAGAATAAAAATAAAAATAAAAACTCACAGGTTAATGGAACTTTTGTAGCAAAGTCACGGTCATTCGCAATCATAAATTTAATTGGTGAAATAAAACTATTGGTGATGTTTCTCAGAACCTAAAAAGGCCGCTTTGGCAGAATCATAAAGGCTTCTACATACCAGCGCGACTTGTCGCGCGACGCGACACGGCACAAAGGCCCCGCGTGTCGCGGAACGAGCGGTGCCTTTGTGTCGCGTCGCGTCGCGCGACAAGTCGCCCCGGTATGTAGAAGCCTTAATATGATCTGCGTACAACTCATATCCCGCAATTCATCGGTTTGATAGTTTTGTATGGAGTTTCGTAAAATGGTCCACAAATTATGAATTGCTTTATTGAAGTCTAATGTCAAATAGCAGCTGTCAAACTGATGAATTGCGGGATATGAATTGTACGCAGATCATATTATGATTCTGCCAAAACGTCCATTTTAAGTCCCCTGGTGCGTAGTACTCGCAACGATGTATGAACAAAAGGAATATGTAAGGGCCTTCTGTAGTTTCTGCCTACCCCCATGCGAAGAAGGCGTGAGTTTTTATATTAATCATGTGCAAATCATCACATAGTGCAAAAAAAAGTTTATATAGCTTTTACAAGCTTGATTTGCGATAAGTAGGTAACATTTAAGGCTCCTACAAACTGGTGCGATAAAGCGCGCGCGTTGGGCAACGCGACCCTCGCCTTATCGCGACCGCTGTATTGCACCAGTCTGTAGAAGCCTTTAGTTTAAAAATGCCTTCCGTTTTTTGGACATAAGAAATTTTATTTTAGCCAACAATAATAGTAATTTAATTTATATGAACTTTAGTGTGTGTCGATGTAATTTTGTATGGCGTCCTATACAATAAAGAGTATTTTATTTATTTACTACGCCCCCCCCCCCTTTTCACCCCCAACCATCGATAAGTTGCTGAGAACTTTGATACTAAACAAATAATTTCAACATCATGGTTGGGCAAATAAACTACCTATCTATGTAGGAATTGGAAGCACAAACCTTTTTTTCCGTATTTAAAGTACCTATCGTATTTATAAAACGCAAACAAAAATGCTTTTTGTTTTTCTTTTTTCTTTCTTTCTAAACGAAATACCCAGGTACCTACTTAATTCATACTGAATTTGTCATATTACTAACAGACACACATAAACTCACGCCGTCTTCTTATGGGGTTTGGCAGAAACTATAGAATGCCACCTTCTACACTACATTACATACTCTTTGCGTGCGTCATACACGCACGCCGCACGCCGCGCCGGTTACGAGTACTACGCACCTGACTTTTCTGAAGAACATATTTATTTTTATTTAGGATGGGTTTGCTCTAGACCTTAGTCTAGGGCAGAGGTGACAGAGACAAAGACAAGTCGGCGATGGAGTGAGCTTACCCAGAAGAAGCCTGTTCACTCTAACTTTGAAGAGATTAGGGTTGTATGCGTTTGGAAACACAGACGCAGGCAGAGTTCCACTCTTTTGCTGTGCGCATTAAAAAAGACATTTGCACCGTGCACCTAGCTTCTGACGTTTCATAAGTGCCCATGTAGTCTTATGTGAAATAATATTTTTGATTTTGATTTTGATTTGGAAACGCTTAGTGCGAATTGGTGGAATAGGCACCAGGAAGGAATGGGAACATGCAGTGCGTCTAGATGTCCGGTAATAGAAGGAGGCCGGTGGAATAAGGTCGTGGAGTTCTTGAGTACATCACTGATTAGGTCACTCCTTCTAGGGCGTGGTACCGGCGTTTCCACGCCTTGTAAATACATTTTGTTTTATTAAACATCATCACCAATAATCACCAGCAGTAGTAAAGTTCCTAAAATCATTACTCCACAGACTAACAAATTAACAGTCTAGCAAACAATTAGATAATATTAAAATTTGATGATGAATGAATACCGTTTTTGCATCTCCTAAAGTTCATCCGGTCAAATAGTTGGATTTTCCGAGTTGGCAGTTAGAGATAAACGAATAATATTGAAGGTCTTACGATTGGGTCAAGTCGCATAATTATGATATCTACGCAAAAACTTACGGTAGGCTAACAAAAGGATTCACAGGTAGTAAGTATGTATATACAAACAAATTGAACAATGCTTGGGCGTGTCTTTTACGGTGGCGAGTTCCGTATTAAGGCTTCTACATACCAGCGCGACTTGTCGCGCGACGCGACACGGCACAAAGGCCCCGCGTGTCGCGGGACGAGCGGTGCCTTTGTGTCGTGTCGCGTCGCGCGACAAGTCGCCCCGGTATGTAGAAGCCTTTAAGGCTGGCGTAGATCAGTGCGGGCCGCACAGAATTACAAAAAAAAAATACTCTGACATCACTCTCGTTTATTTAGTACTAGTGACCCGCCCCGGCTTCGCACGGGTGCAATGCTGATACTAAATGTAGTATTCACCCAGCGTTTGCAATGTAACCGCATAAAAGACGACATCACTACTATATTATGCATGTATTATACTTATAAACCTTCTTCTTGAATCACTATATCTATTAAAAAAAACCGCATCGAAATCAGTTTTAAAAATCTAAGCATACATAGGGACAGACAGACAGCGAGAAGCGACTTTGTAATAAGGCTTCTACATACAGGAGCGACATGCGACGCGACACAAAGGCACCGCGTGTGGCGCGACAAGCGAAAAGCTTAGCCTTTCTCTATAGAGGGGTGCTTCACACGTTGTTTAAGAATTGAAAAAACATTGAGTTTTCTTTATCATTTGTAAGTACAATATTTTAGGCATATTTATAAACCTTAACAATTTCTCAAAATTATAGTACAAACTACATTACAATGCGTTGCGTAGTGTAGAAGAACAATGCGGTCACACAGACAGACAAGAGAAGCTGGCCAAGTGCGAGTTGGACCACGTACAATGAAGGGTTCCGTAGTTAGGCCGAATTTATCCCAAGAACAAACTTAAAATTGCAGTTGAAAACCATGTTCTCTCTCATACATTCCAACTGGAAATGTAAGTTGGTCGACTATTACTCGGTAACTTGCAAAGCCTACCTAACTGTGATAGTTTTCCTTTTAACTTTGTTATGTATCAAAAACAACTATTTAGCTGGCATCTGGAGGACACTTGATTCTAACAAAAATTAGCAATTTTAAGCTAAATATTTCGCAAACGGAGCCGTGTATGGAAAAATAGTTTTCACACACTCGCAACGTTTTTGAAGGATCCATTATACCACACCATGGGATAGATGAGAAAAAAAATCATCCCCACTTTACGTGTAGGGAAGGTACGCTAAAAAAATTAGTTTATTATATGTATAGATGAACTATGGCATATCGTGCTTTTTGGTTTGAAATGCAATGCACTGCGGGTCGACGCGGCTGTAATGTTCACTTAGCTTTAGGTAATTGATGTTACAGCTAACCTTGGGGTCTACTCCGAACACAAATCCGAAGTATCGGCCGAATGTTCGGCCGTTGCTTGACTACGGCTGCATACAGCAAAAAAAAAAAACGACAGTCGGGTAAGGATTCAAAGTCAAAAAAGGAAACTATGGAAGTTATAAAACGACCGAACATTGGGCCGATACATCGGATTAACGCTTTGAGTAGACCCCCTGGCCTTCTTAGGCCTTTTTTCTAAAGAAAATATCCTGTCTGTATTGCACATAATAATGTGTGCAATGCGTTTGATTCCAAGTCACGGCCTCTAGCTTGCGAGTCTGCATTTTACCAAACAAAAAAAAGCAAACATTTTCCTGCAAAGTTTTGTGTTTTATATTGGGAAATATTTAACTGACGAACACGTTTTTTATTTAAATGAATCTCTAAAAACTTTTTAGGCTTTTAATGATGCACACTTTTTTTATATGAGTGTCTTTTTAAATTTAAGGCTTCTTGTTTACAGTTGGTCTCAGTAACTAAGCTCGGCTTAGGTTAGGTTAAAACTAGGGCGCGCGTATTGTTCCACGCGCGCCCATTTCAAATGTCACGGGGGGGGGGGTCAAACACCTCACCCCCCCAGACTTGAGGTGGCCCGCAGAGGCGGGTCGGCATTAGCCGGGGATTGCGGAAGTAATAACAGATCCCAAGATCCCCGGTGCAAGTGTGGGAGGGGAACACTGGGGTGGTTTTTAGTCAGCAAGAGTCTGACAGGCCCCTTCGCCCGCAGGGCGGAGGACATCCATGAGGATTTTCCACCCCGTGAACAAAAAAAAAAGAAAAAGAACTGTGACCAACGTGCGAGCCGAGCGAGCGAAGCGAGCGGTGCCGCGGCAACAAGAAGCGCGATCATTTATTAGAGCGTTCATTAATATTACACGGAGCGCAAAATGGAAATCATTTGAGGTTCGATTAAATACATGCCTTTTATAAATATTTCAGCTTTTTATTCTTGTCGATACAGAACCCTAAATATAACAATCAATATCTAATATTAATACGAAGTATGTAAGTAGTTAAGACGTACTCACATACTAGGAGCCTATTAATTACAAAAATACTCAATCAAATGAATGACAGTATGAATAGAAGTATTTAAATTGAAAGGTTATTTATCTATTGTTAGTATAAATATAAATGATGTGCCTTTATTTGGTTATGAATGGAATAAAAAAGCGGAAATAGTGCAAAAGCGGAAGTTTGTAACAGATAGTTTAATATCTGATGATGTTTTTTATTACCCATTTGATTAGATTATTGAAAAAGATTAATGAGGAGAGGAAATACCGGTATACGAACAATCGGAAATTAATTAATTTAAGATGAAATTCAAGTTTGGTATGTACAGACGGCTACACATCAAGCAATACATTTCCAGTATAAGCTGATCTTGCATTGTATAGGATTTCCGTACAATGAGAGGGCAGCGTATATTGGAAATGTGTAGCTTGATGTGTAGCCGTGTGTACCTATCTCTTAGTTTTTCCAGGATGAAAAGCTTCCCTTGAACTAACTTTTGACGTTCGAAAAGTGCTGATTCTCAGCCTAGTTTGAATAAATGAATTTTGAATTTCAAAACAGAAGAAATAACTATAAATTATGTCATAATATAACTTAAATTTCCCTTTCGTTTCTGTAGTGACGCAACAAGGTGACTTTCACATACACAAATTATTATTTTTTTAAATATCGAAATTCATACTTATAAGAAAAATATAAATCTGACGTCACCGAATTATTGTCATAGTGGGTGTGCCATAACACTAATTTGTAAATAATAAACAAACAAGTATGACAGCCAATTAAAATATACAACCTACAGAAATCACAAAAAAAGTGTTATATTTGGCTGTTTTTTTGTCTAACGAAACAAGTGAACTACGAGCTTTACGAGAACATTTCATGTTCGTGGTTCCAAAAATGATATCCAGTCAGCAAAATTGGTAACGTCTCTGACTGCCTGGGGTCGTAAGAATCGCTACATACTCGTACAGAAAGAATACAATACAATTATTTTTATTATTTTTGTAATTTTGCTATGGGGTTAATACCTGATGAAAATGTTTTTTTTTTAATTATCTATCGTATATTCATCAATTTATTTAAGTTCAGGGTTACCAATCATACGAGTGTCTGATGATCTCTACCCCCAATTAATTTCAAGTATGTGTAATGTTGCAGGGATATTTCTTTATTTTTTTTTATACTTTTGTTCTATACTTGACACTGCAACACACTGGATGGACGAACACAACCTTGAAATTAACTACAATAAGACTAAAATAATAACTTTCCACCCCCGACAAAAAAAGCCTATAAGTATAAGTTTCAAATACAACGGATCAAAATTAGAAGCACCCTTTTAGGCCTAGACATAGATTCACACATAGATTGGAAATCACATATTCAAAAAATAAGAACTAAACTATCCAAATTTTCATACGCTCTCCGAGAAATCAAGAAAACCACAGACCTCAAAACAGCACTAGTGACTTATTACGCGTACGCATTTGCATGGCTCAAATATGGAATTATCCTATGGGGAAATAGTACAGACGCGCCTACATTATTCATTTTACAGAAAAAAATGATTAGAATTTTATTAAATATCGGAGATACAGACTCCTGTAAGCCCCATTTTACGAATCTAAAAATATTAACTCTGCCCTGCCTCTACATACTTGAAATTTGTAGATTTGTTCGAAAATATCCGCAATTCTATACCAAAAGAGGAGATATCCAAACAAAAATTGCACTTAGACATGAAAGCAGATTAAACATACCCACTTCACGTTTAAAAATGCACTCTTCTAGTACATTTGTTATGTCCATTAAAATATACAATAAGCTACCGGAATATATCAAAAATATAAATAAAAATAATATCTTTATGAATAAATTAAAACAATTTCTTATAATCCAAAGCTACTACACTATTCACGAATATTTTAGCGATAAATTTCAACAACAATAAAAACCACTTTTTACATAATACCTATAATTCATTATGAATTTTACATTGAATATAAATTTATTTTAAAACACTACAATATTGTTCATTTAAAAATGAATATGCTAAACAGTGCACAACTAATTAATAATAATAACATTCTATAAGACTAAATAAAATTCTAAACATTTATTTTATTTTATTGTAATTTATAATATTAATAATGTAAATCGTGCAATATTTACTAAAAAAATACTTTACTACAAATGATACTATTTTAATGATTCAATTTTAATTTAATATTTTTATTATTATTATTTTTTTCTTAGCAAAAAGCGCCTTCATCCTCTCTCCTATTAAAAATTAACTTTGCTGTGCCCGACAGGGTCCATAATTGATTCTATGTTTTAACATACCAACTGTTTTATGTACACATTATGGAATGCAATAAAGTATTGAGTATTGAGTATTTATACAGTAAGCAAGTAAACAATGACTTGGTTTTCTTGTGTTTTGAAAACCACTGGCAACTGACAATTTTGTTAGAACAGACTGCCAGCACATCAAGCTACTACAATCTGTCAAATTTCTTTAAAAGGTTTTCAACTTTATCGTTAAGGTATAAGGTTCAAGGTTGATTGAGAAAATTTGACAGTTCGGGTAGCTAGACCTTCTTTTTGGGAAATTACCAAATAACTTCTTCCGCTCTGGGCTGAGCGGGAGGGCGTGTCAGACTTTTACTGACTAAAACCCACCCGTTTTCCTTCCGTTGCCTGTGTGCCAGGGCCACGATATCCCTTTCGGACAAACTCGCATCTCTGGCAGGCATTGGCCCTAATGGATCCCGTCAGTTGGTGCTGACATCTCTGAGGCGCGCGTGAAACACAACGCGCCGTCGACCCAGGCCTGGTCCATGTCGGACGGCGAGCTACCCATCGCTCACCGTCCGCAGGCCCGCGCCTACGGTGGCCGGAAATCAGCTTGCGACTCCCGACGCCCGGGGCGTCTCCTGCGGCTACATTGACCTGCTGGCGTCTGACCAATTATAATTAAGCTCCAAAACCAAAAACACAATGAGTATCATACTCAAATAAGGAGTAGAAACTGTCTCTTCTAAATACAGAGTACCTACTCAGTGGTCTAGCGGGAGTGCTGCAGCGATTCACCCAACAAGTCGTTGTACCTACACCGTGTAATTAGTAATGTATATTTTACAAGTCCCTCATATACTACCAAAACCTTTATGTATCCTAAATAAATTATTATAATTTTACAATAACTTAGTAATAATAATAGTTCTTGGAATTGATAAAATATCGTCTACACAGAACTTGTATAGACGCAATTTTTTTTTTCTATTACGTTTGTTGTTCTAAATCTTGACAGTGACGTCCGCCATGCCCGTATATAAATGTGCGAATTAATTAAAGCTATGTTTTACGACCGTTTGACCATTTATGGTTTCGCTTTTTACGGTGTTAAAATGCACGAATACAGGATATATTTTTTGTGTTAAATAAGACTCATAAGCTTATGTTTTATCACATCACTCATAAGACTCGTAAGTCATAAAATATCTAAACCAAAAGAAGTATTTTGTAGGACTGAAAACTGTTAATTGCATTTACTGCTTCTCAATACGTAATACATTCATACCTAGTTTGAATTTGATATTATCTAAAAGATGAAAATATTGTATAATCAATGAAAATATGACTGTATTGTTTGTCTGTGCTAGGGTTAAGCCATAATTAGTAGACTCAACTTGAGTTTAATGCCGGTAGCACACCTCCGCCACGAAACCATAGCAGCGAAAGCGCAGTAGTTCAATTCAACTGGCTCGCGTCATGTTCTGCTACTCGAATCGGATGCGATTATGATCCGGCGGATGAAGAAATCACATATGAATCGAAAAAATAACTTCCGTTTTTTATAATTCAGTAATCGGTGTCACTCGGTGTAGCGGTATTGGTATCGATTTTAGGTTGCCCGGTATCAGTAGTACTTAGCTGTTTAATAAATAAATATTAAACGCTTTGTCTTGGTCAGCAAGAGCCATTTATTTATTCTCATAGCATAATCGGTTCCTATTTGTGGGAGGGGCTTGTGGCTAAGTAGGTATTATCAGTTGCAAGGATTGATCGATCAGGTTAAGCCTTAAGCCAAGGTTGCCGCGGAGGGTCCGTGGATAGGTGACTTTCTTTACATACCAAGACCCATCCGTGCTTCGAAAAGCACGTTAAACCGTTGGTCCCAGCTGTCATTCGTAGATCTTTGACAGTCGTGACGTGAGCTTGTTGTTTTGCGTGAGTTTTTTTTTACTTATTTCCTTGACATAATCTTTTTTTATTTGATATTTTAAACTACAATTTTATTTTCAACAAGGTTCTTTATTTTGTACTTATTTTTTTTATGTTTTGTTAATGTAAGTGTTAAGTAGTTGTGTTAAGTTAAAAGTTAGTAATGTTAAGTACCTGGTACTTGTTGACGGGCCTCCACTCCCATACACTGTAATTTGAAAACATTGTAGGTAAAAGTCAATTATTTTTAAAAGAGTAACCGTTTTCTTGCCGGCTCTTCTCCATAGGAAACGACCAATTGGAACCGTGCACCTAGCTTCTGACGTTTCATAAGTGCCCATGTAGGCTTATGTGAAATAAAACATTTTTATTCTGATTTTTGAGTTTGAGGGTTCGATTCCCGGGTCGACAAGTGTTATTGGGTTTTTCCATCTGGGATTTCACAGTAGCATCCCGGAGTCTGGAATTGTGCCGTTGTTGACTCAAACTCAAACAGAAAGCATGTATTTCAATTAAACCAATTACAGGCACTTTTGAACTGTCAAAGAGTCGGTCAGTTGGTCAGAAAGTTGAAGCTATTTGCCCATTCCAAAACGTAGATCTCTATGGAGAAGAATAGGCAAGAAACTCCAAGGACACTCTTTTAAATCAAGATATTACAAAATCCTGGGTACATTATTCTTGTCGCTTCTATAAGTGAGAACAATGTAAAAAAATAAATTATTTAAAACAATACAAAACATAAAAGATTACAAATAAGCCCTGGCAGATAGGAGATGACCAGTAGTTGGCAATAGGCTCGCCCCCCTATTACATGGGACATAAACATAACGGCGAAATGTGGGCGTACTATAGGTATCTACACCTCTGCCTACACCTTTATCCCAATACAGATGTGATGTTATGTTATGTTATGATATTTTTTTTTCTTGCGTCGGTACTAAATGGTACCTTTCCTTGTCCACAGTACATGGACATGCGGGAAGGCTCATTCCTGTACAACATGTGGGAGAATCCAACGTACGAGATGTTATCAGAGATGTGGGTGTACAACTACACCAACGTGGAGGAATACCTCAGTGATGCTGAGAAGGTTCTGAGGGTCGAGGAGGTCGGACCTTTTATGTTTCAGTAAGTATCCATTTATTTTGTGAGAGCCCATTGGAATGTTTGTAAATAACGAGAACATTGGTCTTGGTCCCCAGTTAATTATAAAGTCCAATCGGTGTGGTCAGTGTGGTGATTCCATAGCTATACAAACTGTTGATTATGGTGCGGCGTCCACTATCGGAATCGGCATCGGTGGGGCTCGTTAGAGCTCGGGCGCTTTATGTAAGCGTCCGAAGCCGCCGTAAAACCGCCTGAAGCCGCTGTAAAGCGCCCGAACTACACTGATGCCGATGCTGATGCAAGTCCAAAACCTGAATAGAATAAAATACTCTTTATTATGTACATCATGAAAAATACAGATATAAATGCTGAAATTTTACATAGTTTTTAACATTTTTGGCATCAGTGCTAAACTGTTAACTATCAGAGAGAGAGAGAGAGATCTTGTAGTTGCTCCCCATACGATACGACAACTCCCCTTCGAACGCCCACCTCCTGTGTGATTTTATTGGTGGACACCACACACTCCACGACCCCAAATAATTATAAGATTTATTTACTTTTCGCCTTGAGATGGGTTGATGTTTCCCAAGGTAAAATAACTTTAATCCCGTATTAGACACTTGCCCTTTGCCTTGACGTAATCTTCCTAATTACATAGACACATTCTGTTTGACTGATTACACCAGCACTTCCTTGTTGATATCATACATTCATAAATAATAGTTAAATATTCTATGAAAACAATGCGTAATTTATTTACTAAGTTTGTTGATTGACTCACTACATTTACCTTGTAAGGCTGTGGTTACAAATGTTACTTTGCAAAAGGTAAACAGTTTCATAAAATCGTAACCCTGCTTGGTCTTTGCCGTAGTCGGGTAATTAAATACTATCTCAACTTTGAAAACCATTTCTACCTTAGCATTGATTTCATGTTCTTCGGCCTGGGCAATTTCTTTCGTTGAAGAATAGCTCCTTAGTACCCATCTTTAGAGACAACGAGAGCAGAAGTCCTCGCGCACGTCTGGGAATGGCGCGAGGAGGCGAAACGCCGGGGTGAAACTCCGCTGCCGCGAGAAATCACTGCACAGCGGACAGAGCTCCGGCGGGAACTCATGGCGGCATGGAGAGTGCGATGTCGCAACCCAGCGCTGGGCACGCCACAATTGTGGCGATAAGTCCCCTCTTTGAGGAGTGGCTAGAGAGGCGCCACGGCGTCCTCACCTTCCGCCTGACGCAGGTCCTCACCGGACATGGTTGTTGCGGGAGGTTCCTGTTCAGGATAAAGCGGGAGGAAACGCCCGGGTGTCACCACTGTGTGGATCGCCCGGAGGACACGGTGGAGCATACGGTGGAGGTCTGCCCGGCTTGGGTGGAGCACCGCCGTGTCCTCACGGAGGCGATCGGCGGCAGCGATCTCTCGCGTCCGGCCCTGGTTTGGGCCATGGTTCGGAGCGTGAGAGTGCATGGGAGGCCGTCACCTCCTTCTGCGAAGCAGTAATGCTTGCGAAGGAGGAGGCGGAACGCCTGAGGGAGAGGCAAGGTTCGCGCCCTCGCGCCCCTAGTCACCGCAGGAGACGCCCCGGGCTTCGGGAGTCGCAAGCCGATTTCCGGCCACCGTAGGCGCGGGCTTGCGGACGGTGAGCGATGGGTAGTTCACCGTCCGATAAGGACCAGGCCCGGGTCGACGGCGTGTTGTATTCCACGCGCGCCTCAAAGAGTGGTCAGCAGCAACTGACGGGGTCCGTTATTAGGACCAATGCCTGCCGAGGTTGCGAGTTTGTCCGAAAGGGATATACAACATCAGTTTTTGTTTATACTAAACCCGAAAAGGGGTCATTGTACTCATCATTTTGATTTTTTTTTTCTATGGGACCAAACTTGAAATCGCGAAATAAAAATCAGCTGTTTCATACATTTTGTCGATTTAAGTGAACACAAATGTAGGGAACAGTATATTTTTTTTTTCCCGGAATAACTACTTCTAGGTCATACAAATATTTGTTCCGTGCGGGAATCGAACCCGCGACACGCAGCGCAGCAGTCAATCGCTTAACCACTGCGCCAACCGTGTCGTCGTAAAAATGTCGATGTACGAGTATTCCGGAGAGCATGTTTTTCAACTACAATGTTAAGTTTGTTTTTGGGATAAATTCATCCTAACTACGGAACCCTTCATTGTGCGCGGTCCGACACGCACTTGGCTGGTTTTTTTATTTGTATCATGGACAACTCCGGTATGACGGTATGTCAGTTTGATCAGTTGGGTCAGAGGCTCTAGACTTTGGGTCCAGGGACGGTGGACTTGCCGCCGCCCCCTATCACACTGGACCTGAGGTGGCGGCGCGTAGTGTTCCACGCGCGCCCCTTTCAGACGTCGCGGGGGGGCGTCTACCCCCCCCCCAGACTTGAGGTAGCATGGAGAGGCGGGCCGCTACTAGCCAGGGATTGCGGAAGTTATAACAGATCCCAAGATCCCCGATGCAAGCGTGGGAAGGGAACACTGGGGTGGTTTTTAGTCAGTAAGAGTCTGACAGACCTCCGCCCACCCCAGGGCGGAGGACATCCATGAGGATATTCCACCCCGTGAACAAAAAAAAAAAGGCACTCTAGACTTCCTTCATCCGTAATCAAATAAAAGAGAACACGTAGTAATACACTTAGTACTGCGTGTTCTCATTTATTTGATTATCTTTTCTAACCTTATACCATAGTCGAAGTATAACTTCGGAACTCCCTATTTCATAGTTTGCATTGCTGAGTAAAGTTTCCTTGGTAGCCTGATGTTTGTTGTCAATTCAAGTAGTTTGATTGTTAACGGTTCTCGGGAATACCCGACCAGCTTCGGCCTCAAACAGTGCCGCTAAACATACTTGGCAAGGTCGCGATTCAAATTGTGATGCAATTTTTTTGCTGATTCACTGATTCTACAACCTTTTTATGTATTTTGTGGTAAGCAGCATTGTCAACATTAGCTCATCACACTTGTTTATTAGCGCAACGTGTTTCAAATATCACGATTTTGCACAAAGTTTGCAACTTTGCTTAGCTATTATCCTTGTTCTCAAACTTGGACGGAATCACAAGCAGTTGATACATTTTGAGTAAGATGTTACTGATCGTGACTAGGAGTAATGTTTGATGAGATTTTTTGGTGGAAATAGTTTGATTGACCGGCTATAGGTATCGACCACTTGGAATAGTAAAAGACAGAGCATAAGCAACAAAAGCTTGTAGACCAATACAACATAAATGAAATCAAACCAAGGAATGTCAAAAGGGGATTGTAACCATGTCAATATTGAAAGCTAGGTGTTGCTCCTGGTTGAAATAGACTCAGTAGGATAGATACAACTCCGGATAATAAACATGCGTTTTTACTTTTTAAATATTTAATACAAAAATTATTGGCAAAAATAAATAGTTATGTGGCGGTATTAACAGCGCCACATGCGAACTACGCTTCACACTGACGTCACGCGAAATCCTGCAACACGCAAGCAGAGTTTGGTGCACTGCGCGACTAGTATTAAACAACGTCCCACATAATCAACATAAATCGTAGGGCAGTTGACTACCAGACCTTATACCAGACACTACACCCGTCTGGTCGGAGGACCCTCCCTTTTCTATGGAGGATGAGTGAACTTTACACCCCGTTCCTCATATCTCTTATATGTATAGGTGAATGTACCTACGCTGTTGATTAACATTATCATATTTTGCTTACAGAGAAATGCGAACGAATGAGAACATACGGATAGACAAGGAGCGAGGGGTAATGACCATGAACCCTAAGCTGAACCTCAAGTTCCTGCCAGATGAGTCTATAGATGATCTCCAGAATGTAACTGTCAAGATACCGAATATAGCGCTTATTGTAAGTTAATTTATTATACCTACCCTACAAACAGACTAGATTTATAGAGCATATCTACGCAAAATTTTGACTAAATCTATCCGGTAGTATTTGCGTATGTTTTAATGTATGTCCCAGTAACCTACATTCAGATATACAGACAAAGAGACAGAATATCTAAAACTATATTTTTGGCATAGAAAATTGGAAAGGAATAGGACTCGTTTCCAGACCTCGTAGCAGCAGTTTTGACTTCGCTATGATTTTATGTGTGTAGTTAAAGATAATGTATCAAATCAAATCAAAAGTCATTTATTCAAACTAAGCTGAGAATCAGCACTTTTCGAACGTCAAAAATTACACGAGACAGTCCCCCAAAAACGCCCACCCTTCACCACTTCCTAGTGCTTTAGCTGGGAAGAAGTGGCGCAACCAACTCCCTAGCAGCACAGCTGTCTGTTCACATATAAACTTGCAAGTATCTATACAATAAAATGTAAAATAATTTGCATTACGCAACACAAAACATTAAATTAAACTATTTGCCTTATGTTAGTTAGTACACACAACTATACAAATATATATATATATATATAATAATCGTCGAAAACTATACTCAAGCAGAAATAACGTAAACAAAACGTATCTAAATAAAAGCCTGCAGGCATAATGGGCGTGCCCGCTTAAATAAAGCTACAGCTATAACTCGAAGTCACAAATAATAAACTAGCACCATCGAAGTAAAATAAAAAACAGTTAATTATTAATAACAATAACAAAACCATGGTCAGCAAGACGACCAGTCACCACAAGCAGCACCCGTTCACGAGCATAACGCAAAGATCAGCCATCACCCCACTCGCCATATTTGAGGGGTATAGATGTGAAGACTTTGTACATACAAGATGCTTAGCAGTACCTAAACTTAGTATTTAGATGTAGTTGTTGGTATTTAGCTGAACCTGGTACAACTGGAAGCTGATCCCAACATATCGTCTAAAGTTTAAACAAAGACGGTAAAGAAAAACTTTGTACGTAATACTGGATTATCTAGGATACATTGAGTAAGCGTGGTGAAAAGTGCTGATCAATGCTCGTGAATTGTAGTGGCACATGCAGTTGGGCCGATGTTAGTAGTACCGAAACTGTTTAGACCTTAAGGCCTGGGCACGTGGCACTCGCTTTCAGAGCGTTTCGTATTTCTAAAACAACTTTCAACAGGATTGACGGCTTATAAGTAGCTGATATCAATCCAATACACTGGCCCTCTGGACAATTTTCTGGAATCAAAACAAGAAAATAATCTGTACTAATAATAAAGGGGTAAGTGTCTCGTATGTAGAAAGCGACAGTATTGTCGAGTGTCATTTGATAAAACAAGTTAATTCACGCGGTGGAAATCGCGAGCCGAAGTAGTAATAAAACGGGTATATAAGGTATGCTAATTTTAATTTACAGAACACTTTACTTGTTACAGCTACTTAAAAGTTGGTCATAAATCTAGCTGAAAACCCTATTATTACCTATTGTTGATCAATCTATTTATTGCTTCCGCGGTCTAATAGCCTCATTCTTTATCAATTATAATTTGTTATAGTTTTAGTCTATGTGTTCAATATTTTTATAACAACAGATAACGTAATATTTTTAGAACGTTGATTTATTTAGCGGGAATTATTTAGTAAAATGTAGGTATGCTGTCTTTGATACGAAAAGTAGGTAAGTAGTATAGTACTGGACTCCTTGGCTATAATAATACATCATGATTTTTATTTTTGGATAAAAAAGGCTGTTAAGAATAAAATTATTGTTGGTTTGAGCTATAAAGAACTTAAAACTAGAAACATCACGCAGAAAAAGAACTTCAAATATACTCTGTTATGAACAGATTGAACGATAAAATTTTGTATTTTCGGATAAAAAAACCCGTGTTTTAAAGATCTCTGGGGTTAATAAAACTTAGTTAAGGTACCTCAATGTTGAACAACCTGAGTTATTAGCATGTAAGCAGGCCTAACTTGTTAAACAGGACTGTGGACAGCTTAAAGTTGTTGAAGGTCAAAATAGGCAACGAAATTATCCGAAATTATAATCATAATAAATTGCATGGCAACACGGAATAGATAAATGTAGATGAATGTTTGCATGCGGAGCACAGGTGTTGTATCTGTAATCCGCATGCAAACATCAAAATCTGCTCATAATTATTTAAATAGGTTTAATATAATATTTTTTTCTGATAATTATTCATCAGCATTATACAATATGTAACAAAAACCCTGTTGTTCCTTCTACATACGTTTTAAGAATCGGTATACATACGTAATAAAGCAAGTCATTTATAAAAACTGTTCAACAAAAATATTCAAAATAAATATTTAATTATTAATATTTGTAATGTTTAACTGATTTCTAACCTCTTTCATTCTTTGATTTTGACTTCTCGACTAGCCAATACTTATTTTTATTTTATTATAATTCCACCAATGTTGTGCTTGTAGGTAAATGTTTAAAAGGAACAACAGGGTGTTTGTTACATACTGTAGTAGAGCATGCCTACGCTAGAAACAGTAACAAATATTGGTCTATAGTTCTATACACTTGCTCTCTATGTTTTGCCCGCTAGACCAAGTACAGCCAGGGTTTCCTAAACCTACGGTGGCCGCCACATAGCGTCCGCAATTTACCGTCGAATGACATCACTGATACTTTATTTTTGAAAGTTACAAGTTAGTGTGTTTGCCTAGCTAGAGAGAGTTTTTTGTCATACTCCGGTGCGAACATTTATATGATAACCGTCACTGCGGCCGTTACGTGGCGGCCAACGCTGTCGTAGGAAACAAAGTCAAAGTCAAAGTCAAACTATTTATTTCAAATAAGCACATAGGAGGGACTTTTGAACGTCTTACAAAAAAAAAAATGAATTGATTCTAGTTGCCCCTTCTAAAAGGTAGTTTATCTTTTAAGGTATGGAGAAGAATGGGCAAGAAACCACCGTTACTCTTTTAAAAATGTTTTATAATATTTTGTTTAAGTACGTTAAATATAAGATTATATGTGAAGTCGATGCACCTAGAATAAAATAAGATGACTATACCACAATATTATAGGTAAAAATAATTACAAATTAAGCAATGAAAAATAACTTAATTAAGAGATGGTATTGTAAATGTATTTGTAAACATGGTGCTCAGATATTTACAAACATCGTAAAAGTATATGTTTTCCTAAAAAAATTAAAATTATAAGTCAATAATGAATCTAGGTACGTAGTACTATTACTTATTCTGTGGTCTAGGTAAACCCAAGCTTTACCCCGCGATATCTTTATTATAAGTGGAAATATTGGTAAAACTAAGATATTGCTAAAATCTACAAGCCAGTAACTAATAAGTGATATAGAGCTATAGGCCGACAATTTCGTTGGTGACAGTCCCGTGGTCCTAGCGGGTGAAGGGGGACGCGGCTAAAAACAAATGACCCGCACCCGACCACACAAGGTATTGCGTAGTCAATGATGAGTCTGCAGATTTCTCTATGAAATATTTCGTGATTTACTTCCTCCGCTGAAATTTCAGGCATAAAAATATTTTAAATATACGTATTACATTTATTAGCATTTCAAAAATATTATCTTTACAAAACGTACTGTGCCAACGACTCCCGTGTTAAAATATAAATAATGAATTAATATATCGCAAAGCTAATAGAATCTAACAATAGAATACAACTTACGAATAGAATACGACTAACTTTTCAAATAAACTAACACTATAGTGTTAGTTTATTATGGTGCCCTGTTATATTGAGTTATAACTCAATATAACAGGGCACCATAATATTTTTAACTTAAAATCATAAAATTTCTGGTTAACCTATAACATTTCACAAAACCTGATTTGAAACCATGACCTCTCATTCCGGCACGTCAATGTCTCGGCTAATGGGATTACTGGAAATTCTAATGTTATTTAAGAAACATGTAATAGTGGCTCTTTGATACCTTATCGTGTCGCTTTTAATGTAAATCATACTTGTTAATTGATTTCAAAGTTATTTTTATGGTGTTTCCAAAATGAACAAATTAACTTAGAGATAAGGTACCTTTTAATCATACACGTGATTTAATAGGTATCCATATAAAATTTAAAAAAAATGGGTTTTCTTTTGAGAATCTCTCTACAGCCTCAGTAGCAGCTGTGTCTAGATTTACACCCGGTTGAACTCAAGCTCAAACTCAAAGCATTTATTTCAATTAAACCATTGACAGGCACTTTTGAATTGTCAAGAAGTCGGTCAGTTACAAATATGAAGCTAGTTGCCCATTCCAAATAGTAGGTTCCTATGGAGAAGAACGGGCAAGAAACTCCACGGACACTCATTTAAATTAAAATATTGATACAAAATATTCGTTTCGAAGTTTTGAATTCATATTGAAGTTAAACATGTGAGAACGATGCAAAACGTCAGAAGCGTCCGTGATAAAGATATAAAAAACAAAAAAAAACAATTCAAAACTAAAATAATTAACAATAAGCCGTGGCAGCAAAGAGATGTCTATGTTTCTAAAGAGAATCTACACAAAACTATCTGTCCCAACTGACAGCGCCCGTTCACGAACATGACGCATGGATCAGCACCATTCAGCTCAACCATTTGGAAGGGAGCTAAATGATCCAACACACACGCCACCATCAGCGAGACATCTGAGTGAGCATGACATACTGTCAGCCGCCAGGGCACATTCAAGTCAATAAAAGACATATTACCCGGTAAATGGTAGCTCTATTGTACATAGTACTCGCACCTGTGATATGCAATTATATAATACAAAGGAGATTGAGTTTATACAATGAAAAGATAGTCTTACAATCTTCAGCAGCTCCAACAGTATTTTCAAATGTTAACCAATTAGTTGTGGTTGTGGAACTGGACCAGCATTGAGCCAAGCATTTCTATCAGCGATGTAATCCCGCAACCTATAATATGCCTGTTTGCTTAGTGTGTGTTTTATACAATATTTGAATTTCGTCTCAACACAATAGGCTCGCCCTCTATACCCACATACACTTAAAACATTACTGACGATAGCAGTATTCCTATTACAGACATGTCTTACCCTTTTGAGGGGTCTACCCCTTTGAGAAAAAGAGGCTCTTTATATCTTCATTATTCTTTTCCAGGCCATGAGCACCTTAGCAGCTGATAAGTTAGGCTACTTCGCAAACGCAGGGGCCTACTACTCCATGTCTGCGCTCGGATCCAAACTCTTTAAGGACCTGACAGTTAAGGAAATGTTCTGGGGTTATCACGACCCCTTAGTGGCGATAGCGAATACCTTGCTACCTGGATGGATTGATTTCAGGAAAATTGGTCTGCTGGATCGGGTTGGTATTTTTATGGTCTTAATTGGATTCCCTGTGATAGTTTTAGGCTTTAAGTTTCTAAAAGTATGTACTCAAAGCATTTATTTCAATTAAACCATTTACAAATACAGGCTTTTTTGCATTGTCAAAGAGTCGGTCAATTAGTCATTAATTTGAAGCTGCGAGTAGTTGCCCATTCCAAAACGTGGACTTTTATGAAGAATCATGAATGACACAACAACTGTTTGACGTTGGTCCGACGGTTGACCTGACGTCATGTAGGTCCCGACTGGTCCCGACCACTCTTTGCATGTCGCATGTAAACTAAGGCATGTCGCGTGGCTTTCATGCGAGCAATGCTCGAATCGACATGCCAAGAATAGCTCAACTTGATTTTTACGAGGGACTAGTATGAATCGAACGAAAATCACGAATGTGAGATGCGCAAGAATTGCCTTCCTGAAAGCATTTTGTATAAAAATAATGTTTGGGACACTACAGTACGTCAGCTTGACTACTAACTTTTCATACTGGATAATCTACTTCCCACAAGATAGTAAAACATTACAGTTTTTTAGAACAAAAAAGTATTTATCTCTTTGAATTATATTTTGTTTCTACAATAACCTTATCCATATATTTTTTTTAAACTAAAACTGCTATGATAACCAGTGTCTACTAGTTATCTATGACTACAGTTTTTGTTTCAAAGTTATTCCCGCTGTCGTTATATTTAGCTAATGTCCCGCATTAGCAGAAAATTCTCAAAACACTGCAAAAAAGCCGACAAATGGGATAATTTTGTAGTAATCGCAATAATATTCTCCCGTCTAATGGATTACATAAAGTATGGATAATTTCATACATTCAGTCTATACTAAGATCTTTTTCTCACAGTTCTATTCACAAAAACTGGAATGGTCTGAGGTGGAACTCAGAGACCGGAGCAGAAGGTACTCCTTGAACGCTTGGGACAACACCACCGGTCTTCTTGAGCAAGGATTCACAGACTTGGAATCCAGGTAAGCAGGAATATTCCCCTCACATAAACAGCAAGGTAGTGTTCTATATGAAACCATAATTACCAAGCCATGTGTTGTAGTTATTGGTTGTAAATTGTCATAGTCACAGCTATGAGAAATTAGTTTTCGAAGAAAAACTTAATAAAATTTCTCTCAAAAGTCATTTTTATATACAATATTACTATGCTGCAGATTTTGTAACACAAAAACTAAGGGTCCTCTTTGAAAACTGCTAGGATAAGTTCTATCTTTTAATTTCCTTCAGACAGAATGATACGATGTATATTATACATATAGCATACAACATTGTCATCATTATCATTACCCTTATTTATTTAAGGTTGTCGTGTTTTGTTTTCAACGAATCTTCTTATCTTCCAGCACACCATGCAATAGAATCAAAGGATCGTACGAGGGTCTCATGTTGCCATCCAACTACGAAAAAGGTCGCAACATCACGATCTTCAGGAAGCAAGCTTGCAGGAACTACCCCTTCACCTATGTCGGCGAGAAGATAAGTGACCAGGGGCTCGATTCTTATTTGTAAGTAAACCTTGTTGCTTTTGACTGATCTTCTAAATAGATTTGAAACATGGTAGCGTTTTGGTTTTTCTCCGCTGACGATTAAGAATCCGTTTATGTCCTTATTTGCTTCTATACTTATTTATTTTATACAAAGATAAATTTGATAGACTTTGGCCATTCAAAGTGCTTTTAAGGTTTTCTTAGAAACAGAGTGTCTTAGAACAAAGTACTTTTAAGGTTTTTAGTACAAACCGTGAGTTAGGAACTGTCTAGTACGTGGTAATAAAATTACCCCTTGGCATAATTAAGAAAGGCTCAAAAGATATTAGTAAATTGCATCTGTCTGTATAACTTACTCAAGTGTGTCTTCCGATTCTCTGCCAGGTATACAATGGACACCACAGCCTTTAACAGCAACTCTCCCTTCGCTTGCAACTGCAGCAACGAATGTCCTCCAGAAGGATTCGTTGATGTCAGCAACTGTTACTATGGTCAGTCTTCAAGAATAATCAACTGGTTACTAGACATATGTGTTCAAATGACTTTCACTGAAAGCAATATCTGGTTTTAGAATCTTAATAGCTTCCTGAAATTATATTGGTCACTTTTTCTATATATAAAGCTAAATTTTTGGAATTATTTTCAGGTTTCCCGATATCCCTATCGAAGCCACACATGATGGACTCGGATCACGTTCAGCGGTCATATTTCGAGGGCATGAATCCTGATCCTAAGAAGCATACGTCCCATTTTCTGTTGGAACCTGTAAGTTCTCATAGATTTTAACCTTCTCAAAGACTATCTGTTCTAGATAATGAACCTTTGACAACTCGCTTAGATCAATTGATAAGTATGCCCCAATGGTCTTAATTTGGGTGCTCGAATACCTATTTCGTCAACATTTTGTCAGTTTAACTACATAGTGTTTTTTTTTTGTAATATAATTAGAAAATAAAATTATTTGCAGGTAATCGGAGCGCCTCTAAGTTTTTCCATAAAGATCCAGATCAACCTTGCAGTAAGGATGTCTAAAGGAAACCCCATCACAAAACCGCTGAAGGATAAAGTTCTACCTCTGATGTGGTTTTCACTGGTAAGTTACTTGCAGAACATTTTGCAGTTTATGACTATTTATGACCGGAACAAACAATCTCCACGGTGGGGCTCGTAAAAGGTCACTAAAAGAATATAACGTCATCTTTCATGATGCTGATGACATTATTGATGCTCTCACCGATCTGTTTGCTAAGTTTGGAGAAAACGTGTGGTCCAGAAATCGCGCCCGCTTGTAAAGAACAGCTCATAGCCGAGCTTTTCGGACTAAAAACGCAATAGAATAAATCGTAAACTGGAACCACAAAATACTAAACCAATCATTTTCTTCCAGTTCTGCAAAGCACCACCTCCAGAAGTAGTAACCTTGCTCCGTCTCCGCCTGGTCTACGCTCCTCCCTTAGTCACCACTCTTGAGGTCCTACTCTTCATCATCGGCCTAGTCCTTGCAGCCCAAGGCCTCCACAGGATTTGGAAACCGAAGTACAAGATCATCTCACCAAAGGACATCCCCACTCCCATAATTAGGAGAAAGAGTACAGAAAGGAGAATTAGTAGTGTGATCCTCAATATGGCGGAAAATGTAGCTTTTAATTATAAAGATGATGAGGATCTGGCTAAAGAAGCTGTCTCGCTCCTGGCTATCAATGAGGACGACAGCGAGTTTGTAGATTTGCTGGTCAGTTCTGATAATGAATGAGGAAATAAAGTAGTAGAAGGATTTGCTCAATTCAATATAGCAGGAGTGAAGTAAGAGTGATTTTGAAGTGTCTTACCTCTTATCGTTAAGTGATAAAAGTGAACATTAAGATCAATAAGTTATAAGGGTGCTCAAGATAATAATTTATGTAGATATTCTTTTTTACCGACGATAACAGAACTATTCCTAGATTTCCACCTTTTATTGTAAATACCAAGATATTTGTGACAAGTAGAAATGTTGGAAGAAAACATGATAAAAATGCCACGCGTTTGACGTATTACCCGGGTGCTATCAGTATTGTCGGCTATATTAAGTATGATATTTTCGATAGCGACCGGGTAATGTGAACCTATTTATGATTTGCCATTAATATTGAAGGTACTATAAACTCCGCTGGCGGTTTAGCTGTTAAGGTAATTATGTAGGTAGATATTAATAAACTGCTCAATATTCATTAATAGGAGTTAGAAAGGTGTGAGGTTATCATTAATTATACAGAATTTCCCACTGCGACAACTTTTTCCTTCTATTGACGTAATTATAGAAAAATATAAAAAAAATATTAATAATAAATTATTATTATTATTTTTTATAAATTTATTGACACTCCTCATTATTTCCTCATATCGGACCTATCACTAGGTAATAATATTTAAGATAGGTAACGATACTATTTAGTAAAATATTGACTGTCAAATAACGGAATTCAATATTTCTTAAGTTAAGAAGGCTAAGTTGATATTATAATAAGTAAATTGAGGGAAATTAATTGTTTATCAAATTGATAAGCAACTTTTTTTTTATTTCTTTTGTTACTGAACCGATGTCAACTATTCTGCAAGCATCAACTAGCAACTTAAATCATCTGATAATTGTATGAAATGCCTTTAACACGGCAAATTGACCTACTATGTCAAACAATTGTTACAAACAATTAATTTCCATAATAATTATGTTTTGAACTTTGATATGTTAGGCTTGAAATAGATAGTTAATATTTTTCAACTAACAATGACAGTTGTATGAATTTATTTTGAAACAGTAATCTCGTCTTCAGGACCCCAGTATTAATTTTCATGAAAAAATCTGCTATTTTTTCATCTGACATATTATTGTACCAGTTTGAAGGGACCACCACTTTTTAGCAATTGTGATATTAATTTTAGTTATATTTTAAGTTATCTTTAAATAAGTTGTAAATATTTAATTTAATAGACTGATGGTGAAAAGTTTTTGTAATGAAATAAAATATTTTTCAAGAATTAAAGAAACATTTTATTATTTTACATAAGATTACATACCTACCTATATTTACAATAAAATAAATTATATTCAAAATTATAATTAAATATTGTACAAAAACTGGTATTGCAGTAATTACACATTATTTTATAAGTAATATCAATACTGCTTACAATTAAAATTATTTAGATACTCTTTATTTAGTTAGAATTAAAATATTATGTACATAAATAACAAATTATATCTAATTAATTTATAAAAATAACAAAATGATATACTAACTAAACTAAAACTATAAAACATTAAAATATAGCGTCGAAAAATTCCTCCGCATCGCTGTCGACTGGTAATGTACCCAAGAGATTGGCGGCATTGCCACGTTGTATGGCAATGCTTAACCTCTGGCCAAGGTAACAGCCAGCCCTTGGGTCACGGGAAGTGTCAACCAGCCGTTTGGACATATAAAATTGCTTAAAATAAGTAAGATTAAAAATTACGCAGACGCTGTTATGCAGACTGCCTACATTTCAGCTGCAAACATAGCTAATACGTGACGCTTCACTCGAGTAAATGTTCATTTTTGTTTCATTCCACGTTCACACATAAAATCAACACAACACAAATCACAATTTACATAAAATTAACGTTCATTATTTCAGCACATTCAATTTCATTATTTGTTCGCGCTCCTTATGATTCGATCTAATACCGTCACCAACAAGGAATTCATTTTTCACATTTTATTAATTTTGTGTCCATTCAGTAAACCACAAGTAAAGCGCCTGATATCAGCTTTACTTCACAACGCGAATTGCGTGCAGCCAGCCCACTATGCACTGAACACTCTCAATAAAATTTATTCAATTTTGTTAAGAACATTATTTATACTAATTAAATCACAGTTATTTTGAGTGGTAATGGGATGAAATACGTAACTATACAACATTAACTAAATATTAATCTATTTTATATTCCAAATAAATTATTTAGGTAATTAGAAGTTAAATATACCTAATAAACACTTTATAAATAGATGTTAGAAGTGGTTATTCTACACACTGTGTATAAAAAACTATACACTTTTTAGGCAATGCCAACAATTATTCGATTTTTAACTTTTGGGTGAGGAGAAGTGCAATGATTCACCTAATAGATTTCTTTACCATTGTACAGCCAGACCAAAAGAGGGATTATAACTTTATAAACAATTATTAACAATTATTATAATGGGCCTTATCAGAATGCTAAAAGTCACCCAAAGGGCAATGGAGAGGCCTATGCTTGGAGTTTCCCTACGTGATCGAATCAGAAATGAAGAGATCCGCAGGCGAACCAAGATAACCGACATAGCCCGAAGAATTTCCAAGCTTAAGAGGCAGTGGGCACGGCACATTGCTCGCAGAACTGATGGCCGATGGGGCCGAAAGGTTCTGGAGTGGCGAGTTGGAAGGTCTCCTACAAGGTGGACCGATGACCTTGTGAAGGCCGCAGGTATCCGCTGGATGCGGGAAGCACAGAACCGGTCGAAGTGGAGGTGCTTGGGGGAGGCCTATGTCCAGCAATGGACGTCTTTCGGCTGAAATGATGATGATGATGAAATAATTATTCTATTCTTTTCCCAACTATGTCGGGATTGGCTTCTAGTTTAACCGACTGCCTATCTGATCTCCACATCCCAGTAACTGGGTAATACGATACCCCTTGGTAAGATTGGTTGTCAGACTTTCGGGCTTCTGCCGACCCCTAACGACTGTCGAAAATTCACGAATGCCGGACTAACGGATTAACGTGCTTTCCAAGGCATGGAAGAGTCTCTGTATGTATAAAGATGGTCACCCGTTCTTTTTTTATTATTACTTTGGGTGGGTTTGCTCTTGACCTTAGTCTAGGGCAGAGGTGACAGAGACAAAATCGACGATGGAGTGAGCTTACCCAGAAGAACCCTGTTCACTCTAATTTGAAGAGATTAGGGTTGTATGCGTTCGGAAACACAGACGCAGGCAGAGAGTTCCACTCTTTTGTTGTGCGCATTATAAAAGACATTTGGAAACGCTTAGTGCGAATTGGTGGAATAGCAGCAAGGAAGGAATGGTAACCTGCAGTGCGTCTAGATGTCCGATAATAGAAGGGGGCCGGTGGAATGAGGTCGTGGGGTTCTTGGGCACACATTCACGGACGAACCCGGGCAAGCGTAGCTTAACTTTATAAACATAACTTATTTATCTCAGTAAGTAGGTGTACGTGTGTACTTATTTTATGAGTATTATGTCGTATATCTACCGGTAACTACATACGAAATACTGTTACTTAAATAATTTACATAACCCTTAGTTAACAAAAATAAACATGTTAAATAATAAATCTATTTAAAACGGAGACTAGAAGGTATATTTACAAATTGGTAATCAATAATCATAATAAATTAATAATACAAAGTAGGTTAATTTTGATCGTTGATAATAAATAATAGTTCAATCAGTGACACAAATATGTAAGATATTCTAAATCAGCGAAATCTATTCTAGATAAATCAACGACCTCTGTGATTACTCGTATAAACATTTTGTAAAACGTATCAATCCCACTAAAAAACACAGTCCTTGAAGATACAGGATTTTCCTAGTTTGAAGGGCAGGGGTCTTAGTCATTAGTAATAGCCATACTTTTTTTTTTCAGCCTTGAAATCGCAAAAAAAAATCAGCTGTTCCCTACATTTGTGTTAAATCGACAAAATGTATGGAACAGCTGATATTTATTACGCGATTTCAAGGTTGGTCCCATAGAAAAAAATGTTCAAAATGATAAGTACAATGACCCCTTTTTGGGTTTAGTATAAACAAAAACTAATGTTGTATATCGGATGATGTAATTTTAACTAGTGTCTCTTGTTCTTTTAAGTTTCCAATGGATAATTGTATACGTTATTGCATCCATTGCTATGTATTAGAAAAGAAAGTCACAGAAGGCATTTTAAAAAACCGAAAAATAAAAACCGAATCGGTATTGAGATTCTCCTTCTTTTTTTGAAGTCGGTGTTAAAGCGTTTCTTATGTAAGTATGTTAGCAATGCAGTCCATATACCAGTAGGTAACGTTTCGACTTATCGATACTTTAGAATCGCATACATAGCAATTGCTTTACGACCCATCGCTTCAAATGGAAATTGAATCGCTAGCTCAACCTGCGACCAGGCCCTGCAGTCTCGACATAGATAGCGATAGCTTTACAACCAAATTCGGTCGCAAAGCCCTAATTGGATCTCTAGACGATCACAATTGCTTGATAAGCACGAAAAAATCGTCAAGCAGTTTTGACTGTCTAGGGACTCCATTAGGACTTTGCGACCGAATTTGGTTGTAAAGCGATCGCTATCTATGTCGAGACTGCAGGGCCTGGTCGCAGGTTGAGCTAGCGATTCAATTTCCGTTTGAAGCGATGGTTTTGTTATTCGTTTTTAATCAGTGGTCCTTCTGCACATACCTACTCTATTTCGATTTCGGGGACACCACACCAAAGATGCATCAGCAAATAGCTAGGAGATGCATTATTGCAATTTTATAAGGATTAGCTTCATGGCTAAATGGTCTGGTTGAATGTTACTAAACATTGCCTTGGATCAGTCTTAGATTCCTATAAGCGGCTTTATACTGCTTTAGAAGATACTTTAATCGGTCAGCTGTTACTCGGTATGTAACTTTATTTTCAGCAACCCGTCCAGTGGGTATATTTATGGAAGAATGTCTGTCCTTCCACTTTCAACGCATTGTCATCTTCTTTGAAAAAAAACCGATTTCTAGTCTTCCTTTTCCTGACGTTCCACAACCCAGCTTTTTCAATAGTCCTTAATACGCAGGTTGCTACTTAAATTTTAACATTGACGCACATTAATTGACACCACAAACTGTATACTAGCTAGCATAAACATGCGCATATATCCAAGAAACGTAGTGAGCCACATTAGTATACACATCGGGTACACCGCGTCGGGCACAGCCTGACCCGAATGACGTCAGACCTCGCAGCTCCCAGCGACCGCCTGACCGACACTGGAGGGGTCCACCGCTATCACCCTGGAAGAGAAGGTGAATTAGACATTAGTATTGTAGAAGTAGCTGACGGTGGATTTGGTCTCGAAGATTTATGTTGAGAAGATGATAAATTCAATCATCTGAGTTGAGTTGATTTCATTAATGAGTGTTCAGACTACATCAATAATTACTACTACTAACTACTACAATCAATAACATTCAAGCAAAATCCAGAAATGAAAAGAGGCAAAATGTTAGAGATGGTAGAAATTTAAATAGTTAAGTGAATAAACTGTACAGGAGAACATAGCGAATATATTCTACAGATTCCAATAAATATAGGTAGGTATGTATTTATATATATTCGCTAAACAATTGAAACACCAACGCAGGAGGAAATCGCAGGGTAGACGCTATTTAGATGCGAACGTGACTCAATTATTTTAAACTAAAAATGTGTGAAAAGGTGTTAGGTAGTAATTAAAAGTGGTGGGGATCAAAATAACGTTCACCGATGTTTTCCTTTATTAGAATTCGTCGAATACCTCGAACATGTTGTGAAAACCGCTCTAAGTATTGGTAAAAAAGAGTTTGTCTCTTTTTTTGTACAACATAAAACTTAAAGGGCCTTATTACAAAACAAGGTTTATCTTCAGACCCAAGTTTAAACCATGGAGCCATTATTGAATTTCAAACTTTATTCCGTCTACGGTAAAGTTTCTAATGCAAAACTGACAACTTAGTACCGAAATAAGTATTCAGTTTTGTATATAGAACGGTATTTCAATCAGAGTTGCGTTCTCATTTCAAAAACTAGCTCCATGGTTTAAGCCATGTCAAAATATAAATCTTGTTTTGTAATAAGACGGTAACAGTTTCGAACGTAGACGTATCGTAGCATTCTTAAAAGTGCAAGATCTAGACAAATATGATTGAATGAAATTAACTGTATGCAACTTTATTTAAATCTACCATAGTCATCGCTAAGGTCACTAAGTCGGCAATTTATAAAATTCTAACAGAAAAGACATTTTCATCCCTTTAAGATTGACCATTCGGAGATCCATTTTCAGTTTAGGTTGTTATCAGACTACAAAGTTATCAAGAATAATTTTCCGTCATTCATCTTCATTATTTTCCTTATGATTGACAGAAGCAGTTGACATCGGAATTCCCACATCTAGCATCGAACTTACGACCTTGCTCAGTCACAGCCCAGCTATTGCTGCTTGATATAATATTCTCTGATGAGTGAAAGTCAAGAATTTTGATTGAACTTTCCAATGTAAAGTCTATGTCACGAAAATTAATAAGAACACTATTAAATTGTAACACGTCAACATCAGTCTTATCTGGTCTAATGATCAGTTGTTACTGACAGTTTGGTATGGCATGTAGAGTATACCGGTTGATATAGGTAACTATGAAGCCTTGGGTATCATTCTCAAGTTTTAAAATAAAACTCAAGTCTTTCTGCACGAAAAACGATGTCCTTCTTTTCTGTTATACATCGCTGTCAAACCGTGACATTGACAGCGATGTCACAGCGCTAGTATTTCAATGGTGGTCCGGACACTTTTGAGTATTTATAAATAATCAAAGTCCGGACACGACGCGACTACTAGTGCTGTAACATTCTGCCTACTAATTGGTGTGTAACACGTCGAAGACTATTGGCCTTAAAGAAATCGACACAGTCACTGTATTTTTTTGTAAGCGAGAAAAATAATAAAATTAAGCCCAGTCTTAAATTCTAGACATATTATTTTATTTTATTGTTTGGGTTTACAGCTAACAATAGGTACAGAAGTGTTAGTGAGGTAATTAAAAAAACCTACAATTTAAATTTCTACAAGGTTCTAACTTTTATTATTTTAATCATATTTTATATTGTTTTTTTTTGTCAATGTGAGGCCGTTGTAGGCTTATTAGACTGTAGATCTTTAAACCATTTTCTATTTTGTTAAGTTCCTGGTACTTTTGATGGGCCTACGCTGTCCTCTCATACCTATTAACACTGTAATTTGAAAACATTGTAAAAGCCAATTTTATTTTTTTAAAAGAGTGACCGTGGAGTTTCTTGCCGACTCTTTTCCATAGGAAACGACCAATTGGAACCGTGCACCTAGATTCTGACGTTTCATAAGTGCCCATGTAGGCTTATGTGAAATAAAAATATTTTTGATTTTGATTTTGATTTTGAATTCACGACAAGCCATAGACAAGCCTCCACAGTTAGCAATAAAGTATTGTTCTACAAGTGTTGAAAATTTAACAAGTATAGCATTAAATGAAGTACCTGCATAAGCAAAAATACATACGCAACTACTATTAGAATGCATCAGAAACAATATAGTGTTCAGATAAATCAGTAGTAATGGACGCTAAGGTGCTTGCAAACAAATCGATTGCCCTCAATTAACACCCCTGTGTTCATTCTTAGCAATAGGGTATTTTTTTTAACACGTTCAGGCCCGTGCCTCTCTCGTGAAGTACGCACGTTATGACACAATATTTTCTCATACAAAACGGACATACATTCACACAAACGTTCTGTTCTTCAAATATCCTAGAGTGTTATAAGTTAAAACAGGCTCTTCACACTTAATTATGATGCCGTGGAAGACATTCTGGCGACTCTGGGTTCAACGTCTGACACACACACAAATACACACACTCCAACACACACACACACTCACACTCCAACACACCCCTATTCATACACACACACACTCCAACACACCTCCACACTCATTCACACATACACTCACCCACTCACACACGCACACCCTCTTAGACACACACATACATTCACACACTCATAAACACACGTATAAACACACATTTATACAATCACACTCTAGTTTTCACACACTGCCATAAACACTATTTTCATTTTTCTTTTTATTCATTTTTCTTTTTTATTGGTTATATAAAAAAAAAATGTGTAACTATATCTAATTAGCACAACGAAACAATTGTTAATTAATTGAGGAAGAGCGAGGTTTATTCCATCACAAGTATCTTCGGATTACTTTCTGGGAAGCCCCGGCAACTTAATTGTATAGATTTAAGATAATAAACACATTTTTTTTTTTTTAAACATGACGTCAATAGACGTCGACGTCAGATGACTAATACTCAGGAAGGTCCGATGCCGAGGTCTCAATCTTAGACGTTGATGGTTGCAAATTATGTTGTGTGCAGTGTGACACTTACGGAGCTATCGTTGTCACTGTCGGACGACCACAGTAAACCGACAAAATTCGATTTGTTGTGGCTCAAGGTGTTTGATACTTACACGTGTTGCGGCGCAAAAATTCAACTAATGTATAGTTATTTAAGGTGTGTAGAAGGCAAAGTAGGTATTAAAAGTCAATCTGCTATTCTAGTTATCACGGCTTATTGAGCAGACAACACAGAAAACAGTCAGAAGGAGACTCAGCACACAATCACAATAGTCACAGCACAAGAAGAAGTTAATAACAATATATTAACATAAACAACATGCGAACTACGCATCACACTGACGTCTCGCAAAATTCTGCATCGCGCAAGCAGAGTTTACCGCGCAACTAGCATATATACAACGTCCCGACATCAACCGTCGGGCAGTTGTTTTCTATGGAGGATGAGTGAACTTTACACCTTGTTCCTCATACCTCTATAAATGCAATTTACTATAGCTTCCTGGCGTGGTGAGACGTAGTGCAAATAATGTCACATTTATATTAGACGTGATGAGCCGTTGTGTTAATAATAAATTGTACAAAGACGATAGAAGACGTTGTGGGTTCGAACGTGTTAACTGTGTGTTTGAATTAAGATCAATCTATTACTCGTACTCTATGATAAAGCCACAGTTAAAAATAATTGTTTTAATAAAATCTCAAAAAATGCCAAAGTTGTATGCGTTTTAAAATCTATTGTAGACAGAGACAGCACTGCTGCGATCTGGCGTCACTACACAGGAACGATATAGTAACTTCCCGCCATTCTACATTCTACAATTCGATCGTGCATACAAGGATAATAGAATAATTTTAAAAGCCTGTAACTTCTACATTATTCCACAGATTTAATTAATAATAATTAATAAATCTGTGGAATAATGGAGAAGTTACAGGCTTTTAAAATTCACAAATCGTCTTTTTTAGTAACACCTATAAAAATAAGCATTAATTCATATATTTTTGATAGCAGTCAAATTTGATACCCTATTTGGTTAAATGCTTCGACTGAGCTAATCATAAGTATAAGAATTACTATGGTCAACTGTGCGAGCCACACTGTGCTGTGTTTGGTAGATTATCCAAGTATCGCGTATGATGAGCTATAAATAGGTATAACAATCATGTCTTCAATCTTTGAGGCAAGAGCAGATACAAAATTCGATGTAGTAATTTAAAACTGTTCAATTTTGATGGTCGATAACAACGGAAGATGTAACGTTCAGATGCTATTGCGAAATAAGATGTTCCTATAATAATGAACTTTAGCTAGCGAGGATTGTATAGCTGACGTCGTTATGGCATTATCACCCTAAGGTTCTAAGGTTATCAACTTACACGTTATTAAACCACAAGGTCTATTTGCTATGTGACAGTTAGATAGAGAGATAAACCTAGGTGAAGTTTCGATATTCTGGGAGTTGTTGTCAAAAGTGGTAACGCAATTAAGAGGTCGACTGTACCAATCATATGATATTTCAAACTCTACTCGGGTTTGGTAAGTTTATTTGAATCAAATATTTTTAATGATCCAAACCAAACTATGTCAGTTCTATCAAAAACTTCAGATAAAATCAAACATTTCTTCATTTAGATAACAATCTCGAAACATAATTGGCTCCATTAAAATTCCTCCTACACTAACAAACCCAGAATTCACTCTTAAGGTCACCCAGCTCTCTCTTGGGTGGGCAGAATTCCTAACAAAATACATCATTGTAAATAACTAACTACCAAATTAACCCTAGTCTCCTTAGGGTCTTAGACAAGTGGGGATCGCTTTCAAAGCGTTTCGTATTTCCCAACGAATTTCATCAGAAATAAGCTTTTCGTTAGCTTATATTAAATCATCCAATACATTTTTGACGTTTCCACTATCAATATGATACAATGTCACTTTGCCTAGGCCCTCTTATGACAAGTTTTCCATAAGCGTTTAATTATTCTTCTGTGTTCAGTAACTTGAAGAGGAATCAATAAAAACAAAAGAATGTTAATACTCACCACACACGCTCCCGTACTGCCATCCGTGCTCCCCGCACACAGATGTCCATCATTCAATGGAAGAGTCAGTGCGTACCTATCTCTGCAGATATTCAACGGCAGAACAGGCACCTCAGCTTCTAACAACACATCTGTCAACGTGCCATTGGTTTGTTCCCTCCCCCATCCAGTAGTATAACACTCATCTTTGAAGTCTAGTCTATTATTATCATCAATAAAAGGATGTATTTCTTCACCAAACATAAGCTTTTTATCACTTCTGTTTATGTTTATTTTGTAATCATCTTTTAGGAGACTGTTTTTTATAAGTTTGACTACACTATCTAGAGTAGCACTGTCGTAGATCAGATCACTGTGACTTCTTTCACCGTCAGATTTTCTCAGTTCTTCGCCATTTTTCCTTTCTGTTTGTCTATTTGACTCGTTAGACACTCTGACGTTGTATCTCATATTTTTATGTTTCTTATTTACTAGCCCTGAGAAGATATTCTTCGTTAAATTGTTCAGTTTTTCAAGATATTTCACTGCGGTATCCGGTTTTGGTTTTGGTGGTTTCGGTTTTCGTCTTGGCGGTTCCGTGTTTGAGTCTGGACGGAGGTAGAATGATGAGCTCTTGTCCGTTTCAAAGGCATCTATAGGTGGTGGTTCAAAAGGAGGTAGGCAGATTGTACGGATGCGACTGCCTGTGCTGACGTCTGCTGGTCTTGTCAGCTTCATTAGGGCTGGAATATGAAAAGAACGTATGAAAAATGAATATGATATTTTATGTACTTACTTCTTTATATTTTTTTATATACATATTCTGAGGTTTCAATAACTCAGTCGATTATCTCAACTAATTAATGTTAAAATTTTACTTTGAAACTATATTAGTGATGGCATTATCAATTACAATTATTTATATTCATAATCTGACATTTTAATAAAATTTATCTCTTGATCTGACATATGTATAACTTTGACATCATTTAATAACTTGTTGCAGAAAAATCTTAACGCATGAGCTCTTATTTGTTGTTGCTATCTTTTTATTTAATTAAAATAATAACATTATGCAGGATACAATTGAATATTTGCACCACTTATAAAATGGTAGAATGTAAAGGGACCATTCTAAATAAATAAATATATAAAATATTTTATTTTAAAATTTATATAAAAAAGTTTTTAAGATTGCACATTGTAAACCTACATTTCGACAAATAAATGGAATTGATTTGATTTGAACTATAGATAAAAGATGGTCAATCTGGCGTCATATATTTGTGTTCTAAATAATATTATTGCAATAAAATATCAATCAATCGATATGCAATCCTCGTAATTGACATCTCAGAAAAAGGAATCTGAGTATAACTAATCGTTGCTATTAAGTTCATCTCACCTATATCATGCTGGTAGTTATGGAACCGGTGATGCAGTACAATCTTCTCTATGGGCACGTAGGCACCCTTCTGCTCCGCCCGGTCCCATTCACCCAGCACCGCTGTCCAGAGAGCTGGCACCGGCAGGTTGAAGAGTTCACTGAAACATTTGTTGCAGACTGTTACTTTTGAAATGATGACTGGTCAGTTCCTCTCGAGGCTACATATAACAATAAATGGATCGGATGCAGATGCTAGCTTAGCGCGAGGTCCAGTTGAATTGTTAATGTGTAGCTAATCATTTAATGGTGAAGACAGTCAAATTGCAGGTAGATATGAAATTGATTTTGTAGTCATGGATGGCATGACTACAAAATCAAATAGGTAATATTGAAATCACATAAATATTACTGAATGGTTGAAGTTATTGTTTACCGATTGTTAATGTAATCAGCTATGGACAGGTTTGTTCTGTTAGTGTACAAAAAAAAGTGTGTAGGTACCTCACGTGAAATATATATATTTTTTATTACTTTGTTATAAATAAGGACAAAAATTCTGGCAGACGTAACCAAGTCGTAATATTAAAAGTCTAATAAATAAAAATGAAATGCTGTTCGTTGGTAAGCGCATCACTTGAGAACGGCTGGACCGAAATGTTTTTTTTTTTTTTCTCTTTATTTATTAGGGACTTGGAACCTATAACAAGTCATGTCAGCCCCATCATTTCCTTAACAAGTTACTTTAAGACTATTAAATATGAACTTATAAATAAGCTTAGCTTTATTGCTTGCAGGGTAAGCCAGAATACATTGTAAATGTAATGTAAATGTACCTAATGCATTCAATTTTAATTTTTTACTTAAATGTTGTCTTTCAAAATCATTGCGAATACAATATATAAGGAGGTGTTGGACATCTTCTGGTTTAGGTTAGCACAAGCAGTACAGTTAGGTGAAAGGGATTTCTTCATTAAAAAGGTGAATTTTTTAAGTGGTACATGTCCAGATCGTATTCTAAAAGCTATTTTAAGTAATCGCCTATCAAGTTTAACATCGGTAAACCACGGTATCCGAGGAGTACTATTTGGGACTATTTGTTTTATAATGTTCGTAATAGTCCGAATTAGATTTTAATGTAATAAAAAATTTGAAGTTTCCCGGAAAATGTTCGATTCTGCAAAAACTGAACTAGAAAAAGTACGCTCAGTTTTTCCCGAATATGCAATGAAAACATTTAACAGCAGTAACATGACTTTACCATTTTATTCAGTGAGATTTTTCGATGCGTGAGAATAATATCTTTGTACAACCAGGGAAACTAATATTTATAAAATTGACACACTACGTCAATTTGCCGTATTATAGCCATTTAAGAATTACGGTTGTATTAGAATATACGGACAATTTAATTTCAAATTGTCAAATTGATAAAAAACTAATTTCCTTACTTTTCATGAAAATTGCAATCTCAACGATGCCCAATGCCCAATAGTTACAGAGCATTTTAAATGCTATATGTCTATCATAGCTGAAAGACAAACAGCTGATATAGTTACGGTCAAGTTTGAAGTCAAACGGATATACTTATGGATGCAGTGCGCGGTTGTGAGCAGCCACATCGGATGCACCAGCACGCCGCCGCACCAGTGACCAATCAGACCGTAGTTTGGATGCAGCAGCTGAAGAGATACCTGGAAAATAGCAGTTAATAATAGTAAGCTGGTGTTTTATCATCACCTTAGGATCAGGGACTATTTTGGTTACCCATTGAAAGGGTTTTCGATACGTTTTTTCTAAGCGGTCAATCAAAAACCCATACGATATGGGTAACCGTGTAAAATGGCTTAAATTAAATTTTGGTTACCCGTTGAAAGAATTATAGTCATTAGAATCAGCAATACAAATCCTATAGAATTGGCCTCAAATGTCATGATTTCATGATAGTATTCAATAGTCATTCAATAAGGTAATGTGAACTTAGATAGTTGTATTGGTGATTCTTATGATTATACAGCGTGCCGCTACAGTGGCGACATTAATTTAACACACATAGACAGTTTCCCCTTTACGTTTTATGAAAATATTTTAATTTTATTAAACATTATTATTTATTATTTTATTTACAATTTTCTAAAATAGCATCTTGGAGCACCTGTACTTAAAGAACTGTAGCACAGAGGTAATTAGCCGTGGTCATGGATCACAACATCGAATCAATGAAATTAAAACAAATAACGTGCAAGGAGTAGGTGAATTGAAGGAAAGAGAGAGCTTTGTTATTCAGTTTGTTTGATTTTTTTATTTATTAATATTTATCATATACAGAGTTATTGGTAAACTGAAATCACGAAAAAAAAATCAGCTGTTCCCAACATTTATGTTCGCATAATTCGTTGAAAAGTAGGGAACTGCTGATTTTTTTTTCGTGATTTCACTTTTGGTCCCATAGTAAAAGTTGTTCATAATGATGATTACAATGACCCCTTAAGAGGTTATAGGTGTTTTAGCAATAATCCTGTATATAAAAAAATATAATATAGGTTTTATTTTATTTTTTTATTATTATTACTAGCTACTAGCCCTACCAGAGTGTCAAATTAATGTCGCCACTTTAGCGGCACGCTGTATAATTCTATAAATAAATTATTGATACGACTGCGAATCATAATTATTTAGATCAACTAACAACCTGATACTGACCTGCCAATTGCAATAAACTTAAGTAAACTTGAAATTTTAAGGCAATCCTGACGCTTTCGCCTTAACTGAGTTGTAGAGGGCAGATAGGCAGTCGCTCCATATAAAATTCTGCGGCATCTGGTTAGACTAGAAGCTGAATCCAACATGGTTGGAACAAGACTAGGCAGATGAGGATATGATGAGGATGGTTTTGCAAGGAGGCCCTTGCTTTTTATTAACTCTACTATCATTAGCCAATGACCTGCATCGAAACTGTTTATCATCTGTAGCACATCATCTTTTACATTATACTCGTAGTTAGGTATGAGTGTATGGCGGTATATTTCCTGAAACCCTTTTCCATTGGTCCCAGCATTTGCCGCAATAAAAAAAAAAATGCATTGTACATAATAATAATATAGAGGGTGACAGGGAAATTCGACCTATTCCTCATACTAGAGGACATTAGCAACAATTTTTTTTACTGTTTTTTTTTATTATGTAATTTTTATCAAATTACGTTTATTTTTTATTCACTACTCTACACTGTTTACTTATCGACCTGAATTTAATTTACAAATCAAAATTATAACTTTGACCTATACAGTGCGCTTTTGCTGATTTTTGAAAAACTCCTGGGAAAATTACTAACGTTTGTACCTTTATGGAAAGCTTATGAAACCATTTAGTCATTTTAAATTTTTTTACGCCAACTGTCATTCAATTTTTTCCAATAATCTACTTCAAATTTCCGGAAAAATACAATCATTAAAAATTATTGATACTAAAGACCTTTTATTTCTGATGTTATGTAAGTTTTGGGAAAGCATCTTTTTTTATATTCACTCTTTTTTCAGCTATCAGAAAACTATCAATTAAATGCTAAGGGTTCAGTAGTTTTTTTATAATTAATTATTATTGGTAACAAGTCATCAAATTTCAAAAAAATAGAAGAACCGTCACAGCTCGGTAACCATCCAGTTTTGACCCCTAGTCAACTGGACTTAATTTGTTGCTAATGACCTCTAGTATAACCCCTTTCAAGGAATAGGTCGAATTTCCCTGTCACTCTGTATACATTTCACCCATAGTGACTACTTACAATAGAGGCTAGTGACGTATGTAAGATAAATAAATAACTATTAATATTTGCACCGACCTGCCAAGGCCATGCTCCTCTCTTCGATTCCCTGCCCTTGATGATGCGCAGCTGCCCGTGTGTCCGGTCTCGTGGCTGACGCGTGTGCCGGCGTAATGGAACCCCACATTCTGAAGAAGAAGATACAGTGAAATTACAGATCTGGCCCAGCAGTCTCCAAATAGATAGCGATTGCTTTGCGACCGAAGTCGATCGCAAAGTCCTAATGGGATCTCTAGATGGTCAAAATTGATTGATAAGCGCGAAAAAATCGTCTCTTTAGCTACACATACCTGTTAACAAACTTGCGAACCATTCTCTACGATGTCTACGACCCGGCCCTGCAGTAAATTGCTTGACAAACTCGAAAAAATCACAATCTTATCAAGCATTTTTGACCGTCTAGGGACTCCATTAGGACTTTGCGACCGAATTCGGTCGTAAAGCGAATGTATGTCGAGTCTGCAGGCCCTGGTCTCCTTCTTTTTCTTTTCGTTTCGACGGTAAGTCTATGTTACTGTTGGGGTAAAATAGATGGCTACGGTCACAATTTGGCACTCGGTAACGCAGAGTCTAGCTGACCAATCCTTTCTCCACGATGGTTATTGTACCATTCCGGATCATTTGCATGCAAACGGTCCTTTGCAGAACCACATGGTGTCCTAAGAGTAAGGAGAAGAAGATCTGCTAAGGATTAGAATGGAGTCATGTGTATTGTCCAATACGTGAATGCCAAGGACTTATTCGTTGTGCTATTACAAAACAGGTGCAAAAATATAGAGAGTAAAATTAAATATGCTAGCAAAACTCCGGAGAGTAAATCAGTTAATGTAGTCCGTACAAACTTACATTTGCAGTTGGAATGTATGAGAGAGAGAACATGTATTTCAGCTACAATGTTAAGTTTGTTCTTGGGATAAATTCATCCCAACTACGGAACTCCTCATTGTGCGTGGTCCGATACGCACTTGGCCAGTTTTTTTTGTAATACTATTATGAGAATTATATCGCGATGAGTATGAGGAACGAATTATGTGACACGCTATTTGTTCACGGTCCGTCAATGAGCTAGGTTTCATATACAGCGAGAAGCGGACGCGGGTACAGGTGTGATGGAAGCTAACTTTATACCTAACCATTCACAGAGAACTGGGTGGAATGTATTTTTAGTTTCTGTAAAGTTTACATGATTTTGAAAGTCGTAGTAAGGCCGGCGGAGGCCGTCACCTCCTTCTGTGAAGCAGTAATGCTCGCGAAGGAGGAGGCGGAACGCGTGAGGGAGAGCCCTCCCGCTCCGCCCAGAGCGGGAGAAGTTATTTGATAATTTCCCACCCAAAAAAAAGGTGTGAAGACTTGGAGACACGGCAAATTGGCGCAGTAATTTGATTTGCAAATAATTTCCCTACGACGACGTAGGCGTCGTGGATTCGCCTCAGTCTATTTGAATCTTTTTTATCCGCTATCAATACGACAGGTGCTGCACACTCTGCTGTGAATTAAATTAACTTTTTTGCGGTACTAATGTTTCTTAACTTACCTAAATAAGTCGCGTGTTTTAAAAATTTTATTTTAAACATAGATTTACGGAATTAGCTTTAGTGGGTGAACTTACAGAATCAAGAAATTTGATTAGGTACTTATTCAGAAATATTTGTAGAGCAACAAAAATGATTGAATTTCGCTTAAAGATAATTTGTGAAAAAGACCTCCATACATCAATTTCTAATCTAACTTATTATTATTTTTTCTTTTTTTTGGGAAAAACATATATTTTTACGATGTTTGTAAATATGTGAGCATCATGTATCTATCTCATAATTAAGTTTATTTATTTATACCAACGAGATACATTACAATCGATCAAGTTATTTTTCGTTCCTTCATGTTTAATTATTTTTACTGTTACTATTGTGGTAGGTATAGTAATTTTATTATAGGTGCATCGTCTTCACTTATAATCATACAATTAATGTACTACTTAAACCAAATATTGTGAAACATTTTTAAAAAAGTAACTGTGGAGTTTCTTGCCCATTCTTCTCCATACGAAACTATCTTTTGGAAGGGGCGACTAGAATCAATTCAATATTTTTTTTTTGTAATTCTTGACGTTCAAAAGTGCCTTTTATGTGCCTATTTGTAATAAATAATTTGACTTTGACTTTAATCGACAAAATTACATAATTAAAACCATATCTGCGGAAGGACAGTCCTCAATACGGAACTAAGCTATCCGTCATGTACACAACGACGATTACCCAACCGCGCAGTAAAAAGGTGTAATGTTGTTACACATACATTATTGATGAGCTCACAGCTACTCATTATGCTTGGTATTTACATGTGAGCACGTAACTATTGTGTATTCAGGAGGTGCGACTTTTTGTCGCACGTCAGTTTATTATGGTCTTTATATTTGGGTTAGCTTGTTGCATAATTTGTTAGCTTCAAACAGTGGAGAAAAATTATGTAAAATAATGTCGTTACTAGGTGCTTGCATTCTCAGTAGCACCCTGGAGTCCGAATTTGTGCCCGGTTGATGGCAATAGGCTCGCCCCCTGTTACAAGGGACTAAAGAAAACCTGGGGAAATGTCGCTGTAGCTACTGAACATCAAAATCAAAATATTTTACTTCACATAAACCTACATGAGCTCGTCAGAAGCTAGGTGCACAGTTCCAATTGGCCGTTTTCTATGGAGAAGAGCCGGCAAGAAACTTCATCTCCACGGTTACTTTTTTAAAAATAATTGGCTTTTACAATGTTTTCAAATTACAGTGTTAATAGGTAGGTATAGGACAGTGAAGGTCTGTCAACAAGTATTAGGTAACAAAATAGAAAATGGTCTACAAATCTACGTTCTCACATTTACAAAATATAAAAGAATCTATATAAAATACCTATTTCTTCCCGTGGGCGTCATAAAAGGCGACTAAGGGACATACTAGAGAATGGGCAGCAGCGTTCTCTATGCATTTTAACACCATACTGCGATCACCAACCCGCCTGCCAAACGTGGCGATTATGGCACCCCCCTCCCCCCTCCCTTTAAAGGAGGCCTTAGATATCCAGCAGCGGACGTCTTTCGGCTGATATGATGATGATGTAAAATATTGTTAAACTAATAAAACCAAATGACATGATTGTCGTTACAACTGTAATCAATCTTAATTAATATCCTGTCCTGAAATGCTACTACAAGTAGATCTCTGCCTAAGCGTTCGCGGGTTACAGGCGTGATAATGCTATGTGATATTATGCCATAGTTAGAATACTCGTATGAAGATGATAATGATGAATATCCACTACTGCCTTGAACGACACCGCTGTACCGTGTTATAGGTATAACCCGATGCATTAAAGAAAGGAATCTAAAATGGCGGTGCTCATCATGTTTTCTCGCTTGCACGCTTGTGTAAGTGATAGTGTGCAAGCGAGAAAACATGATAAGCACCGCCATTTTAGATTCCTTTCTTTAATGAATCGGCTTATATGTGTGTAACGAGACGGGAGGGCAATGCAGGCTGCTCATTCGTCAACGCTCACGGCTCCCCGCCCCCCGCGCTTTCCTAAGGCGCGGTGCAGCGGTTATGGTCAAACTACTTATAAGGTGTTTCGAAACTAACCCAACAAACTTTAAGAGGTCCTTTTTTAGAACATTGAACTGAATAACTTTTATTACGGGAATCACTCTCCTCGCGAAAAAAAACAGCTGTCCCATACAGTTCAGAATAGTAAGTATGGTAGGTGTGTGGTAGTAGGTAAGTACTTTAGTATGGAAAAGCAGATTTTTTGTTCGCGATATCAATTTTCACATCAAGCTACATATTTCCAGTTTAAGCTGATTTCGCATTGTATAGGATTTCCGTACAATGAGAGGTCAGCGTATCCTGGAACAGTATAGCTTGATGTGTAGCCGTGTGTACCATAGTAAAAGTTAGTCAGTTTAAAATTTGTCGGGTTAATTTTGAAACACTTTATAAAGTTCGGCTACCCACTATAAATAAAATTGTTCTCACAACTTTCTTCAAGAGTTTTGCGGTTTCATAATTCAACTCAAATGTGCCAATTATTTAATTGGTAAATAGTCTCGTTTAGGAACCCTTCCATTTTTTAAAACCATTTTATCAATTGGACACACAACGTTATAACGGTATATACTAACCACGACCACCCAGATTGAAAGGTTCAGACTTTCGACCTAGTAGATTTAATTAATTTGACCAATAGATATTGATTTAAATGGATCCATGGATCATAGACGAACGGCACTTTATTCTGTCTGTCTTGTGTGTTTGATTCACTGAGCGAGTGGTGCTCATCATTTTACTGGCTGATACCGTCTATGTAAGTTAATAACTTGGGAATTACATTTGCAACCAAATAAACACATTGATGACGGTGTGGATATTATATGACGAATTTCTTAACCAGGCAAGCAGAATATGCAAACAAAGCTATTAATTTGTAACATTTTCGTTGACAAGGAACCAAAGATTCTTCAAGAAGATAACTTGCTACGATTGCTACACATTCTACTTCAATTATGGAAAGTTGATGCCCAAATCGTTATGGAAATGCTTTGTCACTACACAAACAAGTTTTGAAAGTGAAATTATGACAGATAATAATGTATTAGTTCAGTTTTGTTTGTTAAACACTAGACGATTTTTTAATTTTGCATAATATATTCTGTAAGCGGTACGGAAGTACAGGTCAAAGCGACGCGGACGCTTATTATGAAGCTTCTCTATGTAACCAAATGTTACCTTTTTAGTACCTATGTGAATATTATTAAATATCGGATTTTTACGACTTTATCCTTAGAAGGATATTGAGGACGTTCGGTGATTGTAAAAATAGTCATATCGAGAACTTGCATAACTTAAAAATTGTTGTGTCGTAGTTCCCTTGAAGACACGGTTGATCGTTGGATCAACCGTGTCTTCCGTGTGCTCACTCAGGGGTTTATATATTACGCTGGCAGAGTGTGCCGCTTGGGAGGAGCCACGCCGTGCCCTCATCTCAGGAGTAGGGAGTAACCTATCGCTGCCGGCCGTCGCGACGCGGTGGTGTCCTTCTGCGAAACAGTCGTGTCGCAGAAGGAGGCTGCGGAAAGGGAGCGGGAGATCTCTTCCGCTCACCCAGCCCGCAGCAGGCGCACTGGGCGTCGGCCTCTTCCGGCCCCCCTTAATGTAATTAAGTCCGCCTTTGTGCAGTGTATTTTGTACTTGTGCATAAAGTTTTAATAAATAAATAAATGGGTCCAGGGACGGCGGACTTGCGGACGTCCGCCGCCCCCTATCACTGGACCCAAGGTGGCGGTGCATAGTGTTCCACGCGCGCCCCTTTCAGGAGTCGCGGGGGGGGGTCAAACACCCCCCCCCCCCCAGATTTGAGGTGGCCCGCAGAAGCGGGCCGGCACTAGCCGGGGATTGCGGAAGTAATAATAGAACCCAAGATCCCCGGTGCAAGTGTGGGAGGGGAACACTGGGGTGGTTTTTAGTCAGTAAGAGTCTGACAGACCCCTCCGCCCGCCCCAGGGCGGAGGACATCCATGAGGAATTTCCTCCCCATGAATAAAAAAAAAGAATAGGGGTTTATATATGTATAAAGGTTGCCTAAACTTAAGTAATGATTAATGACTGTTTAACCATACATTTTTGACGTTTAAACGTCTCTAACTTTAAGCAATGTTTATAAATAAAGGGGTAAGTGTTTGGAAAATAAATGCGACCATTATCGGTAGAAAGATACGAATTTGGACGATAGAGTCCGTGTATTTAACAAGAATGGTCTGTTAACCAACATCAAAGCGAAAAATAGCTTAGCCAGTGTAAAAGATTCTTTGCGAACACACATGTCCGTCAAAACTGCTTTTAGAATTTTCAGAGGCATAATCAAATCGAAATACTAAGATGGCAAGAAGAACTACACGTTTTGACGTTCAAATCAGGGCCTGTAGTTATTATTAGGTATTATTAATTAATGCTTCCCTGAACTGCCCGCAAATGGTTAGTCCGTTTGCGGGGAAGTCAGTGTAGCATTAATAGGTGCACAGCACATGGTTAAAAGTCGCTTGACACATCACATAAGACCTGACGCTGCGACACTTTTTGTCAAATATTATCCTGCTTTAAGATCGCATTGTAATCCCCCCGTATTGCATCCACCAATGCATGTTCCCACGTTGCATCAAGAGTGATCTATGCAGCATCCATCTCTGTACGTGTCCCGAGTCATGCGGTTGCTGTCAGTGACCTCATCAACAACACATCAGCGTAATGATAGCACTTTCACTGACAACCAATCTCCGGATTACCGGTAACGTACCTATTATAATATCGAATGAATTGTGTACAGAAGGTGCAGTATGCAACCGGGATAGTAACTAAAAACGCATTGCCTAAGAAAATTACATACCATGTTTGGGCATCGTGTGGAACTCCTATAGTATTCGAAAGAGCGACTGGCGAACTGATGTCAAAAAACTGGTTTGAAATAGCCTCCACGAAGGGTAAAAACTTAAGGCCTTCTGGTGCACCCTCGGTAGTCAGCCCTGCTGCCACTAATTAGCTGACTGGCTACAAGGTATGTTTACCACCGGCCAGCATTAGCTCTTCATATTAAGTCCCGATTATAGAGAAGACTGAATCAAAAACGCTGGCTGTCTTCAGTCCACAAAAAAGGTTCCTTGATCTTGTTTTCTGGCAAGACTAGCTTTCTATGTCTTCCATGCAGCTTGGGAAGTAGTAGAAGTAGTCCTTTTGTCAGGTCGAGGTATTAAGAAATAACCCCATATTGTAGTAAAATTGTAAATCACTCACCATCATGGATAGGAAGGCTAACTGAAAACTTTTGCGGTCTTTATTTGTCTCAAAATTTTGAATCACTGAGTTTGTCGCTCAATCATAGCCAAGTCCAAAGTTTGCCTTCTAAACTTTTTCTCTGCAGCTATAGTTACATAACCTCTGGTTATTATAGGAAATTGATTGGTTTGAGTACAAAGGGCTCTGGTGTTGTTATGTCATTTCTTAAGGGACCGATTATTTTGTGATGATTTCTGAGTGTGACGCAATTAACTACAAATTGATTGTGGCGTTTATAAAATAGGTTGTGATGTAACTTGCTAGTACTTTTAATGTTGTGTGGTAAGAACCCTTTCTTAGGTTTACGACAAATTCACTCAGCTAAATAAACAGACCTTTGCTTGAAGCTTCTGTAAATGTTGTTTGTTGAACTTGAATCCAAGAGATGTCTGTCAACGTGCCATTGATTGTGACGCCCCTCAACGTTATGGCACCAGTAGGTGAAGATGGCATAGGGCTATACGGATTAAAGTAGATTTGGGTGGACCAACTTATGTGTTAACCCGGTTGACAACATCACTTTTATATCGCTGCTGTTTGTTACATGGCTGTCAAAGATCTACAAATGATAGCACATAATATGTTTTATAATATGTCACCGTATAATTATGAACTTCGTTAGTTTGTTTAATCTATCGGCTGTTTGTGTATGTGAGTTTTAAATGTTTGTAAATGCACCCACATTATAGGAGAAATTCCTATTGTGGGGCAAGGTTATAAAAAAAAAGAAAGATCATAGCTTCTTATAGGTTTTTTTTTTAATCGGTGTTATTTCCGTTAGATTATAAACTGTAGATCAACAAACCATTTACAATTAAAAGTATTATATTTCGATAATAATCCACCCATGGGAAATCGACATATTGTGAACCTGTATTAATAACCTTGCTTGCGTCGTAACAGATCTTGTGGCCATACTAAATAATAATAAACGCATAGCTGATAACATCCCGATACAGTTTGTAGCAGTAGTCGCTCCATATATCCAAAACACTATCTTGTTCGGACAAAGTGTTACCTCTACTGTCTTGTTGGAACAACTTGGAGTGGCCGCTCACTGGCCGCTGCCGCTCGTTTCACTAGCTCCGCTCGCGCGCGGTTGTTTTCTAACCTAACCTAACCCATTTCAACCAGTTAACAATTTTTCGACAGTTTATAATATCATGCAAGCATAACACTGACTAGTTTTATATTTGATTGGTTTATTACCAATGTTTTGTTGTGTTACGATGTTCACGATACACATAATTTAATCGGAAATAATACCAATAGATTATAAACTAATGGTTCTTACAATCTTACGGCGACATAAAGACACTAAGTAATTCCGAAAGATATAAAGATACAGAATCGTGACTTATCTAATGTAAGTGTTCAGCGCTAAACGAGCAGCGATGCAATCGCGTTAGGTTGAGATCCCTCTGTGAGATTTCTTCACTCTTGTCTAAATGACTACTGCGCCCGCGCTTACTGATCGATCTACATTCTACGAATTTAACATCTTTGCCGCGGTCAAGTTGTCAAGTTGCGGTCAAGTCTCCAATTTAAGAGATGAGAGTTGTGGTGAGAGGTGCAGCATTTTGCAATTTTGACTAGCGAATTAATCTTTTAGGTAATTTTTATATATTTTATTATAAAGTTCAAGAGATATTATTTATCCTAGGAAACATGAAGATGTAAAGGAGTGTTTTAGCTTTAGTAAATTTTTGATATCTTGATCAAAAATTTTACTTAATTAAAAATATTTCACATATTTTATTGGAACAAAAACATATACAAATTTTCGTGTACGTTAATACTGCGTTAGTTTAGAAACTGTATGGCAGTTGACTAAAGACTGTCAATTGACTAAAGCTTAAAACACCAAAATTTGCACAGGTAAAGTGACAAAATTTTCCCGCCATGCGCAATTGAGTGTGATCATTCTATAATCTAACGTTTCGTTAGCTTGGATCGAAACCCTCATTTGAAGACGAGGAACCCTAAAAATATGTAAGATGAGACGACCGTCAGACCGACGTAAAGTCAGTAAATTAAATAAAAACGTCACCAGCCAAGATGATCAGAGTATTAGTCAGGCCGCCTCCGTTGATATCTGTACAGATGACCCGGTTAATTTGAGCTTTTTTAATTGATTTTTCGAAGAATCTTCGGGGCAAAGCTAGTTCGTAGAATACCCGAGTAAGATTTGGATGATAAGTTGATAAAATGATTTTCTAGTAGATTAATCCTATAATTAAATTATTTTAAACGTGTTTACGAGCACTGAGATTGTGTATCTTTATTTTGGTATCAGCTCCTGGCAAATGGAAAGAGTAGTTCCAAGGTTCTTTCAATTATGTCTTAATTCATATTTTTTGTCTTAAACGAATATCTTCATTGTTAATTTTAGTAACCATTACTTTCATTGTTTGTATCACTAATCTTAATCACTTGTATAAGACGATGTTGTGCAATTTAAATTTGTATAATTTATTTGGTATTTGTAACCTCGGCTCCAGTCCCAGGTGGACCAATCCACAATATATATTGGAATTTGGCTTGAGAACGCCTCAACTCCATTGTGGCTTCACCGCTGATTATCTTGTCCATTAATTTCAATCATTCAGCCGTTAAATGCTTATGAGCAGCCTCAATGCTTCTTAATACAAAACAAATTCCTTTTTCTACTGTTAGGAAACGGAAATTTAAGATGTCAGGTGACAGATCATCAATCTTGGCAGGTCACTGGATAATAAATAACCACTTTCACTGGGTATTTGACGTAAATAGAAGGATGATGCTAATGGAAGGAGGATGCTATGCAAATAGCCAAATGTGTGCAAAAATTTAAGAATATGCTGGGTTTCTAAGATGTTTTTCGGCCACTATATTTGTTCTAAAACTTACATGTCTCATAAGAAACCACTTGAAAGAGACCCCGATTTGCCCTTTCAACCAGGTCAAACTCCATGAGGGGGGAGGCGTAAAAAAACAACGCCATTCAGCGTCTCATTCATAATTTCAGCCGAAAGACGTCCACTGCTGGACATAGGCCTCCCCAAAGGGGGGTTTGCCATAACCGCCACGCTAGGCAGGCGGTTTGGCGATCGCAGTATGGTGTTAAAATGCATAGAGAACACTGTTGCCCATTCTCTAGTAAGTCCCTTAGTCGCCTTTTACGAGACCCACGAGATGAAATGGGATGGTGCTATTCTTTACGTCCGGCACCAAAGGGAATATAATAATATTCAGCGTCTATTTGGTCAATAATAGTCTCAACTACGCGCTAAGCTTCAAATCATCTATAATAGGCGCTAAACACAATATCAGACAACATGCTACTCATCATTACATAATACAGTTCCCTGCTCTTGTGTATGTGTATGCTTTGTGTATGTATGTATTTATTGTATATGTTAATGGTACACCACTGACTACCTGCAGTATTGTCTCTCCTGCTTCCTTTAATCCATCCAAAGGTTGTCTGTAAAAGATCGCTTTTAGCGATAAGACCACATATTTTGTCACCCTATGTATAATTTAAACATCTAAATCTGTAAGTTTTATGGTGTACATAATAAAGAGTATTCTATTCTATGATACTATTCTGAGGTTTTTACTATGTAAGGAGGTTTTTATGGTCTAAATTATTAAGTTAGTTATTTTTGATTCGAACATAGATATTTTCATAATAATTATTATAGTCATAGTTGGATGGACTGTGTGAAAGACGGCTAGAAGGGGGCGACTACCGAGATGATGAATAATAGAGAAGAATGGAAAAAAGGGGCACATGTTGCACCGACCCTAAATAAATGGGGATATGGGCGGTAGAATGATGATACAGTCATAGTTTTCCATGTTCGATCATCACGGCATACAAACTACCAAATTATATTCTTAAAAAACCGGCCAAGTGCATGTCGGACCACGCACAATGAAGGGTTCCGTAGTTGGATGAATTTATCCCAAAAACAAACTTAACATTGTAGTTGTATTTCAAGCTCTCCCATACATACGTTACGGTCAATTCTCCAACTGCAAATTTAAGTTGGTCGACTATTAAGGCTTCTACATACCAGCGCGACTTGTCGCGCGACGCGACACGGCACAAAGGTCCCGCGCGTCGCGGGACGAGCGGTGCCTTTGTGTCGCGTCGCGTCGCGCGACAAGTCGCCCCGGTATGTAGAAGCCTTTACTCGTTAACTTGTGAAGCCTACTTAGCTGTGATAGTTTTCCTTTTAATTTCGTTATATATACTATTGCCATGATTTTTTTACATATCAAAAACCCATTTAGCCGGCAGGGGGGCACTTGACTCTAACAAAAAATAGTACTTTAAAGCTTAATATTACGCAAACGGATCAGTTAATTGAAAAATGGTTCAGACAAACCCAGAATATTTTTGAACGGCCTATCCAACGATACCCCAGACCATGGAATAATCGAGAAAAAAAAATATCATCCCATTTCACGTTTAAGGTTTACCCTAAAAAAAATTGTTTTTCATGGTTTTATTTGACGACTTTTTCGGCATGATTTATACCCATGCCACATTACAGCTTTCTAGTACTAAGTGTCTCTGAGCTAAGCCGGGGACAGACGGACGGATGGACAGACAGACAGACGGACATGGCGAAACTATAAGGGTTCCTTGTTGACTACGGAACCCTAAAAACGAATCCCAGACAGTTATTGCTTTCAAACAGGGACCATTTTGGTTACCCATTGAAAGGGTTTTCGATAGGGCTTTTCTAAGTGGTTAAATAAAAACCCATACGATATACGAACGGCTTAAATTAGATTTTGGTAACCCATTGGAAGGGTTTTTGATAAAAACCCATACGGTGTGGGTAACCCTTTTGAACGGCTTAATTTAAGCCATTCAAAATTACCCACACTGTATGGGTTTTTGATTGACTGCTTAGAAAAACCCTATCGAAAACCCTTTCGATTGAAATGGTTTTAATAAATAGTAACCAAAATCGTCCTTGGGTAGAATAGAGATAGAATTGGTCATGCTACGCATGCTGGACGGATATTGAAATAACATAATATTATGATTTTTTCATGTTACTAGGTTTCAAGTAGGTATATAACCCATTGAATGGGTTATCATGTAACCCTTTCACTGGGGTTCAAATATAAAACCCATGCAATGGGTTATCATGTAACCCTTTCAATGGGTTTCTAGTATAAAACCCTTTCAATGGGTAAAATCATGATAAAGGTAATCCATTGAATGGGTTACCCTTTCGAAAGGCTTAACTTTTAACCGGGGTTGTACGATCTCTGCTTTCAAAGCCCCGGGTTTATTCGCATCGTCAGTAAGGAATGCGCTCTCAGTATACTTGTACGCAACACCTCCTGCTCAACACTCAATGCAAACCACACAAACCATAAACACATCAACTCGCACACTTTCATAAACCACAACTCCAGACTCCACCATTCTTCAACCAAGACATCAGTCACTGACTGCCAAAATCAGACAAAAGGTGAGCTTGACCAAATATTTAGACAATGAACTCTGCCATTCCAGTCAAAAGAATAGAATTAGTAATGAATTGAATAGTCGGTGAAATCTTACAAAAAGAGAAATGGGCAAATGCTTGAGTGGGCAAAAAGTGAGCAATGTTTTGTAAAAAGTAATTACTAGATTACTGGACAGTGGCGTAACGTTCCAAAAGTGAGTTAGGTTACGTGACGGATTTGAACCGGATGTCGATCTGTGGTTAAACTATGAACTGGCTTGATTTGGACTGATTCAGTTACTTATTAGGCACTAGCTTTTGCCCCGGCTTCGCTCGCGTTAATTTAGAATTTGACAATCAATTCGGGTTGTACACTAAAAAGAAAAAATAGAAGAAAATACGTTTATTTGGGGTAAACATAACGCAAATAAAAAAAACACAAACACGAAAGAAAAAGTTGAGGGAAAATATGCGTCACATTCACGAAAAACGGCCATCGCTGAGCATAAAGGCTTCTACATACCGGGGCGACTTGTCGCGCGACGCGACGCGACACAAAGGCACCGCTCGTCCCGCGACACGCGGGGCCTTTGTGCCGTGTCGCGTCGCGCGACAAGTCGCGCTGGTATGTAGAAGCCTTAATGCGTCGACTCTATGCGCGACAGAGCCCCAGCGCTGGTTTTCAGCGACAGCCGGCGTTGACGTGATGACGTCAAACCGGTGCAGCATTAAATGAGGTAAAAATAAACAAAATAAGAAATAAATAAACACTGCTTGTTGTTTGGCGTTTGGCGGCAAAAAAATCTTAACACATTATTAAATTCAAATTCATTTATTTGCTAGAATGTAGGTACAAATCAAGAACTTAAGAATATCGTGGCCCAATTACATTCTACCATTACATATGGTGTGCAAATATGTCCTATTAACATTTAATTTATTAATAAAAGGTGATTAAAGTTTCTTTATTAATATAATTCAATCATGATTCGAAAGACACGTGGCGCCATCTATTATCATACGAACGTTATTGTTGTTTTCCTCGGGAACAGTACTTTTTTTTTGGGATGAAAGGTACCCTATGTACGTTTGTACACCTGACAACATAATATATGCAAAATTTCAGGATGATCGGTTTAGTGGTTTAGGCGTGAAAAGGTAACAAACAAACAAACAAAATTCTTAGGATAAAAAACTAAAACTAGTTAGGTTTGAAGAAAAGAAAGGTCGGATTTGTAAAAGGCATTATCACTACATAATATATAAAACAAAGTCCCCCGCCGCGTCTGCCTGTCTGAACGTGATAAACTCCAAAACTACCGAACGGATTCCATACAGTTTTCACGAATGACTGAAGTGATTCAAGAAATGGTGAGGAAGGGGGCATTGAGCATAACCCAGGAGTACTGCAGCGTCTGAGTGTATGTGTACCAGATCGCTATGTGTGGAGGCGGCGCCGTCCGCCGCTGCTGGCCGTGCCAGTTGCCAGGACCAACCTCCTCGCCAAAACACCATTGACCCGCGCAATTCGGGTTATTAACGAACTTCACGTGAAGATCGATGTATTTACATGCCATTTGAGTGAATTCGCAAAAATACTGTTGTTTATTTTATGTTATAGTGTGGATTAAAGTAAGCTTTATTATGTTTTTGTTTAAAAAAAAAATGTGTTGTTAGTACAGTAGTTATTATTTTTTGATGTTATTTTAAGTACTACTAGTTTATTTTTTTACGTTTTTTCTTATTTTTTTATTGTAAATTAATGATAAGAGCGCGCTATCGCATTAGGTATTACACCTGTAATGATAGTCGTAAGGGAGATGTTAATAAATAAATAAATAAATTGGCTGAAATATGACGATGATTGTTGGAAAAAGTCATGCCGACTTAGGAGCTTGAAGCTTTACTAGTGCGCGGCACGGTAGTACGTTTCCGTGGGATAATTTCCGATCTACACGCGGACGAAGCCGCGGGCAAAAGCTAGTTACTAATAAAATTACAGCTGGTTCTTTGTGTAGACTTCTCGTCTCGGGAAGGTCTACTGCTATACCCGTTTCTGCTGGAAAGCAATAGTTGTGGATTTCTACATAAAAATTAAGCTCGTCAGCAGAAACGGTAATGGGTCTATGTGAAGATAAAATATATTATCAGGCATGGGAGACACCTCTACTCATCGTTAAACCTCGCAAAGCATTGGCTACTCGGGTGTTTCATGTATCCATAGAACAACATGAACCAGGTAAGCAAACTTTGAATTCTTTAAGTCTAATTTAAGTATGTAAGTTTCAAGACTACGACGGCGACGTTATGACACATCGCGACGACTAAAACAGATAAAATCTCGAGATAGATTAATAGTACCTATTGATTAATCAAAGGCAGTACCACTAATACATTTTATATCAACTAATCTACTAAATAATTTTGGGCAATCATTCAAGCATAGCATAATTGAACAGAAAAAAAACAATCACAAAGAAAGTGTCCAATTTGTCAAAAGACAATAATTTGTGGTTGACTCGTCATATTGCGCAATACTAAACGTAAACGTAACGTTAACGTAAATGACAACGTAACCGCATAGTTCAAGTTACGTTACACGTGACTTACTTGTATCCGGTTACGTTAGAATGGTTATTGTTTATTTTTGTTGTTGTGGGCTTGTTTTTTATGTAATTTGGTGTTATGTCATCTAGTAGGTACTATGATAGTGAATTATTATCTTGAACGTTTAGTTGTATTTCATGACGGTGGGACCACGGTGGTTTATGGTAATTTCAGCTGGAAACTGAACTATCATTATTTGTACTTCGATCAATTTTAAAAAGCCGAAGATCAATCTTTAAATATGGTACAAATGATAGGTACCGGTACAGTTCCTTTTGTTATCAGTGAGCAAATCCGTCATGGAGTCTAACTAAGCTCTAGGAAAGACGTGCATTCGTGCAATTTGGATGAATAAAACGCAACCTTGCCCGTTTTTCCACCATAACTAATATCTACAGGAATAAGGAACCAAGGTTCGCTTGGTAGTCCACGAGCTCGACAGGAATCCAGAAACTTCAGTCGATAGGTAGTTAGTCAAGTACCTAGGTACCAGGTATTGCACGTGAGCCCTAAGAGGCCTTGAAGGTACCTACGTAACAGATTTACGACTGACAGCGGAAGTGAGAAGGAAACATGGATGCCTTTAGAATACCAAGATGGCGCATACGCACAGGTGAATGACAAGCGAAGGACATGCGACGATGATTGACATAGGAGAAATAGAAAGCTATGTACCTATCTATTAGAACTGCACTTCCGATTCGTATAGTTTTATATTGCTTATTTATTATATCCGAGGTTCGGTTTAAGGGTGCTATCACAAAAAAAAAGTTTTTCGTTAATTTCTTATCTAATTGTGAGAAATCTTGAAATAATTGAGTAACTATAAAAGTACAGTTTTCGTGGTGATAAACCATTCGTGTCAGTCTCAGCACCTGTTAATAGTTTCATCACATTTGCGCTCTCGAAAATATAGCTTATTTCGCCGTTGATACTCGTAGATATATATAATAATAAAATAAAATTTTGATTTGATCACACGAATAGCTGAAGCCCAGAGTGTGATTTTTACATTTCTTGTTAGTGTGTTAGGGTTTGTTAAATAATAGGAAAATAAAAACATTACCAACAGTATTTTTTTTTAAAATATAGAATTTTTCAACATTATTTTCTGAGACTATTTATAACATTTTGATAGTTCTTTTTGCTATATTTTTGAGTTGAACATGACTGTCTGCTTACATAAATTATTTTTAAAATCTAAATTTATGTTATTATATTTTTTTTTGTGCTTTATTAAAAAGAACCAATATCTTAATAATTAATTACAATCTAGCCTTTAAGACTAATAAGCAATTTTAATCTAATCTAATTTTTATGTGATAACTATTTTAAAACTTAGAATAGTGTTTATTGCACTTTACACAAGTCCGTTCCACTTTCTTAGAGTCTGATATTATTGTGTTGTTGTTATATGAGTGTCATTGTCACTATTATTTCTACACTTTTTACACTACACTAACTCAAATGGTTTTGTTTGTTTTAGTCTTCGCACTTGTGTTGTCTAACAGCTGAATTGCCTCGACGTTCACATGTCGGTGGAGTCGGTGTTCATAGGGCTCAAATGTTCCTAAAAAATTAAATATCGTAAATTTTGTGTGAACCAACATTTTCGGATAAAAAATTGCTACTATTTGAGATGAAGGAGTAATCTACCTGTAGCAATTATTAGTTACATTTGGTTTAGTTTCATTTTGCCGCAAAAAGTACCGAAAACCTGCTAATTTTTGTCAAATTTGCGAATGCGTCCTTAATTTATAATATGTAGTTTATGTTGGGTCTGCCATAAATTGATGTATACCTACAACTAGATTTTATGTCTTTAACAATTCTCAGGTCACTTTCATCGGAGACAACGTTCATCAAGTTCATTAATTTCAGTGGAATCTTCTACTGGTATACTGGAATTTTACTTAGAGCGGCAGAAATATAGCTGATAATGGAACCTTTTTATAAAGCAGCTCTTCTCTTAAATCTTATATTTAATAGTCAGTATAAACGTGGGTGAAATCAGCATCACTAGCCTACTCTTCGTTTCTTCGACCACATCAGCGTCCAGAAAATCTCTATTTAAAATCACATAAAAACAACCAACAACACGACCTTTCCGCCATTTTATTGTAAACAAAACCTTTTCCCTGAAAAACTATCACCGAATTCACCGAAACACACAAGAAGTTTATACGCACGAGTCAATAGCTGCGCGTGATCGGAAAATGTCGTTTGTACACGCTTTCCAAGGCTCGCTTCCGTACTAAGGTACCTCTTACTTTCGATCGCCGTGTGTTCGTGAAAATGGATCGCAAAGATCTGATTACAAGGTTGTTGGTCGAGAGTTACTGCTGAGTCGATGACCGACGTGGGAACAGGGCCCCAAGTCTGCTATTTTTATAAATTCAGTCATTCCAACACAATCCCATTGTCATTTTGCTAAAAGTTCGTAATCTGCTAAATTCTTAATGGTCGATCATTGGTCGGTCAATGTTCTCGTATTAGAATTGTGTTACTTAAAATGGCATTGTCGTATTGCCTCTATTATAAAAACCATTAGTAGAAATAAAGAAAGAAAATAGAAAAAAAATACGTTTATTTGCGGTAAACATGACGCAACAAAGAACATAAACACAAAAATAAGAAAAGGTTGGGGGAAACATGCGTCACATCCACGCAAAACGAAATGTCATTCATTTGTCATTATGTACGAGATTAGTGTCAGTGGCCGACCATTGGAAAGTCATAATGACGCCATTATAATAGTAGATTACCAAATTTGTGAAAATCAACTATTATGAAATCAATGATCGACCATTCTGTCAGAACGGTCGATCATTGATTTCATAATAGTAATAGCAGACAGCTATTGTAATAGCAGACTTGAGGCCCAGGCTGTTGGACAGGGAGGTAGATTTAAGGTAGTTTTGCAGGTGCAGTGGTGAAGGGTTATTCTTTTGGTTTCCCTTTTTGGAAAATTACGGTTGTCAGTGAATTTTACCGAAACCATAATACCGGTTTTGAAAATTAATGAAAGCCGGTACAATTAAAGTACGACTCCGTATCCCTTTTTTTTTTTTTTTTTTTTTTGGGTGGGAAATTATCAAATAACTTCTCCCGCTCTGGGCAGAGCGGGAGGGCGTGTCAGACTCTTACTGACTAAAACCCACCCGTGTTCCTTCATTTGCCTGTGTGCCAGGGCCACGATATCCCTTTCGGACAAACTCGCAACCCTGGCAGGCATTGGTCCTGACGGACCCCGTCAGTTGGTGCTGACATCTCTTTGAGGCGCGCGTGGAACACAACGCGCCGTCGACCCGGGCCTGGTCCTTATCGGACGGCGAGCTAACCATCGCTCGCCGTCCGCAAGCCCGCGCCTACGGTGGCCGGAAATCGGCTTGCAACTCCCGACGCCCGGGGCGTCTCCTGCGGCGACTAGAGGCTCGAGGGCGCGAACCATGCCTCTCCCTCACGCGTTCCGCCTCCTCCTTCGCGAGCATTACTGCTTCGCAGAAGGAGGTGACGGCCTCCCATGCACTCTCGCTCCGAACCATGGCCTGAACCAGTGCTGGACGCGAGAGATCGTCGCCGCCGATCGCCTCCGTGAGGACACGGCGGTGCTCCGCCCAAGCCGGGCAGATCTCCACCGTATGCTCCACCGTGTCGTCCGGGCGATCCACACAGTGGTGACACCCGGGTGTTTCCTCCCGCTTTATCCTGAACAGGAACCTCCCGAAACAACCGTGTCTGGTGAGGACCTGCGTCAGGCGGAAGGTGAGGACGCCGTGGCGCCTCTCCAGCCACTCCTCAAAGAGGGGACTTATCGCCACAATTGTAGCGTGCCCAGCGCTAGGTTGCGACAATCGCACTCTCCATGCCGCCATGAGATCTCGCCGGAGTTCCGTCCGCTGTACCGTGATTTCTCGCGGCAGCGGAGTTTCACCCCGGCGTTTCGCCTCCTCGCGCCACTCCCAGATGTGCGCGAGGACTTTTGCCTCCAGATCCCACGGCGGCAGTCCGGCTAGGAGGCTCGCCGCCTCACGGGAGACCGTGCGGTAACCCCGTACCAGCCTGATGGCCATGACCCTTTGGGACGCGTTCAACCGCTGGGCTGGTCGCAGCCTCAGAGAACGCGCCCACACCGGTGCCACGTAAAGGGCCATGGACCGCACGATCCCCGCGTAGAGCCTCCGGCAGGAGGCGTTTGGCCCCCGTAGATTGGGCAGAAGCCGCTTCAAAGCAGCCCCAGCCCTCTCCAGTCTGGGAGCCAAACGTCGGAAGTGCTCCACGAAGTTCCACCGGCTATCGAGGACGAGTCCCAAGTACTTCATCGTCGACTCGACACCGATGTGAACTCCTCCCGCCGTTATCTGGGAACTCGACAGTGGCGCGTTCCGAGGACCATAAAAACACATGGCCTCGGACTTGTGCAAGGCCACCTCGAGTCCCAATTGCCGGATCCTATCGACGATTGTCGCAACCCCACGTGCCGCCAGTTCGGCCGCCGCCTCATGCGACCTCCCCTGGACTCCGTATCCCTGTAGGTAGGTACTGGTCGAGTGGTTTTGCAAAACTGATGATAAAATACAAAGTTTACTCGCAGATAGTCGTAGACGGTGTCACAGGCACTTGTTATTAAAAAGGAAGATATGGTACGCGCTCCTCGATGTGGACCGCATAAATTAGGGGAAAGGACACAATCGACCTACATTACTCCCGGTTTGCGGGGAATACCCGAATCGTAGTTTGTTTGCGAGTTGTTATGGGTACGTAACAGTGACAATTATTGCGATCTCGTTCCGGCTATAGCCCGCGTAAAATGTCTATCTATTTCGGTTGTCGAGCGCATGTCGCACGACATCGGGTCAATTTAATATTTACGTGATGTTAGAGAGTGGCCTATCTTCCTATTTAATACATCAATGTTTTAAATAGTATTTTTTTTTACAAGTAAAAAACGACAAGATGAAGTATACAGAAATATGGAAGAAACAGCTAGACATGTTGCGCTGATCTCAAATTAATTGGGATAAGGGTAGAAGAATGAATGAATGAATGAATGAACGAAGTACTTACAAGCAAGAAAGACTTCAGGCACATAAACAAAATTGCCTGTACCTATAAGCCACGGGACATATAAATGTCACAATAAATTATAAAGTTTACCGCGACACAACTACTCCCAATCATAAATCTAGCGTCACTTATGGTTCATCAAACTCTCAGTTATGATGGTGACCATAAAGTGACGTAACACGAGCTGCTCCGTGACTGTCCCACACCACGTGTAGCTATGACGTAAGTGCATGGTATAATGTATAAGCGGAGTGGAATGGAACTTGATGTAGGTACTTACCTAAGTTTTAGATAGTGATTATAGCTAAATAAAAAAAAGTTACTTGTTGATTTTTTGGACGAGCATACAATAAAAAGTGTATTAAATCCGTCACCATTTTAGCCCAAAACATTGTGAAAATTACTTCATCGGAGCCTCAGTTCCTTCAAAACAGAAATTCTGGCACTGAAACTGTCACTGAAAAATTGTGTCACCTACTACATCAAGTCAAAATTTTTATCCCAAAAATCTGCTCCTGAGAAATATTTTACTATCAACCATTGATATTATATTAAACAGATACGTTGTGAGCGCGCAATCGTGAAGACTAGAAAACGTCCTAATTGGGACGTATTTGTTAGTCTGTGATGCCAATATTCGGTGATTGGTGGCCAGAATAATGTTTGTTTACATTCACGCGCAATTGACAACACTAGCTGTCTCTTTTTTTTTTGTTTTTTTTTTTATGAAGCCATCTCTTTTCTATCATTTTTACTTGTAGTGAAATGAAAAATGGGTATGTGTGCTGCCGCTGCTGCGCGGAACACTTTTTTCGGTTGTTTTGTGAGTGTATAACATATCTGTTAAATATAATATCATTGCTAACAACAGAATGAACCAATCACCCGATAGTAAAATAAGAATGGTTTCCTGAAACTTAAGAAGTTTTTTTTTCTTTGGAAAGAAGTTTCATTCTTCAATCCGCGACCTCTCATCCCTCAAAGCCTAGACCAGTCACCTCGCAAGCCACGTCTCAAAGAAAATGAAAACTTATTTCATTGCGTATTCCCTGCGCGCCGCCCATAACATTACCGGTATTAACCCGGCAACGGTTGCGTAATATGGGAAGTATGGTTGAATAAACATCAATTTGTTACGACATGGCTTGACAACTTGTAATTATTTGGTTTAGTACACACGGCTACACATCAAGATGAATTTCCAGTACACACTGACCTCTCATTGTACGGAAATCCTACACAATGCGAGATCAGCTTACACTGGAAATATATAGCTTGATGTGTAGCCGTGTGTACCTATTTGTATAAGTTTTGATGGTTTGACACAAAGGGTTTATTTATAGTTGTGTGTCGCTTAAGAGGCCGGCAATGAATGCGTAGTTCATACAAACGTAATACCAAAACCATTTTTAAAACAAACATATTCTTAAATAAAATAAAATAAATATTTTTTTTATTTCAGAAAAAACGTAATAAGGTTCACAAAAAACAATATTTCAAGTAAAAATGAACATTACAGAAAAAAGTGTATCGTTGGTGTCTGTACTAATGAAAAATCATTGTATCACAGTCACCAGCGCCTTCCAAATTTGATTACAAAAAAATACAATAAAAATTCGGACGTCCATATTGAACTCAGAAAAACAGTAAGACTTAATAAAAAATAAAAATAATTATAAAATAAGAATACTTTAAACTAAAATTAAAATTTAAAATGTAGCTACTTAATTTATTACGAGTATGTTGAACATTTGTGTGTGCGTGCACAAGAGTGCAAAGTGAGTGATTGTGTATGTGTGAGTGTATGCGCGTGAGTATAAAAAGTAAAGTAGGGTGTCTTTATTCCGATTGGAATACAGACTATCTAGGTTCCCAAATATTATATATTTTTAATGGACACTGATTTAAACAAGAGTTATAAGAAAAATAAGTTTTATATAGAAATTTTAAATTCCTCATAAATCGTCTTTATATCATTGTCCTTTCAAAATATATATTTGGGAACATAGATATACTGTAATCCAATCGAAATAAATACACACTACCCTATAAATATGTTTGATTTACAAATTATTTTGGTATTACGTTTGTATGAACTACGCATGCTACGGCGTCCCTTAAAGTTAAGATTAATAAACGTTGCAACAACAATTAATCATAACTTAACGTTTTTAAATAAACCCCTAAGTGTTTTTTTCACTTAGATATATTGGAAGCCTATTGCAACATAGTTTAGGAAAGACTAGGCATTTGATGTTAAAATATTTCAACAGTTGAATTCAATTAAATTACATCAGTATTTGGTTTTGTGGACTTTTTGCTAACATACAGATATATTTTTACATGGCTTAAACCATCGAGCTATGTAGTTTTTGTAATAAGAACGTAACTGTGATTGAAATACAGTTCTTTATACAAAACTGAAAACTTAGTTCGGTACTAAGTTGTCCGTTTTGTATTAGGAACTTGAATGTAGACGGAATAAAGTTCGAAATTCAATAATGGCCCCATGGCTTAAACCTGGGTCTGAAGATAAACCATGTTTTGTAATAACACGGATAGAGTTTTCAAATCAGCTAGAATTTATTATAACTTTTATCAACCGAAGGAATTGGTTAATACTTCTAAAAGATGAATTCATCAAGAGAAATTCTAACCAAAAACCACTAGAAACATTAGAAGAAGCGACAACAGTGTAAAGGCTAGGCGTCGTCGTTGACAGGTCATCAGAAGGTCGTGACTCGTGGGTTCGAATCGTGCCCTGAACTAATGAGGTGAACTTACTCTTAGTACTAGCATTTTCCATAGTAAGTGGTGCTCGAAGGGTAAAGATGAGTATTAGAGATTTTGTACCAATATTGATAGTAGCTTATAACGTTTAACACATAACATCACGTCTACATTCCCCAAAAGGTACAGCAGAGGTGTACCGTGTACCTTTAATACCTACACACACATTTCGCCTGTTATGCTTATCAACTCAGCCTATAGCAGTCCACTGCTGGACATAGGCCTCTCCTAGGCTGCGCCACAACACCCTGTTCTCCGCCTTCCCAGTCCAGGCCATCCAGTCTGTCCCAGCCACCTTTTTAAGGTCGTCGGTCTATCTAGCTGGTCCCACACTACGCTGGCTGATACGCGGTCTCCACTCCAGGACTCGTCTGCTTCACCGGCCATCGGTCCTTCGACTAACATGGCCAATCCACTACCACTTCAGCTTGCTTACTCTGCAGGCTATGTCGGTAACTCCGGTTCTCTTCCGGACAACTTCATTTCTAATCTTATCCTTCAGAGAAACTCCGAGCATAGCCCGCTCCATAGCACGCTGAGTGACCTTGAATTTGTGGACCAGTCCGACTGTCAGTGTCTACGTTTCGGCACCGTATGTCATAACGGGCAGGACGCACTGGTTGAAGACCTTAATCTTCAAACACTGCGGGATTGGCGACGAGAAGAAGAAGAAGAAGTTTTCCAAACGCTGCCCAACCCAACCGGATCCTTCTAGGTAGACGTACTCCTTCACAACTTCGAGAAGCGATCCTTCGATGTGGATTGGACTCGGCAAGACGTGCGGATTGTACATGACTTTCATCTTGTACAAATTCATACCGAGGCCAACCCGCCGAGAGGCTCCATGTTATGCTTAAGTCCCATGTAATAGGGGGCAAGCCTATTGCCATCAACCGGGAACAAATCCAGACCCCAGGCTGTTGCTGAGAAATCCCAGATGGAAGAACCCAATAAAACTTTGCCACACCCGGAAATTGAACCCAGGACCTCATGCTCATCAAACCCAAAGACATTTACTGCTGAACTTGGTCCTTCGAATGAGAAAAACAAACAGCGGTAAAACTAACCTATAAATCATGCAAGAAGAGAACGAAACAATCACAATTTTAATGCACAGGCTGATTGAACATCTAGCATCTAATTGTTCTAGAATGGTATCCTCTCTATGATACTAAATTAATTTAGACTTATGTGGTTATACTGAAAGGTAACTTAAACCCGGGAAAATAGCTATAAATGATGAATGACTACTGCAGCTGAGTACGTCCGTATTGTGTTTCACAAAAGCTCATAAAATCATGTCATAATTCGTTCTCTTGTGTCACATTTGTATACGTCTAACCACCTATTACTTCACAAGTCATTAACACTTCATAAACATTAACTTCTACTCTAATATTTCCACCATAGATAATGTATAATTTGTTCTCAGAAATGAGTGGCGTCGTGTCATCAGGGCAGGCATCGAACTCGCGACCTTCGCGGGAGAAAGTTAAGAAACTGACATCTAGAGTTACAGAGGGCTGATTGCTGGGATTATGTTATTAACTTAGTTTAAGTAGTCTATTTGTGGGTAGATTGTTTTACGTTAATAGATTTGCTATCCAATCTAATCTAATGCTCAATGCTTTATGGCTCCAAGCTGGTAGTCTAGCTAGTATATAAAGAGCATATAGCACACGATTTTAAACGATTTGTCCTGATAATACGTCGTATAGCCTAAGCTGTTAATTTCCAAAGGTACCTCAGGTTATGCGTACTTATATCAAGAATAAAACATACATTTTTCCTTTTGCCCAGTAGTGTCGATTAACAAAACAAAAATGACTACCTACTCTGTGAACAAAAATATCGTTGAAAAATCGAAACTAAAGGAGTTGCAAAAATAAAGTCAGTACCCGTGATGATCAATGCTCTATGAGGACTCCGACAATACCGAAAACTAAAATATAATGTGAACAGTAGGTAAAATATCTACAATATCCCAAATATAGAATAGCCATCCAATCCATAATATACAAATCTGGGTAAAATGGAGAGTTTCAAGTAAGAGTAATGAAGTTTATGCCTACCATTTAGTTGCTAGCTCAATGGGTGCTAAATTACCCCCGCAAGCAAGAGTTATAGTTTACGAGCCACTAATTGTAGGGTACCCGAACACCCCATTAAGCAATAAGTTTTGTTATGTTCCTAAATAAGCATATTTTAGAAGTTAGTGAAACAATCCGCCTCTTAAAACTTTTTGGACACTTGAATAAATGTGCCATCAGACCAATCTAGCTACTTACAGATACGGTTACAGATGAGATAGTTCTGAGATTCGGAGGGAATTACTATTGACTAGCCTCATGAAAACGTGTTAATGTGGGAAGCGTCTGCATGTTTGCGTGTGTAACAAGTGATACTTACGCTGATACAGACGCTGATAAACAGACGATAGCAAAACTCTATTTAAAATAGCTACTATCTAAACAGGTCTAGGAAGCAATAAGGAAGACAAAACTGCTCATCTAGATAAAAATGAGGATATAGAACGAAACAACACTACAACACCGTATAGCAGTGCGTGTAAAAGTAAAAGTATTGCATGGAAGTAGGATACAGCCTTGACCGCAAGCGTGTAGACGTGGGTATATTGGCGCGACGAAGCATGTGTTGTGGGTTAGATCCTATAGATAGATAGTGAATAGGGAGAAGAATAGAATAGGAATTATCATGATGACAGAATAATCCAATGAAGGATCAAAGTGGACCTTGGGATTTACCCAATCATGCCATGATAGTTATATATAAACCAAGGCCATGCAAACAACATTGTAAGTTTATCAGGATCACTCATTATATTCAGAACTAGCTATGGTACCGCGGTTCACTAGTTACAACCTAAATTAAAATGAATTATAATGCGCACAGCAAAAGAGTGGAACTCTCTGCCTGCGTCTGTGTTTCCGAACGCATACAACCCTAATCTCTTCAAAGTTAGAGTAAACAGGCATCTTCTGGGTAAGCTCACTCATCGTCGACTTTGTCTCTGTCACCTCTGCCCTAGAATAAAGTCAAGAGCAAACCCATCCTAAAAAAAAAAATATAAAGAGAATCAACTAATATAAATCTTGAGATTAAATCAAATGTATTTTACATGAGCAGAAAATGATGATTCAAATCTAAAGACATTCAACACACCTCGAACTAGGAAAACTAACAACAATAGTACTTCACATCCAATCTCTCATGTTTTGCAAATGCATCAGTCATCATTACCGTGCAAGAAATACCGGGGGAAAAGTCTAGTCTTTTTGCTGGTGACAGATTCTCTCGATTGACATCGAATCGATATTCTAAGTATCGATTGTTGTCATACTCTTTTTTGGCATCGGACTCAAGTGTGAAAGGACGTGCGTGAGATTTTTGAGGGCATGTGAAAATGAAACCTCTTTTATGGTTTATTGTACGCAGTAGCCATCTTCGACCATTAATATTGATGAGGCATTCACACAATGGCCGATGTTTAGCGTTGATGGGCTGCTATTAATATGTTTATTATGTTTTAACATGTTACAATCATGTAAAGTAATATAAACAACAACTTTGAATGTTGGTACACTTGTAAATAGCGTAAATGAGCTTAATTTTAATTAATTAAGTGTATTCATCTGGGAACTGACTTACTGAAGCTACTCACAAAGCGTTCACTCGTAAACCAGTATTACAAAAAAAACGAGTGCGCTTTAGACCACACTACTGAAGTAAAACTTAAAAATATGAAATACTAATTATACTTCCGTAACGCTGTCATCACTTCCGTAACGCAACGTCATGCATTCACCAGCTTACCCCCCAAGTCAAGCGTGCCTAAAGAAGTTTTACTTCAAAAAGGTATTAACGAGTTACTAATCTAAATATGAGTATTAACTTAAAACCCAGCCAGGGTAATTTTTCATAAATTCTCAGCACTCGCAAAACTTACGTAACCAATGTAATAGTTTTCGTTCCAAATCGAGTTAGGTTTATTTATTTCCAATGATTACTTACAGCTATTTACTTTCCAACGGAGTTTCGACTAATTTTGTGATTTAACTTTTGTTTTCATCTTACCTAACAACTTAGGTAAACTTTTGATCCAATATTCTAATAATTTCACCTGTAACTGCATAAACTCTTTTGTTTTCAACTGATCTTTAACGTAGTTTCACTTTCAGTTAAGTCAAATGATTTTTAAATCTTTCTGAAGGCCAATTCTCGTAATTTAAAACGTTCAAAATCTAGTCGCAATCTCATCTTGGCGACAAACAAACGTCAAAAAATTGTCAAAATGTAGGGAAATAAGAGGTATTTTTGACAGATTGAGACTGAGATCAGACTGTGAACGTTCTTAAAATTAGTAGAATTGCCCCTCTGGAATGTGGTTTGAATTATTTCTTTTGTGTTTACGTGACTATGAAGTATTTCTAAAATGTATTTAATTTTTTTGTTTAATTCAATATCCTATAATATATCAATCTCATAAATTTTTTGAACATCGTCTAAACATTTTTCCAATTCTAAATGATGGCATGGTTGGTGCTTGTAGTTGAACCAGAATTATCCAGATGCACCCGAAAATCAATAGTGGATGAATTTATGATTTTATGTTGTTTTTACGTTAATCTTCCATAATCATCGTAAGTTAAATCATTGTGTTAGCAGGCTCTTTCTTTTGCAGTCTTTCATCATCATCATCATAATTTCAGCCGAAAGACGTCCACTGCTGGACATAGGCCTCCCCCAAAGAGGGGTGGGGCTGCCATAAACACCAAGCTTGGCAGGCGGGTTGGCGATCGCAGTATGGTGTTAAAATGCATAGAGAACGCTGCTACCCATTCTCTAGTAAGTTCCTTTGTCGCCTTTTACGACACCCACGGGAAGTAATAGGATAGTGCTATTCGTTACGTCCAGCATCACACGGAACATGTGCAATTGTGCAGTCTTTACCATAGATGAAATCTTGGCTACAAGACCAACAGCTGGGCTGTTAGCTAGCCAACTATTTGTCAATGACAGTAACATTGTGTTTTCCGCGTACAATGTTAACATTACCACGTGAAAGTGAATCTAATTCTGCAGAGAATTCAAGTATTTTACAGCAGACATCATCGAATCTGACCCAATCAACTTCTTTTAGATTTTATTCACTTACGAATTTATTATTTAGTCCTTTCTAAGTAACAAAACCATTTCAAGGCACCTACTCTATTAATTTCTGAAATATATTTACAGTATATGTAGTTTATTTGTACTTTCTATGTGTCGTAAGCAGTGACTAAGGAAATATATGAGTGGTAACTTTGACTAGAATATTAAACAAGTTGCGAAGCCTATGTATATAGTTGATGATAGTTTTATGGTAATACCTATGGGCCATGGGGCTATTTAGGACGATCGTTTTATAACGAATTATTCAATATAAGCAAATATATTCAATACAGGAAGTCTTTTAGCCATAATACATAATTATTTGTTTAATTTCGTATGCAGAGATAAAACAAAGTATGAAAGAAGTTAACTATGAAACTCCGTAGGTTCTAAAGCAAGGTTTAACCATGATCTTCTAGATAAAGAAAAGAGCCATTAATTGACCCATATTCGACATTGATGATAAAGGTACTGTTCACACTGCAAGCAAGAAGGAGCATAAAAAAATAAAAATTGAGACCCAAATAGCGATGGCGGCAAAAATTTTAATTGCAGCAACCGCGCATTTCCGTAATGTCAGTAGTTTCTAAAATCAAATCAAAACTATAAAATAATTTGTATGGAACACGAAACGGCTCGAGTCAATTGGCTCAAAGTGGAACGATACTAATCGAGAAATTGATCGGTTGTGACGTCACAGACCCCAATGCGCGGGCGCAGGTCCGATGTTTTTGCTCCACCGCTTTCCTCGCAAACATTTGATGTTTCGTAATAAATGTAACAGCGACAATGAATTTGGTAATTCCGCTACAACAATGGCAATGTTTTTTGATGGATTTTTTGTTGATATTTTCAACTTTTTTATCGATCGATGATCTTCTGTGAGACTGAATTGTCAATAGTTGACAGGTATTTCACGTTTATAAATTAAATTGTATTGGTATAGATAATGCTGTTATTGTTCAGTTTAAACTGATTAAGATATTGTTACGATTGGTTTCAATAAGTGACATAACTGCTGTCAAGATAGATTCAGGTTCTACTCAAGCCATCACATCAATCACTTCAACAATCTATTTTGGAGATGAAAGGCATCAACACATTCAGCAGCTTTTTTACAAAAACCGATAAATACAATTTGGAGTTTTATTACAAAGACTGGTTGTATTGGCTACAATAAATTGATGTACAACAAAGGAACACATGAAAGTCTAAAATAGAACCTTATTGGAAATTGATGTCTTTCAATCAGTCGGAAATTGGTTTTGTGTAAGTGAAGTTAGTTTCTTCTATCAAATCAAACTGCTTGCTATAAAATATAGCTCCCGGATTTGGGGTATTTTTAAAATGAATTGTTGGATTCAGCCGCGGCTTTTTATCAGATTCCTTTAAAGTGTATTATGTTGATGATATTCAGGTTATTTTATTAAATTTATTGTATTTGAATGTTATTATCGTGGGCTACCATAACTTTTCTTCGTGCTTCTAAAGGAGCTGTTGTTGGCCTATATAGTTTACTAACGTGGCTATAGTGTAAAGTTCCGATTTTGATATTTGTCGGTCCTGTTCTGGACAGTTTCACGTTGGATACTTGCATTAGATTTGTATAGAGTACTAGTCGGAGTTTTAGTTTTACGTAGTTTATTAACATTGAAATTATCGACTCGCTTAATCTTGAACCTTTTCTTAACATTTTAATTCTAACAACTTATTTTTTTCACGCAACACTGACGAAGGCAGTTTAGCTAACAGATCAAGCCGTTTATTACAAGCAAGACAAGATATTGTCTGTAAGCATTAAAGGGAAACCCGGTCGTTTGCATTGGAAACTACCCGATATAAATATTAAGATGGAAAAGTGAAATCTAAAGTTTTGTTAACAAAACAATTTCCTATTGCGAAGCTAGATTGAATATTACGAGTTTTATTATAGTTGTGTGTGGTGTATGTTTTTCGTTACTTTCAATGGCTGTGCTGTTATGGATTTAGTGTTAAATGCCAATGTTTTAAGTGTTTATTGATGCCCATTCATCGATTTTGGGTGTAACTTTATTATAGATTATTTTATGTGATTCATTATCTTCTGCCCTTGCCCATGTTACTTGATTCGGGAAAATACGTTTTATATTTTTATGTTGTCTGTGTAAATATAATAAATAAGTGTCAAGCCTACTTTATTATTAAAATGCTACTTGGCATGGGTTTTATTACTTAATAAAACATATTCATAAACTTGACGGTTATTGATAGCAACATGTCTAATAAATAATATTCTTGACGTCTTTACAACTTTATTTTAATATCTACCTGTCGCTATTTAACGTTAGAAATACGAGAACGTAATTTAAATTCTCTCGAAACAAAAATTTTTACAATTCTTCCGGAAAATTTACTGACTGACTTACTAGGTCAAGCAACCATATCATCGTCATCATCAGAATCTCCTGCCGTTGGACCCCAATTTATTTAGGGTCGCTACAACATGTCTTTTTCCTCCATACATCCATCCATCCATCTCAATTTTTTTATTTTTTTTGTCTTTTTCTTCTCTATTAGTCGTCATCTCAATAGTCACCCCCTTTCAAGCCATAATAATATCATCTTTCACACAGTCCATCCATCGTTTCTTTGGTCATCTCCTAATCTTATAACCACCCACAATCATACCCAAAACTTTCCTCACGACATGTAACCTATGATACGGATAAGCAACAAGAAGCAGCAAATTGTTGCAGAAAGCAGATTGTTGGTGTCAACAACCAGGCGCCTTTCAATAAACTCCACGTAAAACAACCCATATTCTGAAGTATATCTTGCTCAACTATTAAAGCTAATTCCTGATTTATCTCCCATCATTATCATCAACATCATTTCAGCCGAAAGATGTCCACTGCTGGACATAGGCCTCCCCCAAAAAGGGGGGGGGATTTGCCATAATCGCCACGCTTGGCAGGCGGGTTGGCGATCGCAGTATGCTTTTAAAAAATGCTTAGAGAACGCTGCTGCCCATTGTCTAGTACATCCCTTAGTCGTTTTTGTTACACCCACGGGAAAAAATGGGATGGTGCTATTCTTTACGTCCGACATCACCAAACAACGAAACAATTTAACGGACCGGATTTATCTCCCAGCTTGTCAATAACTACTTGTAATTTTCAGCAAGTTGGTAGTAAAGCGTTGTTATACAAAAACTAAAGCAACCTTCAATTGCCGAACCTGTCATGTATAATAATAATAATATAATCAGCTTTTAATACTATTTGTGGTTTGAGTTATAGCTACCACTGCTGGTGGAGAAAATGAGAGTGAATATGTAAATTGGTTGATATTTTAATTTAAAATTATACCGAGGTTATATTTTAGTTAGGTTTATAGTAAAGATGATAGTAATAATAATAATTAATGTAAATAGTGAGCATATAAAAGTATAGTCGACACATAGCAGTGACAAAATAAAAAGTAGATTTTCTTTACATTTAGTGTTTTTTTCATATCAAGAATTCTCTAAGAAGAAGAACTAACAAGAAGAATCTGGATTTCAAAAGATAGAGATTTCAACAATAAATAAGGAAAGCAGATAACATATGTGAAATTACAAAGCCAATTTCAGGGCTGAAAAAACGTAAGAAGAATAATGATGGCGATTTATCACATGATATTATTGATAAGTAATATAATTAATAATTGCTACTGAATAGCTCAGATTTTGATCAACAGAGATAAGAATCGCATCGAGTCATAGATCATTTATCATTAACTACAGTAAGTGCTGATTTACTGATAGCAGTTAAGTTGTTACAAAATCTGAAACTGATTTCCTTTCACGATAAATCGCTGAGTCACGACAATTAATTAAATCCATTGGGATTTCAGTTGTTGGGAGAATTTCGTTTTTGTGATGCTTTATATATTTTTTGTGGTAGGTATAGCTAGAGCTTTCGGTTTTGCTTAAAGATTAGGTACTTACATTCTTGCTAAATGTTTGGGCTTATGCCATTTACTAATTAAAATCCTGAAAATTCACACACAGATCCACAATAAAAGTAATAATTTTGCTTCTTACCTCTAGGGGTGTAACCATCACAACTGTCCATAAAAATCGCCAATAATAATACAGTTAAAACACAACAGCTAACACGCGTCATAGTCATTAGTTTACACGACAACAATCAATTCATTCTTCCACCACGCACAATTTGCGCTGATGTTACACGTAAATTACGCGGCGATACGTAACGATAGTTAACGATTCATAAACATCACTATTAATCATTTTAACAGCCAATAAAAACGCGGTAAAAGTCAGCCGTTTGATGTTTGAAATAATTTGAAAAAAGATTCTTTTTGACACGTGCGCTTGGGACGGTGTCGAAATTAGAAATGGTTGGAAAAAAGTGCGCTGTGCGCTTGCGACTATATTAATGACTAACGATAGTGTTTTTACTTTTTTCCGCGGTGTTGTGCCGGCGCCTAAACCCCCACCGGCAATGAAGTGGGGGAGTTGACAACATTTTGTAAAGGGGTAAATGTGAAGGAAGGAAATGAAAAGTGACACTCGCTGATTTATTAGTTAAGTATTGGAAAAAGTATGTAAATAGCACATTTGCGTGGAAATTATGGAAATTGGGTTTCCTTTTGTGAAAGGCGGTATTAAACGCATAATTTATTTCATTATTAGTTTGTCATTGATATTTGATTGAAACTTAAAACTTCGCGTGCTAAACTGTCTAAAGATCATTCCAAGTTTTGAAAAAACTAAAAACTTTTTAAACGAAACAGTGAAACACAGGTTCAATCTAGGCAGCCCTTTTAACAAATAACGTTTTTTACCTACTTCTTGACTAGATAAAACAAAAGTTCATATATCTTCTGTAATTTTTTACATAAAAGTTTCCGTACCAAAACAAATGTTGTTGATCAATGTCTATAGAGAGTGAAATGATATGCGCGTGCGCCGCGAATGGTTGCAGTCGATAGCTACTACTACACTGCTATGTTGACGGTCTTTTGTGTATTTCTGATTATTCAGATCCTTAGGCCCACTTCACCATAAATCTAGCGAATTTAAAACGTCATTTTGTCTCCAAAACATTGACAGAAACCTAACATGTTTTAAAGAAGAATAGCAGAACTCCGTATAATCTGGGTGTCGCATTTAGACTTTGCGTACATTCCTACAAATACTCTCAAAAGATAAATCTCGGCCAAATTAAGATAAAAGGTAATATAGCCATTATTTTTTTTAAATTGAGTTTCGGCAGAAAAACGTTGTTTAGAGAGTGGTGGCTCCGTTTATGACCCCATGACAGCTAACCAAAGAATAAGCTGTAAACACTACGACATTAAAAGATAGCGTAAATGTATAGTTCCAATAATTACTACTGAAGGTAAAAGTGGCACTAGTAATCGACTTTGTTTATTAAGCCTTGTACACATTGGTCGTCGTGTCCCATCGTGCACCATATACCTCTTTGCAAAGCAGCCATTATTAAGACGTGATTCTAGATGATTGAACAAATGTCTTTAGTTATTATTATGGTCTTATACTTACACAATGTAAATCAAGTCAAATCAAAGAAAACGAAACCATTTGACAGCAAAAATACGACCAACATGAACTATGCACCATGGTTTGTTGCCTTGCACTGCAAACCAACGCGCTGTCGCTTTGTTTCGTGCACCATGCACTACCAGCGGGGCGTGCACGGCCTACTGTGACATGACTTGAGTCACACATTTTATCACAGTTTGAGCGATAAACCTGTTTGGTCATAAAATGCTAGTACAAATTGACATGACATCATTTATCATGTCTTGTTACTAACGTCTTGGGCAGCCCGTGCTCGGCCCGCAGAGAGGCTCGAATGGATAAAGCTTCCCACAACACTTGTCCCTAGGGATATGTAGGGCAAAGCCGAGCGACGTCGGGTGACGTCGCAAGACATATAGATGACGCAACTCACGCAACATAAAAAACGTTAAAAAAGTTCGTGAGGCAAGATATCTGGCCACGTTGGTCGAAATCGCCCAACGTTGCCCAATTTCACTCGACATATCTCTCTAGAGACGTATCACGGGACATTTGTCCCCTAGTGAATACGCGGCTTTATCACTGACTACACTTGTCTGTGGGCTTAAGGCGCTGACAAGAGGCAAATGATCTAAGTAATGTCTTAAACAAAAAAAAAAGCCAAATCTATATATAGTTTGTGGTAGCGGAAGAAATATATGTTATTCTTGAATATTTCTCAGAACTTCGTTGTTACTAAAACACGTTTAGAAATAAAATCTCTATATAAATCTGTTAAACTATAACCTTTTACTTTGAGATCCAATCCAAAATATCTGTATTAAATATTAACGTACGGTTGGCATTTAATTAATAACGAGAACGTCTTATTTGAAAGCAGAACTTGGTTGTTTTTTATTTTCGATTACTGAACCATTTTTTTAGGAAATAAATAATTCCTTCATATTTTGCAATAAATTACAAGTGTTGTGTCATCGCGCTTTAGCTATGCAGTCTGACAATGACCGCGCTTTAGCTGTTGTCAGCGTCTTAATGAGAGCAATGGCAGCAGTCACATGTTATTCACAAATCTTTGCAATATTACAAATACCTATCATTTTATTATAAGGCACTAAGGCGAATCTCTATACTCCGCTTTGGAGTTTAGATTAATTTGTTTAGGTTCATATTAGCTCAATTTTGAGTTTATTTGGCTATTCTGACTGATTCCCAATATTGGGGATCAGTCAGAACAAAGACATCCCAACAGCACCGCACGCGTAAATCACGGTAACTACAATTTTACATAGCAAATAATTATATTTTTTAATTCGTCTGCTCGTCATATTTTTGAATGGTTAAAATGAAAGCTATTGTGAGTTTGTTTGAGAAAAACATGCACAGTTATAAATCCAAGTTATTGCACCTAAAATATCCTGAAGTAGTAAGTAAATAATATTTTCTTTTATACACAATGTCTTTGTGTAGATAGTGAAATGATGCGCTTGCGCAATCCTCACGGCTCATGAAATATGGATATTATTACCGGCTTTTTTACTGGATATTCTTTGTAACCAAACTAAGCGTCGCGGTCGCGTCGCTTGACACAAGCGACGCGACGCGCGACGCTTAGTTTGTTTTGGGCTCACCGAATTTGGCTAAATTGAATTGTTCAAATTCGAATTCAAATATTTTTATTTGTAGAACATACTCGTAGGTAAACCAAAGTACAGATGTCAATAATAATAAAATGAGCGCTATGTCTTGCCGTCAACGGCGTACAAATATTCTAATTATAATTTCTTATGACTAATTGGTATAAAATTATAAAAACAATCAAATTAATAATTAAACTCAATTAAGTGTAACAATTAAAAAACAAAAATATTGAATAAAAAACTGTTCCATTCATTAATTAAATTAACAATAACTTAACAACAACAAAACATAAATTTGCTGACTTTTTGATTAATAAACTTTTTTTTTACTATTTTTGGGGTCGTGGCTAAGTAACAACACACGGATCGAAGATCAGGTTAAGCTACGCTGGCCACGGTTGCTCCGTGGATGGGTGACCATCTTTACATACCGAGACCCCTCCGTGCCTCGGAAATCACGTCAAGCCTCTTTGACAGTCTTAACACACAGTACGACCATTGACATTCGTTACGCGTCGTCAGACTGAAGCCCGAGAGTCTGACAACCAGTCTTACCAATGGGTATCGTATTATATCCAGCTACTGGGTTGTGGAGGTCAGATAGGTAGTCGCTCTATGTAAAGTAGGTGCTGGTATTCAGTTGCATCTGGTTAGCCTGGAAGCCGACCCTATTATAGTTGGGACCAGGCTAGGCAGATCATTCATCATCATTTCAGCCGAAAGACGTGCACTGTTGGACATAGGCCTCCCCTAAGGATGGAGGGGGGATGGAAACAAATAATCAAAACACATGTAGCATGACCTCTTTTTCGACCAGTGTTTGGCCACACCATTGTATCATACAAAGCGTGCTCCCGTTTCACAGTGTTCCATGTAATCCCATACAAAAGACCTGTGAAAAGCCTCCGGTTGTGTTAATACAGTCTTGTAATGGGTTAGGTAGGGGACTGGGTGATGGTGGTAGCGGGGAATATAGCGACGAGAGTACCTAATATTTAATCTGTATTTAAGAAAATCTACTGCTAATTGTTCACTAATATATGAAGCAAACGATACCTATCTTAATTTATGAATGTTTGCCTCGTTGGTGACTAGCCCGACAGTTGATTTGAAAGTTTTAATAGGCTTCATCATTCATCATTATCTTTTCAGTCAAAAGACGTCCACTGCTGGACATGGGCCTCCCCCAAAAGGAGAGGGAGGGGGTTGCCAAATTCGCCACGCTTGGGAGGCGGGTTGGCAATCGCAGTATGGTGTTAAAATGCATAGAGAACGCTGCTGCCCATTCTCTAGTAAGTCCCTTAGTCTCGTTTTACGACACCCACGGGAAGAAATAGGATGGTGCTATTCTTTACGTCCGGCATCACACGGAACCTGGGCAGATAATGATTATTATTATTATCTGTACTTTAACGCAGTAGCGATGCGATCGCTCATATGTCAGAGCTAAAGAAAAACTATAGGTGTCAGCAGTTGTCACTGGAATGAATTGAGTCGATGATCACGCAATACTAAGGTAATGATGTCTTCATTACCTTGGTATTGCGTAAATCATCGCTGAAATCCGGAAAAGGCTTAGGATATGGGAAAGGTGGAACCTGAAATGGCATAACTTTTTGCGATCAGTATGTAACAATTTAGTTTGAGCTGAATGGTGCTGATCCATGCGTCATGTACGTGAACGGGTGCCGTCAGTAGGGACTGGTCATCTCTTAGCTGCCACGGGTTATTTTAATGTTTCAATTGTTTTTTGTTGTTATCTTTTTATTACGGAAATACGGTTCTCAAATGTATAATTTCAGCATGAATATTGTTATCAATATTTTATAACAATATTTTAATTTAAAAGAGTGTCCGTGGAGTTTTTTGACCAGTTTCTTTTACTTAATTCCTTCACATTCCTAATCTTTTAATTATTTGACATTATAAATACCAACATTTTTAATTTCAACTACCTATTTATTATTGTTTTTTTATAGACAGGATATTAATTGAGATTTGTTACAGTTGTAATGGCAATCATGTACTCGTAGGTAATTTGGTTTAAATAGATTTTTATTGATATTTTAATGTGTTTGTTTTATATGTTGACAATGTAAGAACGTTGTAGGCGAATAGACTGTAGATGTGTAGACCATTTTTTTGTTGTTGTAAGTACCTGGTTATTGTTGACAGGCCTAGATTGTCTTCTCATACCTATTCACACAGTAATTTGAAAACATTGGAAAAGCCATTTAAAGAAAACCGTGGACGTGAAGTTTCTTGCCGGTTCTTCTCCATAGGAAACGACCAATTGGAACCGTGCATTTATCTTCTGACGTTTCTTAAGTCCCCATGTAGATTTAAGTGGAATAAAATATTTTGATTTTATTTGATTTGTGCCTCTCCATAGGAACCTACGATTTGTGCCTCTCCATAGGAACCTACGACGCTTTGGAAGGGGCAACTAGCTTTATCTCTCTGACTGACCGACTCATTGACAATTCAAAAGTGCCTGTAATAATTGGTTTATTTGAAATAAATGCTTTGAGTTTGAGTTGCAACTACCCTTGATCGTGGGATCCCGAGCAAGGATACCCTTGTATTTATTGCATTGCCACGCCGCGCTGCCCCACAGCTGCTATTGGTACACCAGATGTGGTACACGTAGTTGGTCTGCGGGCTCTGCAACTCTAGGGCTGCAATCTACAATAAAGGCTTCTACATACCGGGGCGACTTGTCGCGCGACGCGACACGACACAAAGGCACCGCTCATCCCGCGACACGCGGGGCCTTTGTTCCGTGTCGCGCTGGTATGTAGAAGCCTTAACGAATAGGGCAAGATTGACAAGACAAGCCTATACACAGTAGGTATACACTACCATTTTGATCACAGTGTGATCACATCATAGGTACTGTGATCATCACGGTATGCTGTGATCATCACAGTGTATGTCGTAAAGCATGGTGTTAATCGTGGCGGAATGGTTATAGCACCATCTACTGACATAATAATGTAACTAAACTGTCGATGAGTAACGCTATCTATCGAGTTCATGACGTATCAAGTAGACAATCAATAAAGTCGAAGCCTTCGCCCTTGCTAATACTCTTTACAACCTCTAGAGGCGCTGTGATCGTGTCAAATAATTACATTACGGTTAACATCCTTCATCTCTTTCATTCATTTAATGACGTTTTACGCTAGAAAAGGATGGCTAGAATCGTGTCAATGGAACGTAACGTAAACACAAGTTGTCAGTTGTCGAGCTAAATTCCACGGTGGCGGGTTACAGAAACAATTTAACTTTAGTTTAATTTGTTACATCGAGTGTTTAGTACAAAATTACCTAAACAATAACTATGTAGGTCCGTGTTAACTTCTAAAGTGTTGTTTATTGTGTTGCTGTGATACCTTTAACCGTTTTCTGTGATGTCAAGCTGTTGAAATAACGGTATTGTTGTGCTGTGAGCCACTGGTTTTGTATCAAATCGAACACACCTAGTACGGAGCCCGTTTTTGTGAACAAAAAGTACAGGATGCAACGCGTGTGATTTTTGGCTGACCTTATTTACGGTAAGAGTACTTGCGTACTTGTAAAATAACACGAGGCAATTTTTTTTTATTGCAAAATATTTTGCCGTCATTAATACGAAATTTCTTGATCTTTTAATATATTGCTCTGTTTCTTTAGTGGTAATAGCTACTTTATTCACATTTTAAATTCAAATTCAGAACCAGAAACCTGTATTTTTTTTTTAGTTCTTATATAGTAGGCACAGTCAATTGTTTTTCTTCTTCCTTTTTCCAAAAAGTTTTTAAAACTTGACCAGGATATTAAGGTCAATATTTCACACCCATGATTCATAAACATAAATAGCGGACATCGAGAGTTAAGCAAGCCACGACCTTGTTGCAAAGGTCCCCATTTGCCATTCTCCACCGGTTTGTCACGCACGTTTATCTGTCTATGAGAGAAAACGCCTAAATTATTACCTATTTTATTCATGTCAGTATGGTGAAGTACTGTTCAGTTTTTCTGTTACTCGTGCCTATTCAATTAATTAGTTGACTAAAGTCAACGGTCAACACAAAGTACAAAACAAATAATTCAAGAAGTCGGTTAAAAAAAGAATGAATGATATTGAAAAGCTTTCCTTAAATAAGGCTCTTTATTTTTCTGGCCACTGTATTTCCAACTTTACGTAGGTATACTTACGTTACTTTTGAATGGCTACACTTTAGACTTCTCAAAATTGGGCCAAATAAGCCGGTTCTGTTATCTTCTGCAAGTTGTCAATCGATGGAAACTCATCAACAAAAAAGTTACTAAACCTGTTCCCAAATAAATAATCGGCTTATCGATCTAACACCACCACCCTATTATCATCGAATGAGATTGGATTCAGGAGGTCAATCAAATAGGCTTACTTACCTACTTAACCTTACACAACAAGATTTAAAAACTGCAAGAACAGGTTTAAAATTATTCTCATTGGCTAAAATGTGAAAATCTACATAAGCTAACTAGTAAGGGCTGGCCACTAAAGGCTTCTACAAACCGGCGCGCCACGGGACGCGATACAAAGGCCCCGCGTGTCGCGCGACGAGCCCGGTGCCTTTGTGTCGCGTCGCGAGTCGCGCCGGTCTTTAGAAACCTTATAACATCGTAAAAATTGCTGGGTTTGATCTAAATATTACTATTTTTGTAAGCACTTACTCTATTTGTGGTTTTTGACTAAATTTAATACCTACTTATCATTAGGTAGGTTATAGCTACCCCGAATACGAATAGGTATCGATTATAATGACGTAATAACTGTTAGTCATGCGGTCGCTGGACTTGTGCAAGATACGGGAATGCGTGTCTTATTGCAACAATCAACTCAGCCTATAGCAGTCCACTGCTGGACATAGGCCTCTCCCAGGCTGCGCCACAACACCCTGTCCTCCGCCTTCCGCATCCAGTCTGTCCCAGCCACCTTTTTAAGGTCGTCGGTCAATCTAACTGGGGGGCGTCCCACACTACGCTTTCCGATACGCGGTCTCCACTCGCGGACTCGTCTGCTCCACCAGCCATCGGTCCTTCGACAAACATGACCAGCCCACTGCCACTTCAGCTTGCTTACTCTGCAAGCTATGACGGTAACTCCGGTTCTCTTCCGGATACCTTCATTTCTGATCTTATCCTTCAAACAAACTCCGAGCATAGCCCGCTCCATAACACGTCTTTATGCATGGTATACGGAAATTGAAAATTAAGTGTAGTTTTTTTTGTATGCTGAGCCCGAGGGGTGATTAGCTCTGCAGGAAATAGGTACCTACTTTCCAGAAATCAAAGACTGAAAAATATGCGACTGGAATTGGATGTATCCTTCCTATTCCGATTCTGCCCTACAATTTATAAAGGTTTTTGAACTTTTCGACAAAATTACATTCACATTGGAAGTCTACTCCAATCGGATCACGCTCATACGTTCTTGACGGTGTCAATTTTGAATTTCTATCATCAGACTAGTGAATTATAAAAATCTTTGGAAAAGGGCAGAAGAATGATAATTATCATCCACCCCAACTTCAATCAAAATAAATAGCAAACTTTTGGGAAACCGTAATCTTTGCCAAAACTCGTCCATATAAGATGCTGACCCGACATCTCAAAGCTGCTTGAAATTCAGCTCACTAAACCAAGTGAAACCATTTAACAAAGTACTTTCTTCAGCGGAGACTTGGAGACCTTAGTGTTGGTCGCACGTGGTCCTATTGGAAAGCTGGTAACAATGGTGGTTTGACGTGCCCGATACTGATAAACGGGTTCTGAACAGATATACCCAGAGAGTGTATATGTAAGGTATATGTATTGTCAGCGAATATGATGGGAACAGGCATGGTATGTCAATAGAGGAATCTGCTGCAGTATATATGAATGAGACATCAGATAACATCATGTATGCACAAGACAATGTATCTGTACAACTATAAAATTGAGTCGATATTGACAAATCGGCGCCTATATACGCCAAAACCAATGAAAAAGTTTGCTGATGCGTTACCAAACATATCTAGAAACAAGTTTGACACCACTTGTTTGTAGATATGTTACATACAGACATTAGAGAGATATACAATATAATTATTAGTTAACTGTCTCTAAAATGACGTGCCAATAATTTCATCGAAATCCATAATTTTGGAACACAGCAATGCAGCCGCTTAACAGCTGGCATAGTATAGATAGGTAGATGGTGAAAACCCTTTCACCAGGAGCTAGTAGTAAAGGCAATATTTAGAACTTGTTAAAAACCTTCGTACAGTTTACTATTAGATATTTTCCTAAATACATAAATATATATACCCTTTTAACTAGCATGACGAACTTTCTTCAGGTGACGGGTTTTAGTTCCACGTGGTCATTCGAAAGCTGGTAAATAAGTAACAATAAGTAACAAAAAGCCGATTTGATGTGCTTGAGACAGAACCAATCGAGGAATGAAGACATTCATGGGGTACTTAACGCTCACGATGTTCACAATGAAACAAAACTATCAATGTGCATTTGCATTTCCTGATATTTCCTGTATCCGGAGAGTACTGGACATAATAGCAAATGTATCTATATGAATAAAACAACTTCAAGATATTTTCCGATGTTGTTGAAAAGGAAATGGGCAAATGATGAATACAAGAGGTTTTGCTAAAAAACCACGCATGCCGTTTTCATGGCATCTGACTCTGAATGGCAACGAAAAAGCGACACATTTATCAGATTACTTTTTTAATAACAAAGTAAAATAAACTTCCAACAACTCCTTCAAATTAATAATCAAAATCCTCTATAGAATAATAACCGCAATCTACCACAAGGAATCTATTTGTACCTTTTTGTGAAGTTGGCGAATAATCCGAGGAACCTTTCCCGATTGATGTTAACAGCCAGATAGGGTCTTGTACTACCCACATTCTTGAAATTCAGCCAACACTCGACCGTGAACTAGGTGCACTTTCTAGATGACCTGCCTTAGCACATGGCCTCTATTCGAGAGCTGTTTAGACCCACAAAGAGACGTTGTCTGCACACAAAAGACTCCTAAACGAGTTCCGAATAAATAAATGTTGAAGTATAAAGAGAATTCAATGCTGTTTTATTTGGTTTCTATACGGGTGTAGCTTGTGAGCGAAGCTGCGAGTGACGTGTTGGATGTAAATCGAGGTTTAAAGTGTAGTGCTTTGAAACAAAATACAAATATTAACATTCACTACTGGAGATTTATTGCATCGCAAGCACTGGAAGTCATGGGGCCTTTGCTTAGCAGTAGAAGGATACAGTCTAACAGTCACAGTAACTGGAGATTTATTCTGAGGACTGGCGGACACAATCCTATTGTACAAAATTAAAGAATCCTTGTAGCTATCATATTATACTGTGCTATCATTGAAACTAAGAAGAAATTGATTCGTAATTACGAAGCTGTCTGACCAACCTCTCCCAAAAAATAAGCATCCATGGAAGCTATAGCTATTGCAATAGCGAAGATGATCTCGAATCAAAATATCTTCGTAATCAAAAATGTTATTTTCCTTAATCCAAAAGTTAAGTTCTACGTTTTGACAATATAATTAATGTCTTTAATTTTGAAGGGAACAAAATAATAGCGTAAAACAGAAAACTACAATTAAACCAATCATCAAGAACAAATACACTTTTCACCATCATCATTTCAGCCTGGAATCACCCTCAACTGCGTACAAGTCGTCCTTTCCGAAACAATTTGTTGGAAGTAAAAGCTATATTATCTGAAAGAGTTAACAAGAGGTGATACCTAAGTGTTGACGCAAGCAAACTTGTCATATTATCTGCCTACCCTTTTCCTTCTCTATATCTAATGGATGGTTACCCAGGTCAGCGTTGCTTAACCCTTGATCGACCATGCAGCTGTTAAGCCCCTCGCAACGCAAACGTGTCATAGGTACATTCTCAAGAAGTCTTCTTACATTTGTGATCCCTTCATCCCTCGATATAGTCTGTACCTAGGAACATAAAACATAGACTTACTGAAGCAATTACTTGCCATGATTAACGACTTCCTGTAACACCACTTAGGGCTTCGTAATTAGCAGATAGTTATTGTTACTATTTATCGCTAGGCGTTGTGGGTCGTGGTAAAAGGTAACTATTGTAGTTTAACGAAATAACTTAAAAGCTCTGTAATCTGATCAATAATGCTGAACAGCATAGCTATTCACAAGCGTTCGATACGCTTCTGTACCGAATCGAGCATAAATCAGTGTTATCAAAGGAGTCCTCTAAAGGCTGTTCACAAATCCAAAACACTTAAGTTTTGTCAGTTTAAATCAATTAGACGAACGCCATTCTTCCGACAGTTATTTGCTGTCCGGGCAAGGTAAATCAGTTATTGAAAATGTGTCATTTTCGATACGACAACTTGTCGAATGGTTGTGAATTGCTATGCAGGAATCACGTCGTAGGAGTTTCCTCGTGTTAGTCGTAGTGATGATGTTTCTTTATTTACAATTGCCTTGGTTACATATAATTTAATATAATATACGGATACTAAATCAGCCTATAACGTTCCTATTGCTGGGACATAGGCCTCCTTTCTGTGAGAAGGAACAGCTGTAAGCCACCACGCGGGTTTGACTAACTACTAGTATTGACCGATAGCTTATAAGTGTGATGCAAACTGTAAAATATAAGTTGGTTATTTATAAATAAATAAACTATACGGCTGGCTAGAATCTTAGAAAAGTAATCCTGAATCTGAATCTAAACCAGGTGCTGTGGTACGGCTTTGGAAAGGCACATCTCCCAGGAGTAGTAGACGATGAATAAAAACCCTCCTTTTGGGCTTCTCAGTAGTCGGGAGAAAAATGGAAACATAAGATAAAATCGCACTTGGTAACACTTGAACTACCAACCGATTTTTGGGCACAAAATAACAAACATTAATGCTTTGCCAAATGACTACCATAGAGAGTTCGTGATACGAACATAACGGTGGTTAGGGGACAAGCAGAGACGGTGCTGCAAACGATATTGCAATGACCGAGTTCTGAGAACGAGTAGATGCCTGCGTAATTAGCGGGTACGGAAACCGGTTCATATTAGAAGCAAGCTTCTTGTTGAAGAGGTGGAAGGGCGGGGAATTAAATGGCTGTCAAGAATTTGTCGCCACGAAAAAATAACAAAAGTATCGGGAGAAAGAAGATGTAGTGACAATGATTTAAAAGAGTATGCTTAGATGGTTTGGTCATGTTGAGAGGATGAATGAAAGGCGACTAACAAAAGGTATTTACAAAGCAGAGGTGAGTGGAAACGCTGGGACCACGCTCTAGGAGTACATATATTGACATAGTTGGTGATGTTTTTCGGAAAGGTCTGGTGCGTAGTACTAGCAACCGGCGTGGTGTATGACCAGATGTATGAACGTAAACAAAGCAAAAGGAGTATGTAAGGAGCGTAGCAGGTGGCGTTCTATAGTTTCTGCCTACCCCCATGGGAAGAAGGCGTGAGTTTATTTAGTATCGGGAGATGGGTCATATATGGTCGGTAGATAGTACTTAATGGTCGTTTAGGACCAAAGTACCAGCATTATCGTCTCTGGAACTGTTCAGTAAAGATTTTCTATTGGAAGATGTAGGAAGCGGGGCATCTAGAACAGTGAAGAAAGTAGAAAGAAAAAAAGAAAAATAAGTTTTTTTCTTTGATTTGTCACAGAAACACGTGCATACAAAAATATAATTAACTCGAGTAAGTAACATTGTTACCGCCTGCGCCACCTATCGGAATGAAGAGACAAGATGGCGACCTGAAGTTGCCGCTGACAGCGAGTTTGCGAATGATATCGACCAATCAGTGTCAAGCATGTCGGCCAATGATCGCGGAGCGTCGCCAACTTCAGACGGAGAGAATTTTCGGATGTCACGCGCCACCATATTTTTTCTGTGTGTTTTTTTTCTTTCTTCTTCCTCTTAAACGATTGTAATGAGTTTTGAATAATTAAATGTCTACCTATATCAAAAATAAACCTCTTCATTGAAGTGCAAACATAACCCACTGTACCAACGGGAAGAGGAGGCAGCAGCCCTCACCCGTAGTTCCTGACCCGAGAATTGAAATTTAACAAACATTAAGAGCGTTTAAGACATATGGCATTTCATACAAACTTTCAAGCCCTTGTTTTTGGAAATGACTGAACCGATTTTAATGAAACTTCATACGCATTAGCAGAGTTAAAGGTCTAAAATGTTATTTAAGACAATTTTCGAAATGTCTTATTTAAAAACAGATCTGGAAATGTATGTTTCTGTGGAAAATTTAAAATCGGTCTAATTTGGCTGTAACACTATTTTTCGAAAATGTTCTTAACTAACTTTTTAGACCTTTGTATCTTGCTTATGAGCATGAAGTTTAATTAAAATCGGTTCAGTCATTTCGAAAAACAAGGGCTAAAAAGTTTGTATGAAATGCCGTAAAGTCGTAAACGCTCTTAACAGAAAAATAAAACCAAATATCTCTCAATATATCTATATACCTAAAATCACGAGCACAACATAGAAATAGGTGGCAGCTGCTGGCACGTCATGTCTCTGACAAGACGGCTTCCACTCAGCATGATGCTGTGCTATGCAGGACACACAGCACAGCGCTGATTTTCAGTGGTCACCCGTGAAAAATAATAATATGCAGCAGTGCTATTCTGTAACCACCTCTCCGTGAAAACTTAGATGAAGTGAGCGTGGAGTGAACTGTCAGTGTCATCCCACCTGATGCTAAGGATGGACCAAGGATTACATTAACAATCATAATCGAGATTTAAAACAGAAACTGAATTTTGTTTTTTTTTTACGTTAAATTGAGTTTGACTAAATTTCTGTTTTGCAACACATAGTTATATCCTAGCTTTGAAATAATATAAAATGATCAATAGAATTAGCATACAAATATTATTAAAATCTCGATTATGATTGTAAATGTAATCCTTGGTCAATCCCTAGCATCAGTGGAATGACACTGACAGCTCACTCCACGCAAGAATTGCGTGTAAGTAAAGTTCGAAACTACGCAACCTATTCTTAGCATTTAAAGAATTTCATGCTCATTCAGCTTATAATGACATAGCTGTACATTCGAAAGTGTCATTAGTAATAAAACCAGGTATTAGATCATCAATGATGATCACTTCCTCTTTAGACCGCATTCTAGCAATAAATATATAATTAGAATTCTCTTCACAAAAACGAGAAATAAAACGTACCTACCTCAGTGTTAGTTACGGTGACCAGTTAGTGCAGTGATTGTCAAATATTTTTCTTAATTTTATTTAAATTCTTCCTTTTGAAAGGCTAATCAATGGTTGGTTGGCCAAATTATCAAAAACCAATCGTAAAAAACATGATAAGTTTAAATGATTTTTTGTGCTGATGCCTTAGAGAATTAAGGCTCGTACAGACTTACGCGATGTCGTGCGTGTGACAAGGGTCGCGCTGCCTGTCGCGCCCGCCTTTATCTGTCGTAACCGATAGACTACAAGGCTAGCTGGCAGTAACTATGTAGACACACAACAATGAGTTTAAGCACTAAAGCTCATCAATTAAGTAAGTACCTAGAAATTAACTCCCATAAAATCCTTCCTTAGTGCTAACCTTCGTTATCTAAGAAACTCTTGTGCAAACATGCATAAAAAGTACGTTTTTTAAACCTAGATACTAACTTAACACTTGACAGGTGCAAATGTCATACTCGTAATTGAAAAACGAACAACATCATTCATCATCATTTCAGCCGAAAGACGTCCACTGCTGGACATAGGCCTCCCCCAACATTTAGGGGCGGGTTGCCACCATCGGCACGCCTGGCAGGCGGGTTGGCGATCGCAGTATGGTGTTAAAATGCATTATAGAGAACGCCGCTGCCCATTCTCTAGTATGTCCCTTAGTCGCCATTTACGACACCCACGGGAAGAAATAGGATGGTGCTATTCTTTACGTCCGGCTCCACACGGAACAACGAACAACAATAATTTGAAATGTCAAATTAGTCTGGGATTAAAAATCGAAATATAGATCTAGTGGTTTAGGCTGTGCATTGACTGTCAGTCAGGGAGTGAATGAATGAACTAATTTAAGAATGTTGTTAGCTAAATAAGGACTTACCTAGTATTTTATAGCTTCTGCCCGCGACTTCGTTCGCGTGAAATCACCCGCGCCCGCCCACGCTATTTCTTCGTTTTAGCGTAGCGTTCCTTCTGACATTTTTCTTTTTGCTAAGATCCATAGCATGATGTTAAATTGCATATAAACGTTCTCAATAATTAATTCAACTATGCAAAAAGAATTATTCATATCCGATTGGTAAGTAGTTACAGAGATTTGTGCAAAGAAACACCTTTTCATTACAGACATTTCTGTATTTAATCTCTTGAAAACATACAAACTTGGTACACAGCAATATTCAACGAACTATTTAACCAGGTACTCAATATAATAGTATATATAGGCTTTAGACATCTTGAAGACCATTCTACAACGTGTTTTTTTTGATATCCCATAACTCTAGAGTATGATTGAGGCCATATCAAAGAATCAACTGGCACAGGAGTTAGGTTCCAATACTTCGTAATTTTTTTTTTTTTTCATTTTTCATACAAAATAATTCGGCAAAGTCACGATTATTAATGTAAAACACCCATACGTGAAATATGACAACGTCGACAAGGTAGCTTTCCCTTCACTAGCTGCCGCCGGGAAGCCCCGATACCAACATACCTACATAGTTTATTTTACTATTTATTTTACTACACTACTGCGAAGTTTGGCAACCTCGCAAAAGTAAAGATTCGTCATACTGGTGACAATTTTTGACCTAATTTAATTATGATTGATGATATCTCCGAAACGATGCATTTTTGGACCACCTATTCTAGGAGTTTTAGTATTATTTTTACCTACAGAATATAACCCTAGAGTTATGGGATATCAAAAAAAACAGGTTGTATATATATTATATTAGTCTATGTTGAAGACAACCTTTAGGATCAGAGCTCGATGAGAATAAACTTAGAAACTATCCGACACTCCAAACGTCATGTTTCCCTCCCGTTGCGTTAAAAAAAACCCGTACCCTTTAAAACAACTGTCCAATGAGATACTTTTAAACTTCATGACTACACTGATACAAAAACCATTTGAGGCAAATCACATACTTTCACACACCAAATATTTAGCATTTAAAATCCACTACAGAATCTCATTAATATTTGAAAATCATGACATTAGTGCGTTCAAACCAAAGAGAATTATACAACCAGTTTTTTTTGATATCCCATAACTCTAGGGTTATATTCTGTAGGTAAAAATAATACTAAAACTCGTAGAATAGGTGGTCCAAAAATGCATCGTTTCGGAGATATCATCAATCATAATTAAATTAGGTCAAAAATTGTCACCAGTATGACGAATCTTTACTTTTGCGAGGTTGCCGAACTTCGCAGTAGTGTAGTAAAATAAATAGTAAAATAAAATATGTAGGTATGTTGGTATCGGGGCTTCCCGGTGGCAGCTAGTGAAGGGAAAGCTACCTTGTCGACGTTGTCATATTTCTCGTAAGGGTGTTTTACATTAATAATCGTGACTTTGCCGAATTATATTGTATGAAAAATGAAAAAAAAAAAAACGAAGGATTGGAACATAACTCATATGCCAGTTGATTCTTTGATATGGCCTGAATCATACCCTAGAGTTATGGGATATCAAAAAAAACACGTTGTATAGTCATTGGTTCAAACCAAAGAGAATATAGTCATTGGTTCAAATAAACAAACAAACTCTTCAGCTTTATTATACTAGTAATAGATAACAGCATCCCGCTGAGCACGGTAACTGTCACCCTTAACAAAAGTTATACAAACTTACGATGTGACAGGCCATGATTCCCATCTTGCAAATATTTTCGATAAACACGCAAAACCTCAGTAGGCCAAGGTTTGAGTACCACTTGGTTTGCAAAAATCGTAAAATTACCAACATTTTTTAAATAAATATCTCACAAGTAACCAGTTTTCAATCGCTTGATCCTAAAATATTCAAAATGTCTGCCGATGTAACAAAGTGACACAGAAATCAGAACGCGTCAATTTGGGGTTTTTTGTGTTTCGTTCTTTTGGCTACCTATTCAATTCAATTTAAGGCTTCTACATACTGGCGCGATAGGCGACGCGACACAAAGGCATGTCGCGCGACGAGCAATAATCAAAATCTCCCATAAGTACACAAGTCACAACCAGAAATCAATTGTCAAAAGATTTTGTTGATTGTTGACCAATTTAAATAAAAATTATTATTTAAACAACAAAATTAAACATAAATGAAAATTTCTCGGTTTCCCGGGTAGTCTCGAGAAATTGAGTTTGAGAATTCTCGAGACCCGAAAAATACAAAACCTTGAGAAACTATAAACCCTAGTCCGATGGGACGGCAATCCGACTTGACCAGAGAGAGATTAGGCGAAAAAGACCAACGGCAATACATGCGCGCGAGATACGGGGAGGATCACACCGCCAAATACCAAACTCCGGGCAGTTACGGATAAATTCCTAGGTAATGGAAAAACACAGGAACACTTTGCCCAACCTGGGAATTGAGCCCAGAACCTCATCTCAACGAGACAGTTCTTAAACTTAATTAAGCTCTTTATATCATCAACCCACCCAAACTTAAATTCAAAGCATTTATTTAATTTTAACCATTTACAGGCACTTTTGAATTGTCAAGAAGTCGGTCAGTTAGAAATATGAAGCCAGTTGCCCATTCCAAAGAGTAGTAGGTTCCTATGGAGAAGAACGGGCAAGAAACTCCACGGACACTCCTTTTCACCTTACCATCGGTCTTTGAATCGTTCTATCTACAGTTTAAGTATTCGCTTTTCTTTCGTGATCTCCTAAAACTCGCACTAATATTCATGATCATCATCATCCACAGATCGACCCAACCACTGCTGGGCATAATCCTCTCTTCTTATGCCAATCCCCCCGTTCTTGTGCCAGCCTCATCCAGAGTGGTAATTGCGTAGAGATAAACTACGATAACATGGCGCGCCCCTCCAAATTACTGTTTCATTAAGTGTAGGCACATATTGACGAATAAATAAATACTAGGATTTACTTTTGTCTAACGGCAGTCTTACCAGTAGTACGCACACAATGCGTTGTGAGTCTTGGTGGCGCTTTGTAAATACTGTCATAAATACTTTCAAATGTTTTTAATTTTGGAGGGGCGCGCCATGTTATCGTAGTTTATCTTTAACACACTATCAGTAGCAATGGGGTTTCAATTTGACAGTTCAACAACATTCATTGCGTTATATAATATACATTGTAAATGTCTATTACTTATCGTCCAAGTTGCGATGTTTATGTTATTTATTTTGTACATACTTCCTTGACATAATCGATGTTTTTTTTTTTAATTTTAATTTCAACAAGGTTCTAACTTTTATTATTTTAATCATATTTTATATTGTTTTTTTTGTTAATGTGAGGACGTTGTAGGCTTATTAGACTGTAGATCTGTAGACCATTTTCTATTTTGTTAAGTATCTGGTACTTTTGACGGGCCTACGCTGTCCTCTTATACTTATTAACACTGTAATTTGAAAACATTGTAAAAGCCAATTTTTTTTAAAGAGTAACCGTGGAGTTTCTTGCCGGCTCTTCTCCATAGGACAACGCACCTAGCTTCTGACGTTTCATAAGTGCCCATGTAGGCATTTATATGTGAAATTAAAAATATTTTTGATTAGATTCGATTTTTGTTGTTGAAACAGACAAATTTTTCGAACATTATGAAGCAATGGATTAGCAATATGCTTAAAAATCGTTCAGTTTGTGATTGATAGTCATCATCTCCCTGCCTTTTCCTAACTACGCTGGGGTAGGCTTCCAGGCTAACCGGATCGGCTGCATTCCAGTATTTTACATGGAGCGACTGCCTATCTGACCTCCAAAACCCAGTTACTTGGTAACACGATATCCCTTGGTTAAGACTGGTTGTCAGACTTCCGGGCTTCTGACGACGCGTAACAACTGTCAAAGATCTACAAATGACAGCTGAGACCAACGGCTCAACGTGTTTTCCAAGACTCAGAGGAATCTCGGTATGAAAAGATGGTCACCCATCCACGAACCAACCGCGGCAAGTGTAGTTTAACCTTGTCGATCGACCGGTGTGGCTGTTATTACTTCGCCACAAGCTCAGTTTGTGATCTCAAACTCAAACTCAAAGCATTTATTTCAATTAAACCATTGACAGGCACTTTTGAATTGTCAAGAAGTCGGTCAGTTACAAATATGAAGCTAGTTGCCCATTCCAAATAGTAGGTTCCTATGGAGAAGAACGGGCAAGAAACTCCACGGACACTCTTTTAAATTAAAATATTGGTACAAAATATTGGTTACATCATTCATATTGAAGTTAAACATGTGAGAACGATGCAATACGTCAAAAGCGTCCGTGATAAAAAGATAACAATTCAAAACTAAAATAATTAAAAATAAGCCGTGGCAGCTAAGAGATGACCAGTCCCAACTGACAGCGCCCGTTCACGAACATGACGCATGGATCAGCACCATTCAGCTCAACCATTTTGAAGGGAGCTAAATGATCCAACACACACGCCAGCATCAGCGAGACATCTGAGTGAGCATGACATATTCTCAGCCGCCAGGGCAAATTTAAGTCAATGAAAGACATAATTACCCGGTAAATGGTAGCTCCACTGGTAACTGAATTTATGGACAAATGGTAACTGATTGATAGTGTGTTTAGGGTGCAGGTTCTATTTGCTATGGTAACAAAACAATGTCGTCCGCCATTGATGTATGATACGCGCTCCTCGACGTGGACCGCATAAATTAGGGGAAAGGACACAATCGACCTACATTAGTCTCAGTTTGCGGGGAATACCCGAATCGTAGTTAGTTTCCGAGTTGGTAGGGGTAGGTAAAAGTGACAATTATTAAATGATAAATGATTTTATTTCTGTAAGTAGGTTTGTACAAACACTTTTACACCTCAATCATATTTTAAAAACTAGATGAGGTCGGCGTTTCCTATCTGACTACTCTGAGAAGAAAGGCCGAAACAAACTCAGAGGTCACAGTCTCTTTTAAAGTCCAGACATCTTGGTCAGATCATGTGAAGACCATGTAGATGATGTATCCATGTATTGCTATCCCGTTCCCGCTATAGCCCGCGTAATATGTCTCTCTATTTCGGTTGTCGAGCACATGACGCACGACATCGGGTCCATTTAATATTTACGTGATGTTAGAGAGTGGCCTATTTTCCTATTTAATACATCAATGTCGTCCGCCTATCTCGTTGCCGGACGAGCGCCACTTCACCGCAGTAATATTACAGGGGGTCTACTGCGAAGATAAATCTCAGCCATTTTCTGACTACGGCTGACGATGGCTGACAACGGTGAAAGAAAAAATCCGACGGTCAAAGAGATAAATCAGTCAAAAACGTGACTTGATGTCGCGTAAGGATTCAAAATCAAATATGGAAACTTTGGAAGTCAAGAAACACGACACTTCATCAGCCGATTGTTCGGCGGTTTCTTGACTTGGATCAATCAAAAATCAAATCAATTTTTTTTTTATTTCACATAAGCCTACATGGGCACTTATGAAACGTCAGAAGCTAGGTGCACGGTTCCAATTGGTCGTTTCCTATGGAGAAGAACCGGCAAGAACACGGTCACTCTTTAAAAAAAATTAAATTGGCTTTTACAATGTTTTCAAATTACAGTGTTAATAGGTATTAGGACAGCGTAGGCCCGTCAAAAGTACCAGGTACTTAACAAAATAGAAAATGGTCTACAGATCTACAGTCTATTATGCCTACAACGTCCTCACATTGACAAAAAAAAAACAATATAAAATATGATTAAAATAATATAGGATAGCGGTGTAGTCCCCCTGGTAGCTAGCTAATAACTAGGCAAATATCACTTAGAAAACAAGTTACCTTTACGTAAACTGAGTTATCTAATAGGTTTCCTTGGTTCATAGATGTCAACGTCCTATAGTAATTTCACTTGGATTGAAATACTAATAGTGAGTGTTAGATTTCACACTGATTTTCACAATTTATTTCATTGTGTCGTTTTGACGCAATTCAGCGGATAATTTAAGTCTATTTGTGGTGCAAATACAAAATTAACTTTGCAAAAATATGCATGACATTAGATTGTGTTGAAAACGTATTTGTCAATCATTTCATTTCCATCACTAGACTAGACTTTCATGACTCCAAGCTAGGAATTCTCTGAGAAGCTTGGGGGAAGATCTAAATCTCCCATAAGTACGCAAGTCACAACCAGAAATCAAGACCTACGATATGTATGGGTCATACACTCAGCCTTTGCACCAACCTCACAAACATTCTCTTCAAATCTTCAACATCACCATCTTGCCCTTCCCCATGAGACGGCTTAACAAGGTTTCTTCTTCATTTCTCTCCTGTCAACCACGCTATTATTCAATCCCTTTTTATTAGGGTTCCGTACCTAAAGGGTAAAATGGGAACCCTATTACTAAGGCTCCGTCGCGCGCCGATCTCAACATTTGGAAAAAGGCTCGGCAAGTTGATATTTGGTGCACGGAACTCTAGAAGACATTACATACATTTATAAGCGACTTTTTAGGGTTCCGTACCCAAAGGGCAAAACGGGAACCCTATTACTAAGGCTCCGCCGTCTGTCTGTCTGTCCATCTGTCACCAGGCTGTATCTCATGAACCGTGATATTTATACAGTTGAAATTATCACAGATAATGTATTTCTGTTGCCGCTATGACAACAAATACAAAAAACAAAACAGAATAAAATAAGTATTTAAAGGGGCTTCCACACAACAAACGTGATTTTTTTGCTCGTTTTTGCTCTATATTGATAACGGCAACAGGTAGACGCTTGAAATATTCACAGAATCTTTAGTTATTTATATTATTATTCACTTTAAAAATAAATAATTAAATTAAAATAAAACAAATATTTAAGGCGGGCTCCCATACTACAAACGGGATTTTTTTTGCCTTTTTTATAAATGGTACGGAACCCTTCGTGCGCGAGTCCGACTCGCACTTGGCCGGTTTTTATCTTTCAAATCATTTCTCACGCAATGCATCCACCTTTCAACATTATTTTCTTATTTTCTATCAATTATTTTCTTATTTTCTATCTATCAAATTTTATTGTATCCACATAATCACTTACTTAATGAGAAGGATTATCAATATAATAGCTTGACAATAAGTACTCTCTAGTCGGTGGATGGGTGACCAGCCATTGGGTACATATCCGTGCCTCGGAAAGCACGTTAAATCGTTGGTCCCGGCTGTCATTTGTACATCTTTGACAGACGTTACGGGTAGCCAGAAGCCTGAAAGTCTGACAACCAGTCTAACCAAGGGGTATCGTATTAATTGACGGGGTCCATTAGGGCCAATGCCTGCCAGGGTTGCGAGTTTGTCCGAAAGGGATATCGTGGCCCTGGCACACAAGCAAATGAAAGGACACGGGTGGGTTTTAGTCAGTAAAAGTCTGACACGCCCTCCCGCTCCGCCCAGAGCGGGAGAAGTTATTTCTATTTGATAACTAACCACCAAAAAAAAAAAAACCGGTCAAGAGCGAGTCGGACTCGCGCACCGAGGGTTCCGTACGAATATATGATGTTGATGTTTTCTGAAAAACTGTGTTTTATTTTCCTGTAATCTTTACTTAGGGTTCTATCATATACAATAATTTCAGATTTTTATCTCTGCAAACTTCGGAGATAAGGGGGGGGGAACGGTATTTTTTTTACATTTTTCATCACAAGTCGGTGATTATGCTGCCTAAAAAAATATGTTTGAGAATGTGCAAGTTGGGCTGGGCTGTGGAAGTCAGATAGGCAGTCGCTCCATGTGAAATACTTGCTGATATTCAGGTGCATCCGGTTTGTCTAGAATCCGACCCCAACATACAAAGTTTTTTTTTTTTTTAATTAAGTACTTTTTTTTTAATTAAGTACTTTTTTTTTTAATTAAGTACTTTTGTTTTTTTTCTATGTTATAATGTTTTTAACAAAATTTAAAAATTCTTGCTATATTTGCAGAATTTAAAAAAATCCTCTTATAATTTCTATGTGTATGTGACTTTAATTAACGTAATTGGTTTAACCGTGTCAATTAAAGTTAAAATAAATAAATAAAGTTAGGAAAGGCAGATGATATCCCAGAACCTTCACATTCATTGCAAGCTTGCGATCTTCTTATGTAAGTACGTGTCAATAATTGAATGCATATTGCACTTTAATGAATATGCATATTATGTGTTATATTACTGAATCAAAGCAAGGTTGCAATCTTGTTGACATTTTAAAGTATTTCATCTATCTACATATAATTATATACATAAATAAAAATGAAATGCGGTTCGTGGGTGCTCTGGACAGATTAGGCAATTTTTTTTATTTTATAATGGTTGTAATTGTTTGAATTAGGATTTTAGGAAAATACAAATTTTAAAAACATCCCGGAAATATTTTAAATTTGGGAAAAACTGAACTTTCTGTTTTCTATGGGATTTTTGTATGAACTTTTGCACAGGATGTCTCTAGGTAGATAATTACAATATAAAATAATGAGATGTTGTAAGACTAAACAATATATCTGCAAGTTAAAGTAAGTAAATACTTACTTAATTCAAACAAAAGGTTTATGTCTTTTACTACCAGATTTATGATGGAGTAACAACTTAAACTGTCCATAACATTCAAATCACAACTATTTCAACATATCACGGCAAATTGACGCAATTAGTGTGCGAATTTGATAAACAATTAATTTCCCTGACTGTACTTAATTTGCAATACTATGTGACATCTTAATCACAACATGATTGCTCATTTCCAAACAATTGAATTCTCACACATTCCCAGATCGAATGAAATCAAAGGAAAGAAAATTAAAAGTGACATAGTTACGCACTGCATGCCTTTCTCTAATGATTTATTCGTATTGCAAGCCTTACTTTTGGTTTGTAATCGAAAGCTATGCCTGTCTAGAGTGTGGCCTTGGGTTCGATGGTTAGGTCGGGCAGTGTTATGTTTTGTTGGTATTAGCACTTTATCGGTAGGCATTCCTGAATTTAGGCTCCCGCGAAGGCGCTACGTAACACTAGTAGCACAATGTCTATGAGAACTTCATGTAAAGTGTCGCGCTGCATGTGGCGCCCACGATATCGCACCAGTCTGCACGAGCATTTTCAAACAGTGCCAACACCATTAAAAGGGGTTACAACATTGTTGTGATCAAACAGCGCATCACACTGACGTCACGCAAAATCCTGCATCGCGCAAGCAGAGTTTACCGCGCGACTAGTATATGTAAGTACAACGTTCCGACATCAATCGTAGGGCAGTTGCCCACCAGACACAACACCCGTCTGGTCGGAGGATTCTCCCTTTTCTATGGAGGATGAGTGGACTTTGCACCCTGTTCCTCATACCTCTATATTGTTAACAGAGAAGACATGCTTGTCTGTATGGAAAATCTAAGTCTACGATAATTTTTACGAATCTTTTTGCCATCTCAGCGAGTTGACTACTGAGATGAGGACTTAGAGAAGTATGGCAGAAGAGATGCTGCGCCGACCCTATCATAAATTGGGATAAGGGCATGAAAATCTAATGTTTTGCAATAACTAGCTTCTGCCCGCGATTACGTCCGCCCGTATATATCATAAAGCACTCGGCAATAATGCTCTAAAAGTGAAATAATTTTTGAAATCGTTTCGTCAAACATACAAACTTACAAACAAACTTTTACCTCTTCATAATTATATTAGTAGTTTTTTTTTTTTTTGAGCGGGTAATTATCAAATAACTTCTACTATATATAATTATATAAATACTACATAAAGGGCGTGTCAGACTTTTACTGACTAAAACCCACCCGTGTTCCTTCCGTTGCCTGTGTGCCGGGGCCACGATATCCCTGTCGGACAAACTCGCAACCCTGGCAATTCGGACAAACTCGCAATCCTGGCAGATATTATATATTAGTTATAGATATATTAGTATAGATGGAAACAATGTTAAGTAAGTGGAGGGTTCAGAAGCTCAGATACCTACCGATTTGAACCACACAGCACATAGAAATCTAAAAGCTTCGTGATCTCCGGTGACACGGTGGACTACAATAAACTAAATACGCCTTTCTATTGACATATTTGTGTAATACATACAGACTAAATGCCTCAACATTCATATCCGATCACCACTCATTGTAAAGCTGTTCTCGTCAAGGTCAACAAGATTCTCGCGCAGACGCATAGAGGAATATTGATAGGAAATACTTTGATTGGAAGAAGTCTGTTTATATTTATATTATAAGTGCATTTATTTAGCTATAAATTATAATGTATGTAGATAAAAATAAATGATAGCGCAGTGGATTGAAATCTTATATACAGCATGATTGTAACAAAAACCTTGTTGTTCCTTTTAGGGACGTATACAATTTACCTACAAGCACAACATTGGCGGAATTATAATTTAAAAAAATTTGGCATTGGCTAGTCGAGAAGTCAAAGTAAAAGAATTATAGAGGTAAGAAATCATTTAAACATTACAAATATTAATAATTATTTTTGCTGAACAGTTTTTATAAATGACTTGCTTTATTACGTATGTATACCGATTCTTAAAACCTAGGAAGGAGGGAACAACAGGGTTTTTGTTACATATTGTATAAAATTCTCGTGTCACAATGTTAGTTACCATACTCCTCCGAAACGGCTTAACCGATTTTGATGAAATTTTATATGCATATTCAGTAGGTCTGAGAATCGGCCACTATCTATTTTTTATACCACTAAGTGTTAAGGGTGTCTTTCCCACGGGATCGAGACTTACGCGGGTGAAACCGCGGGGCGCAGCTAGTAATTATGTAATGTAGTAGAGGCGACTAAGGGACTTACTAGATAATGGGCAGCAACGTTCTCTATGCATTTTTAAAACCATACTGCGATCGCCAACCCGCCTGCCAAGCGTGGCGATTATGGCAAATCCTCCCTTTTTGGGGGAGGCCTATGTCCAGCAGTGGACGTCTATTGACTGAAATGATGATGATAATCTGATATAATAAAAGAGTGACACAATAAACGCACGTACAAACTGGTGCGATATCGCGGGCGCGACCAGCAGTGAGAAAGAAATTGTGATACTAGTGTCGCGTCACGCCCGTGATATTGCGCCAGTCTGCATGAGCCTTCACTTTTTATGGATACCTAATTAATTATGAAAACTTTATCTAAAGATTTTTTATATGGAAATATCGCATGTAAGCTGAACATATCAATGACTGGTCGAAAGGAAAATTGCCTTAAGGCTCGTACAGACTGGCGCGATATCGTGGGCGCGACAAGGGTCGTGCTGCCTGTCGCGCTCGCGTTTTCCTGCCAGTCTGCCCGAGCTTTTAATCACCATGTTTGAAGAACTATCGCCCAAACAGTCACTTTTTTTTTATTTAAAGCCGACATCATCGGTCCCTTTGACAAGACATTTCTTTACAGAATGAACGAGGATCTTTTCTTTTTTTTTTTTTGGGTGGGAAATTATCAAATAACTTCTCCCGCTCTGGGCGGAGCGGGAGGGCGTGTCAGACTTTTACTGACTAAAACCCACCCGTATTCTTTCATTTGCCTGTGTGCCAGGGCCACGATATCCCTTTCGGACAAACTCGCAACCCCGGCAGTCAGTTCGTGCTGACTACTGTTTGAGGCGCGCGTGGAATACAACGCGCCGTCATTAACCTGCCATACGTTCTTTACTTAGTAGAACGTATTTTAAGTCCCTGCGGTCTACGATAAAATCCGTGACGGTTACAAAATGTCCCCATTACTTAAGCATGGGAAATGGCGAAACGTCCACTTTATCACCAAACCACTCAACGACCAAATAAAATAATGCAACGCTCATTAGAACTTACCTAATTAATATCGTATCCGTTTATAATAAACTGGTGAAGTAATTCTATTAGTTTTCACTTTTAACAATTGTTATTGTAATTAAGCGTTTTAACAATCCTCGGTAGCGCGGTTCAATTTAAGGTTTTTGTTAATGTGTAGAACTAGAAATAATCAACTGATGTTCCGTTTGGTGCCGGACGTACAGAATAGCACCATCCCATTTCTTCCCGTGGGTCTAACTAGAGAATGGGTAGCAGCGTTCTCTATGCATTTTTAAAACCATACTGCGATCGCCAACCCGCAGGCGCCAAGCGTGGCGATTATGGCAAATCCCCCTCCCCCCTTTGGGTGAGGCATAAGTCCAGCAGTGGACGTCTTTCGGCTGAAATGATGAATCAACTGATTAATGTTTAGTGAAGAATTAAAGTAAGTACGGTTAATCAACTCGGTCTATCGCAGTCCACTGCTGGACATAGGCCTCTCCTAGGCTGCGCTACAACACTCTGTCCTACGCCTGCCGCATCCAGTCTAACCTTTTAAGGTCACCGGTCCATCTGGTCAGGTGCAAGTGATCAAAGAGAACCTTAAAACTTTAGGGTTTTGGTTAATTTAGACTTGGGTAGAAGAAATACTAAAAAAACGTCCAATAACGCTTTGTCCAGCCTTTTTTTTTTTTTTTTTTTTTTTTTTTTTTTTTTTTTTTTTTTTTTTTTTTTTTTTTTTTTTTGGTGGGAAATCATCAAATAACTTCTCCCGCTCTGGGCGGAGCGAGAGGGAGTGTCAGACTTTTACTGACTAAAACCCACCGTGTTCCTTCAGATGCCTGTGTGCCAGAGCCACGCTATCCCTTTCGGACAGGCTCGTAACCCTGACAGGCATTGGCCCTTTCGGACCCCGTCAATTGGTGCTGACGTCTCTTTGAGGCGCGCGTGGAACACAACGCGCCGTCGACCCGGGCCTGGTCCTTATCGGACGGCGAGCTACCCATCGCTCACCGTCCGCAAGCCCGCGCCTACGGTGGCCGGGAATCGGCCTGCGATTCCCGACGCCCAGGGCGTCTCCTGCGGCGACTTAGGGCGGAAGGGCGGGCACCCTGCCTCACCCTCATGCGCTCCGCCTCCTCCTTCGCGAGCATTACTGTTTCGCAGAAGGAGGTGACGGCCTCCCATGCACTCTCGCTCCGAACCATGGCCTGAACCAGGGCCGGACGCGAGAGATCGTCGCCGCCGATCGCCTCCGTGAGGACACGGCGGTGCTCCGCCCAAGCAGGGCAGACCTCCACCGTATGCTCCACCGTGTCCTCCGGGCGATCCACACAGTGGTGACACCCGGGCGTTTCCTCCCGCTTTATCCTGAACAGGAACCTCCCGAAACAACCATGTCCGGTGAGGACCTGCGTCAGGCGGAAGGTGAGGACGCCGTGGCGCCTCTCTAGCCACTCCTCAAAGAGGGGACTTACCGCCGCAATTGTGGCGTGCCCAGCACGCTTTGTCCAGCCTGAGATTCGAACCGAACGCCAGCAATCGATCTTGCGACCACTAGATCAACGAGGCCGTCCCTGTACCTAAAGGCTCGAGCAGACTGGCGTGATATTGCGGGCGCGACTCGCGTCGCTCGAAACAATAAAAGACTTGCGCCTATTCCAGACTTGTATTCCACTCCTATTGCCGCACGGGGCTCCATCGCTTGATGAGATCGGTCCGTGGAACTGGAAGCCGATCTCAACAGTTGGGAAAAGGCTAGGCAAGTTTATATTTGGTGCGCGGAACCCTAGCAGATATTACATACAATTATAAGCGACTTTTTCTTAATTATTGCAGTTACATACATAAACATCATGTATGTTATTCCAAACTGTTATCTAAATTACAAATTAGTAAACGCTATATTAAATGTTGAATTAACCGCACAACAAGATATAAATTAACGTCAGTAATAATTTCATAAGAGTTGGCACTTTTGCTTTAACTGAAAGTAACACTAATGTTCGTTGATAATGTATTCATTATCAACGAACATTAGTACCAATTACTTAAATTCTAAAATAATTAAAGTAATGTAATTAAAATAATTACTCAATTACTGTTTTAGTTTGTAGTAAGTATATACATGACATATTAGTTCGTTTATAATACATATTTGTAATAAGAATATGAGAGGTTTATCTTTATAGTATCTAAACAATACATCTGCTACTAAAATCAGCGAGAATCCGCAAAAAAACACCTTTCGGAAAAACTCAAACCATATGGAGCGATGCGACTTTGGGATCCTCGTCACCACTTAAATTCAAATAATTTATTTAAATTAAACCATTTAAAGGTACTCTTGAATTATCAAAGAGTCGGCCAATTAGTCACAAAGTTGAAGCTGGTTGCCCATTCTCTTGCCCTTGTCCAATTTTATGGGGGGGTGAAGACTCAAATATTTAATCACTATGTATACTACCAAAAACGACCAAACAGACATTCTAGCAAACAAAAATATGGCGATGAGGATAAAACAGCTGTAACTCTTTTAACGTAGGTATAAGCCAGTCGTAATAACTTTGAGTTACATATTCCAACATGGTCAAGCCTAAAAAGGCTAATTGTTTTAAAGACCCAGGCATTGTTCGGACACTTTCTTTTTCTTCCTTTGCCTATTATGAAACGAACAATCGGCTCGTGACGTTCCAAAATGAAGCGTAAACTTTGGTTGCACAACTTCAGTGAAATGGCTACCTGTGACTGTGAGTAATTCTTGTACAAAAACATTATATTACAAATGGAATGGAAAGTGGGAAGATGCTGTTTAAAATAAGATACTGTTTATAAGAAGAAATTAGGCATAGACGAATTAAAAAATGAAAAAGAAGCATAAGTTGTTGATTGGTAGCGACAGCTGACTGGCTGGCCAAGTTTAGAAAATAGATTACTTCGGATGTATTTTAGTTTATTTAATATGCTTTTGTAAACCATTTCGTTGTACCTAAGAACGTTAATTGATAGACTAATCTGTGATCTTAATTAATTTAATCATGAAAGTACACAAATAGGTGTTGCCTCATTAAATCAGCAATTGTACCCATTAGAATTGGACGCATGTTTAAATTTCACGTTAAAACTGGCAGGCTAAACGTATTATGTTACTTAATATTGAATATTGGTGCCAAAGGTGTCGATAAACGAGCTGATTAAAGTCAACAGTAGCACAACGCAACGACTTGAATTTACAATCAAGAGATAATACAATTCGGACTACCAGCCTCTATGCAGTCTCACCTTGTACTGTTGGTTCTAATCAATAAATAGAACTGAAATCATACTTAGATGAACACTAATAAATAAATTGACCACACACTCAAAAACACACCAACAAGAACACAATAGAATCAAACAGTCATTCATAAAAGACAATCATTGAGAAAAAGATCGGCTGACAAAAGAACATCTATTTATGGAAGTCTGTCCATTTGTCCGTCAATTCTGCAATCGACATGATGTCGTTTCTCCTGATGACCATCGATTGTACAGTGTGTGTCGAGCTTTACGTACATTTATCATTGCCATGTCATCAAACATCGTGAGCCGATGAAAACGTGAGGAAATCCAGTCATTGTCATGCATAATAAAATCTCACAACCTTTGTAATGTCCTGAGAATTCAAGACGGCTGCGATTACCGCAGAGACTGTATTCCGTCTTAGAGTCCGGTGATGAAACCATATTATATTATCATGATAGATTTTCAAGTATGGGTCACCCTTTTCCATTGATGGTCGATGTAAGTGGACATTAGGCATTCGGTAGCAGCTTCCTTATGTTTTGCTTGTAATGATAAACTACGACGTCAAAATTTGCTAAGATAATTTCCCTAATGTTCTTCTATTATACGGTCATTGGGAGTTTCATGATCAGAAATGGAATGATAATGATGATATAAAGACTGATTGCAGTCTGATTAGAGCGGTTTATTGATCCATTTCCAGGAGGCTATACTTAAATTGCATCCGGCGGAACATCAGTCAGCCTTGCTATGGCAGCCAGATACCATCTTGCTGACAGGATATTAGTTTTACCACGGAACATATTGTATGTTTACGATTAAATATTTTTTTGTAATCATGATTAAGTTTGGCGTTCATTAACAGAATAAGCCACTTAGCCACTTGTCTAAGTTATAACAAATACTTAATGTTTTATTAATTCGGATTCTCACGATGCCTACAAACGGGTCACCTGATTCTCATCATTGTGACGGTGTTGGATGTTGGATATGTTGATCGATAATATTATAGTACCTATGGTTAAATATGGTTTGTTTGGCATTGTTTTCATAATATTGAGTGATCATCTTAACATGGGGTAGATTAATGGTCTGGGAAGTAAACATGTCTTCGGCAGAACCAATAGCGTCATCATCTTGTACCAATATATTTAATGCTTCAATTAAAATGATTTCTTTATAAACACAACATATTGCTTTCTTTTGGGTGGAGTTGACTTTTATTCTCTTTCCACATTTTTGAAACAAACATTAATTATCTGATTTTATAGTTTGGATGTTCCTATGAATGATATTTCCCACCTTAGTTTTGTTTTTTAGAGTTCTGCTCCAGTTACATGCTAGACTGTTTCCCTAAACGGAATAGTGACAACTTCTCACAGAGAAGAACAATTCTCTTCTACCGATTTTAGAAATATCCCTGTCGTAATCGCAATCGACAAAATCGCTGTATAAAATGCCCAAGTTTCACCATATTGCAGGTTTTCCTGTGTCGCGGGCTGGTAGGTTCAGGGTGGAAACAAAAAGTGACTAAACTCATACCAGTTTTGGTAAGGTTTGGTTCTGTGAACGGCCCTTGGTTCAAAATTAATTATGCTGTCAATCAATTTAGTTATTATTATATTTTGATACTCCTGTCTTTGTGCCAATTTGTTGGGGTCAATGCAGCATGTCTTCTTCTTTAAAAATCACTATACGCCGTCACATTTCCGTAATCAACCTTGTAGCGGCATCAACATCACCACATGCGAACAACGCGTCACACTGACGTCACGCAAAATCCTGCATCGCGCAAGCAGATTTTACCGCGCGACTAGCATATATACAACATCCCGACATCAACCGTCGGGCAGTTGCCCACCAGACAGAACACTTTCTAGCCATATCATCTTTCATATCCAGCCATTGTTTCTTTAGTAATTATGAAGTGTCCGCGTTAATTACCTAAGTATAGTAACTGACAAATGGGTTGGAGAGTTTGTTGTTCTTGAAGGTAACAGCTAAATAACGTTGAATAGTGGGTGATCCGTTTCAGAAACTAATAATCTACATGGTCCTCGCATGATCTGACCAAGATTATGTCTGGACTTTATAAGAGACTTTGATCCCTGAGTTTGTTTCGCTATTTCTTCTCAGAGATAGTCAGATAAGAAATATCGACTGTATCTAGCTATTTTTTTAAATATTACATGTAAAATTGATTCCGACATCCAAATCCATATTTACAGAATAAACATTACAATAATTCAAATGTGCAGCAACACAAAGCAGTGTGGCAAGCAAAGTAGTGTTGTGAGCAGTGGTGGCCCAGTGGTAACGACCACGACGTACGAGTTGTAGGTCTTGGGTTCGAACACTGACGCGTGCTTTACTTTGTGTAAATTATTTAATCACCACTGCTCTCAAAACGGTGAAGGAAAACATCGTGAGGAAACCGGCATGTCCTAGAACCAAAAAATCGAAGACGTGACCTCTACCAACCCGCACTGGGCCCGCGTGGTGGATTACGGCCCACTCCCTCTCTCAGAGAGGAGGCCTGTGTCCCAGCAGTGGGAACATTATAGGCTTTTACATAACATAATTACATACACAAGTATGTAATTATGTTATGTAATCCGAATATGTCCTTAGTTTTCTTTCCTCTTTCTTTTCCACTTAAATATCATAACACAAATAAGATCGATAAGGAAGTATTTAAAGATCACATATGTACAGTAAATAGCTGCGACTTCTCATTTCCTACAAGTGTCGGAGCTAGTAATGTTAGCACGTTTCCTACCACTAGCACTACATTACGCAAGTTTAAGTACATACCGCACTCGATGAGGTTTTTGTGTCCGAGAGAGGAATGATGTTATTCTACTTTTACTTGGGTTGGCTAAAAAATTTGGTCAATAGAGCCGTTTATACTCTGTCTGTGGAAATAGATATTTTGCAATGGTTTTCATTTTTGTATTGGTTACTAGTTCGTCTTCGTTCGTCTACTTTGTCCGCGTGGTAGAAACAATATATTATATGGCACTCGTCGTTCCGTGTGGTGCCGGACGTAAAGAATAGCACCACCCTATTTCTTCCCGTAGGTGTCGTAAAAGGCGACTAAGGGACTGACTATACTTACTATAGAATGGGCAGCAGCGTTCTCTAGGTATGCATTTGAAGACCATACTGCGATCGCCAACCCGCCTGCCAAGCGTGACGATTATGGCAACCCCCCCCCTTATTTAGGGGAGGCCTGTGCCCAGCAGTGGACATTTTTCGGCAGAAATTATGATGATGATGAAATCATTTTGTAATCGGATCAGTAGTTCCGAAGATTACCCCCTAGGCCCCTACATATAAACTCACAAAGGAGACGTTTTATTTTTGTATAGGACTCCGGCCATAATATGTACGCTTTAGATAACCTGAGAAACGATCCCGTGAAAATAATTTATTTTTTCATAATAACTAATATTTTTAGGCACTAAATAAAAACTGAAAATGTTTGACGTTTGTCATGTTGTTACGAACATCAACAGCCAGCCATTTTTCGTCCAAAAATACCGACAAATCTACAATCTACAAAAATACAATATATTTTTGTATTGATCACTTTCATAAAATTAGCCAAAAAAGTTGTCTAAGATAGATAGAAATAGATATCATAATATCTATTTCTATCTATCTTAGACAACTTTTTAGGATATGTCATAATATCATATCATAATAGCACAGAAATTCATGCCTTTCATATAATATTTATATAAAAAACGTCAACTGTAACACGATTTCTGGACGAAAGCAGAATATGTAAGCAAGTAAGAAGACGCGACCGCGACGCCTTGATCAATAGAATATGGCAATAATAGGAAAAACTATTATTTTTTGTGCCGAAGTAATCAGGAAAATATTCAGGAAAGAATATTTTTCCTGAATTCGTGGATTTTTTTCCACTTTTTTCATTACCGTACACTTTATGGCCGAAAATGAAACATCTCCTTTTACGTCTTTATAATATTAATTAGTATTGGTTACATATCAGAAAACAAACAGTTAGTTTTACTGCCACCTAGCTGTCTGTGGAACATTTTTACCGCGGCATTAGGCTGTCAAAAATCAAAATCAAAAATATTTTTATTTCACATAAGCCTACATGGGCACTTATGAAACGTCAGAAGCTAGGTGCACGGTTCCAATTGGTCGTTTCCTATGGAGAAGAGCCAGCAAGAAACTCCACGGTTACTCTTTAAAAAAAAAAAAATTGGCTTTTACAATATTTTCAAAGTATGAGAGGACAGTGTAGGCCCGTCAAAAGTACCAGGTACTTAACAAAATAGAAAATGGTCTACAGATCTACAGTATATTAAGCCTACAACGTCCTCACATTAACAAAAAAACTATATAAAATATGATTAAAATAATAAAAGTTAGAGCCTTGTTGAAATCAAAAAAACATCGATTATGTCAAGGAAGTATGTAAAAAATAAATAACATAAACATCGCAACTTGGGAGCAGTTAATAGACATTTACATATTTTTGCCGTTAATGAGGTACCAGGGAAGCCACATGTGCTGGAATTAATGCCAAACTTCCTTGTCTTCAACGTAGTCTTTAATCTTATAATATGATTTTTTGATAAGGACACGTTAGATGTGGGTTTTGAATTTTCCATCGCTAAGTTCTGTAACAGACTTTGGCAACTTGTTATAAAAGCGGATACTGTTAATAAGAAATGACTTGCTTGTTTTAGTTAATCTAAATTTGGGTATCACAATTTCATGTTTACTACGTGTATTTATATTATGGAAATCGCTTCTTATTTTAAAGAGACCTAAGTTTTTGCGAACATATAAGATACTTTCTAAGATATAAAGAGAAGGCAGAGTTTTTTTTTTTTTTTTTTTTCCTTCTGGCTTCGCACGGTTTGTGCATTTAGCCAATGTCAAGTTTTAGTTCTTGTTTAAAATATTGATGAAATGAATTATAAATGCATGATGATGATATCCCCGCCCACTCCCCTTGAGTTTCAGTAAAGATGTGGCACTTTACTGAGTCCTCACGCGGACTTCTTGAGAGAACTTGAAGCGAAGTTGCACTGTTTTGTTTCATTTGCCTACACTAATGCACGTTCATAAACACTTAATGGTTAATAATCCACCATTATTACACATTAATATTCGGCTAAACACTAATTTTGGAAAATTAAACAAACTGCTGAACATGACGCTTCACTTTCCCGCCAAGAAGTCCAACTGAACGACACCTAAGAAGGCAGAGTTAGTACATCAATTTCTTTGAATTTGATTCCAAGGGACTCACGAGGACCCATTCTATCAGTACCCATGCTGTCAGTCCAGGGACGCATTTACCTCCCATTACAGAGGCTATCCTATTGCCATTAACGAGGTATGAATCCATACTTCAGGGTGCTACCCCGAATACACTTCCCCAATATGGGGATCATCCCAGAACCGCCATGCTCGGCAGTCGCTCCTGCAACTATCCATACTTAATATTATATGCGAAAGTAACTCTGTCTCTCTGTTACCTTTTCACAACTAAACCGGTGAACTGATACCGTTACTAACTACCGTTATGCAATTTAACACATACGTAAGCCTGGGACCTGAGAAGGACATCTAGGCTACTAGGAAGGACATCTAGATCCTAGATATTTTATTAATACAAAATTACGAAATACTAAATACACGCAGATGAAATTGCAGGCAACAGCTAGTCAGCTTATAAAAATCCACTGCCTGCCACAATACCCGATCATAATATTCATAGAGTATTATTGCCATAATTTTATTATAATATGCCACGGTTGCCAGACGGATTGCAACATGCTGGTCCTGCTCCATAGGACAATCTAGAGTCTAGACAAAATCAAACAGGTTGCTATTTTAATTGTATAATTTATTATTTTTATGACATTTATTTTAAATTCTGTGATTACCTTAACTCACACTGATATTATTGTTATTTTTTAGGAAATCGTATAAATTTTTTACAATTTTTGTAATTATGTGAGCACCATGTTCTATCACATAATTAATTTATCTGTCATTGCTTCATTCTTAACTCTTTTTATTACCTATTGTGGTATAGTAATTTTATTCTAGGTGCATCGTCTTCACATATAATTATATAATTAATGTACCTATAAAAATATTGTACAAGATTTTAAAAGAGTAACGGTGGAGTTTCTCGCCCATTCTTCTCCATACGAAACTACATTTTGGAAGGGGCGACAAGAATCAATTATATTTTTTTTGTAAATATTGACGGTTAAAAGTGCCTTTTATGTGCCTATTTGAAATAAACAATTTGACTTTGACTTTGACTTTAATAACATAACTTCACGAAAGTATTCCCCGAAAGGTTAAACAGAGATGTACAGTCGGTGACCAGCATTATCTGACCCATCTTACAAAGAAGAATAATGGAAGAAGGGTCAGATAATGCTTGCCACTGACTGTACCTATAGTGCACCAGATTTCGCCAGATATGTTAAATAAGTCCCATGTATTATGGGGCGAGCCTATTGCCATCAACTTGTCACAAAGCCAGACTCCGGGCTGCTACTGAGAAGATTCAGATGGAAAAATCTAATAACACTGTTTTGCCCGACCCGGGAAATGAATCCCGCATGCTTAGCTGTAGGGTTGTTTGCGAGCACTAGACCAACGGGGCAGTCAAATAATGCAAATAATCGGGAGAGATAATAACAATGATAATAATCATCACACATATCACTTCTCATTAACTGGACTGCTGGGCTGGACGTTACACTTGTAGATAATATTATATAATAATGTGCCTAGTGCCTCTATTGTACTTAATAATTTAATTACATAAGCACTCTTGTATGCTGTTAAAGCACGTCTTGACGCTATGACGAGTCATAATTTATTGTAAGTAATGTAATAATTAGCTGTTTTTGTGAGATTTGTCACGTATACTGTGAAACAAAGCCGCACCTTGTATTCTGTTGATGGTCATAACTTTTGTTCTTTCCAGAATCGGTATAAGCACTTCATTTTATACCGTCGTTTCCAGCGTTGTGTAAGTTCTTCCTCTTGAAGCTTCCACACATGATCAGTATTGTCAATTATACTTCCGATCAGAGAACCGTCTGATCTAATCGCATCCAGTCAAACCAAACTGGTGTACTAGTATGTCTGTCTTTTCTGATTGGTATTTCTATAGTCAAACAGTGCATAGAGGTATTAATGCCATTGTCTGCCTTTTTCTTTAGCAGCCAAGAGGATTTACCTTCATCTACTACATAATTGTTTGAATTTGACGGCACGGTTGGCGCAGTTGGGTGGATTCGATTCCCGCACGGAACAAATATTTGTATGACCTACAAGTAGTTGTTCCGGGTCTGGCTGTTTGTGTATGTGAATTTAAGTGTTTGTAAACGCACCCACAATACAGAAGAAATTCCTAGTGTGGGGCAACGTTTTAAAAAAAAAAAAAAAAATTAAGAACATCCTGCACGGTTTTTTTCAAATCAGATTAATTATGCAAATGTAATTGCATCCAAAAAAGCTTTATCTCGAGAATCCTCCCGATTATAATAATGATGAATTCGTTAACTATCTGAACAAAGTAATATCATTCAGCAAAAAATCGGACTCTCGCATTGAACATTAGAGTCAGCGCCATCTCATTGTTTATCTCGCTGGTACGTCACACGAGCAAGCGAGACAGCCCGGCGGCGGCGGGGCAGGGCGAATTCTTTTTACGGTGACAATCATGGTTAAAAAAAAGGACATACTTAGTACTTATCTGCTTTATATATTTATTTCAGTTATTATGCAAAGTTTCATGATCTAATTTGAACTATTTTTTTTAATACAAGCGGTTTAGTGTTCGGATTGGAGGTAATTTTTTTCTGTCGAGAAAATTTTATGGAATCATGTTTTCGTCAAAATCAAAAGTAATTTATTCAAACAAGGCTGAGAATCAGCACTTTTCGAACGTAAAAAATTACATGAGACAGCCTCCCAAAAACGCCCACCCTTCACCACTTCCTAGTGCTTTAGCTGGGAAGAAGAAGTGGCACAACAAACTCCCCAGCAGCATAGCTGTCTGTTCGCATATAAAACTTGAATCTATACCATAAAATGTAAAATAATTTGCATTACGCAACACAAAACATTAAATTAAATTATTTGCCTTATGTTAGCTAGCACACGCCATTATAAAAACATAGTAAATAACATTAATCCTCAACTTTACTATATAATATTTATTGCAAAATTAATGCTGTAGTATCTTCGTTATAACAGACGATCACCCTAAGCAATTTGAGGTATTGTAGACTCTGAAAGCAGTCCAGCAGAACCGAACCCCGTGCATTATTGCGGTTGACCCGGCCACCGTTACACCATCGGACTATTATCTTACAGTTATCTCTCAGTCAGTAAGTATAGCTGCGTTCACAAGTCAGACACGGAAATAATTCGCTCGTTTCTAATTTAGGTTTATTGTTCATCGAAAATTGTGTGGGTTTTTATTCGAAGTCCGGGATTATGGAGCTTTAAAGTTCTTGACCGTATTCATAAACATAGTCTTAGGAGCTGCTCACACCGGGAACTGGTTTCGTGGGTCTGGAGTTGTTTAGTAATGCCTCAGTCTCTCAGTTCCCCATAAATAATTCTTTTACTTTTGTACTTATACATAAGAAACATGCTGTGGGATAAAAAATAATAGCCAAACTTGTAGCCGGGCTGAGTGTCCGCCGATGTTTCGTTACACGTGGAAACCAAAATATAATCATCGAAGATCAGTAAAACCATTTTGCCGTAAAAACAATCACATACCTACGATCAAACATAATTATAAATATGTCTAGATAGACTGGTCAAAGCTGTGCCCAAGTTGGCCACAAAATGCACGCACAATATAGTTGTCAAAAAATAATGGTGAATCGCGACGTAACTAGTGAAATAACCATACGACTTGGTACTCGATACTCACGATAAATCGGTTCAAGTTACACGTCAAAACGGGCCTATTATTTTTTGACAACTATGGGATAACACAATGACGTGGTGCGAGTGTAAGACATAGCTGTCACGCACACCAGCATAACAAAGTAGGCCTGTTTGTTTTAGCGCGACACTCTATCTAGACATAAAAATAATCAAAGCTAACGATAGTAATTTTCAGGTTAGGTATTGAGTGATCCTGATTATTCCTGATATCTTATCAGTCTTTTTCTTGAAAGTCTACTATTGACTAGAAATTTAGTAAGTATTCTTCGCAGTACCTGGTCATGAATCAAAGAAATAGTCTGAATCGAAGTAGGGAAATGGAAATTATTCGACATTTCAGCGATTGTACTAAAAGCCCCTTCATCCATGGTAGGTTGAGTTTCTGGTTTTGGCGGAACAAATGACAGTCGATTGACCTACGCAACCCTGAGGAAATCTAGATTTAACATGATTAGGCTGAATGTTAGGACATTCGCAGAAAAGGTTTAAATCGACATAAACTAGAGATGTAACCTAGAAGATTTGTGTCACAAATAAGCTCAATTTATTGTTGTCCACAATCTAGAAGATTTGTGTCACAAATAAGCTCAATTTATTGTTGTCCACAATCTACTTGGAGAGTTCCTTTAATGCTTTAGTTAGGTTTCGGTTTAAAGAATTTATTCTCGTAAGAACAATTTATTGTTGTCCACAATCTACTTGGAGAGTTCCTTTAATGCTTTAGTTAGGTTTCGGTTTAAAGAATTTATTCTCGTAAGAACAATTTATTGTTGTCCACAATCTACTTGGAGAGTTCCTTTAATGCTTTAGTTAGGTTTCGGTTTAAAGAATTTATTCTCGTAAGAACAATTTAAAGGTTCACTTACAATGAGATAAAAAGTAATTGCTTAAATCTTCTCTGTCTTTCTAGTTATCTAGTCTAACTTATACTGTATATTTGTTTGGCACTAAAAGGACATCATGTAGGTAAGTAATTATAAATTTTGTAAAGAGGTTGAATAAAATAAAGGGTCGTACAGACTGGTGCTATATCGCGGGTGCGACGAGGGTCACGCTGCCTATCGCGCCAGTCTGTACGAGCCTTAACACTTTTAAGACTTGACCTTATGACTAGATAAAACAGAGAATGAAGAGAATTAGGAATTTGAACTAGTTACGGGATGCTCCAAATAAAGGCTCTCGTAGACAGGTGCTACGTGACAATTTCCATGAAGCTTTCCTTGCAATTGTTCTAAGTACAAGAGTCGCGCTGTCGCGTCGCGTCTGTCTGCGGGAGCCTTAATGAGAAAAACCAATAATTTTTCCCATAATGCATGTTGCACCGAATCCAAATAAATTTGGATAAGGCCCTCAAGTGATAATATTTCCACAATGCACAATTTGTTGTCGTGTTTGTGTTTGTTGTCGTGTTTTTGTTTGTTATCGTGTTTGTGTTTGTGTTTGTTATTTGCCTGTCGGTCTGGATTTTCTGGACCTTATCAGTGGCAGCAGCGTTTTAAAGTCAAAGTCAAATTGTTTATTTCAAATAGGCACATAAAAGGAACTTTTGAACGTCAATATTTACAAAAAAATAGAATTGATTCTAGTCGCCCCTTCCAAAAGGTATAGTATGAAGAAGAATGGGCAAGAAACTCCAGCGTTACTCTTTTAAAATCTTGTATAATATTTTTTATAGGTACATTAATTATATAATTTTATGTGAAGACGATGCACCTAGAATAAAATAACTATACCACAATAGGTAATAAAAAGAGTTAAGAATTAAGCAAAAAACGTTTTCCTAAAAAATAACAATATCAGTGTGAGTTAAGGTAATCACAGTATTTAAAATAAATGTCATAAAAATAATAAATTATACAATTAAAATAGCAGCCTGTTTGATTTTGTCTAGACTCTAGAATCTAGATTGTCCTATGGAGCTGGACCAGCATGTTTCCAAGCATTATTGTGGCTCACACTTTCACAGTCCGCGAATCACAATATAGCTACGAATCTCAACCATGTGATCACAGGACAGCGAATGAGTTCATTAAGTACTTAAACCTCCGGTTAGCTGCACTGCATGAACTATTAGGTAGTAAGTACGTATTACGGAGTCGGCCAGTCTGCATTCGAACTTGTTCTCCCCTTTCGTGTCAGGGTATCTCGCGATGCAGTTTATATTTATAACAGGTTGCTGTCATCGCCTACCACGTTATGTAACCCGTTTACCTCATCTCCGGTCAAATGGACTGGACTTGTAGTAGTTTTAATTGACTTCTAGATTATCAAGTATTTGTTGAATGTAGCTATACCGTGTGGTGTCGATAATATAAATGATAAGTTGATAACACTGGCTTACTAGTGCATATAATTATTTTGAAACCATCAAATACATTTACACTGTAAAATAAAATAAAAATAAATCAAACATATGACATCTCCCCTTGGTAATAAGCAACTGAGCAGCGGCAGAAGTAACCCCCTCTACTTATAGTACTTACTAATTCCATGAGTACACTAATTCCATGCTATTATAAAGTACTTACTAAGTCCATGCTATTAAAAAGTACTTACTTATTCCATGCTCAAGTTGTCAATTTCTGTTACACACTTCCGTCCCTTTTCCCGAAATCACTCCCACAGAAGGCAAGAGGAAAGATGTTGAAGATTTTGTAAAGTTGTTGTTGTTGATTGTTGATGTGTGTGAAAAAAAAATCAATAATAAAGACAGTGCTCTGCATAACCTGACCCCTTTTCCCCTCTTCTTCTTACTAAGAGGGGTCAGGTAATGCAGAGCACTGACTGTACCTAGTGATTTGGGCCGAGTTTGGGATTTATTGAATTTTTTATATGTACGTAAATATTTGAATTTTTGTTTGTAGACTGGAAAATGTCATTAGTTCCTAGATAGATATACGAAGTTTAATTTATTGTTGTATTGATACCCAGCCTGTTTACAAAATACCTATAACCAACAACAGTATAACATTAAAGATACAACCATGTAGGGTGAGGCATCTGTCTAAGCTGTACTAACAATAATAATTATAATTTAAGATGATTGCAAACCAAAGGAAAACCAACAGACTAAAACACACATGAATTGATTTTGTGAAAGATGATACTTGGATTATGACTAGGAAAGAAATTAATTTAATTTTGAAGATCTAATTAAGATTGATTATGAAATCATCTTTGATATTTAATACTATTTGACGTGTTGTTGTGACTATAAAAAAAATTACTTAAAAAAAAATTGTTTTCAAATTTTTAGTGTTTATGAGTGGAAATTTGTAAATGGCCTTCAATTTTATATTATATAAGAACACTGTATATGTTTGCTTTAATACTCTAACACAAGATGATTCTGATTGACCTAAAAATATTGCAGCACTCATTAGTAGATTGGATCAGTAGACCAAAGAGGAGTAATTAACAAAATTCAGAAAACTACACAACAAAATTACGTTCCAAAGCTTAGATAATAATCCTTGTTCCAAACAATTACTTAATAAGTCACACAAAAACTACTAGACTTACCCTTGGAAACAAAAACAATACGTTAATTACTTTGTTTAAAACAAAAACCGTGTATCTGCATTAGGCACCTCTCCCACCGCCGCGCGAAGAAGCGACTAGCTATACACGATTTCCTCGCTCAAGAAACGTACAATAGATTGTAGGTTCTGTGTAAGTAAAAGAGATACATAATTATGTGTTAAGGCGATGACAACCGACTTTTAATGATTTAATACTGAAGAACACGTCTAAACGAGTAGTGTTAATGATTTGAAAAAAATATTATGTTAAACTAGAGCATTTTCTCAATAACTTAATAGGTGAATATTTTAGATTATGTTTATATTACACAGTGAAATTAATTTGTAAAGTTATGTCTAACGCGGATAAAAAACTGAGAATAGCGCAAAATCTACAAAGCGTATTTTTCTGAAACCAATTTAAAAATAATTTAATTATTGATTCTTTAATATACGCGTTTTATTAAAATACCTTTTGTTTTGTGTATAATTAATAATGCGTCAAATTGGGGACAGCGCTCCTTGATGGGCGAGTCCTAGTTACTGGCTGAACGTACGACGCGTTGCGTGAGCTCAGTACAGAACACGCAAGCTAACCACTACAAGCTCACTGGCATATATCTGCGTCTTAAGTATTAGTTGATCGCTGACTGTTCACACCGCCCCGCCCGGCGAATACCTACACGTTTGTCGCAGCGACGAAAGCTATCAAAGAGAGTACTCGCTCAGCGACACTCGCTTGGCGGGCAGAACACTTGCTGAGAGACTCACGCTTGGTACATATGTGTACCAGCGAGTCATCGCTCGTTGAAGTCACCACTCGCCAGTCGTACCTCGTTGCTCGCCAACTCGTTTTTAGTTGCTAGCTCTACTCGCTTCTGTACCCCGAGTGTAAGTTTGCAATTAGGTATGTAAAGTATTTTTCAGGTATGTTTTTTATATTTTTATTTTAATGATAAGAGTATTTGAAACACATAATTTCATCTTTTTGTTTTTACAAGCTGTAGTTATTTTTATATATTTTTTTAAAGTATTGTTCGTCGTGACGTCTCTAGCTTAGGATCTTTGCCACGTTTAACACTTATTTAAAACCAAAATTCAGTAAAGTCAAACTGTCAAATTTGACAATTAATTTGTTTACATTTCATACTTTAGCGATTTCCGTACTTACTTTAGTTTAAAGTTATGGCTTATTAATAAAATGAATGGATTCAAAGACTACTTCTGCTAAGTGATTCATACTGTCAAGTATAAACACCACAACAAATAGCCGACACAAATTTATTGTTAGTAAAAGAAACCTTAAAAAGGAAATGGTCCGAGGAAGAAAATGTTGGGTACAAGTCTGGGCGGCGGCGGCGTCTGTTTTATTGTGAAGATCATTTGAACGTAAGTTAAGTTTGCCTGAGGCGATACATCGATGTGATTCGACTTGTACTGTCCGCCGCTGGCGAAAAACTACACTATTTAAATAGCTGAATAGAATAATAATAAGTGCTTCATGTAAATTTGACGTTGACATGACACTTGACACATAAAGAACAACTTAATTACAAGAGGCACTGAAAATTTCCAATTCAGGCTGCTTTGTGACGAGAGGTCAAATAAAAGTCAAGTGATTTTAAGTATTCTTGTGAAAATAAATACGATCTTATAATTTTAAGACCTATTAATAGAAAAATAAGTCTTAGAAGCTTAAAATCTCGAAATGGTTTTGGAATCGGCATAGGTTAATTTTTACTTTACATACCCAATTGAGTAAACGTAACTAGCGCGTTTGCGTTAAAATATTTATTCTCACCCTTATATTCTTAGCATTATGTATGATCAATCGGTCAAATTATACCGCAAACGAAATAGTTACGTTTACTCTCTTGCAAACTCGGCGGCGGTGGAACGGGTGCCTTAATATTTGTACACGCTCACACGGGATCGCTTGGAATCGCAACCGCGAACTGTGTCGTTTGACGTGACGTAATTGTGCGAAACATTGCGTTGTGCAACTCATTGTTCTGTAGATCTGGTTCGGTTTTTGTCAGTTGCCGTGTGCTTGTTATTAAGAAAGGTTTTTTTTGTATGGAACGTGTTAATCGTTGGTTTTTGATGTAGTAATTGGATATTGTAACTGTTAGATTAATTGTTATTGCAGTATTTGTCTAACGACTTTCCAGTCAGGTTGCTTGGGAATATTCAAATCAAATCAAATCATTTATTTGAATAACACAGGTTCAGAGGATGTTACAAAAGGTTCTTATGGTATGGTCCGTATTATAACCATGCGAGGTGTGCAAATTTAATATATTAGGAACATTATGACACAATTATTCTTAAGCAGTTTTCTTATTAAATTACATTGTCATTGAAAATATACGTTTATAGTCAATTTCGTTACACATTAAATTAAATCTGAACTAATAAATTATAACAGTAATGTCAAGCAAATTAATAATGTCATAGTCCTTAACAACCACACAGTTTACTAAACGAATGTTGAGTTCTTCTTCAAAACACTAAGAATATCTGCTGGGTATCTGATCTAAGTAACCCTTAGGGAAATCAGGCTTTTAAAGTAGACATAGCAAGTAGTAACATTACATAAGATAGTCTGTCGATTTGTCAAAACAATGTTGCAATGTTTGCTATCTTGCAGATAGAGTTACTATTCTTATCTCGATATTCCTAACATCTCTAACTCAGATATTCTGAATGCTTAATCCATTCTCAGATCAGAATAGAAACTGTTGAGAAGCTGAAAACCTAACCAGGCGTTTATTACGCCCGGACAGGACCGGTCTGTGCCTGGTAACGGGGACAATCACGGGCCACTGCTCGCTAAACAAACACTTCCACACAATAGGATAACGAACAGTAGAACAGTAGTACTCTGTGCAGGGCTTGCATGGAGGCGGAGGAAACCGTTGCGCATGTGCTCTTTGAATGCACAGGCGTCACCGAGATTACAGAAACCCTTGGGCCACCCAGATCCTTCACAGACGTTCTAAACAGACCAGGAGACGTGATCAACTCCTGGAGGAATGTAGGTTGGTTGGAATGACCACCGACAGCCGCCATGGCCCACACATTGGTCCGCCTGAAGGACTAAGTGTGGAAACCAAACCTTCTAACGTAGATAATAAGAAGAAGAAGGCTGACCAGAGACGCAATTCCCGTATGTTTACGAAGGTTCACATTCTAACTTCAGATCTGTCAAAAATACCTCAATTTTACCTAAATATTTGACAAGTTTTTGACATTGATTTCGACTAGATTATGTTTTTTTTTTAAATAACATTGGCCTCGTTATACAAGCACTAGGGACAGTTATTGCAATCGTAAAAGAACTACATGATACACAGATATTACGTGCAATGCTAAGCTTCAAAATAAAACTGGGATACAAAGCAATTCACCTTTAGTAACTGTAGCATTGACATTAGAAACCTAAATGCTTTTTATTACTTCAATTGAGTTACAAAATTGCTCTGATTGGCACTAACTGTGTTAAACCATTCATTGGCAATGGCAAAATACTATAACAGATTCAATTGTAACGTGTTGTTGAATAGTATGAAAGACTTCTTGAAATTGTATTTTTAACATCTTGAATTCATGATCACAATAAATTGTCATGAGTATAAGATAGAATTCTTATAACTTCAATGAGACGAAAGAGTGTAGTGAGTTGACGACGATGTTAATGATTTTAAAGATGAAGATAACATAAAGGCTAAAGATTTATCAAATTATCGAAATGCCTTCATCTGCAAATGTAGAATAATCTCTTCAATTACAGCAGGTAATCACTATAAAATCAACCTGTAAAAATCCTTGACAAAACGCAATCCATTTTTTGATCGATTCGAAACTATGACCTACAAACCACCAAATAATTAGTAACAGATTAATGACCTACAAGCTACGAACAGATTATCTTGTTTAAAAGAATCAAGCTGATAATAATAGATTACGAAATAACACGATCTTAATTCTCACGGCACACTTGACTAATTGCCGTGAACATACCTACCCATTATTAAGATTTGTTTTAAAAGTCACCTACGTGGTAAATGGTAATGTACAATTATTTAAAAGATAAGCTGGAATTTACACTAGCATTTTCAGTTGAAAGGGCCTTGCAGGGTCTGAGGATTAGTAGGTGAGTGAAACTGACAATTTTGTAAGGGTTTTGCAGTTTTCTGCTTTGTTAAATACCACCTGTCGTGACAATGTGACAATTATGTAGATAATTTATTGACAAATATGTCGCATTATCAGCATTGATGTATTAAATAGGAAGATAGGCCACTCTCTTACATCACGTAAATATTAAATGGACCCGATGTCGTTCGTCATGTGCTCGACAACCGAAATAGAGAGACATATTACGCGGGCTATAGCGGGAACGAGATAGCAATAATTGTCACTGTTACGTACCCATAACAACTGGGAAACAAACTACGATTTGGGTATTGCCCGCAAACCGAGAGTAATGCAGGTCGATTGTGTTCTTTCCCCTAATTTATGCGGTCCACATCGAGGAGCGCGTACCATATCTTCCTATTTTAATACATCAATGATTCTCAGGTATATTTTAATATTCGTTAACCTTCATTCGTAAATTTAAGGGCCTATGCTTGTAATTCAATGAATCGAGTCAGTTTGATTCAAGCATTCTCACACGAGCATTTCGTGCATGCTAATTGCTGTTACAAGAATTAACGAAAGAAGCACATTGCCTAATGCCATGAGATTTAAACAGTTTTGGTCTTTGTCAACTATGGGATTAAAATCTGATATTTGCTCGACGTGATCAATCTTGACTTGATTTGTCTTTCAGTATTACTTATTTCGCAATTATCGGATAAAATCGAAACATAATCTATGAAACAGATACAAATAACAAATCGGTTGCAAAATATGATACAATAACAGTCGAGTGAATTAATTAGCTAATGAGAACGATTATAACGCTGTGCTACTGAGGTGGATCGGTCATGGCTACTGACCTGCTAATTAACCTAGCGGTAGGTAGCAAGGGTTATGAGGTGCGTCTACGTAGGCCTGTTAATTCTGAAGGATATGATGAAGCTGGTAATTTCCGACGTCTTTTGATAAACTCTCAATAACGAAAGTTATCTATTAAGGGGACGATAACTGACTTTTAATGATTTTATACTGAAGATCATGTCTAAACGAGTAGTGTTAATGATTTGAAAAAAAATATATGATAAATTAGAGCATTTTCTCAATAACTTAATATGTGAATATTTTAGATTATGTTTATATTACATAGTGAAATTAATTTGTAAAGTTATGACTAACGCGGATAAAAAACTGAGAATGGCGCAAAATCTACCAAGCGTATTTTTCTGAATCCTTCACCAATTTAAAGATAATTTAATTATTGATCTTTTAGTATACGCGTTTTATTAAAATACTTATTGTTTTGTGTATAATAAATTAATAATGCGTCAAATTGGGGACAGCGCTCCTTGATGGGCGAGTCCTATTACTGGCTGAACGTACGACGCGTTGCGTGAGCTCAGTACAGAACACGCAAGCTAACAACTCAAGGGCACTGGCATATATCTGCGTCTTAAGAGCCGATTTTGCAATCGTCAGATGACTTATAACTGTGAAGAATAAATATTTCGGTTTGACATTTATTTTCTATTCAAAAACTGACACACCGCAATTTTTATTCCTCAGATAAATGTTATCTGAAGATTGAAAAATCGGTTCTTTTGAGAATGTATTTCTTAACCGAGTGGTTAAGAAACGTGATATTGAATCAATCGGCAACCTCTGAAACAGGCCATAAGCATCTCTGCTACGCCGTGTCCGTGACAGCCCCAACACCATTCTCAGAACGTTGGCTGATAGATGGGACTCTCCGATCTTGGGGCGGTGGGTACGACTGCATGCAGTCAAGTAGGCATTCCCCAGGATCGGCGTGCCTCACGCAGCTTAGAAATATTTGTACTAACACTAGTTTTATAAGTTTACACTGTTACTAACATACATATGTGGAGCATGGCTCTGATATAAACGACATATATTATAAGACCACCTCGAGCTTCTAGTTAGGTTACTGCTGAGAGCAGGTGCTCTCAGCAGTGACTAACAGTGACTATGTCACTGAATAGCTATAAAAGGACTGCAGTCATCATCTGCCTCGCCTTTTCCCAACTGAGTTGGGGTAGGCTTCCAGTCTAGTGACCTATCGCTGCCGGCCGTGGTCGAGTCGATGGCCGGCAGCGAGGAGTCCTGGGACGCGGTGGTGTCCTTCTGCGAAACAGTCGTGTCGCAGAAGGAGGCTGCGGAAAGGGAGCGGGAGATCTCGTCCGCTCACCCGGCCCGCAGCAAGCGCACCGGGCGTCGGCGGAGGGCCGATAACGCCCTCTTCCAGCCCCCATAAATGGGTCCAGGGACGGCGGACTTGGGGACGTCCGCCGCCCCCTATCACATTGGACCCGAGGTGGCGGCGCGTAGTGTTCCACGCGCGCCCCTAGCAGACGTCGCGGGGGGGGGGTCAGACACCTCACCCCCCCCCCAGACTTGAGGTGGCCCGCAGAGGCGGGCCGGCACTAGCCGGGGATTGCGGAAGGAATAACAGATCCCAAGATCCCCGGTGCAAGTGTGGGAGGGGAACACTGGGGTGGTTTTTAGTCAGTAAGAGTCTGACAGACCCCTCCGCCCGCCCCAGGGCGGAGGACATCCATGAGGATTTTCCACCCCGTGAACAAAAAAAAAAAAAAAAAAAAAAAAGGCTTCCAGTCTACCGGGGATTGCGGAAGTAATAATAGATCCCAAGATCCCCGGTGCAAGTGTGGGAGGGGAAGACTGGGGTGGTTTTTAGTCAGTAAGAGTCTGACAGACCCCTTCGCCCGCCCCAGGGCGGAGGACATCCATGAGGATTTTCCAACCCGTGAAAAAAAAAGGCTTCCAGTCTAACCAGATGCATTTGAATACCAGTATTTTACATAGAGCGACTACCTATCTGACCTAAGCCCAGTTACTGGGTAACACGATACCCTCTAGTAAGACTGGTTGTCAGACTTTCGGGCTTCTGACGACCCGTACCAACTGTCAAAGATCTAGAAATGACAGCCAGGACCAACGGTTTAACGTGCTTTCCGAGGCACGGAGGGGTCTTGGTATGTAAAGATGCTCACCTATCCACGGATTAACCGTGGCAAGCGTTGCTTAACCTGATCGATCGATCCGGCCTCTGTTATTACTAGCCACAAGCCCCTCATAAAAGGACTGCAGTCTGCTAAAATCAAAGCGATCATAAATTTTTAATGATATACGATCATGCAGTGAAAGAAAATGTTATTTAAATTTAAATATAAAAACTCACGCCTTCTTCCTATGGGGGTAGGCAGAAACTACAGAACGCCACCTGCTACGATCTTCATATACTCCTTTTGCTTCGTTTATGTTCATACATCTGGTCATACACGCACGCCGTTTGCGAATTCTACACACCCTGACCTTTCTGAAGAACAACACTAATACTATTGAGGAGTTCCGGAGTCTAAGCCCTATTGGTCCAATAGGGCTTAGACTCCGGAACTCCGGTTTTGACCCAACGCCGGTGTTTCGGAAGATTCCAGCATCGTTTGTAATAGTTGTTCCCGTCACAACCGGAATTTCGATTTTGAGATCTAAAAAAAAAATGTTAGTGTTAATTCGGCGCGAACGGCGTCCCGCAAATGAGTCTGATTCCGGACTTCAAGACAAGGAGGTCAAATTTAAATGATATGCTTGGACGGTTTTTAAAACAAGTCTGCTGTTGTGAAAGGATTTCTGGACTTGGATAAAGTTGTGCCCATCAACGAGGAAGCAATGACAACCATTAAAGAGTTACATCAAAGCCTTGAAATTGTCAAGATAACCGTATAATCACTTTGTCAGAGAGATGAAAATTTAATGACTGCAGACACGGCTTTAAAATATATGTTAAAGTCTTTACCAAAGTATGACCAAATTTGTGGCATCATATGCCACAATGTCTTAGGACACGTACTAAGAAAAGATGTCTTCCGCTAGCTTCGATATTTTCGTATCTTGTACGATTTCGAATACTATCACCAAGACAACTTCGACATTTGTTAAACCAACAAGCGATGAAACTGATATGCTTACAGAAAAGGAAGGAAAATTTTATGCTGCTTATGAAGAAACCCCGAATGAACTCCAGGGCGACAAAAATATGAAAAACGAGTCACAAGAAACAATTCAAAGAGGCTTCAAATGAAAAGTAGTTCAAGAAGGAGCGATATGGATTTAGAAAGTTTAGTCAGGGTAGAAATGTCTGTCTTCGAAAACGTCAGCGAAAAAGGCCCTTATGAAAAAGCTTCGAATATCTAAAAATATACCTCCGACCCATATATTTCAGTAACTTTACTGAAATATATGGGTCGCAGGTATCTTTCTAATTAAGGGGTTTATTTATAAAAGTTGATTAATGTTAAGGCCCGTATTTATAGAACGTTACTCAGTACTCAAGCATTACTTAAGACTAGATTTAAGCCACTGGATTGGTGGAAACTAGTCTTAAGTAATGCTTGAGTACTGAGTAACGTTCTATAAATACGGGGCTTGGAGATGTTTAAACGTCAAAAATGTTTGGTTTAACAGTCGCTAATCGTTACTTAACTTTAAGCAGAGTTTATAAATAAAGGGGTAAGTTTCTAGCTCCGGAACTCCAGAGCTAGAAAGTTCAGCATCGAAACCCAATACCGGAGTTGAAAAATAGTCCGAGTTCCAAGCCCTGATGATCCACTATAATTGTCCTTCTAGCTAGACCGTCCTCTCCCGGCGCTTCCGCTCACATTTGTTGTAAATGACATTATGTTGATAGAAAATACGATGAACCACACACAGAACGAGGAATTAAAAGACAATAATAAAGAAAGCTTATATTACAATTTCACAAATTATTATTTAAATAAGCCATCGTGACAATACTAAGTTGAACCAAAACAGACGATAAAAAGATCATTGTTACTGATTGTTGAACCTCACATATTGAAACGAATTGACAATGAAATTAATACATCATTGTTAGCCTTAGCTTAAATACGAGTATAGAAACCTGGAAGAAAACAAACGTTTCCATAGCAACGCGTCATGTTCGTGAACGGGCGCCGTCAGTTGTGACTGGTCATCTCGTATCTGCCAGGACTTATTTGTAATCTTTTATATTTTGTATTGTTTTTAAATAATTTATTTTTTAACATTGTTCTCACATATAGAAGCGACAAGAATAATGTACCCAGGATTTTGTAATATCTTGATTTAAAGAGTGTCCTTGGAGTTTCTTGCCTATTCTTCTCCATAGAGATCTACGTTTTGGAATGGGCAAATAACTTCAACTTTCTGACTAACTGACCGACTCTTTGACAATTCAAAAGAGCCTGTAATAAATTGGTTTAATTGAAATAAATGCTTTGAGTTTGAGTTGAGTTTCAAGGTATGCAAAGCATCCATACTTCCATACTATTGATATTATAACTGAAGCAACTCTTGTCTATTACCTTTTCACGGCTGAACGGATTGCGATGAAATTTTGCACAAAGGTGGACCACGACTTGGGACGTGATACTCTTTATGCCAGTATTATGTTCCCGTGGGATAATTGCCGCGGGCTAGTACTTATACTATAAACGTAGGAAAGGTTGGTGTATGAATGGACGACGATGTAGCTCCCTATATAGCCACTTTATTTCAAGAGGTCTCGGTAACTGACGAGGTCTGTGCCTACACCTCAATTGAAACAAGGTCATGTGTAGTAGAAAAACAGGCTGAAATACAGGGTTATTTTTAAAACGTCAATAACCTCTTAAGGGGTCATTTTACTCATCATTATAAACATTTTTTACTATGGGACCAAACCTGAAATAGTGAAAAAAAATCAGCTATTCCCTACATTTTAACGAATTAGTAAATTATATTTTTATATTTTTATTAGAACAAGAAGAGTAAACATGTTACACAATTTGACTTAGCTCTTATAATTATGCTTAAAAGTAAATCAATTACAAATGTGTAAATTATTAGCATCTGCTGCCGAACTAGGTTTATAGCCTGTGTTTCAGCATGCAGCGCCTCAAGCCCTCGAACTGGGTATGCAAGTATGAGCTTACCAACAAAAGCGAACAGCTTAGATTACTAAATACAAACTTAAAATACAAACTTACTTATAAAAAGAATGAAAGGGTTGCTGTCCTCTCGGTGTGTAAGGTGAAGGAGGTGAGTAAGTGTGTGTGTGAGAGGGTGTGTGGAAAATTAAATAAATGTAGCTAGTAGATTCTTATATGGTAGCCATAGCCTTACAAATTCGACAGTAAGTTGTGTCACTACTTTAAGATGGTAAATAAATTTTCAGTTTCATCGTATGTTAACCTCCAAAGCCACAGTTATAATGATTTCTTCATCGTTATTTTATTCATAGAGTACATTTCAATAATCTTATTAATTTTGTCATATGAATAGGGACCCAAAAAGGGGTGAAATTTACGAATAAAAGCCGTTTTTAAGTTTAATAATCTCTTGCATAAAGGTAAACCTTTCCGCCTTGTTAACAGGGTTGGATTATACTCCAAGATAGTATGCTGTTTTGAAACGATACTTAAGACAAACAGTTGACGTACAGTCAGCACCTCACAGTATCCATAAAGCAGTGTGGTTGAGTAACGGAAAGGCTTAAAGGTACAGAGTTTCAGTATGGTTCTTTGTGAAACCTCAAGTTGCTTTATCGTAGTCTTCGGTGCACCGCCCCAAGACGATATACAATATGTAATCAGTGACTGACAAAGCGCATAATAGATTTGCTTTAGGATTACAGGGGTGACAACATGTCTTAATGTTTTAAAAATGTAGGTAAGTTTACGAATCCTTTTACTCAGCAGTTGAATGTGTGCTTTGAAGCTAAAATTGTCATCAATTACAACGCCCAAATATTTAATTGTCTTTGTACGTTCCAAAGGATCGCATGAGCATTTAAAATGACCCGAACCGTTACGGGAGCAATTATGTGCGATTAAATTTAGACTCGCATGTGAAGAAGTACGGATCGAAAAGGTCAGGTACTTCGTTTTTTTAACGTTTAATGTAAGTACATTATCATAAAGCCATCTCATTACCAAATCCAAACCCTCCTGGGCCAGCTGATAAGTCTCATTCCAAGTTTTAGCAGCGAAAATGAGGGCAGTGTCATCTGCGTATGAGATAATTTTTCCATGAAATGAGTTTAGACAAAGGAGATCGTTTAAATAAACCAGAAAAAGGGTCGGCCCAAGAATGCTACCTTGCGGAACGCCATAAGTCACTGGAAGATCAGTACTAGTGTAGGGACCCACCTTAACACATTGAGTTCGGTCGGCTAGATAATCGGTCAAAAGGCTAAGCTGTTTATCTCTAATGCCAATGTTTTCCAATTTTTGGACAAGGATAGGAACAGAAACCGTATCGAAAGCCTTTGCTAAATCTAAAAATATTGATATACATTTATTACCTTTATCTAAATTTGTGCTTATAAAGTCCGTTAAATTGTTAACTGCTTGATCAGTAGATTTACCACGACGAAAACCAAACTGATGCTCAGATAAAATGTGTTTACTTTCAAGATAGTTTACTAAGCGTCGGTTAATATTTTTTTCTAGGATTTTAGAAAGCGAAGGTAATATTGAAATAGGCCTATAATTCTCAATACGGTCTCTGGCCCCACCCTTGTGAATGGGTCGGATCTGAGATTTTTTAAAGTCTTTGGGAAAGCTACCATTTTCTAGACACATATTAAAAATGTAGGTTATGTGTGGCACAAGAATAGCTGAATGATCTTTCAATAACTGGTTTGACAAATTATCCCAACCTACAGAACAATCATTTTTGAGTGTAGCTATCAGGCTCATAACTTCATCTTCATCAGTGTCAAAAAGTACAAGAGAATCAAGACTTTGATCAAGTGATTTTTTTAAATTTGGGGTCGTGGCTTGTAGTTGCGCTATTTGTTCAGCCAGTGATTTGCCAACATTGGAAAAATACTAATTAATATCATTCACAGAGCGCTGAGGAGTGTCCGATATTGTAAGTAATTCCTTTGGATAGTTTACATTTTTTGCTGAATTTGTTATATTTTTTAATGAATCCCACAATTTCTTGCTATCTTTACCAGCTTTTTGAACAAGTTGTCTATCATAATTACGTTTAACTTTCTTTAAGATTGAGCCACAAAAATTTCTGTATCGAATATAGGTTTTTTTTAGTATTTCGTCATCTGGAAACGATTTCGATTTTTTATGAAGTTTATCCCTGTTGCGCATGCAGCGCAACAGGCCCTGTGTTATCCACGGTTTGATAATCCTTTTACGACGTGGAAGTGTAATGGTTTCGGAATTCATACTCAAGGCGGTCTTTAATTCACCAATGACATAGCTGACTGCAAGGTCACAGTCATCAGTTTCATAAATCGGGGCAAAAATGATTTTGCTTATGTCTTGTGTTAATCCCTCCTGATCTATTTTAGTGCATGTTAAAATGGCATACTTACGCGACTGCTGTTTTTTAAACAAAGTATAACAGATTTGTGATCTGTAAGCGTAGATTGTGGAACAATGGTAATTGAAGGAAGCTTGGTTTTGAAAAGCACATGATCTAAACAAGAACCACTCGCATCACGAGTGATAAAATAATGTGCTGGCAATAGACCGTGGTAAGCTGTGAGAGACAGATATTGATTAGCAGTCGTACTCAGATTTTCGGAAATTATGTCTATGTTCAGGTCTCCTATTATTGCAATATTCTTGTAACCACATAATTTCACCAAAGTTTCATCAAGTGACGTCAAAAACGGGTCAATGTTAGAATTAGCGGGAGAGCGATAGACAGCCAGTAACGCCGTGTCATTGTCACCTATTTTAATCAAGAGGCAATTACAATTTCGCATAAAAGGTTCCTCAACACAAAAGCTAAGTTCTTCCTTTATATACACGACAACGCCATCATTTTGCCGAGGATTTGATGCAGTAAAAAATGAACAATAACCACTAATTGCAGGAATACAAGATACACAAGTCAGCCAGCACTCGGTCAGAATGAGTATGTCACAGTCAAAACCGAGTCTGGTTAATAAAACCTGAAAACCTAAAAAGTTACAATTCAGACTACGAACATTTTGAGTAATAATTGACAGGGAGGAATGTGATGGGAATATTTTGTGGCAGTCATCGACTTCACATTCGCAAGATTCCGATACAACAAAGTCATCGATGTTATTTGAAAGATCATCAAAATCAAGCATTGGTGCGGAAGTAACATATAGTATCAAGCTGACCTTATTCCCGTAAAAATGAGTTTCCTTTTTTTATTTTAAAATTTGAGTAATTATGATCTAAATAAATGTTTTCAGTTTTGAAATTATACAGAAAGTTGTGGGATTTTATAATAATAAATTGTGATCTTATCAATATAAATGCGGTAGCGGGTAAGGTATTCACTATGCGAGAATCTACAGCAGGTACGTAATCAAATGTGTAAGGAGTAGTATGTGTGCTTATAACATAAAAATATTTTATTAGCATGCAAACTATACAGATGTGATGATAACCGGTACGTGGAATTAAAGAAAATAACAAAATGAACCTTATTAATCCGTTAAAACCAAATAAAATAGTCAGTCAGCTTTCCTCAGGTTATCGATATCCTTTTCAGAAGATATTCTCATGTGTAGATCTTTTTCCTTTTTTCTGAGATAAATAACACCATGTGATGTCCAGCAGAAGGAGTAATTGTACTGTTGCTGAAACGTTCTGGCCAGATAAAAGAGCTTTTGAGTCTTTGCAGTGAGAGTTTCCGACACAAAAACTGGTTTTACTGGCCCTTCTAAGGCAAGGGTGGCTGTATTCAGTTTTTCACCGGCTTTCTTAGATTTATTGTAACGTTTTACATTCCCAAGAATCTTTTCTTTATGCAAAACGGTTGTAAGTTCAACGATGATTGGGTTAGATGCGTCTTTCGATTTTATCCTGTAAATATCCCTTACACAATTTTGGTTAATTTCAACGATGATAGTCTGTCCAACAGATTCCAGCAGGGCACATAAATCCTCCTTAGTTTCGCCCGCTTTTTCGGTACGTTGCGAATTTCAATACCTGTCGATCGAGACTTGCGTTCGAGATATTCGAGTTTTTCTTCAAGAGAAACAATAGTATTTTTGTCCACTCGCCTCTCAGATTCAAGCTGCGAAATTCTAGACAAAAACTCGTCGTACTTATTTGACATCAGTTCCACACTTTGTGTCAACTTATTGTTTTGCTCTTTAAGGCTACTGATAGTCGATTTTAATTCATCAAACCTAGCTGCCTGATCTTGCGAAAATAGCGTGAACATTTCTTTAATGGCGTCCCCTACATGTATTCGAACATACATGTAGGGAACTGGCTGGTTTTTTTCGCGATTTCAGTTTTGGTCCCGTAGTAAAAGTTGTTCATAATGATGAGTACAATGACCCCTTAAGAGGTTGTTGACGTTTTAAAATAACCCTGTATAGGTTCTCTTGTGGATATTGAAAAAGTCTAGATGACATACTAAGGACTTTCAATGTTTGTGTTCTATAAATCATTTATTACTTTTTCATCCTAATAACTTAAGTCCTTTGTTAATGAAAATATAGCATTGATAACCTTATCCTATCAAGATTTGTATCAAACTTTTGCTAGTATATCAAAGAAGGAAGAATTTCTTATCTACCAGTTCGTGCTTACTTCATGAATTGTTAAACTTAATTTACTGCTCGCATCTTTATCATATACTATACACAATAAATAAGTGATTTTTGTGAAATCCTATAATAAACAGCTAAGAAACTGCCGTTGACTTTCTGGAGAATGTAACTGTGGGCAACACTAACCTAATAATTACAATTAGCGTAATTAATGTGTGTGCTAATCACCCAGCCTTGCCTACAACTTGGAAATTAAATCTGAGAAAATCTACACAATCACAATAGATTGAAACCTTGAGGCCCTTAAACAATGCACAAATCTTTGGACAAAAACTATCAATTATTGTAACTTTTTACAACTGCTTGTTACATCCAAATAATGATAACTTCGGCACTTACCAAAATTATAAAGAAACGGAGATCGGTGTATATACGAGGGAATACCGTATCTCCGGCCGTAAGACAACTAAAAGAGGAACACCAAGCGGTATATATAGATCATAGGTGTATAGTTTCTACGTGCGACATAACATGACGATTATCACCAAATATAAAATATGTCCAAATGATCAAGCGTAAGAAACTTAGGTAATCAAAATAGCTAGCTAGCAAAAATTGCTCTGTTTTGGTGCAAGAGTATCCTGATTGCTCCGATTTCTTAAAATATTTGATTAGTGTTTATTAAGTCGTCCTAAGAGGAGTGGTGGCCTAGTGGTAACGGCCTCGACTTACGACGGAGGAGACGATGGAGGTCGTGAGTTGGAACCCAGTCAGGCGCTTTACTTTGTGTAAACGATTTCACCACCATTGCTCTTAAAACGGTGAAGGAAAACATCGTGAGGAACCGGCATGTCCTAAAACTAAAAATTCGAACACATGTGACATCTACCAACCCGCGTGGTGGATTATGTCCCACTCTCACAGAGAGGAGGCCTGTGTCCCAGCAGTGGGCATATTATTGGCTGATTATGTAAGTCTTCATAATTATCATCAAGATGATTGATATTTTGTTTCCCACATTGAGTCGTTTATCATTATTTATTATGATTTGTGTATTAGTGAGTCACCTACTTAAATGCATCTCATTCTCATTCATAACTCGGTATCGTCCTTAATGACATTTGTTATCTAATGAACATTACATAGGTACTTATAATAATTACATGCAAAGTTGTATTAAAAACCAATGACTTTCAATCTTTTGAGTTACAATTTAATGGCACGGATTAGTTAATAACTAAAGTTTTTAGATAAATGGCTCATTTAAAGTCTATTAAAATGACATCCACGACACTGAGAATATTAGTTTCAGATAAAGAGTGTAGGAAAAGGTAGTAGTGCTCTCTTTTTAGTACCAAGATGTAATTTTTATAGTTTTGTTTTACTTTGAAGTTTGAACGCGTTGGTTATAGCTGCTTTGCTTCCTTTAATTGGCAAGCTTGATCTTCTCTTCTTGATCCTTTTGTGTCTCTGCCTATACGAGCTTACTGCTTGAACTTAATTGTCCGTCTTGGTAGTACGTCATTACCATCTGGAGGATGATAATGACGTCGCCCTTATTCCAATTTTATATACAGTCAGCGCATCATGTCTTCTTCCATAAGTATATGTTTGTCATCTCCGAAGTCACCTGCTTTCTAGTAGACCTTTTGTTGTAAATTGGCGATGCATTTTTAATGGATTAGGTAATCTTATCTCTTTTCTGTGTTATATCAAAATGACGAAAACTTATACAAACGATTTCATTGTTTCAGATAACCAAAGATGGAGACACGATGGACCTACGCCATCATTTGGACGGCGCTTTGTTTTGCTTCAGGTAATATGCTAAGTCATAATATTGACGGTATCAGCCTCCGGTTAGATGATGTAGGGCACTCTTAGCTATGTTATTGCACGTGCAACTTATATAAATGTTATTAGTGACGGCTTTAGTGGCGTAAGCGTTTCGCCTAAGTAGGTACCTACCTCAGGTAGAATGGTTTTTATGATTTTTTAAATGCAGTTATTATGCATATTGTACTCCCAAGATAGATCTGTAGGGTTAAATCACTAGATATGCATAATTACTCTTTTACTCACGATTTCTGAAAGCACAAGTCTTTAAAAAGTAAATACTGAGTGAATTGATAACTTAATTAGGAGTATGCCAAGGAGACTGGAAGCAGTTCGAAGTGCTAGAGGGGGTTACACTAAGTACTGATTATAGCCCACATTATAGCCTTTCCAAGCATTTATGAAAAAATAAAATAAAATGTCAAGTATGAGAATGTCTTTCCTGTAATTTTTTTCTTCTTTTCCTAATTTGGTTACTTTTTTCATTTGATCGTTTGTTTTTTCGACGTTTGCAATTATAAATTAACGAATAACAAGTAAAATCCAAATTAATATACGTAATTGTCACAAATATCCATGATATTTTGTATAATACACACTTTTTTGCGTTCCTCTAAATTTTTCCATGAGTGTAGATTGCCTAATTCTTCGATATCGCATTATTTATTGGGATCAACCAAACATAAAATTAGATACTTTGCAATTTCCATTCAAAGTAGTACTTATTGTGTTAATTGTTGTACTTTGGGCGCACTCTGCATTTACAGCCTCGCTAGAAATCTTCAGCTCAGCCCCATGAGTTATTCCCACAAATGTCACATAGGTCGTGCTGTGCTGTGCCAGTTTTAGCAATGGGTCAGACTAACCAAGTTATAATCTGCAGAGATCGTCCAGGACAAACCTGCTTTCACTTACAAAGCTTTTAAACAGTACTCACTATTGTTTTAACAAAATGACAGTATACAACTAGAACTGATAACTACCAACAATGAACAGTAGACGGTTAACAATAACACTGTTATTGGAACCGGAACAGTGATTAACACAATTATCGGTCATAGCATGGCTCTTTCTCCGTGTATGGATTTTAACTGCTAATGTGTGTAATTGAACATTGTGTAATATAGGTTTTTGGGGCGAAAGTTTGCTTTTTCTTTTCGGCCATTTTGAATATGGAGAAATACTTTGTTTTGTTCAACCGTTTTCCTTGGAAGTAGTTTTGTGCTTTCAACAAATTTTTCTATGGCTCATTTGTATTCGCCTCGTGGCGTCATCATTAGAAATGGTGATTTAATTATATGATTACTTACTTAATTCTCATTAAGTTCATGGTCACATGTCTAACTGTGTTCGTTGAATAGAAATATGAATTAACATTCAAGGCAAGAAACGACTGGTCAAAAGCCATAATCATCACTTGCCGACGACGTGATGGTTGATTTTTATTATTGTAGGACCTATGATGCTTTACAGAGTCAATTGAATTGGCTAGCGGAACTTCAGATGTGATGGTATCGGTATCTAATAAAGATAAAATCTAAACTCATAATTAAGTAACTAGGTACTTACTTATGAGTTACTTACGTAACCAGAGTTCGTTGATCACGTAATCAGAGTGTAGATTTTTTTTGTTTTATCGTCATTATAATATCTATTCCCATTAAGTCTTTGTACTTTCGCCAGCTAACCTTGTATAGCTGTCCATTTATTTGACGTTGTATCTCGAGCAGGGACCATTTTGGTTACCCATTGAAAGGGTAAGCAGTTAATCAAAAACCCATACGGTGTGGGTAATTTTCAAACTTTATGACACTCATGCACCTGTCAAGAAAATAAAGTTAAAGCGTCCGCCTGCGCCTTGGATGAACACGGGAGTTCGGATGGCAATGCGACGGAGGGACCGCGCGTTTTGGAAATTTAAAAAAGATCGCACGGAGGACAATTGGACCTTCTTTAAGGCTGCTAGGAATCGGTGTAATCAGATGATACGCAACGCTAAACGCCGCCACAATCTAAATAATATCACTTCTTCTTCTCCTGCCGATATTTGGAAGTTCCTTGGGACTTTAGGCATCGGCAAATCGCGACATTCAGACCTTCCCAACACAATTGGTTTAGACGATCTAAATCGCCATTTCTCCACTGTTCCAACTCTAGATAGTCTAACCAAATGTCAAACCCTCGACTACCTTGCTGGTCTGACGCGTCCCAATATCGATCCCTTTCTCTTCATTCCAGTCGACCCGGGAGAGATCAAAAAGATTATCCTATCCATTAAATCCAAAGCCGTGGGTTGCGATAATATCAGCCGCCATATGATCGTGACGGCTCTTGATCAACTCCTACCTGCAATCTCCCACATAATAAACTTTTCCCTTTACACCGGTGTTTTTCCTTCCCTGTGGCGCAAAGCCCTTGTTCGGCCCCTGCCTAAGATACCCAATCCCTCTCTTCCCAGTCACTTCCGCCCAATTTCCATCCTTCCCTTTCTATCCAAAGTGCTCGAGGCCTGTGTTCACAAACAATTCTCCTACTTTATTCACCACAACTCCCTCATCAGTCCATTTCAATCCGGGTTCAGGCCCGGGCACAGTACCGTTTCAGTGACCGATGATATAAGGCGGGGAATGGAAGACACTAAGGTTACGGTCTTAGTGTTAATTGACTTTTCCAATGCTTTTAATACCGTCAGTCACGAAGTCCTTTTATCCATCCTTTCCTATCTTATGGTCTCTCCGGAGGTATTGGAATGGTTTTCATCTTATCTTCAGGGGCGACAGCAGTCTGTTTATGCTGGAGACTCTTCGTCGAGTTGGTGTGATCTTGCAGCTGGCGTCCCTCAAGGCGGTATATTATCTCCTCTTTTATTCTCCATTTTTATTAACCTCATTACTACCGAGCTTCGGACTGCGTATCATCTTTATGCTGACGATTTGCAGCTTTATTGTCGGGCAAGTGTTGACAACATATCCGATGCGATTGAGGAGCTAAACCGGGATTTAGATGTCGTTAAAAACTGGTCTGATCGATTTGGGGTAGCGGTTAACCCAACCAAGTGTCAGACTATTGAAATGAAATGAAATGAAATGAAATGAAATCGTTTATTCTGTAAATAGGATATTAAAATCACTTTTACACGTCATATAAAAAATAAAAAAAAAATCTAGATGTAGCCGACATTTCCTATCTGACTACCCCTGAGAAGAAATGGCGAAACAAACTCAGGGGTCAAAGTCTCTTTTAAAGTCCAGACATAATCTTGGTCAGATCATGTGAGGACCATGTAGATCCGTGTCTGAAATGGTCTTTTGAGGAAAGAACCACGCAAATTTGAGCGGACCTGACCAATCAGTGTAAGCATTTGTCAGTAATCGTGCAGCTCAACTCAAAACTTAAGGAGCTCAACGACTCGACGAACAGTACCAAAAAAAGGACATTTGGGTAGGCCGCATAAAGCGCTCAAAATGTCAGACCATCATTAAAACTTAACTGAGAAAAGAAAGGAAAACATTTAAAGAAAAAAAAAAAATGACCCACATAGTGCTCACATTCACAATAAATTAAAGTAGTAAATATAATACTTTTCAAAGTAAACATTCATGTAAAATTGTATACAATATTCTGCAATGTCAATATGTATATAAAATCATGCATAATAATTAAAATGTCAAGTTTTATCACAAGGCTAGCAGAGCGAGCAGCTCAATCCCAAGCTTTTTTGTCCTCTAAATAATCAGAAATCTTATAGTACCCTTTTTTACAAAGTTTAGTTTTAATACAGATTTTAAATCGTTTAATGGGTAAGTTCCGAATGTCAGTAGGAAGTTGGTTGTAAAAGCGTATACATTGACCCATGAAAGAGTTGCCTACTCTGTGGAGGCGAGTGCGATGTACAGCAAGATTGTGTTTATTCCTGGTATTTAAACTATGAATATCGGACATTTTCTTAAAATTTGATTTATTTTTGTGTACATATAATAGATTTTCAAGTATATATTGAGAGGCTACAGTCAGAATATCTATTTCTTTGAATATTTCACGAAGTGAATCTCTTGGACCTAGATTGTAAATGGCTCGAACAGCCCTTTTCTGTAAAATAAAGATATTATTAATGTCCGCACATGTTCCCCAGAGAAGGATCCCATACGACATAAGACTATGAAAATAACTAAAATAAACAATTCTGGCAGTATCTACATCAGTAATCTGTCTAATTTTTTTAACAGCATAGGCGGCCGAACTAAGCCTTCCTGACAATTTTTCTACGTGTGGGCCCCATTGTAATTTACCGTCAATAGTTATTCCAAGAAAAACTGTCGACTCAACAGGGTCCAACTCTATTCCATTAAGTTGAACTTTAGTAGTTAGCTGCCTGACATTTGGCATTGAAAATTTTATGAGTTTAGTCTTTTTCTCGTTCAGGAGAAGATTATTTACATTAAACCAATGGACTTATATTATACTAGGGAGCCCCTACAGTATGAGAAAATTGAATGGCTTAACGGTGCCACCTGTAATCTTCGACAATTCAGTCATCCCGTTTAGCTCCAATGTTAAGAATCTTGGTCTGCATGTCGACAATTGTCTTGACTGGCGAAAGCAGGTAACGACTGTAAGTCAAAAAGTCACCGGAACGTTGGGGTCGCTCTATCGATTGAAAAATCTTCTTCCATCACACATAAAGGCAATGCTTGTACAGTCCCTAATATTTCCCATGATTGACTATGGTGATGTGTGTTACTAAGACCTGAATGCAGATCTCCTCAATAAACTTGACCGCCTTCTCAATAACTGCATTCGATTATTTTTCAATCTGCGTAAGTATGACCATGTATCCGCGCACCGACTGCTTTTGAAATGGTTACCTATTCGTCAACGCAGAGAGTTAAGGGCTCTGTCTATGTTGTTCTCTATTCTCGACAAACCCACTTCTCCTTCTTACCTGACTTCCAAAATTAAACACTTATGCTCTGCTCATAGTAAAAATCTTCGTTCCACCAACAATCGTCTGCTACGATGTCCTTCACACCGTTCTGGCTTCATTCATTCTTCTTTCTTTGTCCAGGCGGTCTTTCTTTGGAATGCGCTCCCTCTGAACATCAGGACGGCCCCCAGCCGGTTATCATTTAAAGTGAAGGCACGTGAACATATTCGTCAGAAGTTGGCCGAAACATCTCAACGGTGATTTGCTGGAGTGGTTTTCTTCGCTACCGGTCGTTATTTCTCCTGACAAAGCTTATTTTGGTATATTATGTATGTATGTATCTATCTATGTATTTGTATTTATCTAAGCTTGTATTTTATAGTTATTTCTGAGCTATCTATCCCGTACGTTGCACCTGCCATGTTTTGTCTCTGCATCACCCTAAGGTTGACTGGTAGAAAATGCCTCAGGCATTAAGTCCGCCTTTGTACAGTGTATTTTTTTACTTGTGCATAAAGTTTTAATAAATAAATAAATAAATAATTTTGAATGGCTTAAATTAAGCCGTTAAAAAGGTTTACCCTTATCATATGGGTTTTTCTAAAATGATAACCAAAATGGTCCCTGGGTAGAATAGACATAGAATTGGTCCTGCTACGCGTGCTGGGCGGATATCGAAATAAAATATTATTATGCATTTTTTTCTTGTTCATGAAAAAAATGTACTCATTCATTGGGTTTTATACTTGAAACCCAGTGAAAGGGTTACCTGATAACCCGTTTCAATGGGTTCTATAGGTATGGAACCCGTTTCAATGGGTTTCTAGTATAAAACCCTTTCAATGGGTTCCACCATGATAAAGGTAACACATTGAATGGGTTACCCCTTCGAAAGGCTTAACCCTTAAGCGGGGTTGTATGGTCCCTGATCTCGAGACATTCATGCATTATCAGAGCTAGGAATCCTAAGAGTTCATTGATAGCCCTGGTCGCCCCTGGTTACCCATAAGCATGGTTCATGGATGGTTCTGTAATAAAAGTGTCTCTTTCCAGGGTCCACAAACATGTTACCAGTGTTCACACATGACATGAACAACCTGGCGTTATCAGAGAGCACGCCAATTGGCACGACGGTGTACACACTACAAGGATCAGACCCTGAAGGATTACCGGTAAGAGTTACTGATAATTTTATACTTACGCCTTCATAACCGTTTCCTATAGATAATAACTTATCATGTAATATATTTAAAGGTTTAAAATTAAGGCAATATCTTACTGGCAGCAAGTGAGCATGGAAGAGCAAAATATATCGTGCTGACCACAAGTAGCATGGGACAAGAAAGGCAGAAAAGATTTTATAAAAATATAATATCTACTACTACTACTATTAGAATTATATAGTAGTTAACCATTTATTTTGTTTGTTTTCAGATAAAATACAGCTTAGTGGGTACAGACAAGTTTTCGGTGAATCCAGTCACTGGCAACGTCACGTTGGACCGACCACTGGATAGAGAGGTAAAAACTTCATTATAAGTCAACATGTCTCTAATTTAAGATTGTGTTGAACCATTTCTTGAGCAATCTTGAGATTGGTTACTCACTAAAACTTATAGCAATTTTACGTTCAGTGCCGTTGATTATTTACATTTTTATTGCCAGTACAAAATTATCACAAAAAAACGACCAAGTAAATCTGTATGTTACTTACCCACGTTTTTATTTTAGTATGCTCTCCGATTCACTCTTAAACAAATAAAATTTTATTTTATTTTTAATAGCGACAAAGACCCCAAACTTCAAGGCTGGACGGTTAATGTTCTCAGACTTGAATTTTACATAACAACAAAGCAATTACTTAAACAATTAAAATGATTTAATAATATTATGAGCATTGCAAGTATAATAATAAAAAATATGCATATTTATGTACATAATGTCTTATATTACACTATAAAAAAAAGTATGTGGTATATGGCGGTTTTTAATTCCGCCTTTACGCTCAGGGTCGCGGGTTCAATTTATATTGAAGGATTTTATGAAGACAAAGGTAAACATGACATTCTGTGCATCAATTATAATTTTTGACGCCTGAATCCCTAAATTCTGTTTTCTTGCATACATGGGAAACAATATATTCATATTCATAATTATCTTTATTTGCGTTGACTAATATTAACAAGGTCTTACAACAGCTTAAGAGTCCATAATACCTCGGCGCCACCTCACTCTTTATCTCGCTCCGCGAGCAAGTGAGACAACCCGTGGCACGGAGAAGGTTCCAAGGCGCCAATAGTTTAGGTAATTTCTTTTTATCGTGAAAATAATGATAATTATAAAAATACAGGATCTGCTTTATATTTAGTTCAGTTATTATATTATGCAAGGTTTCATGATTTCATTTGAGGTATTTTGGTTTAATACTAGCAGTTTATGGTTCGGTTTGGAGGTAACTTTGTAATTTTTTTCTGTCAGGAAAATTTTATGGAATCGTGCATTCGTCAAATGGAAGCATTAATCCTCAACATTACCATATATTTATTTCAAAATGAATGCTGCAGTATTTTCCATGTAACAGAGGATCATGCAAAGCAGTTTGAGGTATTTGTAGACTATTAAAGTTAAGGTACAATAATTAAATACCCTAACCCTAACCTTCACTTAAACCCCAATTAAATACAGCAAAAAATTAATTCTTTAATAATTGAACTATGACAACCGCAATACAAAACCATTTACGGAATTAAAACCCAGGTCTCTTTACGTCCTGCCAGGGTTGCGAGACCTGCCAGGGTTGCGAGTTTGTCGGAAAGGGATATCGTGGCCCTGGCACACAGGCAAATGAAGGAATACGGGTGGGTTTTAGTCAGTAAAAGTCTGACACACCCTCCCGCTCCGCCCAGAGCGGGAGAAGTTATTTGATAATTTGCCACCCCAAAAAAAAAAAAAGGTCTTTTTACTTTTTACCCGACTAGGCAAAGCCATAAGGTAGGGTTATGTTTTAACATAATCTAATCGTAAATATAACATTCCAGGTGGAAGACACGATAAAGTTCCTTGTGTCCATAGAAGATGAGGACCCTGACAAGGTGCAGAACTTGGTGCAGTCGCAGCCGGTCACCGTCATCGTGCTCGACGAAAATGATAACCCACCGATGTTTAAAAATGTAAGAGAATATTCTTTAGATAGGACTGGGGAAGATGGAGGAACTATCTGAACCGTAACAAAAGCTTGTAGTGTTTCCATTGCTAGAACACAAGCCTCCTCTGTACTATTAGGGTACTTGCATATAGCAGCCGGTATATATCGCTGCAGGTTGATCTACGGAATGAAACGATTACAGTGTTTTATTGCACGCCTCTTAAGCGAAGCGTTGAGGTTGTGCTCTACTCTCGACTTTTCAAAAAAAGCAGTTTTTGCGAAACTGAAATCGTTTTTTTTATTTATATCTCACTTACAGGTTAATATGAGTGTACTAATATCAAGTCAAATAATTTGTCAGACACATAAAATATAATTCAATAACAATTATTTTGTTTAACATAGTACATAATAACATTAATAAAAGTTATCTTTCCTGGACGTCCGTGTGTCTGTGTTTATAGATTGGTGTATGTGGCAGGGAAATTGGTCGAAAAAATTATCGTACCGGAATATTTTTTTTATTATCTAAAATAATACACAACGGACTTTCTCAATAATAATTAATAGGAGCGTTCAATTCACTGTCGTTTAATTATTATTCATAAAAAACTATTATACGACTGTGTATTTTTTTGTATATCTATCTATTTATTATAGTATTTTTCTCCTCACCTTATAATTATGGCGCCACTAAACCATAGCAGAGTTTTCTGTTTTCTTTTTATAATTGTTTTTGGTATTATTATTAATAATTATTTTTTATTTTATTTCATTTGATTAATTAACTTATTGTTAGCAGTAATAAGAAAAAACGACTTGAACGTTAAGAGTCGTGCACTTTTGGATATTCCAATTTTTTTTTTGTTTATTTAACGCGCACCGATCGCTATCGACTTGTATAATATGGGAACCCGCGTCTATATGCAAGCACCCTTACGGAGGAAGTGGGCCGTAATCTAACACAAGGGCCAAGTATGGTTCCTTGGATATCCCATGTCTTTGTACACTGCCCAATTTCCTCACGATTTTTTATTCCACGGTATTTAACATTTTATGACTAGAAACAGATGTAATCCTTGTTTATAAATTCCAGAGTCCTTACGAAGTAGACGTACCAGAAGACGAGGCAGTTGGAAAGACTCTCCTGGAGAACATCCTCGTGGAAGACAGAGACTCCGTAGGAGATGGCCTGGAAGTAGGCTGTGTGCCTAATGATCAGGTGAGCTTTACAATATCATGTTATTAGCATATTGAACCAAGAAGGTCAAAAGGTGCGTATGTGCTTTTTGATACTACTTTGTTCTCTGGTTTTAAGTTGGTTGGATCATCAGGTTTGTTTTTGTGACCTTCACATAAACATCGAGGTATACCTTTCTTTGTAAGCTTTACATTGATATTGCACTGGGCAAGGTCGTCATCGTTGAATCTTTTGACGGCCTGTCGCAAGATTTTGATTTTAATTCCTTACAGCTCTATCATAGTTTCATAACAGTTTTAAACAAACACACAAACGACTTTTGTTTCTTCCAGTGGCCTGAAGCATGCGAGACCTTCGAAGTGGTGGCCCTCAATTCGTCATCTCACCAGTACACCGGTGCCCTTGTGCTAAGGAAACCTCTCAACTACAACGAGAGGCAGTTCTACCAGTACCAGCTGTATGCTACTGTGAGTATAACAAGAAATATAAGTTTATTAAACCAGACAAATATTCCAAGTTTTGTGGTCTTTGACATGGTTAGGTTTTTTTGAATATTTTTATAGGTATGCTTACACACTATTTGGAAAACCAGTCTGACATCTGGGTCTTGAGTCATAATATAAATGTCAAGGGTAATATAACAGTCCTCACTCTTAACCGGGATATTTAATAGTACCGTTGACAACTTTCTGACGAGCTATCTTATCTCCAACATGTATAAAGCAAAAATGTAAACTGTACATTTTCAATGAGTGACACGTAAATGAAGGAATGAGCTTCACATGATATGACCCTATCAATCAAACATTAGGATTCTAAATCATTTAACTTGTCTTCCAGGACGGCACCCTCAACTCGACAGCCCACGTAGAGATCAAAGTGGTAGACGTGCAGAACTCTCCCCCAGTATTCAGTGGGGCCCTCAGCGGAGCGCTGGCTGAAGACGCGCCGGTAGGGACTCTGGCACTCACTGTGAAGGCTAGAGATGCCGATAGGGCACAGCCTAGGGATGTTGTGTTGGAGCTAGTTACTAGTAAGTACCTATTCGATATACATTAACGGTGGTGGACATGCAGCTCCGAAATTAATGGACAGAATGCTGCCACTATCAAGCAGGTTGAAAATAAAGCTTTTAAAATGGCAACACTGTATGATGGCTTGTGACGTTTGCATGTTTTTATGAATTTCCGTCAATATTGAATATAGTACCTACTTTTTATTTATTGACTGCTAAATTTGAGGAAACAGACAATACAGTCCGCAATAAAGTCGTAGCGCTGGAACTAAAGTTTATCGAATCGATAAGCCGTATTGAAATGAAAACTTCTTTAAGCGCGTTGTGCACTTTTTGGGTGAACAAAAATCATGGAACTCGCGTCATCGTCACCGAACGCTTTCCATGAGCTATATGTATACTGTTTTTACTTCTATCGCCAGTCCCTAACGACTGCCCGCATGATATGGATTCGTCATGTCTGTCTGTCTGTCTGTCTGTCTGTCTGTCCGTCCGTCCGTAGGACACAGCCACTTTTTTCCGAAACTATAAGAACTATACTGTTGAAACTTGGTAAGTAGATGTACTATGTGAACCGCATTAAGATTTTCACACAAAAATAAAAAATAAACAAATTTTTCAACAAAGGTTTCTAATATCATTTTTTTCTAAACTGAATAGTTTGCGCGAGAGACACTTCCAAAGTGGTAAAATGTGTCCCCCCCCCCTGTAACTTCTAAAATAAGAGAATGATACAACTGAAAAAATATATGATGTACATTACCATGTAAACTTCCACCGAAAATTGGTTTGAACGAGGTCTAGTAAGTAGTTTTTTTTTAATACGTCATTAATCGTAAACCGCAGTTTACCTTTTTATAGATAATGGTACGGAACCCTTCGTGCGCGAGTCCGACTCGCACTTGGCCGGTTTTTAATAATTTTTAAGTGTACACAGACGTCACAAGTTGTAATGTTGTTGTTGTGTTGTTGTTGTTGTTGTTGTTTGTCTTGTTGATTGACCGATAAAATAATTGGATGATCTTTCAGACCCCTTGGATTTCTTCTTACTGAACAGCCGGACGGGTGAACTAAGAACAGCTAAACCACTGGATAGAGAAGCTTTAGCAGACCCTTCTTCACCACTCAACCTTACCGTTAGAGTGAGTTTCCAAATGTTTATTTCAATGTTTTCACTGATAATAGATTAGGGTTACACCGTGTTCTACCGGACGTAAAGAATAGCACCATCTTATTTCTTCCCGTGGCGTGGGTGTCGTAAAAGGCGACTAAGGGACTTACTAGAGAATGGGCGGAGGACACGGTGGAGCATACGGTGGAGGTCTGCCCGGCTTGGGCGGAGCACCGCCGTGTCCTCACGGAGGCGATCGGCGGCGGCGATCTCTCGCGTCCGGCCCTGGTTCAGGCCATGGTTCGGAGCGAGAGTGCATGGGAGGCCGTCACCTCCTTCTGTGAAGCAGTAATTCTCGCGAAGGAGGAGGCGGAACGCGTGAGGGAGAGGCAAGGTTCACGCCCTCGCGCCCCTAGTCACCACAGGAGACGCCCCGGTCGTCGGGAGTCGCAAGCCGATTTCCGGCTACCGTAGGCGCGTTCTTGCGGACGGTGAGCGATGGGTAGCTCACCGTCCGATAAGGACCAGGGCCGGGTCGACGGCGCGTTATGCTCCATGCGCATGCTCTATGCATTTTATTATGGCACCCCCCATGGATATGTACTATGTGTTATTGTTATTCGATAAACAATTCTAATGTCAGAACAACCTTTTACTAAAAGTTATCCCAACTTTTGTCTCGAAAATCGACAACACCACTGATCTCACCTTAAATTTAAAACTATTAAACTCTAATTCTCACATCTTGCTCCACAGGCAACAGAAGTAGTAAACGGTGCCCCTCTGATCTCCGACCTGACGTCAACTCTAGCAACAGTGACCATCACTATAAAGGACGTCAACGACGAGCCGCCGCGATTCAACCGGCGCGAGTACAGTGTGGAGATACCCGAGAGTCTGCCCATCGGGACTCCGCTGCCTAACTTGGATATGGTCGTTACTGATACTGATGTGGTAAGTTACTTTTTAAGAAAATGATGATTTTAATTTTATTGTATTTTTAAATGTAAACGATAGTTTAATCCTTACATATTATAAAACAAAGTTCCCTGCCGCGTCTGTCTGTGTGTCTGAAGGCGATAAACTCAAAAACTACCGACCGAATTTTCAAACGGTTTTCACCAATGGACGTATTAATTCACTAGCTTTTGCCCGCGGCATCGCTCGCGTTAATTTCGAATTTAACAATCAATTCGGATTTGTACAACCCGAATTGATTGTTAAATTTAAAATTTAGGCCCCCTCAATGGTGAATGGTCAATTTAATCTATTTTCTTATATAACTTTAAAAGTATTTATTTTAAAATTATTAAAAAAATATATAATAATATGAAGTCCTTACAACAAGCCCTTTTATGAGGAGTGATATCTTCTTTTTATAATCTGAGTGATATGTAAAGATTATTATCATTGTTATTATCTCTCCCAGTTATTTGCATTATTTGACTGCCCCTTTGGTCCAGTGCTCACAAACAACCCTACAGCTGAGCATGCGGGATCCAATTCCCGGGTCGGGCAAAACACTGTTATTAGGTTTTTCCATCTGAATCTTCTCAGTAGCAGCCAGTCTGGCTTTGTGACAAGTTTATGGCAATAGGCTCGCCCCATACCTGGGAATTTGACAATTAATTGGGGTTATACACTGCTTGTTGTTTGGCGTTTAGCGGCAAAAAACTCATAACTCACTATTCAAGTTTCTATAATAATATAATAATCAATCATGATTCGAAAGACACGTGGCGCCATCGATCTAACTTATGAACGTTATTGTTGTTTTCCTGGGGAATAGTACTTTTTTTCGGGATGAAAGGTACCCTATGTCTGTTTCTGTACACCTGCCAACATTAATGCAAAATTTCAGGATGATCGGTTCAGTGGTTTAGGCGTGAAAAGGTAACAAACAAACAAACAAACTTACTTTCGAATTTATAATATTATATTAGTTAGGAAGTTAGGCAGTTAGGATAGGATTAATGTTTTGACTTGGATTGGCTGAAATATGACGATTAAGACGCTGACAACAGGGAAATCGCCGTCACTGTCAGACTGCATACAAAAAAAAGAGAAGCGCGATGACACAACGCTTGTAATTTATTGTAAAATATGAAGCAATTATTTTTTGACTCAAAAATGTTAGTAAAGTTGAGTAATCGAAAATAAAAAACAACCAAGTTCTGCATACAAATAAGACTTTCTTGTTAATAAAATACAGATATTTTGGATTGAAACTCAAAGTAAAGGATTAGTTTACCGTTAATTTGTATCGAGATTTTTTTTCTAAACATGTTTTGGTAACAACCAACTTCTGAGAAATATGTTCTAGAATAACATATATTTTTTCCGCTACCACAAACTATATAGATTTGGCAATTTTTTTGTTTAAGACAAGTTTACTTTTATCCTTTGCCTTTTGCCAGCGCCTTAATGTTGAAGATGTCGGAAAAAATCAAGTCGACTCCCAGTCTTACTGGCGTGCGCCGCGTAAACCGCAAGAGACACATAAAATGTATATTCTACATCATAAAAAGGTCAACAAAAAATTACGCGATAGCATAAGTCTTCAAACGATGACCCACGGCAACCATTTTTATTTTACAGAATTTAATAAAAATTTCATTGTTATTTCCGTATTAATCCTTAGCCAACCAAATATGTTATTTAAATTGGGCATTTAATTTAATGATTTTATACTGAAGATCACGTCTAAACGAGTAGTGTTAATAATTTGAAAAAATATATGTTAAATTAGAGCATTTTCTCAATAACTTAATATGTGAATACGCTGTCCTCTCATACTTATTAACACTGTAATTTGAAAATATTGTAAAAGCCAGTTTATTTTTTAAAAGAGTAACTGTGGAGTTTCTTGCCGGTTCTTCTCCATAGGAAACGACCAATTGGAACCGTGCACCTAGCTTCTGACGTTTTATAAGTACCCATGTAGGCTTATATGAAATAAAAATATTTTTGATTTGGATTTTGAATATTTTAGATTATGTTTATATTACCTACATGGTAGAATTAATTTGTAGAGTTCTGTCTAAACGCCGATAAAAAACTGAGAATGGCGCAAAATCTACCAAGCATATTTTTCTGAAACCTTCAACAATTTAAAGATAATTTAATTATTGATCTTTTAGTATACGCGTTTTATTAAAATACCTTTTGTTTTGTGTATAATAAATTAATAATGCGTCAAATTGGGGACAGCGCTCCTTGATAGGCGAGTGCAGTACAGTTATATAATGTGCAAAGTAAGCGCACCTTTGCGCAGACGCAGTGGTCGTACAAAACAATCTGTAACTGAACGTTTTTTGTCAGTACGGAACATTTCTGTGGTGTACCTAACAGTATTCTCATTATTATAGGGTCTAAACTCAGTATTCACTCTACGACTATCCGATGAGATGGGTGCGTTCATAGTGGAACCTTCGACAGCTACCGGCACCGCCTCTGTGACCTTGAGGCTAAACTCCAGCCTGGACTACGAAGACCCTAACCAGAGGAAGTTTATTTTGGAGGTGAGTTCTAGGATGTGCATCTGGATCGAGTGTTTACTGTTCGACCTTTTTAACCAACTTCAAGATGGCTCTGGGCGCTCACAATCTGACTGTGATAAATGATAAATGATTTTATTTCTGTAAGTAGGTTTGTACAAACACTTTTACACGTCAATCATATTTTAAAAACTAGATGAGGTCGGCGTTTCCTATCTGACTACTCTGAGAAGAAAGGCCGAAACAAACTCAGAGGTCATAGTCTCTTTTAAAGTCCAGACATAATCTTGGTCAGATCATGTGAAGACCATGTAGATTGGTGTCTGAAATGGTCTTTTAAGGAAAGAACCACACAGGTTGAGTGGACCTGACCAGTCAGTGCACGCATTTGTCAGTAATCGTGCAGCTCTACTCAGAATTTAAGGAGCTCAACGAGGTGTTTTATAATGTTAAATTATTTGTGTCAAACTATCACAATTTCTTAACTTTATAGTTACTTAGCAGTTTAAGTTATATTTAAATTACTTATTAGCTAATAGGCTAGATTGTAATGTGAATAAAGTATCACCAGTTGTGATATTTTATGAGAAAAAAAAAAAACTATCACAAAAAGTGTTGTTATCATTTTAATTAGAACTTACAAAAATCCATGGAAAATATCGTGAGGAAACCGGTATATCCTAGAAGCAAAAAAATCGAAGACATGTGACATCCACCAACCCGCACTGGGCCCGCGTGGTGAATTACAGTCCACTCCCTCTCACAGAGAGGAGGCCTGTGTCTCAGCAGCGGCAATATTAAAGGCTGATTATGTTTAAAAAAAAACGACCCGGTACTTTTGACTTCAGCGCAATTTTTTATTTTGTTAATTATGTAAGTACCTCAAATATCAAAATCTCCCTATTTTCCCAGGTGATAGCTGAAGAGCTCCATACGTCACCGCGCCTGTCCTCCAAGGCCAGCGTGACCATATCTCTGACGGACGTGAACGACAACGCGCCCCAGTTCGCAGACGAGCCCTACTCCGCGAGCGTCGCCGAGAGCGCCCCTGCCGGCACCAGGGTCGCCAGTGTGAAGGCTACTGATAGGGATACTGGCAGGTAAGATACCACTAGAACATTAACTACATTATTTGACGAGCTGGACAACCCCTTTATTGGGCACTGAGTGTGGAGGCACGTGCTAACATAGTGTTGTGCCACGTTGTTATTAGTTGTTGTTACGGTAGTGTCTAAAAGTTTATTAAAATAGTTTTTAATTAGTTAAAGTCGTTGTCTGGTTCCGTTTGGTGCCGGACGTAAAGAATAACACCATCCTATGTCTTCCCGTGGGTGTCGTAAAAGGCGACTAAGGGACTTACCTACTAGAGAATGGGCAGCAGCGTTCTCTATGCATTTTTAAAACTATACTACGATCACCAACCCGCCTGTCAAGCGTGGCGATTATGGCAAATCCCCCCCCCTCTTTGGTGATGATGATGATGCGAACATTAACAACATTTTTTGACGAAGTGGGCAACCCTTTTAGTAGGCACTGAGTACGGAGGCACGTGCTAACATAGTGTTGTGCCACGTTGTTATTAGTTGTTATTACGGTAGTGTCTAAAAGTTTTTTTAAATAGTTTTTAAAGTCGTTACTAATACTGTATGAATGAAAGGCAATTGCAAGTAGCTGAGATGAGAAAGCTAACAGGAATGTGTGGTGTCACACGAATGGATAGAATAAGAAACGAGTACATATGAGGAAGTCTGAAAGTGGCACCGGTGACTGAAAAGTTGTGCGGAAATAGGTGGTCATGGTATGGGCATGTGATGCGGAGGAATGAGGGAAATGTCGTGAGGAAAGTTTTGAGTATGAATGTCGATGGCTATAAGAGTAGGGGAAGACCGAAGAAACGATGGATGGACTGTGTGGAAGATGATATGACTAGCAAGGCAGTGACTACCGAGATGACCACAAATAAATTGGGATAAGGGCAGGAGAACGATGATGTTACTAATACTGTATGAGTGTGTATAATTATACTTGTAGGTAAGTGTGGTCCAAAATAAATAATATTATAATTATTATTAATGGACAAGTAGGTAGCCCTTGATTTGTACGGGCTGCGTTGTGTATATTTGGATTACAAAAGGAGTGGGCACTCTTCCAGCTTGCTACACTCACCGCCATCGTCACCATACGTTCACTTTTACTGTTTCTCTCAATAGTATAAATCGTATTCTAAAAGCTTTGTTAAATTATTATGAGCGGTTGAGGCCGGCGATGAATGCGTAGTTCATACAAACGTAATACCAAAATAATTTGTAAATCAAACATATTCTTAAGGTAGTGTGTATTTATTTCGATTGGATTACAGAATATCTATGTTCCCAAATATATATTTTGAAATATTTTTTATATATTTTGAATGGACACTGATTTAAACAAGAGTTATGATAAAAATAAGTTTTATATAGAAATTTTAAATTCCTCATAATCTCGTCTTTATATCATTGTACTTTCAAAATCTCTCTCTTTCTCTATCTTTATCTTTATTTGGGAACATAGATATTCTGTAATCCAATCGAAATAAATACACACTACCTTAAGAATATGTTTGATTTACAAATTATTTTGGTATTACGTTTGTATGAACTACGCATGCTACGCCCGCATCTTAAAATAATGAATTCAGCTTAAATATTAGATATAGTGACGTCAGAGATGCTACATTAGGCTACGTAAAACTTCATCCTACAGAAGAGTGTCGTTCAGGGTGGTCTGGCTGTCATAGGCTGGTTTTTAGATAAACTGGATAGGTCTTGGTGAAATCTATGAAAATACTCGTAACAGCTAGGTTAATCTGAAAACTGAGCTTAAACCAACCTTTTATCGGGGAAATAATGACACACAGCAAAAAAAATTGTTTTTAAATCAATTATCTAACCTTCCAGGTTCGGCACGGAAGGCATAGTCTACCAGTTGTCAGGAAACGGCGCGGAACTGTTCGTCGTAGATAACCGCAGCGGAGTGATCTCCGTGGCGCCGTGTGCCGCGCCGGGCCGCGCGCCGTGCCTGGACTACGAGGCCAGGAAGGACTACTTCTTGCAGTATAAGGTATGCTCTGTTCCTTGGTACCCAACACCACACCCCACCACCACACCTCGTGTGCAACGGTAGACATTCCACATTCTTTACCATAATGGCGTCATAAATATAGTCAACTTACAATAGGTATATTTGGGATCTTTGAAGTCGGTCTATTGAAATTATTGGCCAGAGAATTTTTTACGCTTTCTCTTTTTGTCTCATAACTAAGGCCTCATTGTAATGTCATATCGTGTCTTTAAATAATCTTATAAGTAAATCAATTTTATTTTTAATTCTTCCTAACCTAATTCGCTTCCAGTAGATGCGTGGTTTTGTTCTCTTTTATTTCTCATAACAGATTATTCCGCGGACATTGGTGTGGGTTACATGTTAACATCTATTAACCTATTTTGTTATTTACTAAAATTGAACATGTAACTGTTTTATGTCCCTATAAAATAAAATAAAAATAAATAAATAAAATAAAAGGCTCTTAATCAGCACTTTTTAGAAATTTCAGTTTAACTACCACCTTCCCTAACATTTTACAGATTACTCATTAACGTCATATTTCTTATACTTCATCAGGCAACAGACGACGATGGCGCCGGTCAGATGACAGTAGTGTCACTGCAGATATCTCTAACAGACTCTAACGACAACCCGCCAGTTTTCCACACGCCAGTCTACAAAGCGTCTATCGACGAAGATGCTGTGAAGTTTGAACCAGAACTACAGGTAAACACATAGTTGTAATCTTACTTAAAATTGGCAAGCATCCACAAATGTCTCAAATATCTGGGAGATATCCGACTAAACTTTTAGATACTGTAAAGGAGCATATTTTTATGGTAAGTTCATCATATTATTAAAAATCGTACGATCTTTAGTCTGATTCTGGTCTCAGTCAGGCTGTGTTTTTCTCAGATCGGCAAGAGTTTGTGGCATTTTAGATTTTGTAATTATGGCCACTGTTACTTAACCACGGGTAGGTATCATTTTGTTCCTCATTAAAACAATTTGAATAACCTTCATCATTTTCTCAGGTCCAAGCCCGCGACGTAGACGCGACATCAGACATCCGCTACTCGATCATCGATCCCCCGACGCATCCGTTCTGGATCGACGCCAGCAGCGGCAAGATATCGGTGCGGCCTGGTACCGGAGTCACGCCGCCTGAAGATAGCAACAAGATATTCCTGACTGTGCTGGTAACTTGAACTTGAATTCACAAATATTAGTTAATTAAGATTTCTTATAGTTTTTGCAAACACTCTCATCTATTAACACCAGGTGCTATAGGGTCAAAAACGAAGTTCGAACGGCTTAACGTGGCTCGGAAAGCACGAGCCGCTGTAAGGCGTTGGTCCCGGCTGTTTGATCTTTGACGGTTGTTACGGGTCGTTAGAAGCCCGAAAGTCTGACTACCAGTCTTACCAAGGGGTATCGTATTACACAGTAACTGGGTGGTGGAGGTCAGATAGGCAGTTACTCCATGTAAAATATTGTTATTCAGCTGGTTAGACTGAACCTAACCCCAAGATAGTTGGTAAAAGGCTCGGCAGGTGAGATCAGATCAGATCTGATACCCCAGTTTTGTCGTTTATTGAAACTTTTCTACATTGTCTGAGTTGAGTTTGGCAAAGAGTGAGTCCTAAATTTTCACCGATTTCAGGCAACAGATGGAGTGCACAATGCAACTTGCAAGGTGGAGATAGCAGTCCGTGATGTGAACAATCACGCGCCCGTCTTTGATACTGACAAATATGACGCTGATATCTCTGAAGATGCACCTATTGGTAAGAAATCTTATCATCACTGTTAAGAAAAACCAACAATTTTTAAGTGTGCCACATCTAGTTTTCAATAACAATGATTATATGTATATCAAAAAATCTTTAGGCTCAATTAACTATCATCATCATTTCAGCCGTAAGACGTCCAGTGCTGGACATAGGCCTCCCTCAAACGAGGGGTTGCCATTATCGCCACGCTTGGCAGGCGGGTTGGTGATCGCAGTATGGTGTCAAAAATGTACTATATCTAAATAATAATGTAACGAAGATCTATAAACGAAACAGAAACCATAAGTTCCTGTAACATATTGATTTAAAAGAGTGTCCGTGGAGTTTCTTGCCCGTTCTTCCATAGGAACCTACTACGCTTTGGAATGGGCAACTAGCTTCATCTCTCTGACTGACCGACCCCTTGACAATTCAAAAGTGCCTGTAATAGGTTTATTTGAAATAAATGCTTTGAGTTTGATTTGTATTCTTGAAAAATCATTTTTAAATGGCGTAGTTTTGTCCGGAGACCCGATAAATTCTCTAAGTTTTCCAATTTTCTAGTGACCTAATTCTTAATGATAATTCTGTCTTCTCCTTTATCACCATTTTGTCATCCTATCCCAGGTACGGAAGTAGCAGCGGTTCGTGCAACAGACCTAGACAGCGGCGTCAACTCGGAGCTCAAGTACTGGATCCAGAAGGGAGCCCTGGACTATTTCGCGATACACAACGACACAGGAGTAGTGACTGTCTCCTCTAAACTGGACTATGATAAGAGGAACACGTATAGGATACAGATTGTGGCTACTGATCTAGGTGAGTACCTAGTTGTTTGCTGTTTTCGTTGGGTTGGGAATCCTCATGGATGTGTGGATGTTGTCTGGGGTCTGTCAGACTCTTATTGACTAAAACCACCCTGGTATTGGCCTCGAACACTAGTGCCAGGGCGCTGCAGGTGGAGGATCTGCCGGCCGAGCTGCGGGCCCCTCCCGTAGGGGAGGCAGGAGTTGTACTCCCCCCGTTATGTTTTTTTTTATGTCCCCCCTTAGAGAGGCGCGCGTGGAACACTACGCGCCGACATCTTGGATTTTATGTGATTAGGGGTGACGGGGACTTTAGGGGAGCTAGAAAAGGGCATTGCGGCAATGCGCCTGCTGCGAGACGCTCCCTTTATGCAGCTTCCTTCTGTAAGATATCTGTTTCGCAGAAGAATACCACCGCGACCCAGGACTCTGCACTGCTGACCATTGAACGAACTATGGTCGGCAGCCACAGATCGTTTCCCACTTCTCTTTAATGTTAACTCCCCCTAAACAAACTGCTGCTATACTTAGTTGGTAACGTCCACAGTTCACATATAAACCAGCCGTTAGTGTCAGGACATTGACACACATCTAGTCCACCATCTGTTTTCTTCTGGCAGACCATAGGTAACTTTGGAGTTCACCAGATTTGCTATGACAAGAACAGCTGTTTAAATCGAAGATATTTTATGATATTTTTTACTGTAAATCGGTTGTGAGAAACACTTTTAAACGTCAAAAGAAATAATATTATTTTAAAACCAGGCGAGGTCGGTGTTTCCTAACCGATTAATCTGAATAAGAAATCAATCAAATCAAAAGTCATTTATTCAAACTAAGCTGAGAATCAGGACTTTAACATAAGACAGTCCTCCGAAAACGCCCGCCCTTCACCACTTCCTAGTGCTTTAGCTGGGAAGAAGAAGTGGCGCAACAAACTCCCCAGCAGCACAGCTGTCTGTTCAGTTAGAGAAACTTGATTATATACAATAGTATGCAAAATAATTTACAATACGCAACACAAAACATTAAATTTAATTATTTGTAATGTAATGTAACCTAGAACACGCCAAAAAAAAATGTTTTTTCGTCGAAAACTATACTCAAGCAGAAATATAAAACTAGAACTAAAAACGTAAACAGTACATACCTAAATAAAAGCCTCCAGGCATAATGGGCGTGCACGCTTACGTGAACCTTCTCTCTATCTGTAACTCAAAGTCACAAATGATAAACTAGCACCATCGTAAAATCAATAAACAATAACAAAACCATGGTCAGCAACACCCTGCCAGGGTTGCGAGTTTGTCCGAAAGATCCCTTTCGGATAGTGGCCCTGGCACACAGGCAACGGAAGGAACACGGGTGGGTTTTACTCAGTAAAAGTCTGACACCCCTCCCGCTCCACCCAGAGCGGGAGAAGTTATTTGATAATTTGCCACAAAAAATGGTCAGCAAGACCAGTCACCACAAGCAGCACCCGTTCACGAGAAATTTGGGAAGAGATCATTTTGTAACAAGTTAACAGCCACTTTTCCCCTCTTCCCAGGTATACCAAGTCTAACCGGCACCACAGAACTCACAGTCCACGTCATCAACGTCAACGACAAGAAGCCATACTTCACGCCATCCATTCAACGCGCCGAGGTGTCAGCAGACGATGAGCTCGGCTCCGTGGTACACAACCTGATAGCTGTGGACCCGGATATCACGGATAATGGATCACTGGTGTATGAGATGGGAGATCGGGTTATTAGGGCGGTGGATAAGAATGGGAAAGAGGTACGTTCCTAAGAAATGTATGGGAAAAGTTTTTTTAGTATTTATGACTTTTCTAGTACCTACTCAAATCTCAGTTGGTCCTGTAGAAGTTTTTGATCCATATAAGAAAGAGGATCGATAGGCATAAAAAAAATTGTGAAAATGGCATGGTTTTTTTTCAAAATCTGTGAATGCAGATCAAAATTTCTCAAAAAGGTAAAGACAGTCTCTTAAGACCGTTTTCTTGTAGCTACTAGCTGCCCATATTGCTCCATCTCATAAATCCACCCTGTATAAAATCATTTATTTGCAAATAATGGAACAGACATGATCAGCTAGGATAAAACATAGCATGCAAAATTTCAGGGATTAAAAAATGTTGCAGGTCATCAACATTTTTATCAATTTTTTGGGGGAATCTTAGGTTTATAATTTAAATGTCCTACAGAGAGATTCTAATGATTTTTTAATTATTTTAATAATTTTTGTTTTAATTTTAGTTTTTCATAAGTGAATGTGTTGTAACAGGTATCAGACGAAGGAATCTTTGGCTCCTGGTTTGCAGTCCAACCCAACGGCACGGTGGTAGTGTCTCAGAAGCTGGACAGGAGCCGCGCGGCAGTACTTACGTTACCAGTAAGAGTTACTGACGCATCTGCTCCTACGCTACAGCAGGCTGATGGTAAGTTGTTATGGGGAATTAAGTACATTCGTATTTGGGTATGAGGTTTAATAATGTTAAGAATTGCTTGGGAATAAGAGCAGCATTTTAGAGTGGTATGGTGCAAATAAATTGTGTTGTCCTTTTAAGAGATCAACACAATTAATCTGTGACGTGTCAGATTGCCTCCCATCTTACAGAGAGGAGGCCTGTGTCTGTATTACACTGTTATGAAAGATACACAATGTTTGCTTTTCTTTAACGAAAGATAATTTTTAATGGCAATGTAGGATGGATTTGTTGGACGCATTCGACTCATTGAGATATCACTGGAGTATCTTGTTAAGGGGACGTTATCCGACTTTTAATGATTTTATATTGAAGATCACGTCTAAACGAGTAGTGTTAATGATTTGAAAAAAAAAAATATGTTAAAATAGAGCATTTTCTTAATAACATAATATGTGAATATTTTAAATTATTTTTATATTACATGGTGAAATTAATTTGTAAAGTTCTGTCTAACGCCGATAAAAATCTGAGAATGGCGCAAAATCTACCAAGCGTATTTTTCTGAAACCTTCACTAATTTAAAGATAATTTAATTATTGATCTTTTAGTATACGCGTTTTATTAAAATACCTTTTGTTTTGTGTATAATAAATTAATAATGCGTCAAATTGGGGACAGCGCTCCTTCATGGGCGAGTCCTAGAGAACACGCAAGCTAACCACTCAAGGTCACCGTTTATCTGCGTCTTAACAATACCCAGATTTACTCATCATCTCTCATATTTCCTTCCAGGCGAGTTAATAATCACCATCGTCGACGTGAACCGCCACGCGCCCGTGTTCTCCCAGCCCTCGTACCTGGACAGCTTGCTGGAGGAGCAGCCCGTGGGCACCGTGCTCAACACTTACAGCGCCACGGACAAGGAGACGCCGGTGCAAGCCATTGTCATACACCCGCCGAACCCGTACTTCACTATTGATAATGTTACTGGTGAGTTTTAGACATCGGGACTTCGAAAGTCTTAATTTTTAGCTTTTTGATGATATAAATAAATTTAGTTTCAAGAGACTTCATCAATGATGCAATCAGCTTAAACATGGGCTAATTATGTAGAATTTCTAATTAAAATAAATTGTATTTAACTAACCACACTACTCTCTCTCTTTTTCTTTTTTTTGTCTTTTTATGGTTCCGTACCAAAATGGTAAAAAGGAACCCTTATGGTGTGACTAAGTCTGTCTGTCTGTCACACCTGGAATGGTATCAACTTGAAATTTAGAACAGTTTAAAATGATGTTTGCCCAACCATTTTGCAAACAAGATAAAAATAAAATAAAATAAAATATATTATCTTTTTTGCAAAAGGGACTGAAAGGGGGTCTTAAAAATTTGAAGTGGGTCTATTAGGGCATGTGGGGTATCATATGAAAGAGCGCTGTTTGTACATACTCAATTTTTTTTTTGTTTTTAGGCAGCATATTTTCCGACTTTTGATGAAAAATGTAAAAAAAATTACCCTTATCTCCGAAGTTAGCATAGATATAAATTTGAAATTATTCTATGTGATAGAAGATTATGTAAAGATTACAGGAAAAATAAAACGATGTCTCTAAATAGCACAATTTTTCAGAAATCATAAACATCATATTGATTTTTAAGATATAGTTAATAAGTGTTATTTGTGGAAGAAAAATAAACATTTTTATTTTATTTTATTTTATTATATATACTTACGGAACCCTCAGTGCGCGAGTCCGACTCGCTCTTGACCGGTTTTTTTTTAATTTGTTTTTTTTTACTTTTTATTGTTTGATTAAGAGGCTTTTGGCTACTTTGTTTGTGTGCAATTTATTTTTATGTTATTTCATTGTAATGTGCGTTTTGTTTGTGCAAAATAAACAATTTTTCTTTCTCTCTTTCTTTATTTTATCTCACACCCCCAGGTGTAGTAAAAATCGCCAAACGCATAGACTACGAGAAGATCCACAGCATCAACTTCACACTCATCGCTTACGACTCGGGCGTGCCGCAGCTGAGCACGGCAGCCGGCGTGACGGTGACGGTGCTGAACGCCAACGACGAGGAGCCGGAGTTCGCGGCCGCAGCTTATGATGCCGCTGTGCCCGAGCACTCGCCTGCTGGCACCAGTGTCATTACTGTTAGTGCTGTGGATAAAGATGAAGGTAGGGACGTCAAATAGTCATCAGTCATGACATAACGTGTTTTTTTTTTTGTATTTAATTTGAGCAGTTTCTGATATGGCTCCATGTGGAAAATCAGGAAGAATCGACAGAAAGTCCATTAAAAAAAAATCTAAATCATTGACAATTGGCCAACGGGTGTGTCATGTTAAATCAAAGCCATTAAGTAAAAATAAATACCTATTTTTCTGCTTAGCCCGTCAACTATGACCTCTAAGTACCCGGATAAAATGAAACGTGGTTAAATTTGGATAATATTATTTCTAAAATCGGATCTACGTTTTTACATCATGTCATCCATGTCAGCTCTAATTCATTTCTTCTATTCTATAAACAAATTAGCGTTTATCTCAAAATCTTATGGCATTATCTTATAAACATTTGAAAAGGCTGCTCGTTAAGAGTCCACAATACCTCAAATTGCTTAGCATAATCCTGCGTTATATCATAAATACTGCAGCATTCATTTTGAAATAAATATATGGTAAAGTTGAGGATTAATGTTAAGTACTATGTTTGACGAAAACACGATTCCATAAAATTTTCTCGACAGAAAAAAAAATACGAGTTACCTCCAAACCGAACAATAAACCGCTAGTATGAAAAAAATACTTACTTCAAATTAGATCATGAATCTTTGCATAATAACTGAACTAAATACTAGCAGATTTTTTTTTTATTACCATTATTTTCACCGTAAAAAGAAATTACCTAAACTATCGGTGCCTTGGAACTTTCTCCCTGCCGCCCTGTCTCGCTTGCCCGCGTGCGAGCGAGATAAAGAGTGAGGTGGTGCTGCTTGAGGTATTATGGACTCTTAAAACTATGCACTTTAAGGATCTCTACAGTACATACCTACCTAAAAAATCTGGTAAGATAACTCAAACTCAACTCAAAGCATTTATTTCAAATAAACCAATTACAGGCACTTTTGAATTGTCAAGGCCGACCCCTTGACAATTCAAAAGTGCCTGTAATTGGCTGCAGTCATAAAGATGAAGCTAGTTGCCCATTCCAAAGCTTAGTAGGTACCTATGGAGAAGAACGGGCATGAAACTCTACGGACACTATTTTAAATTAACATATGGTTACAAAATATTGGTTACATCATTCGTGTTGAAATTAAACATGTGAGAACGATGCAAAACGTCAAAAGCGTCCGTAACAAAAAGATTTAAAAAAAACCACTCACAGTGAGCATGACATATTCTCATCCGCCAGGGCATATTCAAGTCAATGAAAGAAGTACTCAGTAAATGGTAGCTTTATAGTAAGTACATAGTGCTCACACATGTGCTATGCAATTATATAATACTAAGAGATTGAATTTATATAATGCAAAGATAGTTTTTGAAATCTTCAGCAGCTGCAGCAACAGTATTTTCAAATGTTAATCAATTAGTTGTGGTTGTGGAGCTGGACCAGCATTGAGGCAAGCATTTTTATCAGCGATGTAATCCCCCAAATTATAGTATGCCTGCTTGATATAAAGTGATATAAAGTGCTCCTATTTTAACTAAATTTGTTTTCCCCCAGACGAATTCGGCGAAGTGACCTACAGCCTCTCAGGCGACTCATCAGGGCAGTTCGACATCGACCCTCACTCCGGAGTCATCACCATCGCGGACGGCGCTGTTCTTGATAGAGAGGTGGCCGGCGATGTGTGGCTGAGAGCCATGGCGAGTGATAATGCTCCTGCGCATATTAGGAGGACTAGTAGTGTGCCAGTAAGTATTATCTTAATTATTTACATAGCATAGTCCCTAGGAGGTTCACTTTTCATTATGCCGATCACAAGCAGTGTTTTTGCTTGTCAAACGTTCCAGGAGATAACTTCTTACATTAAATAATTACGGAAAACGTCTGCTATACCTTGAAAAAATCTTCTACTAACTGTTATATATACTTATTATACGGTTATGGTACCTTTTTAGGGTTCCGTACCCAAAAGGTAAAACGGGAACCCTATTACTAAGGATCCGCCGTCTGTCTGTCTGTTCGTCTGGTGACAGACGGACAGACAGACAGGCTGTATCTCATGAACCGTGATAGGTAGACAGTTGAAATTTTCACAGATGATGTATTTCTGTATACTAAAAAACAGAGAAAATAAATATTTAAGGGGGCTCCCATACAATGAACGAGATTTTTTTGTTCGTTTTTGCTCTATATTGATAACTGTAACAGATAGAGACGCTTGAAATATTCACAGAATATTTAGTTATATATTCACTTTAAAAATAAATAATTAAATTAAAATAAAACGAATATTTAAGGGGGCTCCCATACAACAAACATGATTTTTTTGCCATTTTTATAGACGGTACGGAACCCTTTGTGCGCGAGTCAGACTCGTACTTGGCCAGTTTTTTTTTTAACCAAGGATTTAGTTTATTTGGATATGAAGCCATTATTAAACCTTTGCTAAGTAACATTTGTTATTCTCTTTTCTTTCTAGGTACATATTAAAGTCCTAGACATAAACGACCACCCTCCGATCTTCAGCCAGAAGGTCTATAAGAGTACGATAGCAGAAAACTTGCAGCTGAACCCCCCAGCAGCCATCCTTCAGGTGCTGGCTGATGATAAGGATGAGGGGATCAACGGGAAAATCGAGTATACGATCGTGGAGCAGAGCGAGCCTGGTAAGGAATTGACTGATCGTTTTTGGCTGCCATAACCAAACCAATGCTTGTAGGATCCTAACCGATCCTTGCGACCCTAGGTTTATAAGTATTTTGGGTCATTTTACTGTTTCGAACCTATTGTAAACTATCGATGTTAAATTGGAGTATTGTGTCAATCTTGCGTAGTATGTTTGTATCGGAAATATTTTGGTGTTTAATGTATTCTCCCAAATATGGTAATATCAACTTCTATACTCCGTTTGAAATAAGATTAGACATTTAAATAAATCTTTTTTACAGTCCGTTCAATCGATTTTGACTTCTATTGCGTTGGTGGCATGACCAATGACAGCTGTTGCTAGTAGTAGCAGTAGCAAACAATTGGTATTGTAACCACGTTTTTGCTTTTAATGCCATTCTTATGCTTATGGAATAGAAGTCAAAATCGGTTGAACGGACTGTAAACAAGTTTATCTAAATATCTAATCTTATTTCAAATAGAGTATAGATTGGTCTAACAAAAGAAAAACACAATTCTTCATGATATCTTGCATATTTAGTTTCAGTTGTTATCGAATTTGTCAATTAACCCTCAAAAAATCGGATCTGCTGACCTGAACCGTGTCGGTAATGCGTGCTCAATCTTTGTCCACTTTTAAGATTCTGGTAAAAAAACACTTCCTCTCTCCTTAAATATCATCATTACATAATACAGTTCCCTGCACTTGTTTCATGTGTATTTTTGTATATAATTATGTATATTTATTAGATAAGTGTATGCTTTGTGTATGTATGTATTTATTGTATATGTTAATGGTACACCACTGACTACCTGCAGTATTGGCTCTCCTGCTCCCTTTAATCCATCCAAAGGTTGTCTGTAAAATATCGCTTTTAGCGATAAGACCGCCCATTGTGTCACCCTAAGTAAAATTTAAACATTTATATCTGTAACTTTTATGGTGTACTTATAAAGAGTATTCTATTCTATTCTGAACCTAAGTCACACATATGTAATAATGGTACCTGTGCCAGGCGTGTTCGCAGTGGACCCCAGCAGCGGCATCATCTACCCGGCGCGGGCCCCGGCCGGCAACACCACGCACCGCCTCGCCGTGGCGGCGCGCGACGGGCCGCACGCTGACGTCACGCGCGTCGACATCAGCGTGCTGAGCGTCAACAGGCACAGCCCCGTGTTCACGCAGCCGCCGCCCGACCAACGGCAGCTCGAGATTCCTGAGGTAATTACAAATGTTGACCTATTTAATGACAGTATAGTTAAAAGTCAACAGTATAGTCAACTAGAGCCACATGGTACACTGATTGGAAAGAGGGATCTGTGAGCTGCGAAGATACAGCCCTTTTGCAGTATCTTTACAAAGCTTTTGCTAAACCTACGGGATGAAAAAGGGTTTTTTTTTTGGTGCTGTAGACCATTTGGATTACTATTTAAATTAATGATTATTTTAAGGGATTATCCCATTTCTTCCCGTGGGTGTCATAAAAGGCGACTAGACTTACTAGAGAATGGACAGCAGCGTTCTTTATGCATTTTAACAAGTTCAAGTTATTTATTTCATAACAAAAATACATTTGTGTCGAAATATTTGCACAGTAGGTACACAAAAAAGCAACATAACGAATTATAATATAATAATTGTAACCTCGTTCCTCACCGTTCATCAAAGTTAGAACGTCTATCCAAATACAAAATACTAACTTTACAAACATTATTATTCTTGTGTATACAAAGTCCCTAGCAAAATTCTACAAAATACATTTAATGTCAAAATATTAAGAATAAAAAAACAACATTTATAAAGTCAAAGAGTACACATATTTAATTTAAGTTTAATATAATACTAGTTTTATGATTTTTGTCATTATAATATTCGTCAATGCTGTAATACTCGTAGGCTTTGTTAATTAACAAAGTTTATTTTTAAACATGTTCACATTCTGAATATTCTTTAATTCTGCGGGTAATTTGTTAAACAGATTGACAGACTGCACACGTCACGAGTGTTTGACAACATTAAGCTTTGCCTGCAGAATAGTAGGAAGATCTTTTCTGCGAGTATCTACTCTAATTTTTCTTTCATCGTCTGTTTCAAACTCGTTTAAGTTTTTAAGTGAGTAAGGAGAACTAAAATATAAAGACATGGTACCGTTAAAATTCTAAGTTTAATAAAATATTCTCTACATGATTCTGTCTGGTTTAAACGAAGCATGGTTCTTAATGCTCGCTTTTGTATAGTAAAGGCTGTCTTAACATTATATTTATAGCTATTTCCCCAAAATGTAATGCTATATCTAAGTTTAGATTCAACTAGAGCAAAATAGACGGTACGAAGTTGATCAATAGACAAAATATCTCTCAGAGATCGGATAGCATAACACGCACTACTTATTGAATTCGTAATAAAATCTAGTTCTGGCTTCCAATTAAGTAAAGAATCAATTTGTATTCCCAAAAATTTTAAACTTTCTACTATATCAATTTTATTGCCTAAGGATTCTACATTTACTAAAGATTTGTTCCTAACTGTAGATCTAAATATCATACATTTTGTCTTACTTACATTTAATTTAAGATCGTTCATAGAAAACCAGCTTTCACAAGCAGCTATTAATACATTTAATTTACATTTTAAGGTCTCTATATTGTCAGCAGCTATAACAGCACTCGTATCGTCAGCAAATATTATCAAGTCAGCTTCTGGTAAAATGTTTTTAATGTATTCAGTTAGGTCGTTAAGAAATATTATAAAGAAAATGGGTCCCAACACCGAACCCTGCGGAACACCTCTAGTTACAGTAAATGATTTCGATTTATGGATTTCTTCCACACCTTCGGGAAGTGATTTAATTTCGACGTACTGTTTCCGGTCAAATAAGAACTAAAAAGTTTTAAAAGATTTTCTCTTATACCGTACACACCATACTACGATCGCCACCCCACCTGCCAAGCGTGGCAATTATGGCCTCTCCCCCCCCCCTTTGGGGGAGGCCTTACAGCAGTGGACATCTTTCGGCTGGAATGATGATGATGAAGGGATTATTGAACTTGCTGCATGGATAAGCTCATACATATTGAATCTAATTGGCTTTATAGATATAGCGATAAATAAGAACAAACAACAAAATGGACACGTATTAAAGTATACAAATTACAAAAACAACACTTTTGTCCTCATTTCCATTAAATTCTCAATTAAACCAATAAATCCACAGAACGCCGCCCAATCCGACTACCTCATCACCACAATAAAAGCCACAGATGAAGACCGCGGTGAAAATGGCCGCGTGTCGTACTTCCTCAAGGTGGACAACCAGAACGTGGGGGAAACGCAGGAGTTCAGCCTGGACAAGGATACTGGGGAACTGAGGACTAAGACCTTCCTGGATAGAGAACATAAGGCTGAGTATCAGGTTAGTTTGAGCACCTATTTTTACCTGACTACGGCGAAGCCAAAAGGAAGGGTTATGGTTTTTTTATAGCAGGCAATTTATTCAATCTGTTCCTGTAAAAAGGTTACTTAAGAAAATCATTTTTTTTTTTCCAAAATGGGTACAGATGTTATACAAGTTTTTATAAGTTTTGTTTTTGTCTTGTTTTTAAGGGTGATTAGACAAAAAGAACACTACCTTGCGAATTTCAATTTGGTCTGCAGAAACTCTTTAGAAAATTTTAAACGGAGCATTACGTTGTATCTAGGTGATGGGCGTTATGTTATGACATGTTGTGCATATTCAAGGGTCCTGCCCTACAAAGTATTGAAAATCGTAGAAGTTTACCTATTAGAAAGTAAATCGTAGAAGTTTAGCTATTACCCCTTATAATCTAGAGGCTCTACTGTCTGCTGCATCACTAAGTACGCCTCAAATTAAATGGCGGCTCTGGCCCACACCGCCGCTGACGAGTGAATTCGTTACTTTGTAGCGACTCGCCTCATATTCCGAGTCGAAATAAAATTTGAATCGGGCTGTACCTACAATATAGAAACCACATCTCACTTAGCCCTAACTCAATTTCCCCTAACTCAATTTCTCAACATCTTCATTTTTCCCAGCTGGTAATAGCAGCAGTAGACAATGGTACACCAGCTCAGTTTGAAAGCCTGCGACTCCTGACTGTGGTGCTGGTTGACGATAACGACAACGCACCTCGGTTCTCTTCGCCTCTTCATCAGTTTAGCATCAAGGAGAACTTGCTGCCTGGAGTTATTATTGGTAAGTCATTATGGTAGTGGTAACTAACTTTATCTTTGACTCTTGAATAAGTATTAATAGAACATTATTTTTCGCATCAAGCAAACAAGACTGTGAAAAAAATAACGACGCGTGTGTTGGTGATCCAAGATTTTAACATGACTGGGTTCCACCCAATGACGTATTATAAATAGACGCGTCATACACGAACATTAGTGCACTCAAAAACAGCATAAGCCATGATTGTAGCTACATACTTGCGTACGATCATACAGTGCGCCAAGAAAAGGAAAGACCTATACCGATAACTGTTGTTAGAAAAAGATGAACATACATATTTAGTTACGTCACTAGCTGCTGCATGTTTATTGGCGCGTACGCGTCGGTCGGAGCAGGAAAAAGAGCCGACTGGCTGTACATTTACAAAACAAAACGTTTTCTTATAATAAAAAATACAATAAGTACTTATGCATGAAATGAGACGTTTTTCTGTACTCCCATAGTAGTAGTGTAATTTGTACATCGTGTATAGACACGGGAAGGCATTTTCTTCACAAATAATTGCTGAGAATTGCGAGTGATTGTGACGTGTAGCCGTGTCACTGGATGGCGCGCGACTAATTCCAAGTCGGGCAATTGCCTTGCTTTTACTTTAAGCCTATTAAGCGCGGGTAACGCATCTAAAGGTAATACATCATTGGTTCCACCATCATTTATTTTTTATGTCTGACTAGCTTCTGCCCGCGACTTCGTAGGCGTGATTATTCTTGTTCGCATCGCATCGCCCGCCTGCGCTGTTACTTCGTTCTCACTTAATGACTTTTGTGACTTTTTTTTATTTTTCAAAATTTCTTTTCTTAAGGACCTTCCTCGGTCTCCAACGAATATTTGAAAAAAGGCGAACTGGTTCCGCCGTTCTCGAGTTTTGCGCTTAGCAACACATTAAGCCATTCGTTTTTATTTATATAGATTTATTTTTATAAACAGCAATTATTTCAATCAGTACTAAAATATTCTAAAGTCATCAAAGATGAGAAACAATGCAATATTATCACAAATCTAAATTCTTATGATTGATTTTTTTTTACTCAGGTACGGTGAAGGCAACGGACAAAGATTCTGGAGAGAATGGCAAGGTGTACTACCATGTGCTGGAAGGCAATCAAGAAGGCGCCTTCACTGTCGATAGAACGCAAGGCATCATCAGGGCCAACATCAGTTTTGATAGGTAAGCACATAGGAGTCTATTCTAGCAACAGTTATTTAGGAGTTATTGCAAGGATTTAATAAATTATTGCAAGAGAAGAAAGATCCATTTCTCTAATTTTTCATAATCATAATTCTTTTGGACTGGGCCAAGTACCAAAACTTTTCTGATTACCCATTTGATTGTTGAATATTAGCCAAATGGGCCAGTTACCATAGACATAAAAAACGCGATGTTGCTAAGAATCTAAGATAGATAGAGAAAGACCTTTTTTTTTTTTTCACGGGGTGGAAAATCCTCATGGATGTCCTCCGCCCTGGGGCGGGCGGAGGGGTCTGTCACACTCTTACTGACTAAAAACCACCCCAGTGTTCCCCTCCCACACTTGCACCGGGCATCTTGGGATCTATTATTACTTCCGCAATCCCCGGCCGGACCTCAAAAGTCTGGGGGGGGGGGGGTGAAGTGTCTAACCCCCCCCCCTCCCGCGAAGCTTGAAAGGGGCGCGTGTGGAACACTACGCGCCGCCACCTCGGGTCCAGTGTGATAGGGAGTGGCGGACGTCTCCAAGTCTGCCATCCCTGGACCCATTTAGGGGGCCGGAAGAGGGCGTTGTCTGCCCTCCGCCGACGCCCGGTGCGCCTGCTGCGGGCCGGGTGAGCGGACGAGATCTCTAGTTAGTTTAAGCTGTCCTTCGAGCCGTGCCGTTACCATTCTATAGGAATGTTGGGCTGTAAAGGTTTTTAGAGCACCACGCAGTTAGCACAGGTCTTTCGAAGCTTCAACCTTGGTTTTCCACTATTGGTATATTTCCTAACAACATCCCAAAAACTCAGTACAGTGCAATTTTCTGCGACGTACGATGTTTTATATGATTGCACTAAAATAATTTAAAAATAAATCGCACAATCACATGATCTGACCAAAATAATTTGTGGACTTTAAAAGAGACTGTGTCCTGAGTTTGTTTCTATATTTGTTCTCAGAGTTTTCAGACGGTAATCACCGAACTTAGCATAAAAAGAAAACGTGTTCATGCAAACCTACTTACATAAATAATTGTTATTTATCAGTTATCATATCACCTGCAACTTACATCAACCATTTCCCTTTCAGAGAAAAGCAGTCGGACTACTCATTTACATTATACGCCAGCAACAACCCTATCTTGGAACACGCGGCTGCCATCCTGAACTCAGTGGACAACGCGACCGACGGCCAGGACCCCAGCGTGACCGGCGTGAGGGTGCGGGTCCTGGACGAGAACGACAACGAGCCCAAGTTCCAGCATAAGGTTTATTATGCAGGTTAGTTCAACTTAGATTAGATCAGGACAGCCATACTCAAAGTGTGCTCCGCGGAGCCTCTGTGGGGCTCCGCGGAAATACTGGTCATAGTGAAAAAAATACTATAACTTCATAGTTATATTCATTTTACTCTGCTGAGTAAATTATAATCAATCTAAATAGTCCAACATAAAGTAAAAAAATATGCTAATGTTAATGTCAAGTAATATGATTATTAATAAAGAATACACATAAATCCATTTTTGATTATTTTAGGGCTCCGTCAAAT